>OX451737.1:1620173966-1620773966 GCA_948472305.1 Vicia faba | reverse complement strand
GATCAACAGGTGTAGTCTGACTGTCGTAAACGATCTCTACTGATTCAGGCAAATTGAATTGTGGTATTATAACATTCACTTCATCCTCCGGATTTCTGTCATATGTAATAGTGATAACTCTCTGGTCTAACAACTTTTGAATATCCTCCTTCACAATAGGGCAATCAACCTCTCTTGAACAAAATTCACAAACATCATAATCATGCTGATGCCTAACAAAGGCAAGTCTTCTCAAACTCTGATGTGACCTGATCAACGACTCTCTTATGTGCTCAACTTGAAAAACTCGAAACTTTCCCGGACAACCTTCCACCATATTCACTGAAGCTGGCCCATGTCGAGGCAAAGGATTATCTCTAACATTTGGATTAACATCCTTGAAAGACAAGACACCATTCTTAATCAATCTCTGCACGTACGCCTTCAGAGCAAAACAATTTTCAAGGTTGTGCCCCGGCGACCCTTGATGGTATTCACAAAACTGATCCGCCTTGTACCACGGAGAAGTACTGTTTGGTGCGACAGGAGGAGGTTTTGTCGTTATGAGGTTCTTTCTGATAAGAGCAGGGAACAATTCAGTATAAGTCATAGGAATGGCATCGAATTGCGGTTTTCTTGGTGAACAGTTCTGATTGTTGAATGGATAAGCCTGTTGTCGAGGTTGCTGCTGAAATGACCGTTGTTGAGTTGGTGGGGTTTGATGAGCTGGGGTCATTAAAGCTGGGCGGACAGCCGGAGTGACTGCCGCAACGTGTGAGTAACCTCTCCTTGGTCTCCCAGGGAAGATCACGCTGACATCCTGCTCTTTTCTTTTTGGGAAAACACTTCCAAACTTCTTGATACTGCTAGACGAACTTCCTTCTTTAACCAAACGCCCTTCACGAATCCCTTCCTCCAACCGCATGCCCATGCTTACCATTTCGGTGAAGTCACTGGGTGCGCTGGCAATCATTCTTTCATAGTAAAAGGAACCTAAAGTCTTCAAGAATATCTTCGTCATCTCTTTCTCCTCAAGAGGAGGATAGGTTTGAGCAGCAATTTCACGCCACCTCTGGGCGTATTCCTTAAAAGATTCTCTGTCTCTCTGCGACATCGCCCGGAGTTGATCCCTGTCCGGTGCCATGTCAACGTTGTACTTATACTGGTGAATAGAGGCTTCGCTAAGATCGTTGAAGTTGTGGATCCGAATGCTGTCTAAACCCATATACCACTTTAGAGCAGCACCCGTCAAACTGTCTTGAAAATAGTGAATCAACAAGTCATGATCATCGGAATATGTAGACATCTTTCTCACGTACATAGTCAAATGACTTCGAGGACACGAATCACCCTTATATCTTTCAAAGTCTGGCACTTTGAATTTTGCTGGAATCTTGACATTCGGAACTAAACAAAGGTCATGCGTATTCTTCCCAAACAAATCCTTCCCCTTTAATGCTCTGAGCTCCCTCTGCATTTCTTGGAATTGGTCCTGAAACTCTTCCATTCTATCAAAAAGACCCAAACTTTCAGCAGGCTCGGCAGGATAAGTAGGTTCATTCAAGTATGGCACGGAGTGAACCACAGGAGCGACAATTGTCATTACCGGTTGCGGAAAAGGTGCCACAGACGGGATTACTGACGGCATGGCAGTTGTCTCTGGCTGAGGAAGAGACAAAGTAGGTTGAAACAAAGGCTGTACAATAGGCTGATACCCCTCTGGCACAAAGTTGTAAGGCATTCCCCACGGAAAAACTTCCGGCATCTGATGCTGAAGCTGAGAGTTGATTTGAGTCACAGATGTTGGAACGGTGACAATCTCGGAAACCACAGTAGTTGAAGTCTGAATCTCAGCAGCTGTAGTCGATGGCTGATTCTGAACAGCCACCAAACTTTCCACTAGCGCAGTTAAATTTTCCATACCGACACGAAGGGTAGCGACCTCCTCACAAAGCTCATGGTTTTCCTATTCCAGATCTTCCATCTTTCTCTGACGATTGGCTCGAGTATCGTAACGATGAGACAGCTTGACAACCCTTGCTGGAGTGGAAAAAGAACAAGGATAAGACTCTAGAAAACATGTGAAGTGGAATGTTGGATGATGCATGATATGTGATGCAAATGATAATTCATTTTAATAATAATTTTTTCAAGGAACTTCGATAATTTTGCATACATCAATGGTAAAGGAATTTGGAACAACAAAAACTCAGTCCATTAATCAAAAGCAGTAAATTACAACTTACAACTTTGGAACAGCAAAACAATAAATTACACTTTGGGATAACAACCCAATAATAAAAGCAGTAAACTACAACTTTGGAACATGAAGCCCATAATAAAGCAATAAATTACAACTTTGGAACATGAAGTCCATAATAAAAGCAATAAATTACAACTTTGGAACATGAAGCCCTTTTACAAAGTTTTACAAAATAACATCAGCAAAATAAAACTAAAAGCTAAAGATCACTCGGAATCATCAGATGAAGGACCAAATGCCAACTGTAACCGGAGCTTCCTGATCTTCTCTTCATAAAAGTCTTCCATCTCTTTCTTCTCAGCTACTAGTCGATCAATGATTTCCTTTTGTGGATTGGGAACAAGAGCAACGCTTACCGAACCTTCCTTCTTTCTCTTCCTTTCACTAGCATACTTCTTCAGTAGAGCATCCTTTTGACGAAGTTTCTCATCATGATCAATGAACCAACCGTCTTGAATAAAGAGTAAATCCTCCTTTTCCTTTAGCTGTCGAGTCAGGACCCAATTCTCATATTCAGACATATTATACTTTTCTTTCCAAGCATCTCTCTCGGACTTCATCCTAGCCAGATTTCCTTGGTATTCTCCCATATTCTCGATAGGGATATCAACAGATGATGATGCAACGGTAGGGAATAAAGGTTTCTCAGGCTTATAGGGCATCTTGAGAGCACAAGCCCTAGCACGGACCCATTGCAGGTAAGGCTCCAAAGAAACGGCACCTCTATGTCCTAACATGTCTCTCCCTTTCCTATGGATGTGGCGCCAAGCTCCTTCGATCTCCTTCTTAGCTTCCTGATGATCTTGTCCTTCTTGTAGAAAGAAACCACTCACATGGATGTTGTTTGGCTTGTCCCTCATCGGGTATCCAAACTGACGGCGCACGAGAACAGGGTTATAGTTAATTCCACCTTTCGTACCAAGAAGGGGCACGTTAGGAAAAGCACCACAGCTATCGATGATCTTCACGTCATAGTAAACTCGATTATACCAATCAATGTCGAAATGAGTGAGAGCCATAATTTTTGGCGCCCATCGCGGCTCCTTCTCGAGATCCCAGAAAACATCAGACCCAGGTAGATGAGAAACATACCACTGATATAGCAACGGTGCAAAACAAATAATCATTCCTCCTTGATAAGAGTTTCGAAGATGGATAGAGTAGTAGGTATCTCCTAGCAGCGTAGGGACCGGATTTCCAATCAAGAAGATTCTGATGGCATTGATGTCCACAAACTTATCAACGTTAGGGAACAAGAATAGACCATAAGCGAGTAAAGCAAAGACGTCTTCAAAGGCAATAATGTCTTTTATCTCAGCGAAATGGCGAGCTTTCCTCAACAAAAACTGCGCAGACAAGCCTCGGATTCCCCCTTTTGTAGTCATGTTCTCCTCTATCTCTGATTTCTTCAAGTGGGTGATGGTCGCTATCTCGTGAGATTTGGGCTCCTCTTCTAAGCCGGAAAAAGGAACACAGTCAGTGATCGGCAAACCAAGTATGTAGGAGTACTCTTCTAAGGTGGGCATCAACTGGTAATCCGGAAAGGTGAAGCAACGGTACAAAGGATCGTAAAATTGGACCAACGTACTAAGGATGCCTTCCTTCATCTTGCGCTTCATGAGAGGTATAATGGACGCATACTTTTTCTGAAAATCCGTCGGGTTCTCGATCTTAGGAATCAAACTCTCCAGTTCTTCAATCTCGGGCTCCTTAAAACTAAAACTTCGAGTGTTTCTCCTTCCAAATTCCATAATAATAGTACCTGAGACGTCTGCAAAAATCATTCCTAAGCTCCTTAAAAAACAAGTTTTTTACAAAATGTGGATGAATGCATGAATGAATGATAATGCAACAGTCACACACAAGTTCACAAACATGGGGTTTAAAGGTTCAACGTTTCAGCATGGAGTCGAGGGTAAAGCCCACCCCAAGGTATGTACTAACGGTTCAATCACACCTGTAAGACAAGGTTCTAAGAGTTCCCAGAGTCTACATTCCTCCTTCGGATATTACCAACGTCTTGATTACTCAATAATTAGCAATATTCTCAAGAGAAACTCATCCGAGCGTAGCATCGCGTAACAACTACTTTCGAATTACTCTGTTATAGTCTTCGCGCTACACCTAAAAAGGCCAAGATGGGTTAGGGTTCTACGGTCCTCAATTTCTCTGGCTCCTAGGTCGAAAATAATAATGTCTTCCCGATTACTCGGTAAACAAATATTAAGTTCAAGAGGGCCTTCCATTGAGTGGGGGATCTCATGCCTCCTTCTTCGGGATTACTCCCTCAAAGTTAACATGATTGTACTGCCCGTCCTATTCCTTAAGTGTAACTTAATCCGGGTATATGATTCGTCCTTTGCAAAAAAAACCCAAACACCCCAATTTAAACACATAATCAAACAAATCAAATAATAATAAAACAGATAAGACAAATTAGGCTTAACCCACTTAGGGATGGACCAGCAAGAGGTCAATCTTTCCCCAGCATAGTCGCCAATTCTGTAGCGATAAAAAATGTAGCAGGGTAAATCAGAGATCGAATTATTGATTAATTCGTCTCACAAAATCAAGAGTCGCCACCGCGCTTTATTATTTCCAAGGGAAAAGGGGAAAGAGCGAAATAAAACCCTAAATATGCAATGTAAAATAATACTTTTTTAAAGTAATAAAAATACAAGGCGTTTTTGAAAAGAGATCTATGGTTCGGGGGTTGGTTATACAGTGGGAAGGTATTAGCACCCAATGTATCTATAGTACTCTATAGGAACCTTTTGAAATATCTGTTTATGAAAATTCGTTTGTTTGATCGAAATAAATTGTTTTGGCCGAAAAGGGGTACGGACGGGTTTTTTAAAGTACGACGACCTAATGTCGAAGTTTTTGCTTAAAAGGTATGAGTTTTGAAAAGATCGAATATTTGAGGAAAAAAATTGTCTTAAGTTTTAATGAGATGAAAATATTCGCGTGATTAGACTCGAGGACATGAAGTCAACAAATTTAATCGTTTTTCCCTTGGATTTAGACGTGAACGGAATAATCAAATAAAGATGAAATAATTAAACAGAAAATTATGCAGATAATGATTAAACCATAACAATGATTAAATAGCAGATTAAATGATGTGGACATGCATTTTTTTATATTTTTTTGTTTAATATTAATAACGCAAGAGAATTAATTAAATAAAATGTTTTTTAAGTTTCTATTTTTTTATATATTTGTATTAGTATTAACTAAAGCGAGGGAAATAATTAAAGAGAATAAAATATTTTTTAAGTTTTTTATTTTTATATGTTTTTTAGAGTTAGTATAAAATATTATTTTAAGATTTATTAAATAATTAAACTAAATTAAAACTTAAAGCTACTAACTTAAGTCTAATTAAAAAGGATACTAAAATTACTAAATAACCTAAAGTTAAACTTAATAAGCAATGGTCAAATTATTAAAATTGTTTTAATTAAATTACAACTATTTGATTAACTAACTAAATTAATAATGATTCTAGAAAAACTAAAAGAGAGAAAACAATAGGCAGAGGTGTGTCAAAAATAAAGGGGGTGGATAGGCAAATAGCATGGGCCAAAGGTTTTAAGAGGGCCTAAACCAAATAACCAGAAATGGGGGGGGGGGGGGGGGTGCGCTTAAGAAAACGTTGAGCTTAGGCATAAAAAAGGATGAGGCCCAATCTGCAGATCAACAAAGTTTTTAGGGTTAAACATAATTTGTTAGTTTTGGAAAAGAGATTAGGGTCTATGGTGGGACAGTGACGCCGTTTGCTTGTCTTCTTCGTCTTTGCGTTCTTCTTCGTCTTCCTCATGCCCACTTCTGCGTTTTCCTCAGCCCAAGGCCACCGGAATCTCAACCTCCTCTTCCCTCCACGAAAGCGCCATGGCGACGGATTAGGTAACAATTCCAATTTTTATTTCGTTAATGGTTTGTTGATTACCGCATGTTACGATTGTTTATCTATTTGCTTCTGACTTCATTTTAACATGATTATTTGAGGAATTTTGAAAGAAAAAAGAAAGTGAAATCGTTACCAAGAGAAGGAGGAGGAATGGTTGAGGTACGCGTAGGAGGCCGAGGCGAGGGGAAGACGACGGAGGCACGCTTGGAGACCCTGGTATTGTGTTTCTTACTTCTTTGATTTGTGGTTGATGATGATGTTGACTATTGTGATATTTCTTCTTCTTCTGACTTTGCCTTGCTTTGCTGAACTGTGGCCTTCGAATACTTTTCTCTCTTCTTCTTTTGCTGTGATTCTGTACGCTTGAATTTGGTTGCCTATAATGCCATAATCTGAGGCTTTTTTGTGGGTTTGGAAATTGGTTTTATGGTTTTTGTAAGGATTGACAGGTTTTATGGTTTAGGCCATGGTTTTGACAGTTTTTATGGTTCTTTAGGCCATGGGGTTTTGATGGCTTTTACTGGTTCATTAGGCCATAAGGTTTTGATGGCTTTTACTGGTTCATGGTTTTTGACACGGTTTAAGGTTTTGAAATGGTTATGATTTTTGGTGATGGCTGTACTGGTTTTACACAGGTTACATTGGGTATACTGGTTTTTATGGTTTAGGGCCAAGGTTTTACTGGTTTTGCAGGTTATGGCCTTCGACAAAGGTTTAAAGGTTTTATGGTTTAGGCCATTACAGGTTTTGGTTGGAGATAGTAGGCTCTTCTGGTTTTTTGCTTTGAGACTTTAAGAGTTTGCTTTGTATTTTGGTTTTACAGTTTTGTTTCTAAGGCCTCAGGCAGGTTGAACTCTCTATCTTTTTTTTGAAGGGTTTCTGTTGTTATATCCGTTGGTTTGGCATTGAGGTTATGTTATCAGGTTATGCATATTTTACTATATTTTCCTTGGACCTCTGCATACCATACTGTTACATTCAGTTTGTTGGTATTCTTTTCTATGCTTTCTTTTTTCTTCTTGTATTACTGTTGTTCTGTTTTTATGCCTCTTTCTGCCTAAGGCCAAAACCTGTAAAACCAACTCTTCCTCTCTTCTCTCTCTAGTACCATTTGATACATAAAAATGATATACTGTACTTTACTTGTTCTGAAAAAGCATGCTGGAAAATGATGAAAAGAATGGAAAATATACTTTGCTTGCATATTGGTTTTAAACTGCATGCTTCTCTTTGTCTTTGCAATGTAACAGTAAGGAGCCTATTTTTTTTGGCCTCTTCCCCCATGTTTGGCAGTTAGTTTACTACGTTACATACTTGCTTTGAAAAATGCATATGCTGTTTGAAAATGTAACTTGACTTGGTTACTGTTGAACTATGCTTTTGAAATATGCAATTGGCTTTGAAAATGTGTAATTGGTTTGGACTATGCAGTTTATAATAAAAAATGCAATTTTGACAAAAGAATGAATTTGTGCATGTTTTTAAATTTGTGCATTCATTTTTATCGATAAAAATTCATCCCTTTTTGTGAACCGGGAGAAATCCCGTGATTTGCAAAAAGGGTAAAAACTGATTCCAGCCGTTTGCTTTTAATGATGAACGCTAATTAATTTTTTGCTTTTAATTATATTCATTTCTGACTTTTTTCTTTAATTCTTTGCAGGTAAAAATCAAATGAGCAATGGATAGAAGATGAAGATTTAGAATTTAGGAAAAAAATTAGGATAGTTTTTATTTCATTTTAAACATTGTAAAAATTATCATTGTAAATACGTTGTAAATAAATACGGTATTTAAACAATAATTGTAACAATTAGAATAAAATGAATAAAACTCCAATATTTACCAATTAATTCTTTCCTTCTTTGCAATTATTTGTTTTATCATTTATAATTCTTTAAATTACATAATAACTGAAAAATCAATTCCAATTATTTAAATTTAGAATGATAAATAATTAAACAAACATCATTGACCAATTAACTTCTCTTCAATTAATTATTTCATTATTTATAATTCTTCTAAATTATAATAACCGAAAATAAAATTTCAATTATTTAAACCTAGAACAATAAATAATTAAATAACATCATTTGATCAATTAATAACCTTCTTTTCAAATATTTATTTTATTATTTATAAATCTTTAAATTATATAATAACTGAAAAGAAAATTCCAATTATTTAAATTTAAGATGATAAATAATTAATAAACATTGCCTGATCAATTAATGTACCTCTTTTTCAAATATTTATTTTATTATTTATAAATCTTTAAATTATATAATAACTGAAAATAAATTCCAATTATTTAAATTTAAGATAATAAATAATTAATAAACATTGTTTTAGCATTGATCGATTAATAAATTTAGCGTTCAACAAATAAACAGCTCTCGACTTGAAAAAGTTATGAATTTAAAAATCAATAGATCAAAACGCTTGCAATGTAATGATGCAGATGGGAGATGGTATCTTAGGTCAAAATTTGGGGTACAACATCCCTCATGAGACTACAATTGACCAGTTCGAAAATTGTGTGGCGAGCTTGACGGTGGACAATGGACTGGGGTTCTCGGATGCTGATCTGGCACCATTTGGAAGGAACCATAACAAAGCTTTGCATGTTTCTGTTGAATGTAAGGGGACTACCCTAGCACATGTTCTGGTTGACACTAGATCTTCTTTAAACATGCTACCCAAGGGCGCTTTGGACCGGTTAGACCATGAAGGACTGGTGTTGAAGCCGAGTGATATTATTGTGAGGGATTTTGATGGGTCCAAAAGGACGGTTCATAGAGAGGTGGATCTCCCGATCAAAGTGGGATCACAGATTTTCAACTCTAATTTCTACATCACGGACATCCGTCCTTCTTACTCTTGTTTGCTGGATCGCCCTTGGATCCATGGAGCAGGGGCAATAACATCTACCCTTCACCAAAAGCTAAAATACCCAGTCAAGGGGAGGATCTTCACTGTTTACGATGAGGAGGAATTCATGGTAAGCCATCTCAATTATTTCAAATATGTAGAAATGGACGACGAATTTATAGAAACCCCATGCCAGGCTTTTGAAGTTGTTCCGCCTATGGTTGCTACTGCCAAAATTTCCTCCGACATGACCAAAAGCTGATAAGGTTGTGCCAAGGATGGTTTCATTTAAAGATGCTCGTTCCGCAGTCGAAGATGAAAGTTGTGATACTTGGGGGAAACTCCCCAAGATCCCGTTTGTTGTACCCCGAAATTTGCCCTCTCATTCCTCAAGATATTTCTCAAAGGGGCTCCCAAAATTCAAGCTTACACAAATATATTTGGATTTCTCAGCATTAAGATTATGGAAGAAATTGCTAAAAAAGGACAAAACAAATGAAAATGCCCTTTTTGACAAAATTAAAGGAAAACCAAGTTCCTTTCGATTCTGCATCCTTCGATTGAACACTTTGGCCTTGGTTGCATCTTTTGTTTGGGCGCTAGATTCCTTTGGGGCAAGTCCGTTTCATGCTTCGATTCAGGCATTGGGCTCATTTGGACAAGATCATTTCCTGTTTCGTTTTTAGCGTTAGACTTTGTTTGAAGGTTTGTGCAAGTCTTTCGTTTGGCCACACAACATCTTCCCTACGTGTTAGCCAAGACATACAAGGCAGAATTCCCTACCATAATAATATGCACAAGGCCAAAGTCCCCTTTGAAGCATTTTGTTAAAAGCTTCGACATGGAAATACTTCCCTTTAATATAGCTTCAATTCACAAGTAAAAAAGCTTCCTGATGATGTCCTTCGATTCAGGAGGCTAAAACCCCCCTTTTGCCCTCTTTCGATCACACATTTTGCCTCTGCAAGCCTCTTTCATTTGGGGCAATGACTTTTCCCTATGTTGCAAGCTTCGATTGAGCCTTCCATCCCTGGCACACATCCTTCGCTTAGGGGTGTGAATCCGTGATCACAAGTCTTTTGTCATTCTTTCGTTTGGGCATCTGGCTCCTCTTTTACAAGCTTTCGTTTGAACATATTTTCGTAAGATCACAAGGAAGGAACCTCCTGCACACATTCTTTCGTTTGGCCATGTGGCCCCTTTGCAGGAAAATTTGAGTGGGCAAGATCTCTTGTAGAAATGGCCTGTTCCAAACATACAAACTCTTTGCTATTTCATTTCCTCAGGCGAAGAAAGCACCATGGTGGTGCATTCGAAGAGTTTGTCAGGCATTTCTGGATGTCCCCAATCGAAGGACATATATTACTAACCCATCCCAAGAGCATTAATTTGGCCCGTTCAAAGGATATCCATGGGAGTCATTCGAATGATACTTCGATTGGAAAAAAGAGATGGTTATTGAAAATTCTGGTCGAAAGGCGAGGCTAGGGAGTCAAGACAAAATGTTGAGATGTCAAAGGTACTTGTTGACCAAGTCCCACGCGCTACCAGGATCAAGCCTGATACACTGGCCATAAAACGCCAAAACTGTTGCACAGTAGTCCTGCATTGCTGCCCTATTTCTTGCACCAAAATGGAAATAAAACACTGTCCCTCAAAAGCTACAAATACAGCATACCCTTTTTGTTTGAACTTTTTGTTTTCCCTCCCAAAGCATCATCCCAAGCCATCTATAAAAAGGAGGCATCACCACACATATTGGGGGTGCCTGAAGGATTGCAAGAAAACACTTTTGAAACTTCTCAGAAATTCTAAAACACTTCGCAACATTCTTTTTCAAACACTTCTACACTAAAAAAAAACCTTCGATTCACCCTCCAAGTGACCATCAAACTACCTTTCGACCCAATCCCTCAGCTACCATACAGTAGGCCTTTGAGTTACCACATTACTTGTTATAAAAAAGCTTTCGATCCAATCACACAACCTCTTTCGACCCAATCACTACTTTCACAAAGTAGCAACTGGACTAGCCTCAGGAAGGTCCCAACGAACTCCCATTTTCCATCAAAGAAAGCGCTTACATCTCCCTTCGATTTAAGGACTTCAAGAGGTAAGTTTTCTTTCAAACTTTAGTCTATTCTATTTTAATATCATGTGCATATGCCAATAAAGGAAAATGTAGACAGTTCTAGACCATGTTCTAGCTTTCGATTATGACTGCCTATATGTTGAGAACTCAACCTTAGTTTAGTTATACTTTGGACTTTGAGACCCATTAGTTTTCATGCTAACCCCTAGACTGTAGTTGTGTTTGGATATTGCATTTTTAGACTTTTATACAGGTTTGTCGTACCCTTCGATTGGCTAGCTGCACAAGCCTTTTGAATCATAATCTGAGGGGCCCAATATGCTTACAAAGAGTCAGCAAGGAGTCTGTGGAGAAGCATGAGCTTTTTTTCTCCTAGGCCTCAAACGAGGGCCAAAACCTTGTTGTCTCCAGGAATCAAACGAAGGACAGAACCTTCCCATATCCAAGTCTCAAGCGAAGGACAGAACTATGCCGGCTTCCAGGCCCATATGAAGGGCGTGACTATCCTGATTCCAACCCCCAATCGAAGGAGACAGAGAGGAAAATCGAAGGGCATGACTCCACTGACTTCAAAACCCAAATCTAAGGAAGCAAGGAAATGTAGAATCGAAGGGCCTTTCTACCTGGATCGAAATACCCTTTTTTCTTACTTTCATTTTATTTTTGCCTTTGTAGTTCCATGCAATTCAATATGGTTGTAATAGTGTAGGGTTTTATTTTCTTGCATTTTATTACTTTTGTATGCTTACTAGTAAAATAGGGAATGTATGGCAAGATAAAAACAATAAGTAGACAACCCCTAATCAAAGACTAAATGCATGCAAATCAAACACACTATTCACACATGCACCCCTAGGGTTAACTCCACTTGTTGCCTAAAAATGGTCATGTTATGCATGTGAGACGTCTTAGCAAAAACAATCAAAATACAAGATCATAGTCCCTCGACGACGTTTCGAATGTTGCCTTACAAATGATCCTAGTACCTCAAGAGAAATGATAAGATATCTCACAACATTGTTATCACGACTATACAAACGTCCCACGCCCGTCCCTTCATATCCAATGATGGGGATTCTTACCAAATCAATGGTAAGATAGCAACATCTAAAGGAGGAGGAAAAGAACATTTAAGACCTTTTGAGTAGGTAGGTTACTCCTAGTTGCTCGCTTGCTCACAACAAAAACATTTTATACACCAACCCTCTCATTTTGAAACATTTTCAAAAGAAAAACACTTTGTGTGCATTCTTATAGAAACGAGAGCCATTACAAAGACACCTTTTCAAAATCACTTTCAAAAACACATTCCACAAACACCTCTTTGAACTATTTTCCAAACAACACTTTGTACGCGTTCTTATAGAAACGAGAACCATTACAAAGACGTTTTCAAAATTCTTTCAAAACCCACACCACAAGCACATTTTCAAACAAAAGCAAGTGATCTAGCAAGCAACTAAGAGCCCGTAGATTACTACAGATGAAAAGAGTGTTAATACCTTCCCTTTTCATAACTTACCCCCCGAACTCAAGAAATAATATCAAAAGGTCTTTCCTGTTCTTTTCAACCTTTCCTTATTGGATAAAATAAAATTCGGTGGCGACTCTTTCTATCCGCAACAATTGCGATCAAATGCAAAACATCCCAAGTCAGTTCTCCCAGCGTGTTACAGAACTGGCGGCTCTGCTGGGGAATTTACTTAAAAGTGGGGTTACCTTAGGGATAGATCACCTTTACTTGCTTTCTTTGATTAACTTGTTTGCTTTACATTTTTCGGTCTTTGCTTGGGATTTTGTTAAACATCCTATACCTGGATCTGGGGAACCTTTTAGGTAAGTAGCAATAAATCATGGAAGTTGTACGGCATAGACCGATATGGACAAAGTGATAACTACGTTAGCGTGATACTCTGGCTTGTACTAATGTTCCTTGAGTCAGTCAAGGATAACATTAGGCTTCCTTATAGCCTCATTATGCGTTAAGTAACCTTTAGAACCTTTACTTAACTCATCCTAAGCCATTAGAAAGTAGTGAGATAGCCGGATTTGGTTCCGACCGAAGTTTGGTTGATACTCAATGCTACACTCATTGAGATTGGACTTTTGGGATATTCTGGCCGCAATACTTTGATGCTTGAGCTAGAACAATTCCTAAAAGAAAGGTCAGTGATATAGGACTCCTTAGAACCCGTTACTTTTTATAGGACAGGTTGAGCCAACTAAACTTCAAGAGGGTACTTACCTTTAAAAGACTCACACAAGCCATTAAACCTAGGGTCTTTTGTGTGACTTGCTTGATATGTTTGTGATTTCAAAGCATAACCATAACATCATGAACATCATCACACACATGCTAACCATTTCAAGGGGCTAGAGATTTATCTTTCCTTTTTGTTTTGTAGGGTATTGATTCAACTCAAAGAAAGACCATCCGAATCAATTTTGTAGAGGTCCCTCCCAAGCTCAAAGAATTGGTCCCGAGAGTTCCCGAAAGCTCATCGTTCAACAAGAGATATGGTCACTTGCTCAGTTTGGTTACTACCTGGTTTGACGAAGGTCTCATGAGTGTTCTATTCCAGTTCTTCGACCCTAAACACCATTTCTTCACTTTTCCAGATTACCAGTTAGTGCCTACGCTGGAAGAGTTCTCCAAAATACTTGGGTCACCTATATTGGAGCAAGTACCTTTCACCGGCTTAGAACAAGATCCAGTTGCTGAAAGTGTTACCATAGCCTTGCATTTGAAATCATCTGACCTCGAATCCAATTGGGAAAGAAGAGGCAGAGTCAAGGGCCTACTTGCAAGTTTTCTAATGAAGAAAGCTCAGATATTCTTAGATGCCATGAGTTACCATGCCTTTGAAGATGTCCTAGCTATTTTTATCTATGGATTAGTTCTGTTACCCAATTTAGACTAGTTTATATATGTCAGTACCATCAACATCTTCCTTGCTCACAACCCAGTGCCTACATTGCTCAGAGATGTGTTGCATTCACTCCACACTTGTACTATGAAGAAACGAGGGACTCTTATGTATTGTACGCCTTTTCTATATCAATGGTTTATTTTGCACCTCCCTCGGTTAGTAATGAAGAATGAATCAGGCTTGAGGTGGAATCAAAGGATAATGTCCCTTTCTCACTCTGATATCTATTGGTGCCCTCGCGCTCGAGAAGATATCTCTTTTATTGATCGCTGCAGAGAATTCCCTAATGTGCCACTTCTTGGCATTAGAGGAGGCATCACTTACAACCCCTTCTTTAGCCCTACGCCAGTTCGGCTATGCCCAGAGGGATCGTCCCCATGATATGCTCGTCCAGGGTATTGTGTTTGACTATTCAAATGACCTGCAAGGTTATCGCCAGAGGTTCATTCGCGCTTGGGGCATGGTAAAGAAGACCGATAGTAGTGCTTTGGGATGCAAAAACTCCATCCCTTTGGAGCCTTACCTCAGATGGGTACGAGCTCGCGCTCAAAATCTTATGATGCCATATGCTGCTATACTGCCAGTGATCTCAAAGTCTGTTGATCAAGAAGACGAACCTCACATCATTTTTCATCCTGATATGCCAACAAGCTTCGAAGAGTTGCAAAAGTCATGGATCCAACTTAAGGAAGAACGAGACACCTTTGAGAATCAATTCTACGCCAGTGAGAAGAAAGTTCTGGAACTCACCAAGCAGCTGCATGAAGAGCGAAGTTTGGACACCTACATCGCACCAAAAAGGATGGGTTCAACCTTTTTGTCTTAGGGGTTTTTGTATTTTTACTTCTTTCATTGTAAGCCCAAAGAGACATGGTGTACTCAAACTTGGATTTATTAATATAATGTCTGTTTCCTTTTTGTCTGAGCAAATTTAAATCTCTAATTTCCTTGAAATCATTTGCATATGCATTTTCATTCATCATAACACAAATAGGTTTCTTACAACAAGTCTCCTTATCTTTCTACTGTTTATTTCAGTGAGATGGATATTGAACAGATAGTAAAGGATCTTCAAGCGCATAACGCTCAATTCCAACAAATGTTCTTGGCTCTGGAAAAAGGACAAGAGGATTTGAAAACTTTGTTGATCAAAGAGAAGAAGAAGAAAGCGAAGAAATCAGTCGTGTTTTGAATCTGGGAAGAAGGTTCAAAGGACCAGCCAGACGAACTCTAGATTTTGCAACCTCATCAGGTGAAGGAGATAATCAAGAAGGGAAAAACAAGGAAGTAAATGACCACCCAGAGTCTGAAGAAGAGGAAGAAGTGGACTACTCTGAAGAACAGTATGCCCCAACTGACGATAAATACAAGCAGCTGGAGGATCACTTCAATGCTATGGAGATCCAGAGGGTACCTGGATTGGATTTTGAAGAGCTAGGAGTTTTCTCAGGGGTTGTCATCCCGCAGAAATTCAAGGTCCCACTTTTGCTAAATATGATGGTGTATCTTATCCAAAGCTGAATTTAAGGTCATACGTCAGGAAGATTCAACCCAATACTGCTGATAGGAACCTATGGGTGCATTTCTTACAAGAAAGCTTGTCCGGGACGCAGTTGGATTGGTTCTATCAGTTGGGAGGGGCCAATATTCGCAATTGGGAAGATTTGGCCGCCGCTTTTTACAAGCAATGCCAGTATAATGCTGACTTAGCTCCAACTCGAACACAATTGCAAGGCATGTCTATGGGTGCTGGTGAAGGTTTAAAAAATATGCTCAAAAATGGCGGGATCTCACCGGAAGAGTCCAACCCCCTCTATCTGACAAAGAATTGGTGGATATGTTCTTAGGCACGCTATCTGGTCCATTCTTTAACCAGTGGATCGGAAGCTCTTCGGCTGGATTTACTAAACTAATCATGTCTGGTGAGAGGGTAGAAGCCGGTATAAAGAGTGGCAAAATTCAAAGAGATGCATCCTTGAGCAGGATGAAGAAACCCTTTATCGGAAAGAAGGAGATCAGTGTCGTACATGACCATAGGAAACGAACAAAACTGAATATCGCCTGACGGTATGGGCTGTTATGATTTCTAATCCTATACCAAATCAGCAGCGAAACAATCAACGCATTCCAAAGGCGCCCATGAAACGATTCACCCGGATCAACATGACTTGTCCCAAGTTTTGCCACATCTTTTAAAGTCCAATCTAGGGACTCTAAAGGAAGCTCCCAAGAACCCCAATATTGATTCTCCTCACTACAACCCGAATGCTCGATATGCCTATCATTCTGAAAGCCCGGGGCATGATACAAACAATTGTTAGGCCTTGAAGAATAAGGTACAAGACCTTATCGAAGCGAAAGAGATTGAGTTTGACCCCCCAGAAACACCTAATGTGATAACAACGCCAATGCCTAAACACGGTCAAGGTGTTAATGCCGTTGATGATGAGAGTTTTGTTTCCTCCGTGAATGATTTAAATACTCCCCTTTTGACTATTAAATATAACCTATTGCAAGCCGATCTATTTCCGGGCTATGATGAAAGTTTTCGCTTATGTATGTCTCTACCAAATGGATTTTTGTTACTAAAGATAGGCGTCCAGCGCTTGATGGCTAACAAATAAATCCTGTTTGAAAAGGTTTCTCTTATCAGAAATTCCTGTGAAGATGTTTCAATAATCACCATCTCCGATAATCCTCCCAGGGTTTCCACCAAAAGACCCGTCAGGATTACATCTGTTCCAAAGTCTGCTCCCCTAATCATCACCATGCAGGGGCCAATCCCATATTCTTCGGATAAATCTGTTCCCTAGAACTATGGGGCTGGCGTCTGTTATCACGGCGTCAGGAAAAATCTATTGGCTATCAAAGATAAAGTTGCAAAAGACATTGATCCTGACATCATCAATATTGTTGGGACCATTAAGATAACCAGAAGTGGAAGAGTCTTATCACCTGATATCTCTCCAAAAACCATTGCTACTCCTGTAATTATTCTCGTTACCACTCCTACCAGCATTCCCAGTGATACTCCCATTGACAATCCTACTGTTATCCCTGCCGCCAAGACAAAGGGCAAGGAGGTATTATCTGAGCCTATCCAGAAGAAGGCACATCCAGAGGTCATTCTTGAGGCTTCTAGCAAATAAATGGAAGAGATACTAAAGATAATCAAGAAAAGTGACTATAATGTCATGGAACAGTTGGGGCAGACCCCCTCGAAAATATGAATGTTGACCTTACTTTTGTGTTTTGAGGCTCATGCCAAGGCCTTGGTAAATTTTTTAAAGACCACCCATGTACCCCAAGAGACTTCCATGGATCAATTTGGGAATTGTGTGGTGAGTCTCACTGCTGATAACGGATGGGGCTTTTTTGATGCTGATTTAACTCCAAAAGGAAGGAAACACAATGGTGCCTTGCACGTTTCCATTGAATGTATGGGCACTATGCTAGCCCATGTTCTGGTAGACACGGGTTCATCGTTGAACGTCTTTCCAAAAAATGCTCTTGACCGACTGGATTGCGAGGGACTTGCTTTAAAACCTAGCAACATTGTGGTGAGGGCCTTTGATGGTTCTAAAAGGACAGTGCACAGAGAAGTTAACATCCATATAAAAGTTGGAACTCAGACTTTTGATTCAACTTTCTATGTGATGGATATCCGCCCTTCCTATTCCTGTCTATTGGGCCGACCCTAGATTCATGGTGCTGGTGCCGTCACTTCTACCTTACATCAGTTGTTGAAATACCCAATCAAGGGAAATATCATCACTGTCCATGGGGAGGATGAGTACATGGTTAGTCACCTGAACCCTTTCAGGTATGTAGAAATGGATGGTGATATCAATGAAACTCCATGTCAGCATTTTGAGGAGGTCCCACAAACAATCGCGGCAGCCAAGACTACAACCAAGACTCCGAAGGTTACCAGACCGCCATTGAAAATGGCCTCTCTGAAGAACACTAGAGCAGTGGTTGAGGAAGGTGGATGCACTATCTGGGGTCAACTTCCAGATGTTCCCTACAAATCCAACAAATTTGGTTTGGGTTTTACTTCGGAAGCACAAAGAGCTATTCTACGAAATCGCGCTAAGGGACCACCTTTATGTATCAGCAATCAGGGAGTCAACACAGTGGAATACAATGATGGTAGCTGTGACATAGACGAGTGGATCTTTCCAACCATCAGCGGAGGACTCAACAATTGGGAATCCAAATAATTTATCCCAATTACTTTTATTCAAGAGTAATTGTCTTTTAAATTTTTTTTTCGGACTTGTAATAATTAAACAATTTAGACTTTAAAACCTTGTGTCTTACCCGAGGCACAACAATCCATTTGTGAGGGTTGTTATTTCATCTTCATATGTTATCAATAAATCATTGATGTTTTTGGATGCAAATTTTACGCTCTTTATTCTTATTTTCCTACCTTTTTATTTTTTCAAAGATAGCTATGCTCTTACACACACTCACATATCAAAATGCAGATCCACATCCACCAAGGATCCCATGGGTAACAATTCTGTTATGGTCTATCATGACTTTGAAAATCCAATCTACTAAGCTGAAGACGAAGGTGAGGAAGATTGCGAGGTACCAGGGGAACTAGCCAGATTATTGCAATAGGAAGAAAGGACCATACATCCCCATGAAGAGCCGATTGAAACAGTTAACTTAGGTACCAAAGAGGACAAGAAAGAAGTCAAGGTAGGTGCCAACCTAGAGCCTAGTGTCAAGAATCACTTAACTCAGTTACTACATGACTATGTTGAGGTCTTTTCCTGGTCATACAAAGACATGACAGGACTCCACACTAATATCATGGTCCATCGTCTGCCGACAAAAGAAGACTGCCCTCTGGTAAAACAGAAGGTCCATCACGTGCGGCCAGAAATGTTAGGGAAAATCAAGACTAAAGTCATGAAGCAGTTCAACGTTGGATTCTTAGCTGTCACCTCCTATCCACAATGGTTCGCCAACGTTGTCCCAGTACCTAAAAAAGATGGAAAGGTACGTATGTATGTGGACTACAGAGAATTGAATAGGGCAAGCCCCAAGGATGACTTATCGCTTCCCCACATCGATATTCTGGTTGACAACACCGTACAACATAAAATATTTTCCTTCATGGATGGCTTCTCCGGATACAACTAGATCAAAATGGCACCTGAGGACATGGAGAAAACAACCTTCGTCACACAGTGGGGGCACATTCTGTTACAAAGTTATGCCATTTGGGTTGAAGAATGCCGGGGCAACCTATCAGCGTGCCATGGTAGCTTTGTTTCACGACATGATCCATCACGAGATAGAGGTCTATGTGGATGGCATGATAGCCAGATCTCAAACTGAAGAGGAACACATTGACCATATATAGAAACTGTTTGAAAGACTAAAGAAATACAAACTAAGGCTGAACCTGAATAAATTCACTTTTGGAGTGAGGTCCAACAAGCTCTTAGGCTTCGTTGTCAGTGGAAAAGGTATCGAAGTCGACCCTGCAAAGGTAAAAGCAATATAAGAAGTGCCTGCTCCTCACACTGAGAAGGAAGTTAGGGGATTCTTAGGACGGCTAAACTATATCTCCAGGTTCATTTCCCATCTAACCACTACTTGTGAACCAATCTTCAAATTACTGAAGAAAGATCAAGTGGTGGAATGGAACGACGACTGCCAGGCTGACTTTGAAAGGATCAAAGATTACCTTCAAGAGCCTCCCATTTTGATGCCGTCAATTGAGGGAAGATCTCTGATTATGTATCTAACTGTCTTGCAAAATTCAATGGGGTGTGTGCTGGGGCAGCATGACGAGTCTGGCTGAAAAGAGCATGCAATATACTACCTGAGCAAAAAGTTTACCGACTGTGAAACCAGATATTCATTGCTCGAGAGAACTTGTTGCGCTCTGGAATGGGCTGCTCGCCGGCTAAGACAATATATGTTGAGTCACACTACCTTATTGATATCCAAGAGGGATCCAATTAAGTACATATTCTAGAAACCCGCCCTCTCTGGGAGGATATCAAGATGGCAGATGGTCCTGACCGAATACGACATTCAATACACTACCCGGAAAGTAATAAAGGGAAGTGTGCTAGCCGATCAACTAGCTCATCAGGATGTGGATGACTATCAATCCATGAATTTCAAATTCCTAGACGAAGATATCATGCTGGTAAATAATTGTGAGGAACTCAGACCATATGATGGACCTGAACAAGGATCATAATGGACCATGGTTTTTGACTGAGCTTCCAACACACTCAGCAATGACATAGGCATTGTGATTATATCCCCCGAAGGCTGCCATACTCCCTTCACTGCTAGATTGTGTTTCAACTGTACCAATAATATGGCGGAATATGAAGCGTGTATTACGGGTCTCAAAGCTGCCATAGATTGGGGAATCAAGTCCTTAAGTGTATTTGGAGATTCAGCCTTAGTTATCAGTCAGATCAAAGGAGAATGGGACACGAAGCATCCTAATCTCACCCCCTACAAAGAACATATGTTGACATTAATCCCACATTTTGAGGAAATTACCTTTGAGCATTTTCTACAAGAGTAAAATCAACTAGAAGACACGTTAGTCACTATGTCATCCATGTTCAAAGTCAGATGGGATAATGAGGCTCCTCAGATCACCATAGAGAGGATGAACGAGCCAACTTACTATCACGAGATTGATATTGAAGAATTAGTGGACAAGCCTTAGTTCCATGAAATTAAGAGATATCTCGAGGTCCAAGAATATCCGGAGGAAGCTTCAGTTAACGACAAGAAATTCCTGAGAAGATTCTCTTCTAAGTTCTTCCTCAGTAATGGAATTCTCTATAAGCGCAATCACAAATCTACTTTGATTTGGTGCATAGACAAGAGTGAGGCAAATAAGATAATGGCTTTTTTACATGATGGTACCTTTGGCACTCATTCTAGTGGACACACGATGGCTAAAAAGATCCTACAGGCAGGATACTACTGGTCCACCATGGAAGCAGATTGTCATCAACATTCACGAACTTGTCACAAGTGCCAAATCTATGCTGACAAGGTACATGTGCTTCCAGTTCCTCTAAACATCCTGACCGCTCCTTGACCATTCGCAATGTGGGGCATTGACATGATTGGAGAGATCAAACCTATAGCTTCTAATGGACACCGCTTCATCTTGGTTGCAATTGATTACTTCACGAAGTGGGTCGAGGCAGCTTCATTCACTTCTGTTACCAAGAACGTTGTGACCCGATTCATTAAACAAAATCTTATATCTCGATATGGTGTTTCAGAGAGAATCATTACAGATAATGGTACCAATCTCAACAATACTATGATCACTACACTATGCGTGCAATTCAAGATCCAGCACCATAACTCTTCTCCTTACAGACCGAAGATGAATGGCGCTGTAGAAGCCACAAATAAAAATATCAAGAAGATCATATAAAAAATGACCATGACCTATAAGGACTGGCATGAGATGTTACCATTTGCTCTTCACGGTTATTGTACCACATCGCACACGTCAACAGGGGAAACTCCTTTCTTCTTGGTATACGACATGGAAGTTATCCTAGCAATTGAAGTCCAAATACCTTCTCTGAGAATCATAAAGGATGCGGGGTTGAATGAAGATGATTGGATTCAAAATCGATTTGACCAGTTGAACTTGATTGATGAGAAGAGGCTCGCAGATGTCTTCCAAGGACAGATGTACCAAAAACGCATGATTAAAGCTTTCAGTAAGAAGGTCAGACGTCAGGTGTATCAGGTTGGTGACTTGGTAATCAAGCGTATCATACTGCCACAAGGTGATCCTAAGGGCAAATGGACTCCTACCTACGAAGGAACATTTTTGATTAAAAACATATTTTCTGGTGGGGCAATGATCTTAACCACTATGGACGGCGAAGACCTTCCGCACCCTGTAAATGCGGACATAGTTAAAAGATATTTACTACACATGAAAAAGACCTGCTAGGTCGACTAGCCTAGGCAAAAATTAGGGATAAAACACAAAAAAAATTTGTATACCCGGCAAGCTGAAAACCTGAAAAGGCGGCTTGAGCAAAAAAGGGTATCCCGGTAGACTGAAAACCCGAAAGGGCGGTCCAGGCAAAAGTTATGGATTTAAAGCGTATGACTATGTCCCGTTGGATCATCTTACATCCAATCTTTAGTATCAATCATCAAACTCAAACGGTTCTAATCAATCCAATAAGCTTCAGACAAAACAACAAGTGGATGAGACGCTCAGAGACATGAAGGCTATAACAAAATGGGAACCCCATGGGATTATTTTACATAGCTGCCTTTTCTTTGTATCAATTTTCATTTTTATGATGACATTCTCTTACTAGGATGTTCGTCCCTTTATACAAAAATACTTATTCAAGTTAATACAAAGATATTCCTTTAAAAGTGCAAAACTATCTGTTTTTCTTTTACTTTTCCTATTTTGTTTGCAAAAAATGTCCAGTGTTTATTTTTGAACATATGCATTTGAACGTAATTACTGTTTACAAATGAACACATAAAAAAGGAAAACTAAACAGAAAGACAATTACTACTGGCTTTAAGAAACAAGATAATATCTATGGGACATTCCATAAAGACCCCGCAGGTACTTTCCCTAACGAAACAGGAACAAGGACATCCTATTATAAGATCATTGCTATATCGCCAGTGTGTAGCCTAATGATATCTATTACTTTCATGTCCACAGCGGAACAGAACTTCCCGTTACTTCTCCAAAGATTTCTCAATGAAAGTCACCAAGCTGCTCAGGAATTCCCCAGTAGGATTTCACCAAGTGCACAAGCAATGCACGACGTTTACCTTCCCTAACAAAGTTTATTTCTCTAATAATTGAAACCCATCCATCAACGCTTCAACTTCAACAAAATATGAATACTTACACTCCTTATTCCCAGCGGCAGTCAGGGATTTAT
Organism: Vicia faba; assembly: GCA_948472305.1. Lineage (NCBI taxonomy): Eukaryota > Viridiplantae > Streptophyta > Magnoliopsida > Fabales > Fabaceae > Vicia > Vicia faba. The sequence continues at coordinate 1,620,750,964 of OX451737.1, read as the reverse complement.
TTTCCCTAATCCAACAACACTGCAGCAGAACAATTAATATGTTCATACATTGCATTCATACGCCATAGCATCGACAACACAAATGCATATAGCATAATATCATTTATTTTGAGAAACATCATTATGCCGACATTTCATACATCATGGCATTGGATACAACTAACTCTTCACCTTTTCAGGAAAGATCAATCAACAGAAAATTATCATCAACAAATTTCCGACAAGACAGGACAACAATTTATGGAAAAATAAGTTACAGATCAATTCCCGCGAAAGGACTGGTTGACTATCTACATAATAAATATTTCCTTCAGACCTCTGTTGGTTCAGTTTAAATCTCTCAACGGTTTATCCTGATTCCTTCCCGTAGACACTTTCTCTGGTTCAGATAAATTGCTCCAAGATTAATCTGATTCTTTTCCAGACCTCTAATGGTTCAGTTTAAACCCCTCAACGATTTATCCTGATTCTTTCCCGTAGACACTTTGTCTAGTTCAGATAAATCGCTCCAAGATTTATTCTGATTCTTTTCCAGACCTCTACTGGTTCAGTTTAAATCTCTCAATGATTTATCCTAATTCTTTCCTGTACACACTTTCTCTGGTTCAGATAAATCGCTACAAGATTTATTCTGATTCTTTTCCAGACCTCTTCTGGTTTAGTTTAAATCCCTCAACAGTTTATCCTGATTCTTTCCCGTAGACACTTTCTCTGGTTCAGATAAATCACTCCAAGATTTATTCTGATTCTTTTCCAGACCTCTGCTAGTTCAGTTTAAATCTCTCAATGTTTTATCCTGACTATTTCCCGTAGACACTTTATCTGGTTCAGATAAATCACTCCAAGATTTATTCGGATTCCTTTCCAGACCTCTGCTGGTTCAGTTTAAATCCCTCAACGGTTTATCCCGATTATTTCATGTAGACGCTGTCTCTGGTTCAGATAAATCACTCTAAGATTTATTCTGATTCTTTTCCAGACCTCTGCTGGTTCAATTTAAATCTCTCAACGGTTTATCCTGATTCTTCCCCGTAGACACTTTCTCTGGTTCAGATAAATTGCTCCAAGATTTATTCTGATTCTTTCCAGTTAAAGATTATTCAAGACTTCTGCTAGGTTCAGTTTTAAATCGACCAAAGATTTATTCTGATTCTTTTCCCAGTTAAAGTCAAGCTTAAACTTAGTTTAATTTCTGTCAACAATCACCTTTGGATGGCATCTATAAGACCATCTCCGCCAACTCTCCATCATTTCTCCAAATGGCATCTTTAAGCCCATTCCTTACACCTCAACCATGATATTGTCAAGTGCAAATTTCTGGGCACTCTAGTGTTCAATCATCTTCCACCTTCAAGTAACGAATGACAGATTTGCCAATCTAAACCTTCAAGTTTAAGAAGATCGAACATGGGCAGCTGTTGTATCCAAAAAATTTCCCTCTCATTCCTCAAGACATTTCTCAAAGGGGCTCCCAAAATTCAAGCTTACACAAATATATTTGGATTTTTCAGCATTAAGATTATGGAAGAAATTGCTAAAAAAGGACAAAATAAATGAAATGCCCTTTTTGACAAAATTAAAGGAAAACCAAGTTCCTTTTGATTCTGCATCCTTCGATTGAACACTTTGGCCTTGGTTGCATCTTTCGTTTGGGCGCTAGATTCCTTTGGGGCAAGTTCGTTTCATGCTTCAATTGAGGCGTTGGGCTCATTTGGCGAAGATCATTTCCTGTTTCATTTTTAGCGTTAGACTTTGTTTGAAGGTTTGTGCAAGTATTTCGTTTGGCCAAACAGCATCTTCCCTTCTTGTTAGCCAAGCCATACAAGGCATAATTTCCTACCATAATAATATGCACAAGGCCAAATTCCCCTTTGAAGCATTTTGTTAAAAGCTTCGACAAGGCAATACTTCCCTTCAATTTAGCCTCAATTCACAAGGCAAAAAGCTTCCTGATGATGTCCTTCGATTCAGGAGGCCAAAACCCCCTCTTTTTCCCTCTTTCGATCACACACTTTGCCCCTACAAGCCTCTTTCATTTGGGGCAATAAATTTTCCCAACATTTCAAGCTTTGATTGAGCCTTCCATCCCTGGCACACATCCTTCGCTTGGGGGTGTGAATCCGTGAGCACAAGTCTTTTGTCATTCTTTTGTTTGGGCATTTGGCTCCTCTTTTACAAGCTTTCGTTTGAACATATTTGCATAATGTCACAAGGCAGGAACCTCCTGCGCACATTCTTTCGTTTGGCCATGTGGCCCCTTTACAGGAAAATTTGAGTGGGTAGGATCTCCTGTAGAAATGGCCTGTTCCAAACATACAAACTCTTCTCTATGTCATTGCCTCAGGCGAAGAAAGAACCATGGTGGTGCATTCAAAGATTTTGTCAGGCATGTCTGGATGTCCCCAATTGAAGGACATATATTACTGACCCATCCCAAGAGCATTAATTTGGCCCCTTCGAAGGATATCCATGGGAGTCATTTAAATGATATTTCGATTGGAAAAAAGAGATGGTTATTGAAATGTATGGTCGAAAGGTGAGGTTAGGGAGTCAAGGAAAAAAGTTGAGATGTCAAAGGTACTTGTTTACAAAGTCCCATGCGTTGCCAGGATCAAGCCTGATACACAGGCCATAAAACTACAAAACTGCTGCATAGAAGTCCTGCATTGCTGCCCTATTCCTTGCACTAAAATAACAATAAAACACTGTCCCTCAAAAGCTACAAATACATCATACCCTTTATGTTTGAACTTTTTTCTTTCCCCCCTAAAGCATCAGCCAAAGCCATCTATAAAAAAGGAGGCATCACCAAACATATTGGGGGCGCTTGAAGGATTGCAAGAAAACACTTGTGAAAATTCTCAGAAATTCTCAAACACTTCCCAATATTCTTTTTCAAACACTTCTATACACTAAGGAAAAAAAACCTTCGATTCACCCTCGAAGTGACCATCAAACTACCTTTCGACCCACTCCCTCAGCTACCATATAGTAGGTCTTTGAGTTACCCCATTACTTGTTATAAAAAAGCTTCTGATCCACTCACACAACCTCTTTCGACCCAGTCACTTCTTTCACAAAGTAGCAACTGGACTAGCCTCAGAAAGGTCTCAACTAACTCCCATTTTCCATAAAAGAAAGCACTTACATATCCCTTCGATTAAAGGACTTCAAGAGGTAAGTTTTCTTTCAAACTTGAGTCTATTCTATTTTTATATCATCTGAATATGCCAATAAAGGAAAATGTAGACAGTTCTAGACCATGTTTTAGCTTTCGATTATGACTGCCTATATGTTGAGAACTCAACCTTAGTTTAGTTATGCTTTGGAATTTGATACCCATTAGTTTTCATGCTAACCCCTGGGCTGTAGTTATGTTTGGATATTGCATTTTAATACTTTAAGACAGGTTTGTTGTACCCTCCGATTGGCTAGCTGGACAAGCCTTTCGAATCATAATATGAGGGCCCAATATGCTTACAAAGAGTCAGCAAGGAGTCTGTGGCGAAGCATGAGCTTTGTTTCTCCTAGGCCTCAAATGAGGGATAAAACCTTGTTGTCTCCAGGCCTCAAATGAAGGCCAGAACCTTGCCATATCCAAGTATCAAGTGAAGGATAAAACTATGCTGGATTCCAGGACCAGATGAAGGGCGTGACTATCCTAATTCCTACCCCTAGTCGAAGGAGATAGAGAGGCAAATCGAAGGGCATGACTCCACTGACTTCAGAACCCAAATCGAAGGAATCCAGGAAATGCAGAATCGAAGGGCCTTTCTACCTGGATCGAAATACCCTTTTTTCTTTCTTTCATTTTATTTTTGCCTTTATATTTCCATGCAATTCAATATGGTTATAATAGTGTAGGATTTTATCTTCTTGCATTTTATTACTTTTGTATGCTTGCTAGTAAAATAGGGAATGTATGGCAAGATAAAAACAACAAGTAGACAACCCCAAATCAAAGACTAAATGCGTGCAAATCAAACACACTATTCACACATGCACCCCTAGGGTTAACTCCACTTGTTGCCTAAAAATGGTCATGTTATGCATGTGAGACGTCTTAGCAAAAACAATCAAAATATAAGATCATTTTCCCTCGATAACGCTTCGATTGTTGCCTTACAAATGATCTTAGTCCCTCAAGAGATATGCTAAGATATCTCACAATATTGCTATCATGACTATACAAATGTCCCACGCCCGTCCCTTCACATCCAATGATGGGGAGTCTTACCAAATCAATGGTAAGATAGCAACATCTAAAGGAGGAGAGAAAGAACATTTAAGACCTTTTGAGTACGTAGGTTGCTCCTAGTTGCTTGTTTGCTCACAACAAAAACATTTTATACACCAACATTCTCATTTTGAAACATTCTCAAAAGACAAACACTTTGTACGCGTTCTTATAGAAACAAGAGCCATTACAAAGACACCTTTTCAAAATCACTTTCAAAAACACATTCCACAAACACCTCTTTGAACTATTTTCCAAACAACACTTTGTACATATTCTTATAGAAACGAGAACCATTACAAAGACATTTTCAAAATACTTTTAAAACCCACACCACAAGCACATTTTCAAACAAAATCAAGTGATCTAGAAAGCAACTAAGAGCCCGTAGATAACTACAGACGAAAAAGGTGAATAATCTCGAAAGGTCTTTCATGTTCTTTTCAACCTTTCCTTATTGGATAAAAGAAAAGTCGGTGGCGACTCTTGCTATCCCCAACAATTGCAATAAAATGCAAAATATCCCAAGTCAGTTCTCCCACCGTGTTACACTATTTAAAGCATACAAATGTGGGTTGGGTTTCACTATCAAGGCTTAGAAAGAAGTGAGGCACGCTCGTGCGGGAAATCCCCCTGTCCGTATTGGAAATCATGATGTAAACATTGTGGAGGATTCTGATGATGAATGTGTGTTCGAAGAATGGATATACCCTACTACGACAGAGCTCAACAATTGGCGTGTAAAGGACTTTGTTCCCATCTCCTTCATTGATGAGTAATTACTTGTTTATTGCTTTCTATCAATTCAAGAGCCTTTTATCTGTAATATTAAACAATGACTTTTAAGCCATATTCCTGGCCTGGGGCACTATTGTCCATTTGTTAAGGGTTTTATTTATGTTCATTTTATCATATGATCATTCAATATAAACCATTGGACTTTTTGCATTCAAATTTTTAAGCTCATTGTCTTTCTTTCTATTTAATACACTTTTCAAATATCCATGTATCTTACACACACACATACACATACACACACACACACACACACACACACTCTTGCAGGTCCTCGTCCACTCCGGATCTCATTGCCAATTACTCTACTATTGCCAACTATGATTTCGAACATCCAATTAACCAAGCCGAAGACGAAGGCGAGGAAGATTGTAAAATACCGGGAGAACTAGCCAGACTTCTAATGCAAGAGGAAAAATATATTCAGCCGCATGAAGAGTCAGTTGAAGTCATCAACCTAGGTACCGAGACAAACAAGAAAGAGGTCAAGATTAACGCCAATATAGGAAGCAGTGTCAAAAGCAGGTTGGTTCAGATGTTACATGACTACGTGGAAGTGTTTGCTTGGTCGTATGAAGATATGCCAGGATTGGATACCGACATTGTAGTCCGTCGCCTGCAAACAAAGGAAGATGTCCTCCTGTCAAGCAAAAAGTCCATTGCATGCGGCCTGACATGTTTGAGAAAATAAAAGTTGAAGTGATGAAACAATTTGATGCAGGATTCCTAGCTGTGACGTCTTATCCCCAATAGATTATAGGGATCTGAATAGGGCAAGCCCTAAGGATAACTTCCCTCTACCTCATATTGATGTCTTGGTCGATAACACCTCTCAACATAAGGTCTTCTCTTTCATGGATGGTTTCTCCGACTATAATCAAATTAAGATGGCTCCCGAAGACATGGAGAAGACCACCTTTGTTACACAATTGGGCACCTTTTGTTACAAGGCCATGCCATTCAGATTGAAGAATGCAGGGGCAACATATCAAAGGGCTATGGTAGCTTTGTTTCATGATATGATCCATCATGAAATAGAGGTATATGTGGATGTTATGATTGCAAGGTCATAAACTGAAGAAGAGCATCTCAATCACCTATACAAGCTATTCGAGAGGCTGAAAAAGTACAAGTTGAGGTTGAACCCTAATAAGTGCACATTTGGAGTAAGATCTGTAAAACTTCTAGGTTTTATTGTCAGTGCTAAAGGCATCAGAGTTGATCCTACAAAGGTAAAAGCCATCCATGAAATTCCAGTTCCCCATTCTGAAAAGGAGGTTATAGGATTCTTGGGTCGTCTTAACTACATCGCCCACTTCATATCTCACTTAACTACTACTTGTGAACCAATCTTCAAACTCTTGAAGAAAGATCAAGTAGTTAGAGGGAATGATAAATGCTAAGTTGCCTTCAGCAAAATCAAGGAATTTTTTCAAGAACCTTCTATCCTCATGCCTCCAATTGAAGGAAGACCCTTAATCATGTACTTGACTGTGCTAGAGAATTCTATGGGATGTGTATTGGGCCAACATGATGAGTTTGGCCGAAAAGAGCATGCAATATACTACCTGAGCAAAAAGTTTACTGACTGTGAAACCAGATATTCACTGCTCGAGAAAACTTGCCGCACTCTGGAATGGGCTTCTCGCTGGCTAAGAAAGTATATGTTGACTCATACCACTCTATTGATTTCTAAGATGGACCCTATCAAGTACATCTTTGAGAAACCTGCTCTGTTCGGACGGATAGCTAGATGGAAAATGAAGTGTATTGGCGGATCATTTGGCCCATCAAGCTGTTGATGATTATAAATCTATGAACTTTGACTTCCCGGACGAGAATATCATGTTAGTGACCGACTGTGCAAAACCTGGACCATATGACGGACCTGAACAAGGATCCCGATGGACTATGGTGTTCGATGGGGCTTCCAACGCTTTGGGTAACAGAATTGGCACTGTGATAGTTTCTCTTGAGGGTTACGACACCCCTTTCACTGCTAGACTGTGCTTCAATTGTACAAATAATGTGGCTGAATATGAGGCATGCATTTTGGGTCTGAAGGTTGCCATTGATTTAAGGATCAAACATTTGAATGTATTCGGAGATTCCGCTCTAGTGATTAGCCAAGTAAAGGGATATTGGGACACTAAGCATCCTAATCTTATTCCTTACAAGGAGTTGTGTTATCTCTGATTCCATAATTCGAAGAAATCACCTTTGAACACTTCCCTAGAGAAGAAATTCAGTTGGTCGACGCTTTAGCCACAATGTCTTCTATGTTCAAGGTCAAATGGGACAACAAAGCTCCTATGATTACAATTGAGAGATTTGACGAACTTGGGAACTGCTATGAGCTTGACACTGACACAGAGAAGCCATGGTACAATGAGTTGAAGAGATACCTTAAAGCACAAGAGTATCCCGAAGGGGCTTCCATCAATGATAAAAAATTCTTACGAAGATTCTCAGCCAAATTCTTCCTAAGCAATGGAATCTTGTACAAACGCAACCATGATTCTACTCTACAACAATGTGTGGACAAGAAGGAGGCAGAGAAAATTATGGAATATATGCATGATGGTCTATTTGGGACTCACTCTAGTGGACATACTATGACCAAGAAAATCCTGAGATCTGGTTACTATTAGTCAATAATGGAAACTGATTTCCATCACCACTCAAGGACTTACCACAAGTTCCAAATCTATGCTGACAAGGTCCATGTGCCTCATATTCCTCTCAATGTCATGACTGCTCCATGGCCGTTTGCAATGTGGGGCATTGACATGATTGGAGAGATTAAACCTACTGCATCCAATGGACACCACTTCATTCTTATCGCTATAAATTATTTCACCAAATGGGTCAAAGCTTCCTCATTAGCCTCAGTCACAAAGAACGTTGTAGCCAGATTCATCAAGCATAACCTCATCTACCGCTAGGGTATCCCCGAAAGGATCATCATTGACAATGGGACCAATTTCAACAATGCTATGATTACAGAACTTTGCACTCAGTTAAAAATCAAGCATCACAATTCTTCTCCTTATAGACCTAAAATGAATGGTGAAGTGGAAGCAGCCAACAAAAACATTAATAAGATTGTGCAAACGATGTTAGTAACCTACAAATACTGGCATGAGATGTTACAGTTTGCTCTTCATGGCTACCGTACTTCAGCTCGGACATCAACTGCGGAAAATCCCTTTTCTTTGGTCTATGGAATGAAAGTTGTCCTGCCAGTGGAAGTTCAGATTCCCTCACTAAGGATTATGAACGAAGTAGGCCTAGGCAAAGACGAATGGATTCAGACAATATTTGATCAGTTGAACTTTATCGATGAAAAGCAACTGGATGTTGTTTGTCATGGTCGGATGTATGAAAAATGTATGATCAAGGCTTTCAACAAAAAGATCAGGCCTCGAGTATATCAAGATGGTGACTTGGTAATAAAGCGCATCATTATTCCACAAGGCGACCCCAGGGGAAATGGACTCCCACTTAGGAAGGGCCATTTGTTGTCATGAAGGTTTTCTCTGGTGGTGCCATGATGCTAACTACTATGGACGGTGAAGATTTCCCACATCCTGTGAACGTGTACATAGTTAAAAAATACTACGCATATGAGGCCCGCTAGGTTGACACACCTAGGAAAGATAAGGGAATCCGGCAAACCTAAGGTTTGGGCAAAAATTAGGAATATATGCAAAAGATTGTACACCCGGCAAGTCGAAAACCCGAAAGGGCGACTTGGGCAAAAATGGGTATCCTGTTGGGCTGAAAACCCAAAAGGGTGGTCCAGGAAAAAGTTAAGGATTGAAAGCGTATGACTATGTCCCATGGAATCACACAGTCGACTTTATTACCAAAGTCTAGATTCAAACAGTCCAAGATCAATCCAATCAACTTCTGTCAATGGCAAGGGACGCTCGAAGACATTGGGGCAATAGTAGTGTTGGAACACAATGAGATCATTTCCACATGGTTATTATTTTTATTTTCAATTTTGTTATCCTTTCGACGATTTCCTCTTATTAGGATCTCCGTCTCTTTGTATAAAACACCTATTCATGGGCAAAACATTAATACAAATATACTTTGAAGTGTAAACTTTTTGTTTTTGTTTTGAGTGCAAAGACGTCCAATGACTAAAATTTAAAGAACATATGCATATGAACATAATTAAACTACTCGGAAAATATGTGCTACCAAGCAACAACGAGCATCTCTTTAATGCAGTTGACATATCCCCACAGAGCCTGCTATAATAAACCTTTGTCCCAGCAGAGTTGCCCACAAAGTTGGATTTATGCAAACCTCGGCCAAAGTCTCAATCTCTCAACATCCCTCTCCTCAGCTGAGTTGGTCTTAAAATAAGAAGCCTTGTGGATTTATTCCTAAAGAATTTACCTTTCCAGCAGGTTGTCAAATATTCTCTTCAACAGGGTTTATTCCCCAACCAAACAATACACTCTCCAATAGAATCATTTCTATTCAAACAATTTTCGGTTACTCTGAAGCCTGGACCTGACCAGATAATAGTCTAACTTCTCGAGATATTATAAATCCTGGACCCAACCAGACAATGGCTTAACTTCTTTCCCCAGTAGAGTTTGCCTCTACCCCTAGCAAGTTGCTCTGAAGCCTAAACTCGACCATATATCAGTTAAACTTCATCCTTTCAAGAAAGTTACTGTGAAGCCTGGACCCGACCAGATATCAGTTCAACTTCATCCTTTCAAGCAAGTTACTGTGAAGCCTGGACCCGACCAGATATCAGTTCAACTTCACCCTTTCAAGTAAAGTTATTGCGAAGCCTTGAGTTCGACCAGATAACAATTAAATTCATCCACCTCAGAAAATTGCTGCCAAACCTGGAATCTGACCAGATAGCATTTTAATGTTAGTAAGTTGCTACGAAGCCTGGAATTCGACCAGATAACAATTTAACTTTACTCTCCCAAGGAATTTTTTGTGAAGCCTGGAATGCGACCAGATAACAGTTAATTCACTCTTCCCTAGTAAGTTGCTGCGAAGCCTAGAATTCAACCAGATAGCAGTTTAAAGTTGGTAAGTTACTATGAAGCCTGGAATCCGACCAGATAACAGTTTAACTTCACTCTCCCAAGTAATTTTTTACGAAGCCTGGAATCCGACCAGATAACAGTTAATTTAATCTTCCCCGGTAAGTCACTGCGAAGCCTGGAATACGACCAGATAACAATCAACTTCATTATCCCCAACAATTGCTGCTAAGCCTGGATCTCGACCAGATAACAATTAACTTTCGATGCTCTCCAATCAGGAATAATTCCCCAGTAGAGCAATGGATAACCAAAATTCCTAAACTTTATTCCTCCAAGCATAAATCAACACCCCCCCCCAGAGTTTCCTCATGTAAAGAGCCAAAGTTAATATTCCCCAGTGGATTTCTCCTCAAACAATAAAATAGGGATTCCCAGCGGAAACATTCTAAACAAAGTTGAAGATACACCTATTCTCCAATAACAGTTCGGGGTTTAGCCTCCCAAGGCTCCCTAACATGTTGTAGATACACTTCAATAACATTTCACATTCATACATCATATAACACACGCATACAACATAATCTCATTTATTTTGAGAACATCATCACACTATGCATAATTTTACATGTAACTAACCCTCTTCCTTGTAGGAAAGATCAATCAACGTCCTCTTCTAGATGGATTTATTTCTTCCAGTTAATAACAAGCGAAACAAAGACCTCTTCTGGTTAGATGTATTTCTTCCAGTTAAAGACACGCGAATCAAAGACCTCTTCTGGTTAGATTTAGTTTCTTCCATATTAAAAACAGGAAAATGAAGACCTCTTCTGGTTATATTTATCACTTCCAGTTAAAAACAGGAAAAAGACATCTACTATTTCAGTATAAATCAACCAAAAGATTTATCCTGATACCTTCCCCAGTCACTCTGGATGGCATCTATAAGCCCATCTCCGACAACTCTCCATCACCTCCCCAAAGAGAACCTTTAATCCTATTCCCTACACAATCAACCACCACATCATCAAGTGCAAATTTATGGGAACTTTAGTGTTCAATCATCTTCCACCTTCAAGTCACGAATGAAAGGCTCGTCAATCTAACTCTTTAGGTTTAAGAAGATTGAACAGGGGAAGCTGTTGTACCCCAAAATTTTCCCTCTCATTTCTCAACAATTTTCTCACAAGATCTTCCATGGCTCAAGTTTGTAGCACTGATGCATCAATTAAGGGTTGGAATTGGCACAAGGGCAAAATGGTCAAATGCACACTAAAAAAGTCAAACTTTGACTTTTTAATCAAAATCAAGTTTCAAGAATCACATTTCATCAAGACATGTTAGAATATGAAGTTGGTTTCACCAAGAAAATCAAAAGTCAAAATTACTTTGGAAAAGTCAAAGTTGTAAACACTTAGAAATTTTTCTAAGTGTTAAGAAAATATGATAAGTTCAGAACTTCTGGCCAGATTTTCATCATAATGCAAATTGATTCAGGAAGAACTTCTAACACAAGAGTTGTAGATCTCAATGAGATCTAAAACATTTCAGAATAGAAGTCCTTCTAGAAATTCTGGGATTTCAAGTTATAAATCCCTGAAGACACGTCCATGAAACTAAAACACTCAGTAAATTCTGAGCATTTCCAAGTCAGAATTTGATTAGAACTTTTGGGCCAGTTTTCACATAGGTACAATCAGAGTTTGCAAAGATGATTCAAAGAGGGGTTACAAAGCATGTTATAAGATTTCTAAAAAGTCTGAGAACTCCTTCAGATCATGCTGGAGCATGAAGAATCAAAAATTAGAAGTTGGACATTTGTTCTTAATTTAAGCTACGTCTATGTTGAACTTCTGATTCGGTTTCAAGCTATGCTGCATAATCTCATATTGCAGGCTTTCTTGCTTGTTAAATCTCATCATCATTTAAATCTCACACCAACTTTTGAGTCTTTATCCAATGTTTAAGCTTTTATCCAAAAGATCTTCCCACGTGTGGCATGAAAGTACCATTGTTGTCCTTGAAAAGCCAACTTTTGTACAAAGTTTATGTTTGAACCCATACTTTACTTTGTTTGAGTGTAATTCCCCACAAATCATGCTTACAAACTCAGATTAGGCGTGATTAAAGCTTCTAACCACCATACCTTGCCTTGAAACATGCTTGTCTAAACTTGCTTCAAAAATAAGTCAACGATCCATAACACATGATGGTTGTACTGCTGACTTCCCCAAGCTTCTAAATCCTTTTCCTATAAATTAAACTTCATTTGAAAACTGAAAGAGGATTGGATATTGAGAAAAAAGGCCCTGAAACCTTGCTGAAAATTCCCAAGAACCTAAAACTGAAGCCCAAATAAAAATCCTGTCAATTTCTGGTTTTGGCATCCAAACTCTAATTTTTCTTGTGTGTTTCTTGACCAAATCATCCATACAGTTTCTAGTATACACATAAAAGCTTTCCCAACTTCTGTTTTCAAACTGTAATACAATCTTCACCACTCTCCATTTCAAAAATCAGAACTTTGCATCTTGACTGCTCCAGAACATTCCAACCAGCTATAACTCAAGTTAAGGATTGCGCTAGATTTTTGGAAACTTGAGGAAGCTACCCAGAACATCATAGCAGTCTGAACCAGGCTCTAACTTATAGAACCATTTCCAGCTGCAAGGTAAGTTTCTTCTGATTTTCATCTTATTATTTAGGCATTGATAGGCTTGCAATTTCAAAGACATAATGTAGATATCATGGCTCTGAATCTGTACATATTTATAAATTTCATTTATATGGTCTAAGTAGAGAGAATTTCAGATCAGAACTTCTTGAGGAAATTAGGGTTCATAATTAGGATTAGCAAAATTCATGCTTGCTTCTGGTTTACAGTTTTGATGCTTTGTATTTCTGAAACCATGATGAAATTTTCCATAACTTCTATGTTTGCATTTTCCATTTTTGTTGAGAAATGACTAAGTTGCAGATACTCTGGTTGGTGCAAAGAAGGAGATGAAGTTCATCATTAGAACTTACTTTGTAATATATGTTTATGTTTTTTCTCCTAATACCAGATGTATAGACACCCTAGTGGTAGAAAGCGCGCGCATAATGCATTAGTGTTAAGGGTCCTAGGTTCTAGCCCCAGAAGCATTTTTTTATGTTTATTTATTGACATTTTTACCCCATTATTTGTTAAACAATATTCCTGGGCCAAAACTTCTAGATAAAACCCTCCATTAGTTTTTAAAAATGGTACTCCTAGACCAGAACTTCTAGATATTCTCATCCAACAGCATTGACACCTCACTTACCCATTATCAAAACTTCTAGCCTTCCAGTAACACTAGAACTTCTAGTTTCCCAGCTTCACTGGAACTTCTAGGCTCCCTCAACAATCAGAACTTCTAGCCTTCCAGTAGCACTAGAACTGCTAAGTTTCCAGCTGCATCAGAACTTCTAGGCTCCCTCAACAATCAGAACTTCTAGCCTTCCAGTAGCACTAGAACTTCTAAGTTTCCAGCTGCATCAGAACTTCTAGTCTCTCTCAGCAATCAGAACTTCTAGGCTTTCCTTTGGTCCCAGCAACCCCAGAACTATAGTGCGTATGGATCTAGAACTTCTTGCTTTTCTTATTTCTGCTAACATTTCCTTTCTGATTTGCAACGCGCCAGAGTCAGAACTTCTGCTCTCTCTTATTTCTTTTCTTTCAGCAATGCGCTGACTCTAACTCTTATTCTCTTCTTATTTTTATCATCACTTCTATTTTCATTAATCAAAAACACCAAAAGTACTTTATATTCATATACTTTGCTTTATTTCTTTTAAAACAAAAAGACTAAAAACATTTCCTTAAGCAAATTTATTTCTTCTCTTAATAAAAATAAAACAAATCCATTTTACATTTCAATTGTTGTATATTATTTCAATATGGTTGTAATAGATATTTAGGACTTTAATTTATCGTAATCTCCATTTGTAAATTTGTACACCCCATCCCCCAAGTGATCGTAATAGCTTAGGATATTTACTTTCCATAATTTACCGCTTTCATATAAATGCTAGTAATTAGGGTTTGTATGGAAAGATAAAATTAATGCTTAGAAAGACCTAATCCAAGATAAACCAAGTATGAAATACCAACACTTTCACCTCTAGGGTTAACTCCACTTGTTGCCTTATGAAAAATGGTCATGTTATGCATGTGAGACGTCTTAGCAAAAATAATTAATATACAAGATCATAGTCCCTCGATGATGCTTTGAATGTTGCCTTACAAATGATCTCAGTCCCTTAAGAGAAATGCCAAGACATCTCACAATATTTCTATCATGACTACACGATGACCCACGCCCGTCCCTTTACATCCAAAGATAACGATTCTTTCCAATCAATGGTAAGATTGCAACATCTAAAGGAGGAGGAAAAGAACAAATACTTTTGAGTATGTAGAAACGTTCTTAGTTGCTTGCTCATCTTCAAAATATAAACACCTTTTTAAATTCCCCAACACTTTCCATGAAATATTTTCAAAAGTCCAACACTTTGTATACATTCTTATAGAGACGAGTATTATTAAGAAGTTTGCCTAAACGAAGGAGCTTTTCACAAATACTTTCAAAATCCACCACAAAGCACACTTTCAAAAAAAATTAAGTGATCTAGCAAGCAACTAAGAGCCCATAGATAACTATGGATGAAAAGGGTGCTAACACCTTCCCTTTTCATAATCTACCCCCCAAACACAAGAAAATAATCTCAAAGGTCTTTCCTGTTCTTTTCACCCTTTCCTTATAGGATAAAAGAAAAGTCGGCGGTGACTCTTGCTATCTGCAACAATTATGATCAAACGCAAAACACCCAAGTCAGTTCTACCACCGTATTACAGGTACCAATATTAACAACACCATGATCACTAAACTCTGCACACAATTCAAAATCAAGCATCACGACTTGTCTCTGTATCGTCCAAAGATGAATGGTGCAGTGGAAGCTGCTAATAAGAATACCAAAAAGATTATATAGAAGATTGTTGTAACATACAAAGATTGTCACGAAATGTTACCGTTTGCTCTCCACGGCTACCTCACTTCAGCTAGAACATCAATTGGGGAAACACCATTCTCTCTGGTCTATGGTATGGAGGTTGTCTTACCTGTTGAAGTTCAGATTCCCTCATTGAGAATCATGAAAGAAGCAAACCTAGATAAAGACGAATAGATTCAGACCAGGTTGGATAAGCTAAATCTAATTGACAAAAAGAGGCTTGCGGCTGTCTATCATGATCAGATGTATCAGAAACGTAAGATCAAAGCTTTCAATAAAAAGATCAAACATCGGGTATATCATGCTGGTGAATTGGTAATAAAGCGCATCATTCTACCGCTAGGTGATCCCAGGTGCAATTGGACTCCCACTTACAAAGGGCCATTTGTAATTAAGAAAATATTCTCTAGCGGTGCTATGATATTGACCACCATGGATAGTGAGGATTTCCCACACCCTATGAATACGGACATAGTCAAAAGATACTACGCTTAAAAATGACCCGCTAGGTTGACTGGCCTAGGCAAAATACTGTACACCCGACAAGTCGAAAACCTGAAAAGGCGACTTGGGAAAAAAAGGGTATCCCAGTGGACTAAAAACCCGAAAGGACGGTCCAGGAAAAATTAAGAATTAAAGTGTATGACTATGTCCTCATTGGATCACTACAGCGAGCTTTATTACTAATGTCAAAAGTTCAAGTGGTACAGGTCAATTCAATCACCTTCTTCCGACAACAAGGGATGACATATTTGAAGGCATAAGGACAATGGCAGGGTTGGAACCCAATGAGATTATTTCCATATAGCTATATGTTTTGTTTTCACTTTGTAATCTTTTCTTCGACGATTTCCTCTTACTAGGATTTCCGTCTCTTTATAAAAAATTGTTTGTTTATGGGCAAACCTATCAATACAAAAACAACTTCAAAACCAAACATTCTCTTTTTACTTTCTCTGTTTTGTTTGCAAAATGTTCAATAACTAAAATTGAATGAGCATATGCATATGAATATAATTGATTGTTAACAAATATGTGCATCAGAAACAGGAATGAGCATTTACTCAAGACTGTAGGAGTTGGGATGACATCCAAGCCACCCATGAATCCCACAAAGCAAATTCCATGATATTATTATTACATGGTAATATTCACAAGTTCATACATTCATCGCAATCTTCCCAGCAGATCACTCAGGAAGATAAAGAAATGCAGGCTTCCTCCCAGTAATATTGCCTATCTACAGGATCCCAATCTTTATAGTTTATAGGAATTCTTCTCCCCAAATGAGTTTTTAAAACCTTAAAAGCCCCTGCAGATTACTTCTCTCCAATAGAGCTCATTCCTCCATCGCCAGGGTTTATTTCCCCAACAAGATTTATCTCCCTAGCGAGGACCAATCTCCCCAACTTGGGTCTATTACTCATATGACAATGAGTCACCGACAAAACTTCCCTTCCCCAGTGAAGTCATCATTATCCCCAGAGAGTTGCTATTGAATCTAAAATTGGATCAAATTTTAATCAACTTTATCCTCCTTAGATGAGCCAGAAAGTTATCCATCGATGTTATCCCCGGTCAGGGTATACAAAGAATTATGGCTCCCCAGTAGAACAAAGAACAACCAAAGTTTTGAACTCTTCTTCCCCAAGCAAGAATTAACACTCTCCAACAGAGTTTCCTCAGAAAGAAGAAATCGATGCTTTCCAGTGGAGTTATCCTCAAACAGAAAGCATGAGTCTCTAGTGGAAACAATTTCCCAGAAGATTAAAGTTACATATACTCTTCATCCTCAGTGGCATCCAGGGATTTATTTTCCCCGGATTAAGATGATGCTCAAATTTCAAAAAAACAATGCCCATTCATACCTCATTTATATAGCATATACATATGAAATGCATACGACACAGTCTCATTTATTTTGAGATCATCATTACACAGTGCATTTCATACATTATGATAGTGCATACAACTTACTCTTTATCTTTTCAGATGAAGTTCACAGACCAACGAATATCATCGACTAGTTATACGACCTGACAATCTTCCTAAAGACTATATCTGACAAAGATCTATTTCAACATTTTCCTCAGAAAGTCATTCTCAAAATACCTCTGCTGGTTTAGTTTAAATCGATCAACGATTTATCTTGATTTGTTTTCCGGTAGGCTTCTTTCTCTGGTTCAGCTAGATCAACCCCAAGATTTTGCTAATTTGGTTCCACTTAAAGATAATTCAAGACCTTTGATGGTTCAGTTTAAATCGATCAACGGTTTATCCTGATTTTTTTTCCAGTAGACTTCTTTCTCTGGTTTAGGTAGATCGACCCCAAGATTTTGCTGATTTGTTTCAAGTTAAAGATAATTTAAGACCTCTGCTGGTTCAGTTTAAATCGATCAATGATTTATCATGATTTGTTTTCTGGTAGACTTCTTTCTCTGGTTCATCTAAATCGACCCTAAGATTTTGCTGATTTGTTTCCAGTTAAGGATGATTCAAGACCTCTGCTGGTTCAGTTTAAATTGATCAACGATTTATCCTGATTTGTTTTCTGGTAGACTCTTTTCTCTGGTTCATCTAAATTGAATCCAAGGTTTTGCTGATTCTTTTTCCAGTTAAAAATAATTCAAGACCTCTGCTAGTTCAGCTTAAATCGATCAAGGATTTGTCTTGATTAGTTTTCCGGTGGACGCTTCCTCTGGTTCGGTTGAAGTCGCCCGAAGATTTTTTTGATATTTCTTCCAATTGAAGTCAGCAATTATTTAGGATGGCCTCTATAAGCCCATATCCGAAGATTCTCCATCACCCCTCCAAAATGCATCTCTAAGCCCATTCTCGTTACAATCAACCAATAGTGTTACCTCATGCACAAGCGAGTGCAAATTTCTGGGCACTTAAGTGTTCAATCATCTTCTACCTTCGAGTCACGAATGGCAGACAAGCCAATCAAAATCTCCTAGTTTAAGAAGATTGAACAGGGGCAGATGTTGTACCCCAAAATTTTCCCTCTCATTTTTATCAAAGCATTATTTCAAGGCTCTTCAAATGATCAAGACACTTAAGGGTTGACTAGTCAAGATGCACCTCCTAGACCAAAGGCCCACAACTAAGGTTTGGAGTTTCTCAAGGAAATTTGGTTTGCAAAGGTCACAAGTGGCTTCCATGGTTCTTCACAGGTTCTCAATAAGGTTCATGTCAAGTTTCAAGCCCTACATCATAAGTTTGCTCAGTCAATGGTTCAAATGCTTGAAAATCAACTATATTGGTCAAAAAGTCAACTATGGTCAATATACAGTCAAACTTCAAGATTTTTGGTCAACATCAAAATTTTGGAGTGATATTCATCATTTTATCAAGGGTTGATCACGAATAACTTCCAAATTAGGGTTTCCTTAGGAGATGTCAACTGAACTTTGATCAGGCATAACTTTCACATGCTTCATCAACTTTTCCCCAACCAAAGCCCATTTCGAAGAAAATTAAATTCTCTAAAACTTTGCTATATTATTAAGTAAAAAAAACGCTTCATTTGGAAGATATGAACTCATACATTATAGGCCCTTTTCAAAAGTCAACGGAAGACACTTTTTGTCAAGGCAACTTACATCAAGATAAATTTTTCAAAAGCAAAATTACCAACATAGAGATTATAGAGGACATCTTGGGCTTTCAAAAAAGTCAAAGGTCATCTTAAAAAGATGAAAATTAAGTAATATATGAGTTGCACAAGTTGGGGAATTTTGAGGAATTTCAAAAAGTACACATTGAACAAAATTGCATTTTTAGACCAATGGGCCTACTTTTTGGACTTCAAACATGTCCATAATGTCTTTGAGGACCTGTAAGTCCACTTTCTCATGGAATTGATTTTATTTGTATTCATTTAATTTAAAATAAAATAAATTAAATAAAAATGCAAGAAATTATGGGCCATGGCATTTGGGTCTGACTTGACCCATCAAGGGGACCCAAAATTCGTGCAAAGGCCAATAAAAGAGTCTAGGTTCAATGCATGTCAAGAATGGAAAGGATTTCATAATTTTGAAAACATTTTAATATGTTGGATTTTGTTTTGAAAAAGGACTTAATGCCTCGATTCTTACCATGTTTGCTAACTCTCCTCTCTCCTCTATATGTACAACACCATGCAAGCCAAGAAGGAAACGAAACTGCTTCCTGAAAGCGCCCCTCAAAAAATTCTCAAAATTGTTCAAAAGTTGTGAAATTCGAAAATCGTGTTCCAGCCTTCCTCCATCCAAACTCGTGCCATATATTTACTCCTAAGGTCCATAGGACTCATTCCCAGTCCTTGCACTAGCCTGAAGCACGCCTGGATCATCCATACAAATTGCACCAGTTGGTAAGTTTTGGGAAGGTATCAAATCCTTAATTCTATGCAGTTTCAATGATTGCTGACATATTAAATCCATTCGTATACATCATTTGAGCATAATCAGCGTATTACATGTGAGATTTGATGCAGGAATTAGATTATTTCATTGTTAGGGCATATTGAACTATTTGCTTCGTATCTCTGAATACAAATACATTCAAGCCAAATGGCCACCACCACTGAATTCGCAGCCTCAGATTTAAGGGGGTAGGCTCAATTTATGGTCTTGAATCATGCTATTTTGAAAATTGTGGATTTTGCGCAATCGAAGAAGGTGACCAGAGTTTGACTCCGACACCCCTAGAGACCTTTGACTCTGACCAGTGCTTGCATGGAAAAAACTCACAACCTGATTAGCCCATTCAAACTTTACAATGTGCGTGTGTTTGTTGACTAGGATTTTACTTACATTCATAGTATATTATTATTATTTCATTATATTAACGATTGAGTTGAATGGCCTAGTGGCAATATTCATGCGTTTAAAGTTGCTCCCTCTTAAGGTCCTCGGTTCGACCCCAGGTTTTTGCGTTTTCTATTTTCCTAACATTTCCTTGCAGAATCCAGTGTGTTGCATCCTTGCGCGCTTATCATGTGTATCATCCTATGAACATTAAATTCCAATGGATACAGATCTTACACCTCAAGAAAATGTCCCCATCATGGACCTCTGAGAGCTACTCACACCAAATCACATATAGTTATTGGGCTCAACCCTTTTTTGGGCCTAACGTTTTACTTAAAAATTTCACCCCCAGTTACTTTTGTTCGCCTGGATTCATGGGTTGGGCCTAACCTTTACTAATGCTCACCCCCCAGAATTCTTCCAAATCAGGCCCAATTTTATTTTTCTTGTTCTTATTTCATTCAAACTATTTCTTTTAATTAAAACACAAAAAATAATTAATCTAGGTTTTATTAATTAAAATCAAATTAGACATTAGGTTTTATCATTAACTTAATTTTATTAATAAATTTGAAATTATTAGATTTTAATTTATTTTTAATCACTTTATTTATTTTTTCTCAAACAATAAAAAACAACAAAAACAACAAAAATAATTTTCTTAAATGTTTAGGAGTTTTTAAGGTTTTGATCTCGCTTCCACCTTCGCGTGCTTATTTAATTTCACATGTTTATTTTCTTCATGAATTATGTAATTGACAAAAGGATGTAATAGTTTTAATTAGGAATTTTTATTTCTCTGTTTTGATTTGTAATTTCCCCACCCGAAGCCATGCAATAGCGTAGATTCAAATTCCACACTTTATTTTTTCGTACTGATATTAACTGTTAGATGAATGCTAATAGGATTGTATGATAAGACTAAAAGCAAACGCTAGAAAAACTGAACATCCAAGAAAAATATAATTGAAACATAACACACTCGCACACGCGCACCCCTAAGGTACCCCCACTTGCTGCCTTCAAAATAAAATAATCAGGACTCTCGAACATGAGATATTTTAGTGGTGACCATTTGGGTTAAATATCATAAGTGCCTCGATGACCCTTTCGACGTTGCCTCGATATATGATCTTAAAACCTTAGGTTAATTACTAAAGTATCTTACGAGTTACTTTCGTGACTGTACGATGACCCTCGCATGTCCCACAAAACATCCAACGATATGGCTACCTACTAACTAATAGTAGGATAGAACTATCTAAAAGAAATGAGAAAAAGAACAAAAATCTTTCGAGTAGGTAGATAGCTCATAGTTGCTTCCTCATAAAAAAAATAAAACAATTTTTTCATACATACACAAACTCTTTTCTAAATATTTTCAAAGACAAAAAACACTTTGTATACGTTCTCGCCGAAACGATTATACAAAGTTCTCCGCACCAAGGCGTCTTTTCAAAAAATATTTCCAAACACACAACACAAAGCATTTCCAAAATGAGATAGCAACTAAGAGCCCGTAGATTACTACGGATGGAAAGGGTACTAACCCCTTCCTTTTCCACAACCTACCCCCTTACTCAAAAAATTTTTGAAAGGTCTTTCCTATTCTTTTCACCCTTTCCTTTGTTGGATAAAAAAAGTCGGTGGCAACTCTTGCTAACCACAATATTGAGATAAAATGCAAAACCAGTAAAGTCAGTTCTCCCACTGTATTACACCCGGACTCAACCCTGAGGTCGCCTGTCACCACTTGGCCATTGATCCAATGGCTAGGACAATAGTACAACGTAGACGTAGGCAGTCTCCAGAGAAAGTGGAGGCTGCTGAAAATGCTGTAAAAGACCTCCTAGAGGCTAATTTTATTTCTGAGGCCCGGTATTCAACCTGGCTCTCAAATGTTGTACTTGTTAAGAAAAATAATGGAAAATGGAGAATATGTGTTGACTATACCGATCTTAACCAGGCATGTCCTAAAGACGCTTTTCCTTTGCCTAATATTGATATACTAATCGACAACTCGACCGACTATAAATTTTTATCATTTATGGATGCCTACTCGGGCTATAACCAAATCCCAATGGTGATGAGCAACAAGCCTCGCATTGCTTTCATGACCAACTCTGGAAATTATTACTACAACGTAATACCCTTCGGTCTGAAAAACGCAGGGACGACATACCAACAGATGATGAATAAAGTCTTCTGTAACGAGATTGGGGATATGCTTGAGGTATACATGGACGACATGATCATCAAATCTCGAGTAGACACTGACCATGCTTCCCACCTCAAAAAGGTCTTTGCCCAAGCGAGACAATGTAGAATGAGGTTTAATCCAGAGAAATTCACTTTCGGGGTTAAAGCGGACAAGTTCCTCGGTTTTTATCTAACAGTGCGGGGAATTGAAGCCAACCCCGACAAGTGTTGGGTGTTCTCCGATCTCCCTACACCTAATTCGAAGAAATCCATACAAGTCCTGAACGACATGCTCACCTCGCTCTTCCATTTAGTGGTGAAGTCCGTGCAACACATCCATCCATTTTACAAACTTCTGCGTAAATAAGCATTTTTCAAATGGACTGGCCGTCTCCGTCGAGGCTGTGAGTGCGGCCCTCATTCGCGAGACTCCTAACAGGAAAAAGCCAGTTTATTTCATGAGAAAAGCACTTCAGGGACCCGAGGTCAGATACCAACAGATTGAGAAGGTGTCCTTGTCCCTCTTCAATGCGGCGAGGAGGCTCAAACACTATTTCCCGACACACACGATCATCATACAGACATACCGACCTATAAGACAACTCCTAGATCGACCAGACATGGCATGCCCAATACTAAAATGGTACTTGGAGCTCTCAGAATTCGACATCCAATACAAAAGCAGGAAGGCCCTCAAGGCCCAAGCTCTGGCTGACTTCATCGCAGAGATGACCGCTCACGACCCTCCCCCCCCACATGGAAGAAGCTCAAGTGGACAATCTTTATGGATAGAGCTTCCAACTCGACAGGAAGTGGAGAAGGAATCCTCCTCGAAAATGAGAAAGGCGTCGTGATCGAACACTCTTTCACTCTTTCCTTTTCAACCTCGAACAATCAGGCTGAATATGAGGCCTTTCTTGTAAGATCAAGACTAGCCGATGATCTAGGTTCTTGAGAGATACACATTTTCACTGATTCCAAACTTGTCGCATCTCAAGTTCAAGGGGGTTACCAGGATAAGAACAACAGCCTCATTGAATATTTAAACTTGGTCAGAAAACATATGAAAAGTTTGACCGAGCAGAAATCACACACGTGCCACGCGAACAGAACATGCAAGCCGACATACTTTCAAAGCTCGCGAGCATAAAGATGAATGGCAGGAACAAATCTGTCATATAAGAATACCTTTCTCGCCCGAGCAGTGAAAGGTCCACTGTGCCACCCGAAGTGAATGCCATTGGAGACAGCTCATGTTGGATGACCCCAATGTTCAATTCTTTGATAAAAGGGGAGCTCCCTGTGGATCAAAGAGAGGCAGCTGCAACCGAACGACGATCCTGCTCGTACGTGGTACTCGAACACAAACTTTATCATTGGGGATTCTCCATCCCACTCCTAAAATGTATCGAAGAGTCCGTAATCCCTGAGATACTGCGGGAAATCCACGAGGGAATCAACGCCCAACACATGGGCGAAAGATCCCTAGAACGAAAGGCACTCCGAGAAGGCTATTATTGTCCGACCATGAATCAAGACGCGAAGGAACACATCAAGAAATGTGACAAGTTCCTAAAACACGTGGACCTGCACCTCACACCTCCACACGAGCTCGCAACAATATCCTCCCCGTGGCCATTCACATGGCGGGGAATGGATATCCTCGTATCTTTTATGCAAAGAGCATATCAAAACAATTATCTTATCGTAGCCATTGACTACTTCATGAAATGGATAGAAGCTGAAGCTCTAGCTAAAATCACTTCACACAATATCCTCTGTTTCTACAAGCGAAACGTACTTTCCCAGTTCGGAATACCGCGAACGATCGTAACCGACAATGGGACACGGTTCACCGATAAAAGTTTCCAAAACATCATCGCCAGACTCGGCACCAAGCACCATTTCACCTTGGTCGAACACCCCCAAACTAAAGGGCAGGCCGAGGCCGTGAATAGAGTCATCTTGCAAGGAATCAAATGCAGGTTGGGAGAAGCCAAGAGGGGTTGGGTCGAAGAAATACACAACGTCCTATGGGCTTATCGAACAACGCCATATTTTACGACTGGAGAGAGACCATTCCGACTAACCTACGGCACCGAGGTCGTCATCCCTCTAGAAATCATGGAGCCATCCAAGCGGACTGAAATGCCCCTCGATAAGGAAATGAATGACGAGGCCCTCAAAGATGAGCTCGACCTAGTCAAAGAAATCCGATCAGGAGCAGCTCTTCGCGAGGCCACGCTAAACAATAGGTAGCCCTACGCCGTGACAACAAAGTCATAAAGTGCAAATTTTAGGTCGGAAGCCTAGTCTTGCAAAGAAACCAGAAAGGATTCCCGCGAAGGGAAGCTGGCCAAAAATTGGGTGGGTCCATACCGCTTCCAAGGAGCTATGGGCACCAGAGAATATTACCTCAAACAATTAAATGGAGAACCACTACCTCAACCCTGGAATGCTGCGAAGCTAAAACAATACTATAGTTAAGTCCTTCACCTATTACGAGTATTAGCAGTCAACCGATCCTCTCCAACCAACGAGGGAACGAGCTCGACTAGGTAGGAGTGTCTAGGTACAAACATGGCCTCCAAACATCAGCGAAAGGCAAAATTTTGTTCATTTCACGAGCAAGATCTTAGCCCGACAGAGACACCTCAATCGAGATCTGCTGTCGAAGTACCCAACATGGTAGAACACCCAACTCACAATGGGCACTTCACGCCACAAGTTTAAGATCCCGACAACGATATTTCACTCGTTCCGTGGATCCCTACCTTGCCTCCTCGACACATTCCAATATGTGTCAAATAATATGAGGGTCGAGCATACATCTCCACACATGGAAAACACAAACTTTCATGGAAAACTTGTAACGACCACAACAAAGGTCGAACATACATCTCCACACATGGAATATACAAATATTAATGGAATAAATAAGTCAAAAACAACGACGAGCAAAAAATAAGCAACCATCAGCAAAAACATAAATACATTAAAGCAAAGTAAAAATAGCTAAGTTATCTAAAAATGCTAATCACTCCTCAGAGTGCTCACTTCGACCTCGGGAGAGTCAGGAGGAGGAACCACCCGACCATCAATCACCGGGGACAGAACCCCAGGTTCCTTCAGTGTTGAGCCCCGAGTTCAACATAGACAACGGGTTCACGGCAACCTCGAAGTTATCGGCCAAAGCATCAATGCAGTTCGACTCGAGGATTTGAATCCAAGCAATGAAATCTGCACGAGTGCGCAAATTAGTTACCCTTTCGGCTTCGCCCTCCACGGGCATTATTACAGCCTTCAAATCAGCGACTTCCCTCTCTAGACATTCCATTTCTCTCTCCAACAATTCTTTGTCGAGAAGGAGGCAATCCTTTTCCTCGAGGGCTTTTTCAACTCTTTCTTTCTCCCTTACCAGCGCATCGGCCTGCTCCCGAAACATCTCCTCGCTTTGTTCAAAGGCAATCCTTAATTTATCTGCCTTCGCCTTAAGAGTCGCTTTCTCTGACTCTAATTCCTTGACCTGACCAGAAGATCTGGCCCTTCACCCGCAAGGACCACGACCATCTCCGCCACTTTCATCAGCCCAACCATACTGGAAGTCAGATGCTTCCTTCGGCCCTCTTCATCGAGTCACCTGATGATGTCGGACTCATTGTCAGACACAGTTAGAGGGAATCCCTCTAAGAAATTCGTCTCTATGAAACAGGGCAGGAGGCAGAAGGCTCGGGCAGTCGCCCCTCCCTCAGTCACATAAGCGATCCTACCTTCTGGGCGACTCCTTTTCTTGCTCAACACAGCAGCAAGCTGCTCAACATCGTGGGTTCCCGACTACCCACTTGATCCCCCCATGACCGGTTCAGAAACTGAACCCATGCGTGTAGGCTGGTATGGCTTCACCAACCTCTTATGGCTCTTTTTTTCTTGTGTCAGTTTCAACAATCTCTCACGGTGCTCTGCCATGTTACCTGCAAAAACAAAAAAAGTGTCACCGGGTCAGCCTTGTCGAGAAAACAAAAGAAGTCAAGAAATAAAAATATACTAAAATCAAGCGAGCATAAACCTAAGAGATTCATGGCTTTCCCATAAGAACGACACTCAATGAGCGCCTTGGAGTTGATCGGGTGCAGTTCGAATGTCGGCTCACCATCTTCATCGAGGATGTCATAGCCTTCCCTCGTGACCCTAATGGCGGGGAAGAACCCGTCGACGAATCGATTAAGGATGCCATATGCCTCTTTGTCCTTAGCGCTCATGTCGCTGGCGGGAGTATGGTAATTCCCGAGGCCATGATTGTAGTGGCTCAAACACCAATGGATGGGAAACTTCGAGAGTCGCCCAATCTCCTACTTGCCCTCCGCAACATAGCATGGTTCACCATCTTTATCCACAACAGAAACAGGGTCAAACACAGCGTCCATGGCTGCCTGAGAAGAAGGTTGCACGATATACCATATGTCTTTGAAGTCGCACATAGAGCCCATGTACATCCTGAACAACCTCTTCGACTGTTTGAGAGAGACCTAGCTGTGTTTCCCACCTCAGGACTTCCGCTATAGATGAAAAACCCTGAAGAACAGGAGAATGGTCGCCCCGATCCTCAGGAACCGACAAGTAATCTCAAATCCCCGGATGAAGGCAATGGCATTGGGGTGAAGCTGAGAGGGTGCTAAGTTCAGGTGATTGAACACCCCCATTTGGAAATCATTGAAGGGAAGAAGAAGCCCCAAGTCTTTGAAAATGACATCGTACACGAGGAAGCGGTCTTCCTCGAACTCCGAGCATATTTGAGCGGTGGGCATCAGTCGCAAAATCATGAAGTTCCTTTGGAAACCTTCCTGATCGCCACCATACTCGACGTCATTATAAGTTTACCTCCCACTATAATTGTATATCGAGGATATTCCTCGAGGCTCTTCCCTGACCAAAGCCAATGCAGGATCATCGACCGTGTCAACCAAGTTCACACCCTCCTCGGCTACGCTGGTCTCTTCAGCGTCTATATTCTCGGATGATTCGGGAGTGTCAGCCATTTTACCTGTAAAGCAGAGGAAATCAGTGAATTTGACAGGAAATCCAAATCCATCCTTCCACGACGCAGGTGAAAGGGTTATGTGGTGCCCAGACCAAGTCGACAGTCACTCTTGAAGAAGAGGAAATACACGGCCCTCGATCAGGGCATTAAAATCATGCCAGTCTTATAAGACCACACAACGGTTATAACGACGAACGCTTATTTTCATGAACACCCTGGGCACATGATGAATACAAAGAGCAAAGTATGAATTTTCCGGTAAAACTCATGAATTCACTTGGGATTGCATAAATTTCTTGTGCAAAATTCATAAATTTCACGGGGACGTATCGAGACCACGGGGTAAATTCATCTAAGTGTCGGTGAAAAGATGAATATCACGGGCTCAATCATGAATAGTACGCATGAATACATGAATACCCCGAGTCAAACCCCTCAGTTGCAAAATTCTACAACTAAAACATCATCAAAGCCAATCTAAATAAAGAGTATCACAAAAAATACTTACTTGGACAAGAGTAGATGAAGAATAACGAGGGTAGATGAAGAACACGCGGCAGATTCTATGGCAGCGTTAGCAGTTGAAGAAAATGGCACAGTGTTGGCAATAGGGAGAGTGAAGAGCGCGAGAATGTTAATGTGAATAATGAGCCTTGGGGCGCTATACATAGAGCTGGTGTGGAATATGAAATGTCGCGTCGGGCAGCTCACCAACCGCCATTCTCCTTGACATTTACGCGCCTAGTTAATGATGGCCCTTACTCCTTAGGCCATCATTACAATCCCAAAGGTCACGCCACATGTCTACACCCTGCATGCTTTCCTCTCTCTGTGAGTTGAGGAACAACTAGAATGGTTCCATCTTGAATCCATTCCAAATGCTGCTCGAGTAAACCCACGTACTGACGACCTTCTCCATAAACATAATGAAAGATCCTCGTCGAGTGACTCACCTCGTAAAAGAAAAAGCTGGACTTAAGTCATAAATCCTTTATCAGGAGCAATGACATGCGGGGATCCTGTTCTGGACTGGGTCTGCCCATGGCCTAACTCCATGTGAGGCCCAACCCAATTATGTCGATCAAGGAATGCTAGCCAGTTCTGCCCTCGAGTGCGTCAGGAAACAACTTCTACTCTCCGCAAGGAACAACCTCACCACATGGGGATAAGCCCAGTTAGTCTTAGAAATATCATCTCCAGTCAGGAAGACCTCGAGGTAACCTTCTAATCCTCTCCTCGACCAAGACTGATCCTCCCACACGACCTCGCACCTGATGGGGAACATCCACGTCCAGCAGAAGCTCCCCATGGGCTGGCTATCAACATCTCCGAATATCACAGAGTCTTCGTGGCCCCGAAAAGAACATATACATATCCTCCTGATCATGCGGAGGAAGTAATCTAGGTGAGGGCCACGTGTTGGTCCCCACTACTGACGTAGGACCCGACAGTCTCCACTTTGGGCCTGCTTGACCAGCCTAATGAGGAGACTTTGGCCCAACGCTAGGGGATATAAATACCCTCTCTCTTGAGAGGGTCAGGTATTGAACATTTCTTACTCACTCTTGCTTGCTAGCTCATTCCGAGTCTCACTTTAGCATCGGAGGATCTTGCAAGTACCCCCCACCTCACTCTCAAGTTCTGCTCGATGTAAGCTGTGACGGTCCACTCTGGTCAGGTACGATCACTATACATTAATTATTTTAAATGATACTATTAAGATATATAATTTAAAAATATAATATATATATATATATATATATATATATATATATATATATATATATATATATAGTATATATATATATTATGAAAAATGATAGCTTTAAAATAAAGTATAAACTAAGGATATAAAAAAAATGTAAAAACAAGAAGAACACAAGGATTGGTTATAACTGTTATTTTTTACTTTATCTTTAAACAAGATTACAAGTACACAAGAATATAAAATAACCCTCTCAACCTAAATTAGGATTTGCAATATGCAATGATGAGAGACTAGTATGTTATTTATAATAAACCTAACATACTAAATTAATGTGATTTTTCATAAATACCCATTACAATCTAACTTAGGGTACAAGCTAACTTAAACAATTGGACATAACAAACAGATCCATTTAGTCATGCTAACAAACCTATCATTTTCGACTAATGCATGTTAGAACAACTTCGACTACAACACGCACTATTTTGACAACAGTATGCGAACAAGTTTCGACCTCATGCTTATTCCCTGTCGAACCAGAAACTACCTTTCGACCCAATAGAGTTTGATCTAATATCTCACAAATCTCCACCTTGGAACAATCTCTAATATCAAAGAACAAACTTGATTTCTTTATGCAGCTTTATCAACTGCATACAGTAGAAAAAATTACAACCAGAGAATGTCTTGGTGATTATATCAGCAACATCGTGATATGTTGAAACCTTCAGCACTTGGACTTCTCTACGCTAAATTATCCCTCTGACAAAATGCTGCCTCACATCGATGTGCTTGGTTTACTCATGATAGGCTGAATTCTTCGACATATGTATTTCACTTTGACTATCACATTTAACAGTGATAACTTGACTCTGAATTTTCAGCTTCTTAGCAAAACCTTCAAGCCACAATGCTTCTTTCACAGCTTCAGTGGTGGAAATATATTCTGCTTCAGTGGTTGATAAGGCAACAACCTTCTAAAGTGTTGCTTTCCTACTAATTGATGTGCCAAACATTGTGAAAACATATCCATAAATAGATTTTCTAGAATCCATACACCCAGCATAATCAGAGTCGACATATCCTTCGATTATTCTTTTACTATTTTCACCCAAGACTCCACAATAAATTAAGACACTGTTTAGAGACCCATTTATTTACTTTAGAATCTACTTCAATGCTTTCTAGTGAGCCTTTCCAAGATTCGCCATGTACCTGCTTACAAGACTTACTACATATGTTATATCGGGCCTAGTACAGACCATCTCATACATCTAAGAATCCATTATGTTAGCATATGGGATGCTATTCATATAAGCTCTTTCGACCTCAATAATAAGACACTGATCTATACTCAACTTGAATTGAGGGTTTGTTGGTGTCACAATAGGCTTTGAATTCGACATATCAAACTTGATGAGAATCTTCCGTAGGTATGCCTCTTGAGATAAGCTAAAATTCCGACTGCTTTCTATCTCTTTGGATGTCAATCCCAAGAATCCTGGATGCAACTCCCAGATCCTTCATATTGAATTCCTTATTGAGTTCAGCCTTCACCCTTATTACATCTTCAACATTGTTGCTTTCTATGAGAATACCATCCACGTAAAGCAATAAAATAACAAATGAAGTACCAGGTTGAAATCTGAAGTAAACACAATGGTCAAACTGGCTTCTAATGAAACTTATGTGTGCCATGAACTTGTCAAATATCATATTCCACCGCCGAGGAGATTTTTTTAACCCATATAAATATCTACTCAACTTGCACGCATAATCTTCCGCTCCCTTTTCGATATACCCTTCAGGTTTTCTCATCAGGATTGTTTCATCTAGATAAGCATACAAGAATGCAGTCTTCATATCCATTTGTTCTAATTCAAGGTCGAACTATGCCACCATGGAAAGCAACACTCGAATGGACTTGTGTTTCACGACAGGAGAAACACATCATTAAAATCGACACCTTCTTTCTGTGTGAAACCCCTTACAACCAACCCTGCCTTGTATATTTTCAACGCCAATCCTTCGATTCCGTCCTTAACTTTAAAAATCCACTTACAACTGACTAACTTGGCTCCAATAAGTTTCTTGATCAGTTACCAAGTATTATTATCATGAAGATATTTCAGCTCATCATCTATGGCCTTCAGCCATTGAGTCTTATTTCGAATCCTCATAACTTCCTTACAGTGTCTAGGTTCTTAGTCTAGAACCTCACTTGCAGAGACTAAGGCATAAGATGTAAGATCTACATACTCAAGTCTCTGAGGTTCCTTGATGACTCTTCTCGACCTATCTCTTTCCAAAAGGTAGTCATCGACAGTTTCCTTAACTTACTTATCGTCTTATGCTTTTCCTTCGACTTCACCTGGGATACACAATTCAGCACCAACATGCTCCACCTCAATAGGAATTTCTATCTATTCTAACTCTTCGTTAGATATTTCTGCACTTCGACCAACATCATTAGTTATCTTGAAAGCCATTTTAGCTTCATTGAAAACTACATCTCGACTAGTGATACACCTTATGTGACCTGGCTCTAGTCACCATAGCCTATAAGCTTTGACTCCTTTAGGGTATCCAATTAACATGCATTTTAGAACTCTAGCTTCGACCTTGTCTTGCCTAATGTGAGCATAGTATACACAACTAAATACTCTCAATTTATCGAGATCTGGTGGATGTTCCGGCCGAACTTATTTAGGTGTCTTCATATCTAACTCAGTCGAAATACATCTGTTAACAGATATGGTGTTATCATAATAGCCTCGGCCTAAAATACCTTCTTCAATCCAGCACTAGTTAACATGCATCAAACTCTATCAAAAATAGTTCGATTAAATCTTTCTGCCAAACCATTTTTGTTGTGGAGTACCTATAGTATTTATATGCCTTGCAATACCAGATACAATACAAAAGTTGTTGAAAGCCTTATTGCAAAATTCAAGGCCATTGTTGGTTCTCAACCTCTTGACCTTTCTGCCAGGTTGATTTTCGACCAGAGTCTTCCAACTTTTAACTTTCTCAAAAGTTGAATCCTTAGTCTTCTAGATGCATACCCATAACTTTATAGAATAATCATCTACTATGGATAGAAAATACCTTGCTCCTGAATATGATGGACACATTGTAGGCTGATAAATGCAAATTGTAGCTATTTTTATATATAAGTTTTGTTGCACTTATTGATACTTTTGTTAATATTCTTTGAATGATTCCCCATTTTATTTGTAAATACGTTACTTTGTGAATAATTATGTTTTTATGTAAATAGTGTATTGTTTGATAGTTTTGTTCTATTTTATAGGTATTTGTATCATATTTGGAGCATTGAGGAATAAGGTGTTGAAGGCACAACTCCGGATGCGTATTTTTGGAATAAAAGACCATTTTTAAGAAAGCTCTGTCCAGGCAGGTGCGCTAATCAGAAGTTGTAACGCACTACGAGTGATTTTGTGAAGTTTGTCAAAAGAATAATTTTGAGCCCACTTAGTACGGATAACGTGCTTAGCGGGGTTTAGGAGGTTCAATGTGTAAATATTGCGCAGCCCGCTTAGCATGCTGAGGCCGCTAAGTGCGGTCTGTTGAGAATAATTTTATAAACCAGATTTAGTTTATTTTCTAGGTTATGGTTTTTGGGGTATTTGTTCCCAAACTCCATCACTTTCATTCTTTGATATTTAGAGCTTAGAAAATGACATGTGTGGCTTACAATTGGATGATCCGGGGTCGGGAGCTTGACAAATCGTGTTTGACACCGCGTGAAATTTTGTTTCTTCTCTTCTTCCTCTCTTTGTAATCGTTATTTGTTGGATTTTATATTTAACTTTACCTTTATTATATGTATATTTATTGCTCATGGTGTTGTATGAAACTTTCTTTACAAATCTTTATTAATGTTTACCCTTTTTAGCTTGCTAAGTGTTTGGATTTGAGTTGTTGTAGAGATGGACGAGTTAGATCCAGACATAGGATGAATATCTATTGGGCTTAGATTCTAGAGATAGATTTAGGCTTAGTAATCACTTATTTATAGACTCTTAATGCCTCTGTGTTGTTTTGTGTTATGCTGAGAGATCGTCGACATAGAGCGATATATTTGATATCTCGCTCTGCATTAGAGATGACCTCTGTGTAAGTGATACGTGATGATATTGATGAGTAGTTAAGGTTAAGTGCAACTGGGTAGTAAGTTTAAGTATTTGATAGGGTAGACGAAATACAAACTCGAGAGTTCTTTACTATTTGAAGAATGAAATTCTTTTTATGTTTATAACTTTTAATTCCGGCGCCTTACAAACAAACCCATTCTATTCTCAAACTCATTAGCGAGAGATTTGTTGAACGATAATTCAATACACCAATCTCTGTGGACACGATATAATATAACATATATCACCCGGTAAATTAACAACATACTTTTTGCTTGTCGCTTTACCGCTCCAGCAAAATGGTGTCGTTGTCGGGGATTAGTGTTTATTGTTTCACATTGCGATAGTTTCTTTGTTTTTGAGTTTTCTAGATATCGTATATATTGCCTATTTTCACTTGTTTATATTGATACTTGTATATGGTTACTACACTTGTGTATTTGTAAATGTTTTGTACATGTTTTCAATACTTGTGCATATATATGTGTTTTTCTTTGTTTTCACATATTATTGTGAATTGTCTCGTTTTTATAACGTTTGTTGTGTGCTTGTTAGAAAACTTTCTTTAGCTTTGTACGGTGTGACAATACCATGGAATGACGAGAGGAGGTTACTAGCTCGCACAATAAAAGCGTCGAGCCTATGACGTAAAACAAGCATGTTTATGTTCGTTTATGTTGTGTGGTGAATTTTGTTTAAACAAGTTGAAATTGGACCTATTTTAAATTCTCAAAATTTCACTTTTCAACTTGTTTTACCCATTTGTTTTGTTATGTAAATTTGCATTTTCCCACAAGCTTGTCGTGTTTAACTTGAGGTCTGTTGTCGATTGTAATATTGTATGTTTTAGGTTGTGTAAGTGTAAGTGGAGCTTGCATAGAAGCTGCACCAGTTGCCCTATTTTTCTACAACTGGTGTAGCGCGCTTATCGCGCTGTCTGCCGCTTAGCGCGCCCTGCTATGCAAAGCCAATGAATTCTTTTTAACTTTTTGATTGTCTCTCCTTTTTCCCACTTCACTCAAGGCTTTATAGTATAGTAATTAATAGTAATATTTATAATTCTTTCGTTTGTTGTTTGGACTCTAATTTTGGTCCGATATCTTGAGGAATTTTGAGGCGATTTTCTAAGTCTGAACATTTCAACTTGCAGATGTATGGTAATGACAATGTTTTGAAATTTGGTACACGCCAGATACTCATTTATTTCTTTCTAGAGCATAGCATGTCTAGGAGACTTTTCTTTTTTACAATTTTCACATCATTCATTCTTTTGCAATTTGTGCTCACTTTTAAATCAATTTAGGACTAAACCTCTTGTGAGGTTGCTTTCCATTGTTTACTATATGCACGGGAAGCCGAAAATTTTGTATTAACTCAATTTTATTATGTTTAATCTTGCATTTAGGTTGATTCATACGAAAGCATGAAATAATCAAGGCATTTTGTTTGATTTTGAGAAAAACTGCCTAACCAAAAGTAATTCACCTTGTGTTGAGCGATCATTTGTGAACCCCTTTGAGCCTTTTAGTTAAAATTCATCATGGATTCTAATGTTGTTTGTTGGTACTTAATCCTCAAACATGTTTTGTGGTTGAATTTTTCCTTGCCTTAGAGAGTGGGAGCAATTCGTCACTATGTGTTGTCATTTTTAAGTTGGGGAGAGCAATGTTGCTTGTTTATAAGATGGTTGTTTGAGGTTGAAAATAAACAATATGGTGGTGTAGCGGTAGAAATGTTCAAGACTAAGCCATTGGATTGACTAGACTTTATACAAATCAAAATAAAAATCCCCACCGTGCTTTATTGTTTCCAAAGGAATGGGAAAAGAGCGAATAACCCAAAAGAGGGGAAAGATTCAAGGTAAGGGGGTTGGTTATGCAAAGAGAAGGTATTAACGCCCTAAACATCTACGGTACTCCGTAGCAACCTCTTTGAAAAATCTGTATATTTTGGCTATAAAAATGTGTTGTGTAGAAAATGGATGGTGGAGGTGAGAAGAGAAATATATTTTTTATGATTTTTACACCGGCCGTGGTTGCGAACCTTTACTTCCTACGTACCACCTTTCATGCAATAGGGGATCAGGGTACATGTAGTTCCTCTTTTAAAAATTTGAAACACAAGTGTGTTGGTTAATTTTAAGAGATAAGATATCATCGTCATTGTCCGTGTGGAAAACATACTTACTACCCACAATCATGAGAAAGGAGAATTTGCATCATCTCAAAGTGGAGGATATGGCTTGGATTTTAAAATCAACAATGCCTCACTCAACACCCAAGTGGAAAATATCTCACTTCACTACATATTATATAAGTATCGTTGTTTGCATCACTACAAGGATTGACAAGAGTTTAATCTTTTTGAGAAAAGTTTTAAAGATAAAAGCCAAAGTGGAAAAATGGTTTGAAATGAGATTGATTGACTTTTAGTCTTCTCAAAAAAATATCAAGGTATTATTAAATTGGTTGAAAGTTATTTATGAAAATATTTTGAAAATGCATGGACCTAAGTCCAAGTTTATTATGAAAGTATTTAAGTTTCAAAACAAGAAGGGTTTTCAAAAGGAGGGAGAAGATTTTTGAAATTAAAGAAGATGGGAGGAGAAGAAGAGGCTATCCTAAAGCATAAGGTAAAAGCTAAGGTAAGGACTATCTAACCAGCAAGAAGCCAAAACTTGACATTATGAGCCAAGATAGAATTCCCATTCTTTGGATTGAAACCAAACAAGGAAAGATACTAGACCTCTTGGGAGAACCAAACTTCAAGTGTATTAAGTCTTCACAAAAATTGGGCAGAGTAACGGCTGTATACGGGTGAATTCCAGATTACAAACAGAGAATGTAATCACAAAAAACCTACACACAAAAACAAACAAGCAACCCAATGTCTTGAGGTAAACCTCAAGAACTCCAGATAAAATAATCAGATAAGACCACAAGGTCTCCAAGATAGGCCAAGGTTTCTAATCCTAAATCCAAGAAAAAGTCCCATGCTCCATCATGCCAAGGATAGTAACCAAATAGTCCAAGTACCATTAAGAGTTTTTTTAGGGTTTATGTTGATTATTAAGTATCTTAAGAAAAGAAAAGAAAAGCTCAAGTGAGAAAAGTAAAAATAGCAAGAAAATAAATGCTCAAATGAGCAAAGATGAAAATGGCATGAAATGAAAATGCTAAAAGTAAATAGTACATAAAGCATAAAAAAAATAAAAGCATAAGATTAAACAAGTCAATAATTAGTGGTTAGTTGGATGACCATATTGAAACTTACATTTGGAACTCATTAGAGGATTGGTAAAACCAAAGCCTCCACACAACAAGTTGCATTTTCTTTTTGTCAAGTATATCATCCATTTGGAATTCTCATAAGTACCATTTAATGATCAACAAAGTTTAAGTGATCCGCGTTGACCAAAGGTGTTGTAGATCCATTAGAGGATTGGTAGAACCAAAGCCTCCACACAATGAATCTCAAGGTTATTGGATCAAAGAGATCAAATAATTAACATGCTTGGGCTTGCAGTCATAAGTTTGGGACATGAATGATCATTTTTTCGAATCGGAACAAAATTTAGCGCTACGTTAAGCAATCGTAAGTGGACTTATATATAATTCATACCTATTTTGAGGCCAGTCAATAGCAATCTATGCACCATTTGTTTTGAGACATGATATAGAGATCACGCTCCAACAACATTTAGTGCAATAAGAAGAGGATGAGATGAAGAGGATTAGGGCAAAAAGATGAATAAACCACTTTTGAATTAAAAATTTAATCAAACTATTAATAAAATCATTCATCCATTTTGGTGGAGTTGAACTCAACACCCAAGATCCAACGATGTTAATAAAGTCATGATCAAAAAATCAACTCAAGACAGCCAGAAAATAATCACAAAATAATATCACATTTAATATATACATTAAAAGGTTAAAAAATGTTTAAAAATAGAAAATAATGAGGAAAATATCAATTATATTCAAATTAATTAAGAAATAAGAAATAAGGCCATAGAAAAATCAGACATGGATCCAAACATTTTTATAAAAAATTTGGTAATATTTAAAAGTCAGAAACTATTTTTAAACTATTTAAAATTGATAAAACAAACATAAAATAGATCAAAAATAGTAAACCTCAACATAAAATTCCATAAAAATTTTAGAAAGTCAAAAATATGCAAAATAATATTCATGAATTTTTTCAGAATTAAAAAATGTCAGAAAGTATTTTTTAAGTAATTAAAAGAAATAAAATAATAATAAAATACAAAAAATACCAAATGTTAAAATAAAAATGTGAAAAAATATTCATGAGATCAGAAATAATTCAAAGTATTTTTGTGAATTTTTTCATAATTTTTGGATAAAAAATAAAAGAGTTATGAATTTTTGAAAATTTAATCAAATAAAATATAAAATCAGAAAATAAAATAAAACCAAAAAAATGTGGACCATCAGATCATAGTCAAAACGCGTTAGTAAGCTAATCCAATGAACCAGACGTGTTGTGCTTGATATGGACCTTAGTGAAACACACATGTGATCAGAAAAAGGGCAACCAATGAAATTGAAACGCTTGGCACGCTATCATTGGCTGAGATGAGACATGTCATCGTCTTCAACCTCCAGACACCCTACAATGGGGATTTTTTGAGATCCTTCAAATGGAAAAGTTAGGATCCCTGGCTAGCATCATTAAACTCGTCTGTTCAAGACGATTCTAACACAACCATCGCGCCAAATTTATATAAGGTATGGAGAGAGATATGAATCAAAAACTGAAAAAATAGAGAGCACCTTCAATTTGAGATTTCTCTCTAAATTCTCAATGGTTTTAAAAATTGTAAGCAACATTAGAATCAGACAAAGGAGTAGAACAGATTAGTGCTTGATTTGGATCCAAATGGTGGAGAATTCTACCTTTTCGAAGTTCAAGTAAGAAGCTCAGAAATTGGACTTATGTAGCTTGAATTATGTGTCATTTTGATTGGTTTAAGTGCTGGAGAGTTTGTATGAAGTTCAAGGATGATGAATGCGCAAAGAATTTTGGAAAAGGAAGCTTAAATTTCAAAAACTGAATTCAACAAAAGTGGGTTCATGTGAGGTTTTACAGGGTGTTCTTGGCTCCTTAGCTTAGGAAAATGGATGGGGGATGACCCTCTATTTATGGGGAAGCAAATGGGATCAAAAGGAAGAGTGAATGATGCGTTTTGGAGGGAATTCGTGTGGGTCTGCATCATGAAGAAAGTGTGACTCAATTTTGATCAAAACTCAGCTAAATTGCGCGTTTCATGATGCTAAACACTTTTGGGAAGTTTCCTATCATGATTAGAAACAAAAACTCATGGAAAACTTGTGATTAGAAGCCAAAACAAAGATTTCAAAATCATGTCTTTGTGAAAAATTCAATTTCAAGCTACCA
The DNA here is from genome assembly GCA_948472305.1 of Vicia faba. Classification (NCBI taxonomy): domain Eukaryota; kingdom Viridiplantae; phylum Streptophyta; class Magnoliopsida; order Fabales; family Fabaceae; genus Vicia; species Vicia faba. The sequence goes on along the minus strand of OX451737.1, from coordinate 1,620,712,540 downwards.
AATACAAATCCATGGCATTTTCAACTCAAGGGGTCTTAGGGCAGAATTCTCGATGCTTTGGAAAGATGAGGTTACAAGCTTTATAATGGAAAAAGAATGGAATCAAATGGATGCTTGAGATGAAAGTTACATGCAGTCAAAGTTGAAGAAAAAGAGTTGACTTTCCATACTTAGAAATATTTCAAATTCTTCTTAAAAAATGACCTATAATGTTTTTTATCCAAAGATGGCCTTCCACTTAGAATTTTCTCTTGACCAAAAAATATGGGATAAAGTAGATCTCTTGAATGACATTTTGAAATTTGAACCACTCAAAATCTCCAAAAAAATGAGCAAGTTATGACTTGTTGAACTTGGCCAAAAATCATGAAATGACCTATAATCTTTTGCATATTTAAGGAAACTTTTATCCATTCTCTCACTTTGCACATAAAATAAGGCCCAAAGTACACATCTTTAAGATCACCATGGAAAAATAATAGACTCAAGGTAATAAAAATTGACCAAGTTATGACCATTTGAAGTCACATTTGAAAAATTGGGGATTCATCTGGATGACTTGTAATCTTTCTTCTTCACCAAGTTCCTTCCACATGAAAACTCCTTGGAACTTTTGAAGTGATTTGTTTGTAACTCTTTGAAGAGAAGGATGTATTTGGAATCACTCAAAAATACTAAGAGGTGAGAAAGATATGCTCCTTTGAAGTTCAAAACCCTAGCCTCTAGATCAAGAGAATGCTTTGAAGAACTTTGACAAGTTTAAACAAACTTCTTTTGCCACTATTCTTTCTTTGTAAATAGAAGTTGTTGAGGATGATGATGAGGACTCATAGCCACCAAAACCAATTCCATATCTTGAAATTTGATAGAAATGTGTTCTTGTGACCAATAGGAACAAGACCTTGTCCAATCATGACAACTTCTTCCCTCAACCCCTTGTACTTTTGAATCAATTTTGATAAATTTGAGATATGTTGAACCAAAGTAAGCCTTTGTCATGCCATTTTTTCCAAAACCACTCCAATAGTGAAGTTTTAATTTCTCAAGCTATTAACTAGGGCATGGAAATAAACTCATGAACCCATGAAGTAACTTGCTAAACCTCATTTCCTTTACCTACATTATTAACAAGTAAGACAAACCAACATTGCATTTTATTAATTAGAAAGAACATCAAAGAAAAATATTCATGATCACAAAAGAAAACAAGTCAAGGTGCTTGGTGACTCCTCAAAATATGAAAACTAAAGATAGAGAGAAGAACTAAAAGCCCTAATGTGATCTTGTTGTGATTGAATCAACATGGTATGGTGAAGGGATCTTAAGGGCAACAATTGGGGTACAACAGGTGGAAAAAAAAGTGTGTGAAAAAGAAAAGAAAAAGAAAAAAAAGAAGAGAAAAAGTTTTGAAAAAAAAAAATTGTATCAAATTAAAAGTATTATGTTGGTGTAACATTTGGGAAAGTTGAAAAAGTTGATTGAGCGGTGCTTGAAACTTTGTGAATTGATCACTCCCACAGAATTATACATTTTTATTTGTTTCAATTACCTCTAGATATTACCCCTTCCTTGTTACTCAAGCCACACTACAACCCTTGAATCCCTTGTGATTTTGCTTTTGTGTTGTTCAATATGAATTTGCTTTGATGAATGCATAATTTAGTTGTTGTTAGCAAGATTGTAGGCTGAGAGTTGAGCACCTCATGTTTGTGTTTTTCATCTACCGATGAAATGTGTGCTAGGTGTGATTCACTTTTGAACATTGTATTGTTTCAAAAATTTTGACATGTGCTTTGTATTGAGGAGTTGTTTCATTTTCATGTTATCGTTTTAGTTTAGTGGTAAGTTTTTTCCTTGTGTAAACGTTTTTGTTTTGAACCATATTGTTGCACCCCAAAATTTGCCGTCTCATTTACTAAGGAATTACCCTGGATCCTCAAGTTTTCTTTCATCCAATTCCAAGCCTTGAATTATAAATTTTTCCAAGCAAACCATTCACAAGGGCAAAATGGTCATTTTCACACTGAGAAGTCTAACTTTGACTTTTGAATCAAAATCAAATCTCAAAAATCATATTTCATCCAGACATGTTGGAATATGAAGTTTATTTCATCAAGAATTTCAAAAGTCAAATTTTACTTTGGAAAAATCAAATTCTAAATACTTAGAAATTTTCTAAGTGTTTAAGAAATATGACAATTCCAGAACTTCTAAGCCAGTGTTCACACTCAGCAAATTCTGGATATTCTCAAGACAAAGTTTGGTCAGAATTTCTGGGCCAATATTCACAAAGGTTCAGTCAGATTTTTCCAAGGTAAATCAAAGAAGATTACAAAACGCGCTGCAAGCTTATTGGAAAGTCTGAAGGATCCTTCAGAACAAGCTGAAGCTAGAAGATACAAGGATCAGAAGATTTGATGCTACGCTGCAGTAGAACTTCTAATCCAGAGTTAAGCAAGGATGCAGAGTTTCACATGGGAACTTATTTAATGCTCACAAACCGCCTCTGAGTCTTCACCCAAGGGATTTTCCCCACGTGTACCCCTACTATATTGGGAAGATAAACTTTTGTGCAAAAGCATGCTAGGCCCAGGCACTGCCTCTACTTTTCCTTAATTCACGCTGACAAAACCCAACTTAGGTGTTGCTAACTATCCCACTTGATACATTGGGTCACGCTTGTTTAAGCTTACTTCAAGAGTAAGTCAGCTTCTGGTACATGATATTGGCGCCATGTGACATCTCCAAATTAAAAAACCTTTGCCTATAAATAGAACACCATTGGCAACTGAAAAAAGGTCCAAGATCCAGATCCGAGTCCAGAAAAATTTGCGAAAGAGTTAAGAAAATTGAGAAAGAAAGCTTTGAACCACTGCAAAAATTCTAAAAAACCAGGAAACTATAAAAAACAAACTACCAAAACCTTAACTTTTGATTCCTTGTGTTCAAACTCCATTCGTTCTCAAGTTTTCTTGATTAAAACCATCCACCTCTGTGGTACGGTGAGAGAACTGACTATGGTTTTGCGTTTGTTTTTGCAAATGTTTCGGTTGAGCAAGAGTCGCCATCGACTTTTTATTTTATCCTAAGGAAAGGTTTAAAAAGCACAGCAAAAACCTTTGAGATATTTTCTTGGGTTCGGGGAGTAGATTATAGAAAGGGAAGGTATTAGCACCCTTTCTATCCATGGTTATCCATGGGCTCTTAGGTACTTGCTTAGATCGACTTGCCTTGGTTTTGAATTGTTTGAAATGGTGCTTTGTGTGTGGTTTTGAAAATGTTTTGAAAAAGATGCCTTGTCTAGGCTACCCTTGTAACAATTCTTTACTCGAATGTTTTACAAAAGGTGTTTGTCTTTTTGAAAAGATGTTTCAAGGTTTTTTGAAAGTTTGTTTTGAAAGTGTTTGTGAAGTGTGGTTTGAAAAATAGGCAAGTGTTTTTGTTTTGCAAGTTGACAAGTACTTAAGAGCTATCTACCCTAAAGTTCTCAAAGATTTTTGCTATGTTTTAACCCTTTTAACAATTTTGTTCCACCATTGTATTTGATGGACAATCTTGTGTTAGGATGTGAAAGGGACGGGCGCGGGTCATCGTTTAGACCATAATTGCAATGGTGCCAAGTATCTTTGGGCAATTTTCTTTAAGGGACTTGATCATTTTTAGGCAACTTTCGAAAGCGTCATCGAGGGACTATGATCATTTGATTGTTTGTTTTGTTTTTTCCCAAAGAGGCCTAACATGCAATATGGCCCATTTATTGAAGGCAACAAGTGGAATACCCTAGGGGTGCAAGTGTGATTAGTGTTGTCCATTTTCATGCTTGTTTATCTTGAAATTAGGTCAAACTATTTTTGTCGTTTTTGATTCGCATACAAACCCTAATTCTAACATGGTATATTTAGAAAGCATTAAAGTGCAAAAAATAAAGTTCCTAAGCTATTACAACACAATATGGGAAGGGGGGTACAAATGTTCAAATGTGGGGTATTTGACAAGGAATTTAAACCTAGCTATTACATCAATTTGGAATTATTTACAAGATAATTGATTGCACAAATTAAATGGAAATAAAATAAATATGCAAGATGCAAAAAGGTTTTTTATATGTATGAAAAAAAGTATTTTTATATGTCAAAATAAAATAAAATGAAAAGGTATTAATTTTTGGATTTTTTATGTATTTAGGGCAAAACCCTAATTTCTTAAATAAAAGTATTAATTATTTAATATGTACCATATTTATTTATTATATACAAAAATAAAATAAAAATGAAGTATATTTATAAAAAAGGTATTTTTAATGTCAAAAATAAAAAATGTATATATTTTGTATTATTTACTAAATATCCTAATAAGTATATATATATTTGTATTATTTTCTAAATATGTATTATATATACAAAAATAATAATATTTAATATTTATAAAAAAAGTATATTTTATATAAAATATTTTCAGAAGATAAGAGAAAATAAAAATGGAAAATAAAATGTCTTTATATTATTTTTGGTATTTTTTAAATAAAAGTGTTTATTTATTTATTTATGTACAAATATTAATCTAAACAAATAAATACCTAATAAATATGAAAATGGTGTAAAAAATGTTTTTTATGTTTTTAATATTATGAGGAAAAATAAATAAGCCAGGAATAAAAAACAAAAGTCAAAAAATCCTAAAAATAAACAAAATGGGCCTAGGGGGTGTCAAAGTAAAAAATAGTGTGTAAACATAAATGATAAATCAAGCCCAGCCCACCAAGTCCTTCTTCAACCTCTGGCCAGAAACAATGTCAAAAAACGCGCGCTTTGTTCAATGATTCAAACACCTGGATTCCTGGCTTTTTAATGAAAACTCACAACATCAAAAATGTTCAGCATCAAACAACAAATCCTTACATACCTAAAACTTGATCAAACTCTCAAAAATGAGAGAGAATTTCTCCATTCCCAAATCTTAACCTAATTTTTTATCAATGTTCAGACATCAAATTCTCATGACACACGTAACATAAATGAAAACTAACTACATGGGCATGTTCAGGGCTATGAATGTGACATATTTTCTTCACAAACCTAAAGCTAACAATGCTTGGATAGAGAGATACGAATTCATGAACTTACCTATTCAGTTGAAGTTGTATCTGATGATTGAGGTACTTTCAGTGCAAGGTGATGATTGGTACAGCTTCCTTGAGGTCCAGGGATGCTATTCCAAGCTTTACTTTGCTTTGAAACTAGCTGAATCGTGTTATGGAACTTCAACTGCAAAAAAAGAAAATGAAAATGGCCAAACTGATTAGAGGAGTTACAGTCCACTTCTAATGCTTTGGATAGTTTGCATTGATGGTAGGGAAGGTGTTTGAAGTGGTTTTAGCAAGAATGCACGATGGAAATGATTTGTGGGATTCAATCTGCAGCAGGCCCTGTTTTTGTGCAGTTCAATGGTGATTTTGTGAATGAGAGTATTTGGGACTTGGTTGGCTCGTGTTCTAGCTCAGAATGGATGTTTAGAATATGCTTGATAAGTTTGCTTAAGGCTTGGTTTGTTGAGATGAAAGTTGTTGTACAAAATGCTATGTTTCTTCACACTTAAGCAAGAAAAGGTCAAGTGGTGTTTCTAGCCTGTACAGGCCCCCATTCTATGCTGAACCACTTAGTCTTGATCAGTGTAATTAACTCATAAACTTGTGCCAAAGAGATCTTAACTGTACTTGCTTGGATTTTCATTTTGACATTGAAATTCTGGCTGCAGATACTCAATGTCACGTTCAATGTTATGACACCGTATCTGACTTACTATATGACAGTAAATGCAAAAGCAGTAAAGAACACAGTCAATTGTTTACCCAGTTCAGTGTGCAACAACACCTACTCTGGGGGCTACCAAGCCAGGGAGGAAATCCACTATAAGAGATGTTAATTCAGGAATAAACCAACCAGTTTATCTCCTTCACTTAAGACCTACCCAATGCAATTCCAATCTAAGTACAACTTAAACCTGAGTTCCTACTCACTCCCCCTCAATCACAGCAGTGATACATAAACCAATTTGACTTAAGAATTGATGAAGACACTCTTCAAAAACAAACACTTGATTAAGCTTCACAGCTTTTTAATCAAGAAACACAATCACTCGTGCTTCACAGCTTTGAGTGATGCACACACCTAACTTGACTCTGCTTCACAGCTTTAGTCAAGGAACATTCAAACACTCTTGCTTCAAAGCTTTGAGTGCTACACAGCCCTTACAATTAGAAACCTATTCCAAGGCACTTATCACAATGATAATTGCTTGGAGTACAATAATCAAATCTATACAGATTACAAATGATCTTCTGATCAATAAAAAAGGGTTTCTTGAAAAACAGCAGCTCTGTTGAATATATAGCAGCTGCAACTTCAGTTAGGGTTTCCACAAAAACCTAGGGTTAATTCCGTTTGACCTAAAGACCAGGTCACAGGGCTTTATTAACCAGGTTAGGGTTGAGCTAGGTTACTCCTCAGAAAACGCAGGATTCTGTTCAGGAAAGACTGAGTTATTTTCCTGAAAAAACTCAGACTTATCCAACCTGCAAACCTGTTAGTTCAGAACAGGATGTCATAACATCTGTTATGACATCTGAGAAAACCTGTCTACTGATTTAGCAAAATGTGATCATTTTGCAAAAATGCTCAGATACACACTTATAAACATCAGTACTTGAATTACAATATTTTTCTGCAAATGTACCTAATGAGTTAGTACAAACTGAACTAGAATGTTATGACATCAGTCATGACATTCACATATACACTTGGGATTTACCAAAAATGCAAGCCAATACCTAAACACCTACAAACTCCCCCTTTGGCAGATTTTTGGCTAAAGACCCTAAGCAATCAGAGATAGATAGCAGCAGAAATAAGTGACAGCAGAAAAATAGAATGTCAAGTACTAATTAAGTAAGTACCAAAATATTCTCCCCCTCTTTAGCCACAAATGGGCCAAAGATACATGTTCATAAAATTATACAGTTATCCAAAACAAAATAATAAGAGCAGCAGCAGAAAACAACTGAATACACTTCCAAACTCCACCAGATATCAGCAACCAACCTTCAACATCACCAAACAACAATCAACCTTCAAGCACTGTCATCAGACTCAGAGGAGCTAGTTTCTTCAATGTTGAGATGACCTTCAGCTTCTACATCTTCTTCCCTTCTGTTTTCTTCAGCTTCCTCCTTTTCTAGCCTGGTAATTAGAATTTCTAGGGTCCTTTTTCTAGCATCCAGCTCTTTGCAAGTTTCTTTTAAAACAGCTATGACATCTGATGTCTTGGACTGGGTCTTTACAGACGATGTCTCAGCTGATATTATGACAATGTCTGGAGCATGAGATCCCTGAAACAGTTTGTAGTGCAAGCCAAGGGCAGGAGCTCTTTTGCAGACTGTATCTCTTGCCACAAGGATATCAGGGTATTGTGCAAGAATGATTCCACAAAGGAGGGAGGGAAAGGCAATTGGTCCTTTGACAGCATAACTGCCAGCATGCTTTAAAGTTTGTTCAAAGATGTACCTCCCATAGTCAAAAGCAGTCTTGGTTCCCACAGCATAGATAAATCTCCCCAATCCTGTGGAGATAGTTGATTTATGATTTGTAGGCACCCAGTTGGCTGCACCTATTTTATGCAAGATGGCAAATTTCATGCTGAGTTTACTAGCATTCAGCTTGCCTTTCAAGGGCCAGCATTTTACTTGCCTAGCTGTGATGGTTAGACAAACTTCATTGTCAGTTGCCTCTAGATCAGGACAGTCCTCATTTGTTCTTCCAAGAAGCTTGTTGATTTCTGATGGAGAGAACTTGACCCTTCTTCCTCTAACAAAAACACTTTCAAAGTCAGCTGACCTTCCATCAGCACAATCAATAGACAAGTTCACTACAAACTCCTTGACCAGATTTTCATAACATTTGTTAAACTTTATCACTGTGTTCATTAGTCCAGCATTCTTGATCAGGTCCATGATGTCTTTGCACTCCAAGGCATCATTGTTGAGTTCTCTCTCTAAGGCTATTCTCTTTAAGCAAACATACTTCCATCTGTTTGCATTGTGAGGATGATGAAAAGAGATGTTGTCTGTTGGCACTTCAGGCACTCTAGCAATTTTGCTGGAGGGGAGCTTCCTTCTGATGGGAGTTTCTTCAATCTCAAATTCTGATTCCTCATCAGAATCAGAAGATTCAGGTTCTTTACTCTTCTTAGAGATTGGTTGTCTAGCAGTATGCACCTGGGCCTTCTTCCCTTTTGTCTGAATACTTTTCTCAGCCATGCCTTCAGCCTTGGATTTCTTAGCATTAGGTTTATCATTCTGACTATTCTTTCTTTTCATCAATATCTTAGCTATGCTAGGGTTCACATTAGCAATCAGATCATTATCTGAGTAATCCTCATCCACATCAATGATAGGTGGATCAGCAGCCTTTTCTGAGGGGTTCTGAATGTTGTCTTTTTGTGTCACAACATTCTCAGTGACATCTACATTTTCAGAAACTTCCACATTTGGACTTTCTGATTGATTTAAAGGGACAGAAATCCCCGGTACAGATTGGTTGCCACTCAGTATACTAGTAACCAGCCTAGCAATAGCTTGGTGAACTTGAACTGATCCTTCTCTATTAGGTACAGAAGACGAAGGATGAGAAGAATTACCAGAGGCTGTAGCTTGAGCTCTTCCTGCATGTCTGGTTCTGAGCTTTTTGACTTTGGCTGGGTCAGTTGCCATCTCTCTGAGAGGAGTGACCTCAAGAACTTCAGATTCTATGCATGTGGTGATTGCCCTAGAATCTTGGTCAGATGATGACGATGATGAGGATGACGAAGTTGCCATGGTTGAAGGCGATGTCTGAGACATTTTGATTGACTTTGAGTAATGGTAGCAGTTTGAGAAAGATCTTTGATTGAGAGGAGAAAACAGGTTGCAAGGACGAGAGAGGTAGAGGGTAAAAGGGAGTCTTTTCAACTTCTCAAAGATTTTGAAAGAGTTGTGAAAGTATAAGATTAACCCACTAACGATAGACTTAATAAAGTTAATTCCTTCAACCTTTGTTTTAAGCAAAATTAATTGCTATAATTTCTTATGTTGGTGAATACCCAACCTGCCCCTCAAATTTTCAAGTTTATTTCCAACAAGAGCCTTGGTAGAAGAATCAGTCAGCTGAAGCTTAGAGAAACTATGTTCCAGTTTAAATGACTTCTTCTCTTCAAAGTCAATAGGGTTCAAGGAAATGTTGATTGTTTTCAGATTGTCACACCACAATGTCACAACATCTTGTGTAACATTGTACTCAGGGAGCATCTGTTTTGACCAGATGTTTTGAGAACAGAATTTATTAGACTTGTTATTTCCAACATCCTTGTCAAGATGACTTAAGGTTCTGACAACACATCCTTCTTCAAGTTTATTTGCTACATCACAGATATTATCAACCTGTAGTTTTGGAGTTCTTCTGACATCTTCCATAGAAATAGCTCTTTTTATTCTTCTTATATGAAGGAGACCAAGCTTATGCTGCCACAGTTTCATCTCTTTTTCTTCTTTGATGATTTGACACACAGTGGAGATATCAGTGTTCTCAGGCTGCCACACGTAACAGTTATCTTTGGATCTGATTCCTCTCATTACTGCTTCTAGTTTTTCATTAAGTACTAGACATTCAGATCTTGAGAAGTTGACCTTGAATCCTATATCACATAGTTGACTGATACTAATGAGATTAGCAGTCAACCCTTTTACCAGCAGTACTTTATTCAGACTTGGAACTCCAGGGCAGTCCAAATTACCAACTCCTTTGACTTCACCTTTAGCACCATCTCCAAAGGTCACAAAACTGGTGGTGTGAGGCACAACATTATTGAGGATATTTTTGAATCCAGTCATGTGTCTGGAACATCCACTGTCAAAGTACCAATCTTCTTTTGCAGAGACCCTCAGGGAAGTGTGAGCTATCAGTGCAGTAGCCTTTTTCTTCCATTTAGGAGCATGTGGTACCTTTTTAGACTTAGGTTTGACACCTGAGTTCTGATTAGGATATCCATGTAGTCTGAAGCAGAAGGGCTTTATGTGACCATATCTCCCACAATGATGACATTTCCATCTTTGGTACCTTTTCTTCATATGTCTCTGTTCCTGATGTTGAGAGTTGTGTTGAGACATCTGTTTTGACATTTGCTTACCAGTACCAGATTTCTTTGCTTCCGTAAATCCTAGTCCAGATTTATTTCCCACATTTTGTCCAACCTGAAGGATCTCTTCCAATTTGTCTGTTCCATTGGTCAACATCTTGACAGATTTGGTCATTTGATTCAGTTGTGAGTTCAGCAATTGAACTTCTCCTTCTAGATGACTTATAGTTTCAAGATTTGCCCTTTTTTCAGCCTCCAGCTTTATAATGAGTTTTGATTGTTTCTCATTCTGCACACAGACTTCAGCACTTCTGATACACAATTTCTTGTAGGTATCAGCCAGTTCTTCAAATGTCACTTCTTCATCACTAGTGTCACTTTCAGAAATACAAACACTAGTTAGGGCAGTAACTAGTTTGGCAGATTCTTCTTCAGAATTACTTTCTGAATCATAGTCAGACCAAGTAACAGTCATTCCTTTCTTTTGTTTCTTAAGAAAGGTAGGACATTCAGCTCGAATATGTCCATATCCTTCACATCCATGGCATTGAATACCTCTGCCTTGGTTTCCCTTATCTTCTGACCTTGGTCTTCTGCTGGAACTGTCAATGTCAGAGGGAATGTTATGAACATTATACCTTGACTTTGGATCCATTCTTTTGATGAGCTTGTTGAACTGTCTTCCAAGCATGGCAATAGCTTCTGATATGTTTTCTTCTTCATCATCCTTGTATTCAACATCAGTGTTGGATACAAGTGCTATGCTTTTGTTCTTCTTGTCACCATTATCAGTGATCCCCATCTCAAAAGTCTGAAGAGACCCAATAAGTTCATCCACTTTCAACTTGCTAATGTCCTGGACTTCCTCTATGGCAGTTACCTTCATTGCAAATCTTTTAGGCAAGGATCTGAGAATCTTCCTCACCAGTTTTTCTTCTGACATCTTTTCTCCCAGTGCTCCTGAGGTGTTGGCAATCTCCAAGATGTTCATGTGAAACTCATGAATGGTTTCATCTTCCATCATTTTTAGATTCTCAAATTTGGTAGTCAACATCTGAAGCCTTGACATTTTTACCTTGGAAGTGCCCTCATGAGTAGTTTTGAGAGTGTCCCAAACTTCCTTGGCCAGTTCATATTGATGTACTAGTCTGAAGATGTTTCTATCAATTCCATTGAACAAGGCATTTAAAGCTTTTGAATTTCCCAGAGCTAACTCATCTTCTTCTTTACTCCAATCTTCCTCAGGCTTCAGACTGATTGTCCCATCTATCTCAGTTATGGTGGGATGAATCCATCCTTTGTCAGCAGCTCTCCAAGCCTTTTTGTCCAGAGATTTTAGGAAGGCAATCATACGAGGTTTCCAGTAGTCATAATTAGTTCCATCCAGAATGGGTGGTCTATTTCCAAAAAATCCTTCTTTGTCCATAGTGCCAGAAAGTGATATCCCTAGATCTCACCCAGTAATACAGGCAGGGTGCCTGCTCTGATGCCAATTGAAATTCTGGCTGCAGATACTCAATGTCACGTTCAATGTTATGACACCGTATCTGACTTACTATATGAAAGTAAATGCAAAAGCAATAAAGAACACAGTCAATTGTTTACCCAGTTCAGTGTGCAACAACACCTACTCTGGGGGCTACCAAGCCAGGGAGGAAATCCACTATAAGAGATGTTAATTCAGGAATAAACCAACCAGTTTATCTCCTTCACTTAAGACCTACCCAATGCAATTCCAATCTAAGTACAACTTAAACCTGAGTTCCTACTCACTCCCCCTCAATCACAGCAGTGATACATAAACCAATTTGACTTAAGAATTGATGAAGACACTCTTCAAAAACAAACACTTGATTAAGCTTCACAGCTTTTTAATCAAGCAACACAATCACTCGTGCTTCACAGCTTTGAGTGATGCACACACCTAACTTGACTCTGCTTCACAGCTTTAGTCAAGGAACATTCAAACACTCTTGCTTCAAAGCTTTGAGTGCTACACATCCCTTACAATTAGAAACCTATTCCAAGGCACTTATCACAATGATAATTGCTTGGAGTACAATAATCAAATCTATACAGATTACAAATGATCTTCTGATCAATAAAAAAGGGTTTCTTGAAAAACAACAGCTCTGTTGAATATATAGCAGTTGCAACTTCAGTTAGGGTTTCCACAAAAACCTAGGGTTAATTCCGTTTGACCTAAAGACCAGGTCACAGGGCTTTATTAACCAGGTTAGGGTTGAGCTAGGTTACTCCTCAGAAAACGCAGGATTCTGTTCAGGAAAGACTGAGTTATTTTCCTGAAAAAACTCAGACTTATCCAACCTGCAAACCTGTTAGTTCAGAACAGGATGTCATAACATCTGTTATGACATCTGAGAAAACCTGTCTACTGATTTAGCAAAATGTGATCATTTTGCAAAAATGCTCAGATACACACTTATAAACATCAGTACTTGAATTACAATATTTTTCTGCAAATGTACCTAATGAGTTAGTACAAACTGAACTAGAATGTTATGACATCAGTCATGACATTCACACATACACTTGGGATTTACCAAAAATGCAAGCCAATACCTAAACACCTACAGACATAAAGTTCACTTTTGCAAAAATGGTTAAAATGCTTTATCTATTTTGGGATTAAACCATTATGCAATGCTTGAACACATAGAATATGGTCTTGGCACAAAGAGTTTGCATTAAATTTATGAGTGTAAAAAGGATTTAGGGCCTGTAATCAAGAAATGCATGCTGATTTGAAGATTGCCTAAGTGTATGAACATGGAAATTGGCCATAACAAAAGTGAGTTTTTCCCATATTGAAAAATTCGATTCTCCATCTTTGAAATGCAAATTGAAATTCCAAGTGGAAGTATATGAAAAATGGTCTTGAAGTTAGGTAAAAACCTTGCCTAAAATAGGTCAAATTTTCTCTAAGTTAAGAATGGTTTGGTACCCTTGTTCCAAAAATTGTAACTTGAGATACAAGCTTCTTTTGGGAAAACTTTATGAATCAAAGTTGTAGATTATGCAATAGGCTACAACTTTCATGTTTTGACTTTTGCTTGAATCCAAATGAATCTTGGTGAGAAAGTGGGACAAAGTTAGGAAAAAATTAGGGTTTTTCATAACTTGGAAAAATTCTAAGTTATGAAAAATCTTCATTTCAAACCCTAATTTGCATTTCTTGATTTCTTGATGAAAAAGTTTCATGATTTGACATGTTTTGATGAAAAATGAATCTTGACACTTGATTTTGACCAAAAAGTCAAAGTTTGACTTTTTCAGTATACAGTCAAAATTGATCAATTGACTGGGAAATTCAACTGTCAATCTTGTGCATTTGGGATCTTTTGAACTTGTTGAGCATGTCAAGACAATTCCATGGGGTCCTTGAGTCCATATGTGAGCTTGGTTTGCCATTGGCTAGGTCAAACAGTCAAAAATTGCCCTTGTGCAGTCAAAACCCTAAAAATGACCATTTTGCCCTTTTGGTGATCTGATCAAATTTCTTGTGGAATTGTGATCCAAACTTGATCAAATGGTCCATGTGAGTTTATAATGTTGATGTGGGTCAATTTTCATGAGATTTTACTGTCAATTGGCCACAGTTAACTTTTTCCCCAATACAGCTGATTTCTAGGTCAACTGTCCAATTGACTGGGCAAAACTTAGAATCAAGGCTTGAAATTTGATGTGGATAGACTTGGGAGTCCAACATGAAGCATGAAAGTCATCTTAGGCATTTTAGGTCAAAACATATTTGTGCAAACACAAACCCTAATTTGGGTCAACAGTGCAAGGAGAAGTCTTGAGCAGATGAAACCCTAACTGGATCTTGAGCTCCAAGGGCTTTGTGATGAGAAATTATTGAGAGAAATGGGAGGGCAAATTTTGGGGTACAACAACCTCCATCTCAAAAAAGGCCAGTATATCACCCTTTGGACTACTCCAGAAGTTGTAAACTTCCATCCCGTTGAGTACGTGAAGAAGTTGCTCAGAACCTCACCAGAGTTCAGGACCAACCTCCTGTTCACATAATCTTTTCCAGCTGCAAGGTAAGTTTCCTGCTGACTCTCATCATACTGATTAAGCATTGTCAGATTTTTGCATATTTAACACAATGTAGATATTCTGATTCCTGATGATGTACATATTCTGAAATTCATGCATCTGCCTGCCTAAGAAGAAGAAATCCCTGTTCATAGTTTCATAAAGAAATTAGGACTCAGAATTAGGATTAGCAAATACACGTTGCTTCTGATTTGTGCTTCTGATATTTCATGAAATTTGTCATAACTGTGATGTATGCAACTTCTGTTCTGTAAGAAATGATTAAGTTGCAGATGTTCTAACTGGCATGAAGAGAGGCAAAATTCTGACAATTGTATCAGAACTTCTGGAAACTTCTGAGTTCTCAGAAGATCCATAACTTCTGACCTTCCCTATTTCCACTAACGTTATTTCTGTTATGCAACAAGCCAGAGTCAGAACTTCTGACCTCTTCCATTTTCAGCATTTTGTGCTTATTTTGTTTCCTTTCTCTTTTATTATTTTTGTCATCATCTTTATTTTTTATTAACCAGAAAACACCAAAAATATTTCATGTTCACATGTTCTATTTTCTTTTAACATAAAAAAGACAACAAAAAAATTTCTTAAACAAAAACTTATTTCTTTTCTTAAATAAATAAGCATTTTACATTTCCCGTATATTCTTATCCATTCAATATGGTTGTAATAGTAAAATAGGATTTAATTTGTAATCCCCATTTGAAATTTGTACACCCCCATTCCCCTAATGACTGTAATAGCGTAGAATCTTTATTTTCCATACTTTTATTGCTTTCATATATTGTTAGTAATTAGGGTATGTATGACAAGATAAAACTAACAAATAGACCACCAAAATCAAAGACATATGCATGCAATCAAACATACTCACACACTTACACCCTTAGGGTAATTCCACTTGTTGCCTTACACAAATGACCATGTTATGCATGTGGGATGTCTTAGCACAAATAAATCGAAATATACAAGATCATATTCCATCTATGACGCTATCAAAGTTGCCTTTCAAAATGATCTTAGTCCCTAAAGAAAAGTGCTAAGTTATCTCACAACATTGCTATCATGGTCATACAATGACCCAATGCCCGTCCCTTCACATCCAATGATGGGGCTTCTTACCAAATCAATGGTAATATAGCCACATCTAAAGGAGGAGGAAAAGTACATCTAAAACATTTTGAGTAGGTAGATTACTTTTAGTTACTTGCTCAATTTCAAAACAAACAGCCTTGCTATTTTCAAAAACAATCACATACACTTTCAAAACAACTTCAAAAAGATTTTCCAAACATTGAAATAATTTTAAAAAGCTCAATACTTTGTATACATTCTTACGAACGGGAATCATTGCAAAGTTTGCCAAAACGATGGCGCCTTTTCAAAATACTTTCAAAAACCACACAAAGCACATTTTTCAAACAAAAGCAAAAGATCTAAGTAACTAAGAGCCCATGGAAAACCATGGATGAAAAGGGTGCTAATACCTTCCATTTTCATAATCTACCCCTCGAACTCAAGAAAACATCTCTAAAGGTCTTTCCTGTGCTTTTTCACCTTTCCTTTTTGGATAAAAGAAAAGTCGGTGGCGACTCTTGCTAAACCGCAACATTTGCAAACACAAACGTAAACCCTCAAATCAGTTCTCTCACCGTATCACAGAACTGGTGACTCTGCTGGGGATGAGTCTAAAAAGCGGGGTTACCTTAAGGTTAGATCATATTTACATGCTTACATTGTTTGATTTATTTTCTTTACATTTCTTGGTTCCTTGTTTGGGTTTGTTTTAAATCCTACACCCAGATTTGGGGACACTTTTAGGTAAGTAGCAATAAACTGTGAGGGAAATGTGCGGGGTATATCGACACAGTTGAAGCAGTAGCTACGTTGATGTGGCACTTTAGTTGGTACCAATAACCCTTGAGTCAGTCAAGGAGAGTACGGGGCCGCCACGTGGTGTAATAAAGCATCAACTGACCTTAGAACCTTACTTGACCAACTTGGCCATTAGAAAGTAGCGAGATAATCGGTGTTGGTGCGGTCCGAAGTTGGTTGATACTCGATGCTACACTCATTGAGGTTTGACTTTTTGAGTTTTGTTTGGTTGCGAGTCAATCGCTTATTGAACGTAACTTGGGGGAAAGATCAGTGATATTGAGATCCCTTAGAACCCAGTTACTATTAACTAGGACAGGTTGAGCCAACTAAACTTCAAGATGGTACTTACTTACAAACTCCATGCAAGCCTAAACTTAAGGACTTTTCTACTTTGTGTGAATATGATTACTTACCTTGCATATTTTACATAGCATCATAACATCATACCATAGCATTCTCACTAACCATTTCAAGGATTTTTAGAATTCATCTTTGTTCTATTTTGTAGGACATGGCTTCCACTCGTAGGAGCACTATCCAAGTCAGTCTCGTGAAGATATCTCCACAACTCAAGGATTTAGCATCAAGGGTCCATGAAGATTCTCCATTCACCAAAAGACATGGTCGTCTCCTCAGTTTGGTTACTTCAAGTATTGAAGAAGATATGGTAAGGGTGCTTGTCCAATTCTTCGACCATTTGCATCATTGCTTCACTTTTCCAGATTACCAATTTGTGTCCACTTTAGTAGAATTTTCTCAACTCATAGGGATCCCTATTCTTGATCAGTTACCTTTCAACAGTATTGAAAGAAACCCTAAACCTGAGGAAATTGCTCGAGCTCTACATTTGCAACCATCTGACATAGTAGCAAATTGGGTAACCAGGAGTGGTGTCAAAGGGCTCCTAGCAAAGTTTTTATTGGAGAAGGCTCAAGAGTGTTGGAATACTTTAGATCTACAAGGCTTTAAAGAAATTTTGGCTCTTCTCATCTATGGGTTGGTACTATTTCCAAATCCTGACCAATTTATAGATGTGAATACAATCAAAGTTTTCATATCTCGTAATCCGGTGCCTACATTTCTTGGAGACATCTTGCATTCTCTTCACTCTCCCACTCTGAAGAAAAGAGGGGCTTTGATGTGTTGCACTCATTTGTTGGCTAGGTGGTTTATTTCGCCCCTACCACGATCCGTGGTGAAGAATGAACAAGGTATGAGATGGTCTAAAATATTGATGTCACTTTCACATGTTGATATCCGTTGGTATTATCGCTCTTTGGAAGACATTATCGTCATTGATCGCTGTGGGAAATTCCCCAATGTCCCTCTACTTGGAATTAGGGGAGGCATTACTTACAACCCTTGTTTAGCCTTGCGACAATTTGGATACGCTAGGAGAGATGGCCCTCATGAGGTACTCATCAAAGGAATTGCATTTGACTACGAAAGCGATATCCAAGGCTACCGTCAAAGATTTAGACGAGCTTAGGATATGGTTAACAAAGTTGATAGCAAGACGTTGGGGCGTAAGAATTCCATTTCTTTGGAACCTTGTCTTAAATGGGTGAGGGCTTGCACTCAAAGTCTCAAGATGCCTTATGAAGCCGTCTTACCTATTATCATGGAGCCAGTAGTTGAAGGAGACATTCCACATGCTATCCTCTATCCTGATATGCCTACTTCTCTTGAAGATTTACAAAATGCTTGGATTCAGTTAAGAGGATAGCGAGACACCTTTAAAGTTGAGTTCTATGAAAGCGAGAAGAAGATATTAGAGCTTACAAGGGAGCTTCATGAATAAAGGAGTTTAAACACCTACATTGCGCCAAAGAGGATGCACGCAACTTTTCTGTCTTAGGAGTTTACTTTATGTTTATTTCTGTTGTTGTAAGCCCAAGAGGTGTGTTTGTATTCAAATCAGAACTCTCTAATGCAAGTTAACGTTTGTTCACTATTTGTCTATACAAATTTAAATTCTTTAAATCCTTGAAAACATTTGCATATTGCATATTCATGCATCATGACATGACAGGTTTCCACATAACAGGTTTCCTTATCTATCTGCTGTTTATTTTAGCCAGATGGATCTAGAGAAAACTGTGACGGAACTCCAAGCCAAGAATTCTCAATTTCAGGAAGCTTTACTCGCCCTAGCCAAGGGGAAACAAGATATGATGGCTCTGTTGTCCGCTAAGAAGAAACCAAAGAAGAAAGCTCTATTCAACATGGGTAAAAGGTTCAAAGAGACAATCCATCAAATTCCAGTAGAAGAAGATTCATCCAGAGAGGACGAAAACCAGATTGGTGAAGTCAAAAGTACTCAGGCTAACTGTATCAACGACCAAGAATCTGATGATGATTATTTCAATGAACAATATCCACCTGCAGACATCAAATACAAGCAGCTAGAAGACAGGTTGAAAGCTGTTGAAATCCAAGATGTTCCCGGTTTAAATTTCGACGATTTGGGCTTAATTTCTGGGGTAGTCATTCCCCATAAGTTCAAAATACCAACCTTTGCAAAATACGATGGGGTTTCTTGTCTAAAGCTCCATTTGAAGTCATATGTGCGCAAGATACAACCACACACTACTGATAAAAAACTTCGGGTTCACTTTTTCCAAGAGAGCCTGGTTGGAACACAACTTGAATGGTTTTATTAGTTGGATGGCTCTCGCATTAATACTTGGGAGAGTTTAGCTACTTCCTTCTACCATCAATATCAGTACAACTCCGTCTTGGCACCGACAAGGGTTCAATTGTAAGGCATGTCCATGGGAAAAAATGAGGGATTTAAGGAATATGCGCAGAACTGGAGAGACCTTTCTAGTAGAGTCAAACCTCCATTGACTTATAGGGAGCACATTGACATGTTCATGAGAACATTATCTGGTCCTTTCTTTAATCTATTGATTGGCTGCTCTTCTTCTGGTTTCACTGAATTAATCCTAACCGGTGAAAGAGTCGAAAGTGGCATTAAAAGTGGAAAGATCTTTGTGGCATCTACTTCCACTCCCAATCCTGTCAAGAAACCTTTTGCCGCGAAGAAAGAAGTTAATGTTGTGTATGGGGAAAAGGCCCATACCAAAAAGAATAATCATCCGTCTGTCAATGCTGTCCAAATCTCCAATCCGACTGCTACTCAAAGACCATCCGCAAATCACCAATGTTTTGAGGCTCCAAGAAGACAATTTAAAAGGTTGGGCATGTCACTATCTCAATCCCTTCAACATCTGCTCAGGGCTAATTTACCAAATGACATCTATAAGCCCATTCACCATCCATCTTCGAGTGCAAATTTCTAGGCACTCTAGTATTCCATCATCTTTCACCTTCAAGTCACGAATGGCGGATCCGCCAATCTAACTCTACAGGTTTAAGAAGATTGAACAGGGGCAGCTGTTGCACCCCAAAATTTTCCCTCTCATTTACTAAGGAATCACCCTGGATCTTCAAGTTTTCTTTCATCCAATTCCAAGCCTTGAATTTTCAATTTTTCCTAGAAAACCATTCAAGGGCAAAATGGTCATTTGCACACTGAGAAGTCTAACTTTGACTTTTGAATCAAAATCTAATCTCAAAAATCATATTTCATCTAGACATGTTGGAATATGAAGTTTATTTCGTCAAGAATTTCAAAAGTCAAATTTTACTTTGGAAAAATCAAATTCTAAATACTTAGAAATTTTCTAAGTGTTTAAGAAATATAACAATTTCAGAACTTCTGAGCCAGTGTTCACACTCATCAAATTCTGGATATTCTCAAGACAAAGTTTGGTCATAACTTCTGGGCCAATATTCACAAAGGTTCAGTCAGAGTTTGCCAAGGTAAATCAAAGAAGATTACAAAGCACGCTGCAAGCTTACTGGAAAGTATGAAGGATCCTTCAGAATAAGCTGAAGCCAGAAGATACAAGGATCAGAAGATTGGATGCTACGATGCAGTAGAACTTCTAATCCAGAGTTAAGCAAGGATGCAAAGTTTCACATGGGAACTCATTTAATGCTCACAAACCGCCTCTGAGTCTTCACCTAAGGGATTTTCCCCACGTGTACCCCTACTGTATTGGGAAGATAAACATTTGTGCAAAAGCATGCTAGGCCCAAGCGCTGCCTCTACTTTTCCTTAATTCACGCTGACAAAACCCAGCTTAGGTGCTTCTAACTATCCCACTTGATACATTGGGTCACGCTTGTTTAAGCTTACTTCAAGAGTAAGTCAACTTCTGGCACATGATGTTGGCGCCATGTGACATCTCCAAATTACAAAACCTTTGCCTATAAATAGAACACCATTGGTCACTGAAAAAAGGTCCAAGGTCCAGATCCGAGTCCAGAAATATTTGTGAAAGAGTTAAGAAAATTGACAAAGAAAGCTTTGAACCACTGCAAAAATTCCAAAAAACCAGGAAACTATAAAAAATAAACTACCAAAACCTTAACTTTTGATTCCTTGTGTTCAAAATCTATTCGTTCTCAAGTGTTCTTGATTAAAACCATCCACCTCCATCTCAAAAAAGGCCAGTATATCACCCTTTGGGCTACTCCAGAAGTTGCAAACTTCCATCCTGTTGAGTACGTGAAGAAGTTGCTCAGCACCTCACCAGAGTTCAGGACCAACCTCCAATTCACATAATCTTTACCAGCTGCAAGGTAAGTTTCCTGTTGACTCTCATCATACTGATTAAGCATTGTCGGATTTTTGCATATTTAACACAATGTAGATATTCTGATTCCTGATGATGTACATATTCAGAAATTCATGCATCTGCCTGCCTAAGTAGAAGAAATCTCTATTCAGAGTTTCATAAAGAAATTAGGAATCAGAATTAGGATTAGCAAATACACGTTGCTTCTAATTTGTGCTTCTGATATTTCATGAAATTTGTCATAAATGTTATGTATGCAACTTTTGTTCTGTAAGAAATGATTAAGCTGCAGATGTTCTGACTGGCATGAAGAGAGGCAAAATTCTGACAGTTGTATCGGAACTTCTAGAAACTTCTGAGTTCTCAGAAGATCCCAAACTTCTGACCTTCCCTATTTCCACTAACGTTGTTTGTGTTATGCAGCAAGCCAGAGTCAGAACTTTTGACCTCTTCCATTTTCATCATTTTGCGCTGATTTTGTGTCCTTTCTCTTTTATTATTTTTGTCATCATCTTTATTTTTTATTAACCACATGTTCTATTTTCTTTTAACATAAAAAAGACAAAAATATTTTCTTAAACAAAAACTTATTTCTTTTCTTAAATAAATAAGCATTTTACATTTCCCGTATATTCTTATCCATTCAATATGGTTGTAATAGTAAAATAGGATTTAATTTGCAATCCCCATTTGAAATTTGTACACCCCCATCCCCCTAATGACTGTAATAGTATAGAATCTTTATTTTCCGTACTTTTATTGCTTTCATATATTGTTAGTAATTAGGGTATGTATGACAAGATAAAACTAACAAATAGACCACCAAATTAAAGACAAATGCATGCAATCAAACACACTCGCACACTTACACCCTTAGGGTAATTCCACTTGTTGCCTTACACAAATGGCCATGTTATGCATGTGGGATGTCTTAGCACAAACAAGTCGAAAAATACAAGATCATAGTCCCACGATGATGCTATCAAAGTTACCTTTCAAAATGATCTTAGTCCCTAAAGAAAAGTGCTAAGTCATCTCACAACATTGCTATCATGGTCATACGATGACCTAATGCCCGTTCCTTCACATCCAGTGATGGGGCTTCTTACCAAATCAATGGTAAGATAGCCACATCTAAAGGAGGAGGAAAAGTACATCTAAAACCTTTTGAGTAGGTAGATTACTTTTAGTTACTTGCTTAATTTCAAAACAAACATCCTTGCTATTTTCAAAAACAATCACATACACTTTCAAAACAACTTCAAAAACATTTTCCAAACATTGAAATATTTTCAAAAGCTCAACACTTTGTATACATTCTTACGAACGGGAATCATTGCAAAGTTTGCCAAAACGATGGCGCCTTTTCAAAATACTTTCAAAAACCACACAAAGCACATTTTTCAAACAAAAGCAAAAGATCTAGCAAGTAACTAAGAGCCCGTGGAAAACCATGGATGAAAAGGGTGATAATACCTTCCCTTTTCATAATCTACCCCCCGAACTCAAGAAAACATCTCTAGAGGTCTTTCATGTGCTTTTTCACCTTTCCTTTTTGGATAAAAGAAAAGTGGGTGGCGACTCTTGCTAAATCGCAACATTTGCGAACACAAACCCTCAAGTCAGCTCTCCCACCGTATCACACATATATTTGTTTTTTATTTTAAAAACCTGTTGATTCGTGATTCTTTGATTATAGTTTCTTCATTCTTGGAGTTGTTTGGCCTTGTTTGAAAACAAACAAGTTCAAGTTGGGGAGATTTTGATAAGTGCAACTTGTAGCTATTTTTGTATATAAGTTTTATTTCACTTATCGATACTTTTGTTAATATTATTTGAATAATTATCCGCTTTATTTGTAAATACATTTACTTTGCAAATAACTATGTTTTTATGTAAATAGTATACCTTTTGACATTTTTGGTCTATTTTGTAGTTATTTGGAGCATATTTGGAGCATTAAGGAATAAGGTGTCGAAGGCACAACTTCGGATGCACATTTTAGAAATAAAAGACCATTTTTGAGAAAGTTATGTCCAAGCAGGCGCGCTAAGCGGAAATTGTAATGCGCTACGAGTGATTTTGTGAAGTTTGGTAGAAGCATAATTTTGAGCCCGCTTAGCGCGGATAGCGCGGTTTAGGTGGTTTAATGTGTAAATATCGCGCTATGCTGAGAATAGTTTTATAAAACATATTTTAGTTCATTTTCTAGGTTATGGTTTTTTGGGGTATTTGTTTCCAAACTCCATCACCTTCATTATTTGATATTTAAAGCTTAGAAAACGACATTTGTGGCTTATAATTGGATGATCTCGAATCGGGAGCTTGACCAATCGTGTTTGACACCGCGTGGAATTTGGTTTCTTCTCCTCTTCCTCTATTTGTAACCATTATTTGTTGGATTTTATATGTAACTTTACCTTGATTATATGTGTATTTATTGCTCATGGTGTTGTATAAAACTTTCTTTACAAATCCTTATAGATGTTTATCTTTTTTAGCTTGCTAAGTGTTTAGATTTGAGTTGTTGCAGAGATGGACGGGTTACATGTGGACTTAGGATGAATATCTATTGGGCTTAGATTCTAGATATAGATTTAGGCTTAGTAATCACTTAGGTATCGACTCTTAATGTCTCCGTGTTGTTTTTTGTTGTGCTGAGAGATCGTCGACATAGAGCGATACGGTTGATATCTCGCTCTACATTAGAGATGACTTTTGTGTGAGCGATACATAATGATATTGATGAGTAGTTAAGGTTAAGTGCAACTGGGTAGTAAGTTTAAGTTTTTGATAGGATATACAAAATACAAACTCGAGAGTTCTCTACTATTCAAAGAATGAAATTCTTTTTATGTTTATAACTTTTAATTCCAGAACCTTACAAACAAAACCATTCTATTCCCAATCTCACTAACGAGAGATTTGTCGAACGGCAATTAAATACACCAATCTCTATGGACATGATACGATATAACATATATCACCCGGTAAATTAATAACTTACTTTTTGCTTGCTGTTTTTCTGCTCCAGCACAAGCCCCCAAATATCAGCATGAATGTAATCAAGGGATCCATGTGTTTTTTATTTGCCTTTGTTGAACTTCACTTTGCAAGATTTTTCAAGTACACATGGTTCATAAAACTTCTACTTTTCGACTTTGTCTCCACGAAGCAAATTTTGTTTCCCCAATTCGACCAGACCCCTTTCACTGACATGGCCCAATCTCATGTGCCAAATTTCTGTCTTCGACAAAGGTTTCTTGGATGCAACATTTGTCGAACCACTTATAACTTCAACCTCAAGGGTATACAAGCCTTGCTTCTTCATGCCTCTCAAGACTTCCTTCGACCCCTTCATGACTCATAGGATACTTTTCTCTCTTTGGAAAACATATCCTTTCTTGTAGAATTCACCAAGAGAAATCAAATTTCTCTTCAAATTAGTTACATACCTGACTTCATTTAACAACTTTATTGACTCATCATGGAGCTTGAATCTCACAGATTCAACACCTACAATCTTGCAAGCTTTTTTTGTTTCCTAGCAATACAGATCCACCATCTTGATCACATAATTCCTCTAACAAGTCTTTGTTTGGATTAATGTGCCAAGTGCAACCTGAATCCATAATCCATTCTTTTCTAGAGTCGCTGCTTAAAACCACAAGAACATTAGATAAGTCGAAATCATCTTGAACAATGAATGCATTGCCATTATCCATTCCTCCATGATCTTTCAAGCATTCAGGGCACTCCTTTCTTGTGTGACCTTCCTTCTTATAATGATAGCATCGAATACCAGATGCTTCGCCACTGTAAGACTTCTGCTGAATTTTATCTTTCTTCTTGTCGTGCTTACCATCCTTTCGTAAGAATTTTCCCTTAACGGCCAAAGCATCACCAACCATAGAAGGTTTATGCTCCTTTCGTTCGTTCAAGTCCTTAGAATATATGGGTGATTGAACTTCTTTAAAGGTTAGGGACTCTCTTCCATACAGGAGGGTTTCTTTGAAATGAGCATGACATCTAGGCAAAGCGCACAACAACAACAACACTTGATATTCATCATCGATCTCCACATTAATATATTCAAGATCAAGAATCAGCTTGTTGAACATACCCAACGGCTCATCCAACACTTTGTCTTCAATCGTCTTGAATGAATACAATGCTTGCTTCAGGTAGAGTTGATTTACCAGCGATTTGGTCATGTACAAACTTTCAAGTTTCACCCATAATCTTGATGTTGTCATCTTCTTTGATACATGTCGAAGAACTTTATCACCAAGGTTCAAAAAGATTGCACTATGGACTTTTTCTATCATCTTCGTATTCTCTTTTTCCGTTAATGCATCATCCATAGAAGTTGTTTCCTTTAATGCTTCTAAACAACCTTGTTGAACCAGTAGGGCTTTCATCTTCAAGCTCCACAGACCAAAATTGTTCACTCTGGTGAACTTTTCAATCTAATACTTTGTTGAAGACATCTTCTCTATGCTCACCACACCAATTGTTTGTTAAAATGATGTCTTCTAAACAAAGTATAAACTGTTTCTTTATGATAATAAAATAATCAAGGGTAGAAAAAAATGGAAAAACAAGAAGAACACAAAGATTAGTTATAACTGTTATTCTTTACTTTCTCTTTAAACAAGACTACAAGTACACAAGAATAACAAATAGCCCTCTCACCATAAATTAGGATTTGCAGTATGCCAGTGTACAATGATGAAAGACTAGTATGCTATTTATAATAAATCTAACATATTAAACTAATGAGATTTTTCACAAATACTCATTACAAACTAACATAGGATACATGCTAACTTAAAAAATTGGACACAACAAACAGACCCAATTATCCATTCTAATAAACCTAGCATTTTCGACTAATACATGTTAGAACAATTTCGACTACAATACGCACTACTTCAATAGAAGCATGCAAACAAGTTTCAATCTCATGCTTATTCTTTGTCGAATCAAAAGCTACTCTTCGACCCAATAGAGTTCGATCCAATATCACACACACACACACACACACAGATATATATATATATATATATATATATATATATATATATGAGGAGAGATTTTCTTACTCCAAGAGTAAGTTTAGAGAACTTACTCTAAATCTTAACCTTTGATTTTCATTGATCTAGCGACTTTAATTGTTTCCAAAAATAAATATATTAAATGATCAATTAAAGTCGTTAGATTAATGAAAATCAAGGGTTAAGATTTAGAGCAACGCATAAACTTACTCTTAGAGTAAGAACATCCCTCCGTTATATATATATATATATATATATATATATATATATATATATATATATATATATATATATATATATATATATATATATATATATATATATATATATATATATATATATATATATATATATATATATATATATATATATATATATATATATATATATATATATATATATAACCGAGTTGATTCATGAACCTAACGAGTTAAATTATATATAGTTAAAGTTCAGCTCATTTAGTTTATGAACCAAATTCAACAATTTAATTATCGAATCGAATTTCAAACTATATTTGAGTTGGTTCAGTTTATTGTTGTAATACGGTGGGAGAACTGACTTGGGATGTTTTGTGTTCGATCGTAATTGTTGCGGATAGCAAGATTCGCCACCGACTTTTCTTTTATCCAATAAAGGAAAGGGTGAAAAGAACAAGAAAGACCTTTGAGATTGTTTTCTTGAGTTCGGGGGGTAGATTATGAAAAGGGAAGGCGTTAGAACCATTTTCATCCATAGTTATATGGGCTCTTAGTTGCTTGCTAGATCATTTTCTTTTGTTTGAAAGTATGCTTTGTGGTGGTTTTTGAAAGTATTTTTGAAAAGCGTCTTCGTTTAGGAAAACTTTGTAATGATTCCCGTCTCTATAAGAATGTATACGAAGTGTTGGAATTTTGAAAATATTTCATATTTTGAAAGTGTTTGGCATTTTTGAAAAGGTATTTGTGTTTGAAAATGAGAAAGCAACTAAAAACTTTCTACCTACTCAAAAGTGTTTTTTCTTTTCCTCCTTTGATATTGCTATATTACCATTGATTGGTAAGAAGCCTTATCTTTGGATGTAAAGGGACGGACGTGGGTCATTGTATAGTCATGATAATAATGTTGTGAGATATCTTAGAATTTCTCTTTGAGGGACTAAGATCATTTATAAGGCAATAATCAAAGCGTCATCGAGGGATTATGATCTTGTATTTTGATTGTTTTTGCTAAGACATCTCACATGCATAACATGACCATTTTTCATAAGGCAACAAGTGGAATTACCCTAGGGGTACATGTGTGAATAATGTTTGTATTTCATGCTTGGTTTATCTTGGATTAGTGTTTTCTAAGGTTGATTTTATCTTCCCATACAAATCCTAATTACTAGCATTTATATGAAAATGATAAATTGCGGAAAGTAAATATCCTACGCTATTACAATCATTAGGGGGATGAGGTGTACAAATTTACAAATGGAGATTGAGAGAAAATAAAGTCCTAATTATCTATTACAACCATATTGAAATAATGTACAAGAATTGAAATTTAAAATAAATTTGTTTTGTTTTTGGTAACAGAAGAAATAAATTTTCTCAAGAAAATATTTTTAGTCTTTTTGTTTTAAAAGAAATAAAACAAAGTGTATGAATATAAAATATTTTTGGTGTTTTTGATTAATGAAAATAAAAGCGATTATAAAAATAAGAGAGTAAGAATCAGAATCAGCATATTTCTGAAAGGATAGAGATTAGAAGTTCTGACTCTGGTGCACTGCAAATCAGAAAGGAAATTATAGCAGAAATGGGGAAGGCCAGAAGTTCTGGATCCAGGTAAACTAAAGTTTCGGGGTTGCTGGGAACAAAGGAAATCCTAGAAGTTCTGATGCAAATGGAAACCCAGAAGTTCTAACATTACTGGAAGGTTTGAAGTTCTGGTTGTTGAGAGGGTCTAGAAGTTATGATGCAGCTGGGAACCTAGATGTTCTAGTTTTACTAGTAAGCTAGATGTTCTAGTAATGGGTAAGTGAGGTGTCAATGCTGTTTGGGTGGGAATATCTAGAAGTTCTGGTCCAGGATCACTTATTTTGACAAACAAATGGGAGGGGGTTCATCTAGAAGTTCTGGTCCAAGGTTATTGTCTGACAAATAATGGGGTAAAAATGCCAAGAAATAAACATAAAAAGTGTTTCTGGGGATAGAACTCAGGATCCTTAACACTAATGTCTCTTGTGCGTGCTCTCTACCACTGGGGTGGTTATACATCTGATATTAGAGGCGAATACATAAACATATATTACAAAGTATGTTTTGATGACGAACTTCATCTCCTTCTCCATGCCAAACAAAATATCTGCAACTTAGTCATTTCTCAACAAAAAATGAAAATGCAAATATAGCAGTTATGGCAGATTTCAGCAAGGTTACAGAAATACAAAGCATCATAACTGTAAACTAGCAGCAAGCATGAATTTTGCTAATCCTAATTGTGAACCCTAATTTCCTCAAGAAGTTATATTCTGAAATTATCTCTACTTAGGCAAAAATACATGAAATCTATGAACATGTAAAGAATCAGAGTCACAATGTCTACATTGCATCTTTGGAAATGCAAGCCTAACAAAGCCTATGTAATGAGATGAAAGTCAGAAGAAACTTACCTTGCAGCTGGAAATTGTTCTGTGAATCAAAGCCTGGTTCAGGTTGCTTTGATGTTTTGATCAGCTTCTTCAAGTTCTCAGAAAGCTAAAGTAACTCTTAGCTTGAGCTATGAATGATGGAAAAGTTCTGGTGCAGTCAAGGTTCAAAATTTTGGTTTTTGAAACAAAGAGTGGTGAATACTGCTTTTTACAGTTTGAAAACAGAAGTTGGGAAAGCTTCTATGTGTATTCTAGAAGTTGTGTGGATGATTTGGTTTAGAAACACACAAGAAAAATTAGAGTTTGAATGCAGAAATCAGAAAACTAGTAGGTTTCGTGTTTATGTTTGCAGTTTCAAGTTCTTGGGAATTTTCAGCAAGGTTTCAAGGTTTTTTCTCAAATCTTTGACCTCTTTAACAGTTGCAAATGAAGTTCAATTTATAGGCAAAGGATCTTGTAGAAGTCAAGAGTACAACCATCATATGTTATGGCGTCGACTTATTCTTGAAGCAAGTTTGGACAAGTATGGTTCAAAGAAAAATAGAGTGGTTAGCAGCTTTAGCCCCGCCAAATCTGAGTTTGTAGGCATGATTTATGGAGAAGTACACTCAGAAGCAAAAGTAAGGCATGGGCCCAGCATAAACCTTGTACAAAAGTTTACATTTCAAGGACAACAATGGTACTTCTATGCCGCACGTGGGAAATCCTATGGATAAAGACTCAAAAGTGGGTGTGAGCATTAAATGATGATGAGATTTGATAAGCCAAAAACCTACAATATGAGATTGGGCATCATAGCTTGAAACTGGATCAGAAGTTCAGCATAAACGTAACTTAAATTAAGAATAAATGTCCAACTTATGATCTTTAAATCTCTCTGTTCCAGCATGATCTGAAGGAGTTCCCAGAATTTTCAGAAAGCTTGTAACATGCTTTTTAATCCCTATTTGAATCATATTTGCAAACTCTGATTGAATCTACGTGAAAATTGGTCCAAAAGTTCTAACCAAATTCTGTCTTGGAAATGCCCAGAATTTACAGAGTGCTTTAGTTTCATGGACGTGTCTTCAAAGATTTATAACTTGAAATCCCAGCATTTCTAGGAGAAATTTTGTTCTGCAATGTTTTAGATCTCATTGAGATCTACAACTCTTGTGTCATAAGTTCTTCCTGAATCATCTTACATCATGATGATAATCTGGCCATAAGATATGAACTTATCATATTTCTTAACACTTAGAAATATTTCTAAGTGTTTAGAATTTTGACTTTTCCAAAGTAATTTTGACTTTTGATTTTTATTGATGAATCAAACTTCATATTCTAAAATGCCTTGATGAAATATGATTGTTGAAACTTGATTTTGATCCAAAAGTCAAAGTTTGACTTTTTAGTGTGCATTTTGACCATTTTGCCCTTGTGCCAATTTCAACCCTGAATTGATGTATCAGTGCTGCAAACTTGAGTCACGAAAGATCTTGTGAGAAAATCCTTGAGAAATGAGAGGGAAAATTTTGGGGTACAATAACTACCCCTGTTCAATCGTGTTAAACCTGAAGAGTTAGATTGGCGAGCCCGCCATTTGTGACTTGAAGGTGGAAGATGATTGAACACTAAACTGCCCAGAAATTTGCACTCGATGATGTGTTAGTTGACTGTATAGGGAATGGGCTTAATGATTCCATTCAGAGTGACTGGGGAAAGTATCAGGATAACTCTTTGGTTGATTTATACTGAACTGGTTGATTTTCCTGCAATGAAAAAGATTAGCTGCATGCAGATGTATGCATGGTGCAATGATGTTCTCAAAATAAATGAGATTATGTTGTATGCATTTGTCACGTATGCGTTATGGTTTATGAATGTGATGCATTTATGATAGTGCGTCTTTGTCTAGGAAAATAAATCCTTGACAACGTGCTGGGGAACCTTGGGAGACTGAATCCCGAACTATTGTTGGAGAGTAAGTTTATTTTCAACTTTGTTTAGAATGATTTTGTTGGGACTCCCTATTGTACTGTTTGAAGAGAAACTCTACTGGAGAATATTGACTTTGGCTTTTTGCATGAGGAAAGTCTGGGGGGAAGTGTTGATTTCTTCTTGGGGGAATAAAGTTCAGGAACTTTGGTTGTCCATTGCTCTACTGGGGAATTATTCCTGACTGAAGAGTATAGGAAAATGGCTGTTATCTGGTCGAAATCCAGGCTTCGCAGCGACTTGCATAGAAAAAAGTGACTTAAACTATTATCTGGTCGTATCCCAGGCTTTGTAGAAAATTGCTTGAAGTTAAACTGGTATCTGGTCGGGTTCTAGGCTTCACAGTGACTTACTAGGGAATATTAAATTAACTGTTATTTGGTCGGATTCTAGGCTTCATAGAGAGTGACTTGGGAGAGTGAAGTTAAACTGTTATCTGGTCGGATTCCAGGCTTTGTAGCAATTCACTAACATTAGATTGCTATCTGGTCGGATTCCGGGTTTCGCAGATCTCTGAGGTGGATGAAGTTAATTGCTATCTGGTCGGGCTCCAGGCTTCACAATAACTTTCTTGAAAAGATGAAATTGAAACTGGTATATGGTCGGGTCTAGGATTTGCAGTAACTCGCTTGAATTTAATTGTTATCTGGTCGGATTCCAGGCTTCACAACAAATTTCTGAGGGAATGAAGTTAATTGTTATCTGGTCGAACTCCATGCTTCACGATAACTTTCTCCAAAAGGTGTAATTGAAACTGATATCTGGTCGGGTCCAGGCTTTGCAGTAACTTGCTAGGGGTAGAGGCAAACTCTAATGGGGAAAGGAAATTAATCCCTTGTCCGTTTGAGTCCAGGTTTTTAAATAACTTGAGGAGTTAAACTATTATCTGGTCGGGTTCAGGCTTCATAGTATCTTGAGATGTTAACCATTATATGGTCGGGTCCAGGCTTTGTAGTATCTTGAGATGTTAACTATTATCTGGTTGGGTCCAGGCTTCATAGTATCTGAAAGTTAAAATTAAATCTGGTCGGGTCCAGGTTTCAACAATTCAAACTGTTATCTGGTCGAGTCCAGTCTTCACAGTAAGCTGAGAGTAGGATGATGTTGAACTAGTATCTGGTCGGGGCCAGGATTTGTAGTAACTTTATTGAAAGAATTAAGTTGATCGTTATTTGGTCGGGTTCCAGGCTTTACAACAACTTTCAGAGATAACAATGACTTTGTTGGAGACTTCACTGGGGATTAGGAGTTGCGGTCCTCTAATTTGTAATAGTCTTAGAGGAAAATTCAAGTTGGGGAATCTGTAGTTTATTAGGGAAATAAACCCTGTTGAAGAGGATATTTGACGAACTACTGGTAAGGTGAATTCTTTAGAAAGAAATCCATAATGCTTCTTCTTTTAAGACCAAATCAGCCGGGGAGAGGGCTGTCAAGAGATTGAAACTCTGACTGAGGTTTTCCTAAATCCAACTTTGTGGGCAATTCCGTTGGGGCAAATGTTTATTGTAGGAGGCTCCGTGGGGATAATGCTAATGATATAACTTTGTGGGGATATCCCAAATGCATTAAAAAGATGCTTGTTGTTGCTTGGCATGACACATGTTCTAAATAGTTTTAATTATATTCATATGCATATGTTCGTTCAATTTTAGTCATTGGACACCTTTGCATTCAAAACAAAAACAGAAAGTTTGCACTTCAAAGTATATTTGTATTGATGTTTTGCCCATAAATAGGCATTTTTATACAAAGAGACGAAGATCCTAGTAAGAGGAAATCTTCGAAAGGAAAACATAATTGAAAACAAAGATAACAACCATGTGGAAATGATCTCATTGTGTTCCAACTCTACTATTTCCCCAATGTCTTCGAACGTCCCTTGCCGTTGACATAAGTTAATTGGATTGATCTTGGACCGTTTGAACTTGGACCTTGGTAATAAAGTCGATTGTGGTGATTCCACGAGACATAATCATACGCTTTTAATCCTTAATTTTTGCCTAGACCGCCCTTTCGGATTTTCAGCCCACTAGGATACCCATTTTTTCCCAAATCGCCTTTCGGGTTTTCGACTCTCCGGGTGTACAATCTTTTGCATATATCCATAACTTTTCCCTAACTTTTTCCCAAATCTTTGGTTTTCCAGGATTCCCTTATCTTGCCTAGGTGTTTCAACCTAGCGGGTCTCTTATGCGTAGTATTTTTTAACTATGTCTGCGTTCACTGGATGTGGGAAATCTTCACCGTCCATAGTAGTCAACATCATGGTGCCACTAGAGAAGACTTTATTGACAACAAATGGCCCTTCGTAGGTGGGAGTCCATTGGCCCATAGGGCCGCCTTGTGGAAGAATGATGCGCTTTACTACCAAGTCACCAGCTTGATATACTTGAGGCCTGATCTTTTTGTTAAAAGCTTTGATCATACGTTTTTGGTACATCTGACCATGACAAACAACATCCACTCGCTTTTCATTGATCAAGTTCAACTGATCCAATCTTGTCCGAATTCACTCGTCTTCACCTAATCCTGCTTCATTCATAATCCTTAGAGAGGGGATCTGAACTTCCATGCCATAGACCAAAGAAAAAGGAGTTGCCCCAGTTGATGTCCTAGCTGAAGTACGATAGCCATGAAGAGAAAATGATAACATCTCATGCCAGTCCTTGTAGGTTACTACCATATTTTTGCATAATCTTCTTAATGTTTTTGTTGGATGCTTCCACTACGCCATTCATTTTAGGTCTATAAGGAGAAGAATTATGATGCTTTATTTTGAACTGAGTGCAAAGTTCCATAATCATAGCATTGTTAAGATTGGTCCCATTGTCAATGATGATTCTTTTGGGGATACCATAATGGTAGATGAGGTTATGTTTGATGAATCTGGCTACTACGTTCTTCGTAACTGAGGTAAATGAGGAAGCTTCGATCCATTTGGTGAAATAATCGATAACAACAAGAATGAAGCGATGTCCATTGGTAGCAGTAGGTTTAATCTCTCCAATCATGTCAATGACCTACATTGCAAATGGCCACAGAGCGATCATGACATTTAAAGGAATACGAAGCACATGAACCTTGTCAGCATAGATTTGACACTTGTGGCAAGTCCTTGAGTGATGATGGAAATCAGTCTCCATTGTTGACCAATAGTAACTAGCTCTCATGATTTTCTTGGCCCTAGTATGTCTTCTAGAGTGTGTCCCAAAGAGTTCATAATGCATATCTTCAATAATTTCCTCTGCCTCCTTCTTGTCCACACATCGGAGTAGAGTAGAATCATGTTTGTACAGGATTCCATTGCTTAGGAAGAACTTGGCTGAGAATCTTCGTAAGAACTTCTTGTCATTGATGAAAGCTCCTCCGGGATACTCTTGTGCTTCAAGGTATTTCTTCACCTCATGGTACCATGGATTCTCAACGTCAGTGTCCAACTCATAGCAGTGCGCAGGTTTGTCAAATCTCCCAATTGTAATCATAGGAGCTTCATTGTCCCATTTTACTTTGAACATAGAAGACATTGTGGCCAAAGCATCACTAATTGATTTTCTTCTCTAGGGAAGTGCTCAAAGGTGATCTCTTCGAAGTAAGAAATTAGAGATAGCATAAGATCCTTGTAAGGAATAGGATTAGGATTCTTAGTGGCCCAATCTCCCATTACTTGGCTAATCACCAGAGCAGAATCTCTGAATACATTCAGATGCTTGATCCTTAAGTCAATGGCAACCTTCAGACCCAAAATGCATGCCTCATATTCAGCCATGTTTTTTGTATAATCAAAGCACAATCAAGCAGTGAATGGGGTGTGGTAATTTTCAGGTGATATGATTACAGCACCAATGCCATTACCCAAAGCATTGGAATCCCCAACGAAGACCATAGTCCATTGGGATCCTTGTTCAGGTCGGTCATACGGTCCAGGTTTTGCACAATCGGTTACTAGCATGATATTCTTATTCGGGAAATTAAATTTCTTAGACTGATAATCATCAACAGCTTGATGGGCCAAATGATCTGCCAATACACTTCCTTTGATAGCCTTTTATGTTGTGTATTGAATATCATACTCAGTCAAGATCAAATTCCATCTAGCTATCCGTCCGGAAAGAGTAGGTTTCTCAAAGATGTACTTGATGGGGTCCATCTTAGAAATCAATAGAGTGGTATGAGTCAACATATACTGTCTTAGCCAGCGAGCAGCCCATGCCAGAGCACAACAAGTTTTCTCGAGCAGTGAATATCTGGTTTCACAGTCGGTAAAATTTTTGCTCAGGTAGTAAATGGCATGCTCTTTTCGGACCGACTCGTCATGTTGGCCCAACATGCACCCCATAGAATTCTCTAGCACAATCAAGTACTTGATCAAGGGTCTTCCTTCGACTAGAGGCATGAGGATAGGAGGTTCTTGCAGATACCTTGATTTTATCGAAAGCAGCTTGGCATTCATCATTCCATTTGACTACTTGATCTTTGTTCAAGAGTTTGAAGATTGGCTCACAAGTAGTAGTTAAGTGAGATATGAAGCGGATGATATAGTTAAAACGACACAAGAATCCTCTTACCTCCTTTTCAGAATGGGGAACTGGCATTTCTTGAATGGCTTTTACCTTTACAGGATCAACTTTGATGTCTTTTCCACTGATGGTAAAACCTAAAAGCTTTCCAGATTGTACTCCAAATGTGCACTTGTAAGGGTTCAACCTCAGCTTGTACTTTTTCACCCTCTCGAATAGCTTGTATAGGTGACTGAGATGCTCCTCTTCAGTTTGTGATCTTGCAATCATATCATCCACATATACTTATATTTCATGATGAATCATATCTTGAAACAAAGCTACCATAGCCCTTTGATATGGTTCCCCTCCATTCTTCAGTCTGAATGGCATGACCTTCTAACAAAAGGTGCCCCATTGCATAACAAAGGTGGTCTTCTCGATGTCTTCGGTAGACATCCTAATTTGATTATAGTCGGGGAAACCATCCATGAAAGAGAAGACTTTATGTTTAGCGGTGTTATCGACCAAGACGTCAATATGAGGTAGAGGGAAGTCATCCTTGGGGCTTGCCTTATTCAGATCCCTATAATCTACGCACGTACGGACTTTTCCGTCTTTCTTCGGTACCAACACCACGTTTTCAACCCAATGGGGGATAATATGTCACAGCTAGGAATCCTGCATCGAATTGTTTCATCACTTCAGCTTTTATTTTCTCAGACAAGTCAGGCCGCATGCGACGAACTTTTTGCTTGACAGGAGTAAAATCTTCCTTTGTTGGCATACGATGAACTACAATGTCGGTATCCAACCCTGTAATATCTTCATACAACTAAGAAAACACTTCCACATAATCATATAACATCTGAACTAATCTGCTTTTGACATTGCTTCCTAGGTTAGCGCCGATCTTGACCTCTTTCTTGTCTGTCTCGGTACCTAGGTTGATGACTTCAACTGGCTCTTCGTGCGGCTGAATAACTTTTTCTTCTTGCATTAGAAGTCTGGATAATTCTCTCGGTATTTCACAATCTTCCTCGCTTTCGTTTTCGGATTGGTTAATTAGATGTTCGAAATCATAGTTGGCAATAGTAGAGTCATTAGCAATGAGATCCGGAGTGAACGAGGACCTGCAAGAGTGTGTGTGTGTGTATGCATGTAAGATACATGGCTATTTGAAAGAACATATTGAAGAAAAAGAAAGACAATGAGAACAAAAATTCGAATGAAAAAATTCCAATGGTTTGTATTGAATGATCATATGATAAAATGAACATAAATAAAATCCTTAACAAATGGACCAAGGTGCCTCGGGCCAGACATATGGCTTAAAAGTCATTGTTTAATATTACAGATACAAGGTTCTTGAATTGATAGAAAGAAATAAACAAGTAATTACTCCTCAATGAAGGATATGGGAACGAAGTCCTTTGCGTGCCAATTGTTGAGCTCTGTCGTAGTAGGATATACCCATTCTTCAAATGCACACTCATCATCAGAATCCTCTACTATGTTTACTTCATGATTTTCAATACGGAGAGGGGGCTTTCCTGCACGAGCGCGCCTCACTTCTTTCTTAGCCTTAATAGTAAAACCCAACCCACATTTGTCTGCTTCGAACGGGATCTCAGGGAGTTTCCCCCAGGTATCACAATTTCCATCTTTGATTGCGGCACGAGCATCTTTAAATGAAACCATCTTTGGCACGACCTTGACAGCTTTGGCCATGTTAGAGGAAATGTTGGCAGTAGCAACCAAAGGTGGAACAACTTCAAAAGCCTGACACGGGGTTTCTATAAATTTGCCATCCATCTCCACATATTTGAAGAAATTGAGACGGCTTACCATGAACTCCTATTCACCACAAACAGGGACAATTCTCCCCTTAACTTGGTACTTTAGCTTTTGATGAAAAGTATATGTTACTGCCCCTGCTCCATGGATCCAAGGGTGACCCAACAAACAAGATTAAGCTGGACGGATGTCCATGATGTAGAAAGTAGAGTTGAAAATCTACGAGCCCACTTTGATCAAGAGATCTACTTCTCCATGAACCGTCCTTTTGGGCCCATCGAAAGCCCTCACAATGATGTCACTCGGCTTCAAAACCAATACTTCACAGTCTAAACGGTTCAAAGTGCCCTTGGGTAGCACGTTCAAAGAAGAGCCAGTGTCAACCAGAACATGTTCTAGAGTAGTCCCCTTACATTCAACAGAAACATGTAGAGCTTTGTTATGGTTTCTTCCAAGTGGTGTCAGATCAGCGTTTGAGAACCCCAAACCGTTGTTAGCCGTCAAGCTTGCCACACAATTTTCAAACAGGTCAGTTGTGGTCTCATGAGGGACATGAGCCTTCTTTAAGAATTTAATCAATTCCCAGGCATGAGCATCAGAAAAAAGTAACAAAGATAACATGGAGATCTTGGAAGGGGTTTGCCCCAACTGCTCCACTATCTTGAAATCACTCTTCTTTATAATTTTTAAGATATCGTCCATTTCTTGAGCAGAAGGTTCCTCAGTAGCAATGTATTTTTTGGGCGTCTCTGTCTCAGCAGGCTCAACTACTTTCTCTTTACCCCTTGTGTCAGCATTAGGCTTAGCAGCGGTGACGCGGACATGTGTTGTTGTAGCATTTAGGGGTGAAATGTTGGGCGAAAAGATTCTCTCAGTTCTAGTCACTTTACTAGAGCCAATAATGTTACCAATGTCATCTACTTTGATTTCTTCAATCCAAAAATCTTGCTTTATTCCATGGTAAAATACATCTGCACCGTAGTTCCATGGCACTGCCTTATTGGAAGAATATGAAACTGGCTCGGGGCAGTAATTATCAGAGGAGCAATAGTCGGTTCATTCGAAATCCTGATAGGACCCTTGGAGGAAATCCTAAGAGGCTTGTTTGAAATTGTTATGATAGAGAGGTCTTCAATCTTATTGGTCAGACTTTTAGTGGACAAAGTTTTCTCAAATAGGATCTCATGACTATTCATCAGGCGTTGAATGCCTTCCTTCAGCCATTTTCATCCATTACTTTGTTTGGCACAGCAATCACAGTCCTTTAAACAGCCAGGGAAAATCCCGGCTTTCAACAGATTCTTTTTTATAATTGTTAACAGAGTAGTTAGGTCTTCGACGGAGGAAACAAAAATGGTGTCTTCAATTGCATTAACACCTTTGCCATGGTTTGTCATTGGTTTGGTGCCATTATCACATTGGGAATTGTAGGCGGATCGAATTTGATGGTCTTGTTGTCTATTAAGTCTTGAATTTTATTCTTCAGTGCCCAACATTGATTGGTCTCATGCTCGGGACTATTCGAGTGATATGCACACTTGGTATTCCGATTATATTTAGGTGAGGAGGTATCTGGATTGGACGGAGGATCACGCAGTGTCACAAAGTCAGCCTTTAATAGGTGTTGTAAGGCTTGGGATAACGACATTCCTATCCTTGTGAATTGTCTTCGTCGAGTCTCAAATTGCTGATGATTGGAAGATTGTCTTTGAACGGGAGTCAGGTTGGAAATCCGAATAGAATTAGTGGACGAATGGTTACCCTTCTTGGTATGGGCCCTTTCCCCATACACATTATTAGTTTCTTTCTTCCCAGTGAAGGGTTTCTTTAAGGAGTTGGAGGTGGAAGCAGATGCTATAGGAATTTTCCCGCTCTTGATACCGCTTTCAATCCTTTCACCAGTCAGGATTAGCTCAGTGAAACCGGGCAAAGAGAAACCAACCAATAAGTTTAAAAATGGACCAGATAACATATACATAAACATATCAATATGTTCCCTATCTGTTAACGGTGGTTGGACCCTACTGGCAAGGTCCCTCCACTTTTGGGCGTACTCTTTGAACCCTTCGTTTTTACCCATCATCATGTCTTGTAGTTGAACTCTAATCGGCCCCAGGTTGGCATTGTACTGGTATTGGTGATAGAAAGCAATGGCCAGGTCCTCCCATGTATGGATACGGGAACCCTCCAATTGGTAAAACCACTCTAGTTGAGTCCCATCCAAGCTTTCTTGAAAGAAGTGGACCCATAGTTTCTTATCGGCGGTGTGCGGTTGTACTTTGCGCACGTAAGAATTCAGGTGAAGCTTTGGGTAGGAAACCCCATCGTATTTAATGAAGACTGGTATCTTGAATTTGTGGGGAATGAAAACCCCAGATATTAAACCCAAATCATCAAAATCCAAACCAGGGATGGCTCGAATCTCAACGGCCTTCAATCTATCCTCTAGCTGCTTGTACTTATCATCCGCAGGACGATACTGCTCATCAAAATAGTCTTCATCATCGGACACTTGATCATTGATACACCCAGCCTGAGTACTCTTTTCTTCTCTAATTTGATTTTCATCTTCCTCAGACGAATCCTTAACTATTGTCATCTGACGGATCGACTCTCTGAATCTTCTACCCATGTTGACTAGGGCTTTCCTTTTTGGTTTCTTTTTGGATGCCAGCAATGACATCAACTCTAGTTTCCCCTTGGACAGGGTTAGTAGAGTTTCTTTAAACTGGGAGTTTTGTGCTTGTAGGTCCTTCACTATTTTCTCGATATCCATCTTATTGAAATAAACAACAGAAAGATAAGGAAACCTGTCGTGGAAAACCTGTTATGTTATGATGCATGAAAGATGTGCATGCAAATGATTTCAAGGATTTATGAAATTTAAATTTGTCTAGGTAAAGAATGAACAAACGTCAATTTCCATTAATTAGTTCAAAATGTTTACAATGTGCCTCTTGGGCTTACAAATTAATTTTCTAAGACAAAAAGGTCGAACGCATCCTCTTTGGTGCAAGGTAGGCGTTCAAGCTCTGTTCTTCATGGAGTTGCTTTGTAAGCTCCAAAACCCTTTTCTCGCTCACGTAGAACTGAGCTTCGAAGGTGTCTCGCTCTTCCTTTAGCTGAATCCAACCCTTTTTCAAGTCTTCAAGAGAAGTAGGCATGTTGTGATATAGGACAGTGTATGAGACATCTTCTTCAGCCACAGGCTCCATGATAACAGGTAGGATGGAGGGATAAGGCATTATGAGCTTTTGAGCATGAGCTCGTACCCACCTAAGGTAAGGCTCAAGTGGAATGGAATTCTTTTGTCCCAGTGTCTTACTATCCATATTTTTTACCATCCTCCAAGCTCACACAAACCTCTGACGGTAGCCTTGTGTGATACGGTGGGAGAACTGACTTGATGTTTTGTGTTTTATCGCAAATGTTGCATTTAGCAAGAGTCGCCAACGACTTTTCTTTTATCCAAAAGGAAAGGTGAAAAAGCACAGGAAAGACCTTTGAGATGTTTTCTTTAGTTCAGGGGGTAGATTACGAAAAGGGAAGGTGCTAGCACCCTTTTCATCAATGGTTTTCCATGGGCTCTTAGTTAAATGCTAGATCACTTGCTTTTGTTTGAAATTGTACTTTGTGTGTGTGGTTTTTTGAAAGTATTTTTGAAAATGGAACTTCGTAATGGTTCTCGTTTCTATAAGAACTCCTATAAAGTGTTTGTTTCAAAAATAGTTCAAAAGTGTGTTTGTGAGATGTGTTTTTGAAAGTATTTTGAAAATGGAACTTCGTAATGGTTCTCGTTTCTATAAGAACACCTACAAAGTGTTTTTTTCGAAAATAGTTCAAAGATGAGAGTGTGGGTGTATAAAAATGTTTTTGTTCTGAGCAAGCGAGTAACTAGGAGCGAATCTACCTACTCGAAAGGTCTTAAATGTGCTTTTCCTCCTCCTATAGATGTGGCCACCTTACCATTGATTTGGTAAGAAA
Source organism: Vicia faba (assembly GCA_948472305.1). NCBI lineage: Eukaryota > Viridiplantae > Streptophyta > Magnoliopsida > Fabales > Fabaceae > Vicia > Vicia faba. The sequence goes on along the minus strand of OX451737.1, from coordinate 1,620,671,838 downwards.
TCCCATCGTTGGATGTGAAGGGACGGGCGTTGGGACGTTTGTATAGTCATAGAAGGCAACATATGGGACGTTTTAGCAATGTCGTTTTAGGGACTAGATCGTTTACCGAAGGAAACATCGAGGTTCATCGAGGGACTACGATCTTTTATCGAGGGTCTTTTCTAAAACGCCCATGTTCGAGGGACATGACTATTTTCCGATAGGCAACAAGTGAGATTACCCTAGAGGTGCATGTGTGAATAATGTGTTTGATTTTCATGCATTTAGTATTTGAATAGGGTGGCCTATTTCTTGGTTTTATCTTACCACACATCCTAGTTACTAACATTTGTATAAAGCAATAAAAATGCAGGAAATAAATATCCTACACTATTACAACTATATTGAAAGGCAAGAAAATGTAAAGGCAAAAACAAAATAAAAGAAAGGAAAATGAGCTCTTCGTCCCAGGCAGTAGCACCCTTCGACTCAAATCTTCATGGCCCCTTTCGAATCTGCCTTTTTTGTTTCCTTCGACTGCATGAGTGTTAGCCGGTAACCTTTGACTCACCCTTCTTGCTATTTCTTTTGACAGGCTTTAGGAGTCAGCATGTTATGCCTTTCGATTGGGCCTGGAACTAATGCAAGGTGCAATCTGTCTTTCTGCCTTGTTGCCTTGTTCGACTGGAGGTTGAAAGCCGTGAGGGAATGACTTTCGACTGAGCCTGGAACCAGTGAAGGCATGCTTTTCGTCTGGGCCTAGAAGTCAACATGGTTTTCCTCCTGGTTGTCTCTTTCGTTTGACCGAGAGAAAGAGGATAGAAGTCAGAAGCTTCGTTTCCTATTTCCTATTTCCTGTTTCTTTAATTTAAAGCCTTAAATGGAAACATGGCCTGAGGCCATGCTAGTATTTTTCTTGTAAATAATTTAATAGTTAAAGCAAGTTCAGGTAAACAGAAAGAAAAACAAAAGGGTTAGCTCTGAAAAATATGTTAAAAGTGTGGAAACGAAAGGAACAATGGTATGTACATGTTTCAAACAAAAGGGAAAATTACTATGACATGAAACGAAAAGTTCAAAGGTAAGAATAACTTACCTTGCTTCAGGCCTTGAATGGATGTGGGACTTTGAGTGGAGGCCCTGGGTGCTGGATTCGAAGGAGGGGGCCAAAAGCTAGGCTTTGAATGCTGGATTCGAAGGAGAAGAGCAAATGTGATGCTCTTTGGATTCGAAGGATACTGAAATATGGGAATTCCTCAGAATCGAAAGAGGTGAGTGTTTGGGATTCTGGTTTTTTGATTTCTTAAGTGTTAATGAACTAGAGAGTTTTGTTGTGTTTGAGAAAATTTGGGAGATTCGTTCCTCTGGTCCAAAAAATCCCCCCTTAGCTTTGCAAATGTTCTTCTATTTATAGAAAAAAGAATGGACATGTTTGAAGTAGCCAGCCTTGCAAAATAATAAAATAATAGGTAACGTGAAAGGTACAAGTGGGGGGCCTATTGGCAGTTGATTAGACTTGTGCCTCTGGCCCTGCTTTTCGTTCAGACGAAATTCAGGTGGAAAGCTGCTTTTGTGATAAAAGTACTTTCTATGAAAAGAAAGGGTATGTAGCCTTTTACCAAGGATAATATTATCCAAAAGATAAAGTTTAAAACCCTTGTACAAGCCTTTAATTATGTAAAGATTCAGAAGCAACATAGCCTGGAAAATGAGATTTGGTCTTGAGTCAAATGCAAGAATGAGATCGAAGCACACTTGTTCGAAGGAAGCCTTTGCCTCAGTCGAAGCTTGTGGTCGAAAAAAGCTTACTCGAATGAAGTTAATGCCTAGTAGAAGCTTGGATTGAAGCAAACATATCGCCCAGTCAAAAGCTCGTGTTCGAAGGAAGCATGTTGCCCAATCGAAGCATGTGGATCGAAACAAACATAAAGGGAGTCATTTCCTTTTAGCGTGAGGGGAATTCCTGGCTTCTAAGTCGAAGGGTGTTCCTTCAAGGGAAGCAAGAACTTAGTCAAATATTGTATGAAGATATCTCTTGGCTCAAACGAAACTTGTGAGAGGCAAAGTCTGCAAGAGGCCCTTGGTGCAAGTGGATTCGATGGAGGTTTCAAATCCAAATGAAGGATGTACCCAAGTTGCATTCGAAGGAGGTTTCAAATACAAACGAAGGATGTACCTAAACTTGCATTCGGAGGAGGCTTTAAGTTCAAAATGAAGGACATGCCCCAGTTTCATTCGAAGGAGGCCAAGAGTCAGTCGAAGGGTGCTAAATCGTAGGAGACCTATTTTCCTCCAAATTTGTCAAAATGTTATTTTTATCTGTTTTCTCCCTTTTTGACAGTTTCCTTTTAATTTTGGTATTGGAAAATCCCAATGCACTTGTTCAAGCTTGAACCTTGAAAATCCTTGTGAGAAAGGCCTTGAAGAATGAGAGGGCAAATTTTGGGGTACAACAGCTGCCCCTGTTCAATAATCTTAAGCCTGAAGAGTTAGATTGGCGAGTTTTGTCATTCGTGACTCGAAGGTGGAAGATGATTGGACACTAGAGTGCCTAGAAATTTGCAATCGGTGATGTGATGGTAGAGGGAATGGGCTTAAGGATGCCATTTGGAGAGGTGATAGAAAGCTGTTGGAGATGGGCTTGTAGATGCCATCCAAAAGTGATTGCCGAATCTGAAAGAGAAACTAAATGAGTATCAGAATGACATTCGTGTTTGAAGTGTATCTGAACTGTATCTGAAAGCTGAATCTGAATGAGTATCAGGATGGCCTCCGTATTTGGATCGTATCTGGACTGTATTTGAATGAGTGACAGAATAATATCCGAATAAGGATCGTATCTGGACTATATTTTGAATGAGTGACAGAATGACATCCAAATCTGGATCATATCTGGATTGTATTTGAATGAGTGACAGAATGACATCTGAATCTGGATCGTATCTAGATTGTATTTGAATGAGTGACAAAATGATATCCGAATCTGGATCGTATCTGGATTGTATTTGAATGAGTGACAAAATGACATCCGAATATGGATCGTATCTGAACTGTATTTTAAATGAGTGACAGAATGACATCTGAATCTGGATCGTATCTAGACTGTCTCTAGAAGGAATCTGGAATAAGTATCAGAATGTCAGCCATATCTGGATCGCATCTGAACTGTCTCTAGAAGGAATCTGGAATAAGTATCAGAATGTCAGCCATATCTGGATCGCATCTGAACTGTCTCTAGAAGGAATCTGGAATAAGTATCAGAATGTCAGCCATATCTGGATCGCATCTGAACTGTCTCTAGAAGGAATCTGGAATAAGTATCAGAATGTCAGCCATATCTAGATCGCATCTGAACTATCTCTAGAAGGGATCTAGAATAAGTATCAGAATGTCAGTCATATCTGGATCGCATCTGAACTGTCTCTAGAAGGAATCTGGAATAAGTATCAGAATGTCAGCCATATCTGGATCGCATCTGAACTGTCTCTAGAAGGAATCTGGAATAAGTATCAGAATGTCAGCCATATCTGGATCGCATCTGAACTATCTCTAAAAGGGATCTGGAATAAGTATCAGAATGTCAGTCATATCTGGATCGCATCTGAACTGTCTCTAGAAGGAATATGAAATAAGTATCAGAATGTCAGCCATATCTGGATCGCATCTGAACTGTCTCTAGAAGGAATCTGGAATAAGTATCAGAATGTCAGCCATATATGAATCGCATATGAACTGTCTCTAGAAGGAATTTGGAATAAGTATCAGAATGTCAGCCATATCTGGATCGCATCAGAACTGTCTCTAGAAGGAATCTCAACGGATGATGAAGCAATCTGAGACGATTGCTACTCCAAAAGATGATGACCTTTATCTATTGATTGATCTTTCCTGAAAAGGTAAAGAGTTAGTTGTATGCAATGTCATTATGTATGCATTGCCTAATGATGTTCTCAAAATAAATGAGATTGTGTCGTGTGTACTTTTCATGTATGTAATATGATATATGAAATGTGAGATGTTTATTTGAATGTATCTTCGTCTGGGAAAATAAATCCTTGAAAAATGTCGGGGAGTCGTTAAATCCTGGACTGCTGGTGAAGAGTATGTGTGTCTTCAAGCTTTGCTTAGAATATTTCTACCGGGGATTCTTGTTTTGTTGTTTGAGGAGAACTCCGCTGGGGAATATTGAGAACTCTGTGAGGAGTATGTTTATTCCAGCTTGGGGAAAGAGTTCAGGAGTCTCGATTTTCCGTTTCTCTTACTGGGGAGTCGAAGTTGAATTAATATCTGGTCGAGTCCAAGTTTCATAGTAACTTGTTGGGGATTGTAGAGTAGTCTACTGGGGAAGAGGGGTTGTGGTCCTCTGATTTGTAGTAGTCAGAGAGGCAAACTCAAGCTGGAGAATCCTTCTATTTGTTGGGGAAATAAACCCTGTTGCTCAGTCTATTAGAGAGGCGACGACATCACTGGCAGAAATCCTCGAGGATTATTGAAGTCGACTCAGTTGGGGAGAGGTTTTCAGGGGTTAAACTCTTGCTGGGAAATTATCCTATGAGAAGGACTTTGGGGAGACTTGTCATTGCCCCTAGCAGAAAATGTTTGTGGTATTGCCAAGAATATTTGATTGTACATAACCCTTTGCTGAGATTGACGTTCAATGCCTGTTTACCCTGAAAAATGGTAAACAACCGCTGATCTTCCAAAAGGTTACTTATTTGGTGACTCGCAGGATCGATCAGATTGATCCTAAGACATGGTTGATTTTTGTAGTTCGACTAATCTTAATGGTGATTAATTCCAGTAAAGTAAAGACACTTTAAGTAAATTGCATGGAGAAAAGCTTGATAGAATAAATAAAAGCGTTAAGGAATTGTTAAATAAAAGGCTTCGACGGAGGTAAATAAATGAACAACGGTAAATTGCTTGAATATAAAAGATTTTGATTAATTTAAATGGTGTTTCACACATACATTCTCAATGATTCTTTCTCTCACGCTGGGTACTTGAATCTAAATGAGTGACTTGTATAAAATGATGAACACACTAATAACTACATAAAAACTTAGTATTTATACTAAGAAAAATCCTAAGTAACCGCTGGGAAGTTACACCGCTTCGAGATGACGCCACATGGAACGCTCACAACCTTCGACGCCTATGTTCTCGACACGTTGCACTTGGTAACTGCTGGGAACCGTTTTCCCTCCAACAATTCAAATCTCAAACCGTTCAACCTTGGGCATCAGGGACCTTTGTCGAGAGGTTCCTTCGACGTCGAAGACAACAAGATTCCAACTTAAAGGAATTTCTCTAAGTATCTTGTCATTCTTTGATGAGCCTTCGACATGATCAGTTGGTAGAAGCCTTCTTATGTAGGAAACTCTTCTGACTCATAATTAATGGTCTATATGATAATAAATATGGGTTTCGAATTTAGGAGCCAACAAATTGCCCCCCAAGAATGACTTATTTCGACACTAAAAAGAAAAAGGCATTCTTTTATATTCCATTCGACACTTGTCCTTCATTCTCAGCCACAAATTAGTTTGTGTGCTTTTCGTCTCCTACCAACCAACTGACAATCTCAAAAAGTCATCATTTCACCTTTTCCCAAGATGTCACTTCAGTAAGGCATTTCACATGCACGATGTCCTTTCAAATGCTGTCATCATGAATAATTCCCGAAATCGAGGACGCACGCTGCAACGTTTCCATTCTTCAGAACGGTTACAGCACCAAATGAGTGCCATGTGCCCCACTCTTGTCTGTGGCATTAAATGACCTCGAGCCTTGTGATTTTTCAATCACTATAAATAGCACTAAGTAACTCTATTGGACTCTTTACGCTTTCTTGTATCCAAATCTTCAGTCGAACGAAATTTTCTGCAAGTAAACCTTTGCTTCTTCCTCTCTAAACCCAGTAATCTTTGTTCTTCATCTTCATCCATCTTCATCTCAAACCAAAAAAAATGGCTTCACGTACTTGTGCTTCCAATGTCCCCAGATCTAGCACTCTCTCTAAAACTACTCAACCAGAAATCTTCTCAACCGCTCTGATAGTTAACTCCATGGGAATGCGAAGGGTTCCTGAACCCATGGGAGATGCTGAGCGTGAAACTTATGGTTCTCAACTGCTGATTCCTGTTGGGTATTCCAACCAGGTTTTTGCCATGTCAGGCCCTCTTTCAACATGCATTGTTGACCCAACGAAAATCGAGGGTTTCTTCCCCGTGCATGAGGCACTCAAGCCCATTGGGTACTCAAAGAAGGCGACAGATGATACCAAAGATCCTGCAAAAGAGAAAATAGATCTTCGGTTTTTTAACAGGGGGGTTAGGGCTTTTCGGTCTAGCCCTAACCTTACACCAGAATACAACGCTTGGCTCAACAAGATGGAGAAGTGCCAGGCTTCGATTTGGAAAGGCATGGGGATTTATGACCTAGTCATGCTGTCCAAAACTGGTCTTAACTACTGTCCTGAAATGCTGGTAGCTTCTTTGCTGTTTTAGGACTATACTCACTATACCTTCCACTTGCCTTGTGGAATGGTAACGCCCACTCTCTTCGACGTGGCCGCTATTACTGGTCTTCGACCAACTGGGGACTACTTCGACCCAGAGGAAATGTCTGAAGACCAGATTGGGTTTTCTGCTACCAAACCCACTTATACCACCTACACCAACCATTACCATGACAAATCGACGACTGTGGTGACTGATGTGGAGCACATCGCGTTTTTAGCCTTTTGGCTGTCGCACTTCGTGTTCTGCACGAAATCCCTACAGGTGACGAAGAAAATGGTCACCCTCGCTACTTAGCTTCATCACGGCCAAAACATCTGTTTGGCCGAATTAATACTGGCAAACTTGTATGAGTCGATAAGCAGTGGAGCCGCTCAATTAAAAATAATAGAAAATAGAGCCAGCTTGCTGCTTGCTGGTCCCTTCTGGCTACTTCAACTCTGGCTAAATGCCATTTTTGAGTCTTTTCTACCCCAGAAGACTCAAATAAATGAAAAGGTTGCTGAGATAGCCAAAAGGCGCGTCAAAGGCACCAGGCTTGCCTTATTGACTCCCACTGAGGATAGGCTGGAACTACAAAAGACCTTCGCAAACTTCGTTCAGATGTTTGCAGGGAGGAAGGAATTTACCTCGACCATGGCTCCTTTCGCCAGTCGAAAGTTTGGTCCAGGGTGGTTCATCAGGCCCCATCCTAAATCATCAGAGGATCCTCACCTTGAAGAGCACGCAACAACGTGGGAAGCATTTCTTACCCCAAGGATAATGCCGTTGCGTTTCAAGACTTCAAAAAATCAGGTGAGCCTGATTGCCTACCAGCCGAATCTTGTCTCTCGATAGTTTGGCATTATCCAATCGCTTCCATCTCCAATTTATCCTCGGGAGAAATTGTTGTTGTACTTTTGTAATGACTACTCTGAAGATGCCACTACTAGGCATATTAGTAGGTACGTTGGTCGAACCATACTATCATTGTTCAACTACCAACTCAACTTCCTCTGTTCACCATCTTTTGAAGACTGGTGGAAGAGATATTACGTCGAAGAGTTCTTCGATGAAAAGGATTTTGTAGACGAACTCCAGAAGTCCTTCGTCTTGGTTCTCGACAAAATAAAGAAATGTACGTTCCCTCTTCAAATTATACTTGTCTTTCCATTTCGACCTACATCTGTCAATTATAACTTGTGAACGTTTTTCTTTCATTTGTTCGAAAACCTGTGGCTAAGAAGGCCACAGATGGTAATCAGGGTGGAGGTCCCTCTACAAAACCTCTAGTATAGGTAACAAACTTTCTTTGTTTCCCCCTTTGGTTTTAAACATCCTGGTTTCCGATGTTGTGTTTTAAATCGACTCCATTTCGTATTTCCAGGAACCTGCGCCAAAGAAGCGACCCATATTAACGGTCGAAACTTTGAGTGGCGAAGAGGAGTAATCTCCTCTTGTTCCTCTCAAACGGAGAAAGCTGAAGAAGGCTGCCCCTGCTCCTGAACCTCGACCTGTGATAAGAACCAAGGTCACAGGGAATAAACCCAGGCCGCCACCTATGATCATCGAAGAACCCACGGAGGAGGAGCTAAATGTATTGCTCAATAAACCCGTTGAGAGTGACAACTCTAGCCCTGGGGCTGAGGTTCCTTTACAGGTAGTGCCTTCGACCACTTTTAACTTAGGTGTCGACGATCATCTTCGATTGTGCATCTCTCTAATCAGAATATTTTTCCTTTTCTATTTTTAGGAAACAACTGGAACTTCAGCACCAACTGGGCATCCTGTCGAAGGTTCTGATACCTTCGTAAACAGCACAGGGGAACCCACTTACCATCCTTCTTCTTTCGTCAGTTCTGCTAATGAAGTAAATCAAACTTCAGAGCCGCAAGACTCTGCTGACCATAGCAGACAATGAGAGGAGGAACTGGTGGATGATGAGGTTCTTGCTGAAACAGAGGATGCCCCTGAGAAGCATCACCAGGAGGAAACTCAAGTGGTCAATGAGACAGAAGAGCAACATGATGAAGAGGGTCATGTTGACGTCGATGCTGCTGAAAATGCTCAGCCCCAAGCCACCAATGCCACAAAAAAGGTTACTTCGACAAAGCCCAGATCTAAAGAGGACTTAGCCCTCTTAAAACAAAATGATCCAATTAGCTATCTGAACGCCATCGTCGAGAGCAGGGAAAATTCATCCGACCCCAGTCATGATGCTTCTACTGCATCAGGGAAGTCTACTTCGACTTCTCCTCTCGATGATGTCTTAAAGAAAGTTAAGGCTCAATTCTTCAAGAGGTATCTAATGAAGGCTTTGGAGGGGGATCCTACTGCCCAGTCTTGTTTGGGGGCTGTCTTGGGTGCAGTCGATTTGCTTGTTGTTTCTCCAGAGATTTCCAGCTTCATCTTGGAGTTATACTCCATTATTGACCAAGTCTCTGCGGATTATAATCGTCGAAGGGGGTTCAACAGCCAACTCGAAACGCTGCATGGCAAAAGTTCTTCTGCTTGGACTGAAGTAGCTGAATCGACTTCTCGAATTGCAGAATTGTCGAAACAGAAGACGTCCAAGCAACACGAAATCGAAGCCATAAATCAGGATAACGCCTCTATACGGGCGCAGATCGAGGAGTTGGAAGCCAGGTTAAACGCTAACACTAAGCGCAAAAAGGAACTCCTTTCGACCGTTTCAGACGCAGAGATCCAAGATGAAGTTGCTCGAGGCTTAGAGTTCGCTGAAAGGGCCCAGGCTCTAGATGACCAGATTGCCAAAATCTCTCAAGCGAATGCCTTGTGTAAAAAATGACTGGAGTTACAGCGAGCCAAATATCTTCGTCTCAAAGCTTCCATCCCATTTTAATTTGCTCTGTACTTCATTGACCATGTACTGTAAATTTTGTAATACAATGTAGCCATTTTGGTTGATCAATGTCATTTTCCATTTTGGCTTTATGGTTCACTTAGTCATTAATTGTTATTTCTTTTGATCTCTTGGAGCATAGGTTTATATTTTTTCAAATATTTACCGTTTACCCTCAAGAGTCTTTTATCTTTGCTTAACTCTTCGACCTCATATGCTCCACTTGAAAAAGTTTTAATAATTCTGAACGGTCCTTCCCACTTGGGTGACCATTTTCCCATGCTTCGATCCCTTCGATCCATGGGGAGAATTACCTTCCAAACTAATTCTCCAGGCGAGAATGCCTTAGGTTTTACTTTCTTATTGTAAGAGTCTTCCACTCTTTTCTTCTGAATTCTCAGTAGGTCGAGAGCTTGCAGTCTCTCTTCATCTAAATCTACCAATTCGTCTAACATCATATCCCAATAAACTTCAGAGGGAATATCTTGATGTCTCTGAACCCTTGCTGATTGAAGACAAATTTCTGTTGGCAGTACTGCGTCATGACCGTAAGTTAGCCTATATGGTGTTGTACCTGTGGCTTCTTTTGGGGACGTTCGACAGGCCCACAAGATCTGGTCTAACGTTTTATGCCAATTTTTTGGCTTCTTTCCTACATGTTTTTTTATCAGGCCAATCACTATTTTATTTGCCGCTTCTACCTGACCATTTTCCTGCGCGTAATAAGGTGTTGATGTTAGGAGTCTAAAGCATGTTTCTTGAGCGAATTCCTGCATCTTTCGACCAGTAAACACTGACCCTTGATCAGTTGTTATAGTCTCAGGGATTCCAAATCTGTAGATAATGTTCTTTTGAATAAATTCAATGACATTTTCTTGGTCTGCGTTGACTAAAGGGATAGCTTCGATCCATTTAGTGAAATAATCAATGCCTACCAGTATATATTTCTGGCTCTTTGATGATGCTGGTCGAATCTCTCCAATAAGATCCAACGTCCATCCTCTAAAAGGCCAAGTCTTCACTATTGAATGAAGCTCGTTTGCTGGTACATGTTGGATACCAGTGTGGACTTGGCATTCTTGACAACCCTTCGCGAACTCGACACAATCTTTCAAGATAGTGGGCCAATATAGTCCTTGTCGAAACAATAACCATTTCATCTTATGACCTACTTGGTGAGCCCCACATGCTCCAGCATGCGTAATCGAAAGGGCTATGTATGCTTAGGTTTCGCTTAAGCATTTTAATAATACCCCTTCAGGCGTCTTTTTGAACAACCCATTACCCATGAGTACGTAACTTAACGCCCTATATTTTATTTTTCGTTCTGTCAAAGCTGCTGGATTTTGTAGATAATCTACAATGGGTTTCCTCCAATCCCGCTCTGATAAATTGTTTATGAACAAAATTTCGAAATTCCTTCGATCATCATACCCTAGTCTTGTCGATTCCAAATCAGTTGGAGACAAGCTGGTTGCTTTTATTTTTTCTCGAACTTCAATTTCTCTTTGTAATCTCGTTTTTGAAATCTTATACCCAGATGCAATTTGTGCCAAATCATTGGCTACTTGGTTTTCCAATCTAGGTATATTTCGAATATTAACCACTTCGAATTTTTTCAATAAATGATTTGCTATCACAAAGTACATAATGAGATTTTCTCTTATGCATTTGTACTCTTTTGTGACTTGCTTAATGACTAACTCTGAGTATCCCATTATTTCGACTCGAGTTGCCCCCAATTCCAACAATATTTCAAGGCCAGTAATTAGAGCTTCGTATTCAGCCTCATTGTTCGAACAAGTACCTTCTATCTTGTACTTGAATGTTGTTAGAATTTTTTCTGGAGAAATAATTAAGACCCCTACTCCCGTTCCATCTTTATGGCTGGAACCATCGAAGTAAAATTTCCAGGGTTCTATCTCCACGTAATTTATATTTTCAACCTGAATCGAGTGGTCGACTATAAAGTCTGCTACCACTTGTCCTTTTACTGCCTTAAGAGGCATAAAGGTCAATGAATATTCAGTTAATTCTAGCGCCCACTTGCCAATTCGACTGTGCAAGATGGATTTCGACAATATGTATTTGAAAACATCAAAATGAGACGAAACATACACATCAACTGGTTTTATATACTGTTTGAGCTTTGTACAAGAGAAATAAAGACATAGACATAATTTTTCAACTTCGCTATATTTAGTTTCTGCATCATTCAAAACTCTACTAAGGTAGTAAATGGGTCTTTCGACTCCATTTTCATCTTCTAGGGCTAACATGCTTCCCAAAGTTTTTTCGGATGTAGCTATGTACAATCTCATACTCCTATTGCTACAAGAAGGCACCAAAATAGGTGGCTTGGTGAGATACCCTTTGATCTTTTCGAAGGCTTCCTGTTGCTCTTGCCCCCACTCGAATCCTTCCTTATTCAATCGAAGCAAGGGTGATAAGGCTTGCGCTTTTCCACTTAGGTTAGATATAAATCTCCTTAAGAAGTTTATCTTGCCCAGCAGAGATTGCAGTTCCTTCTTATTCGTTGGCGCTTTCGCTTCCAAGATTGCCTTTGTCTTATTCTGGTTGATTTCGATTCCTTTCTTGTGGACGACGAAGCCCAAGAAATCTCCAGCTTTCACACAGAACGCACACTTCAAAGGGTTCATTTTCAGACCATACTCTCTCATTCTTTCAAATGATTGTCGAAGGTGGTCTATATGGTTCTTCCTAGAAACAAATTTTACAACGATATCATCAATATATACTTGCATGAAAGTGTTAATAAAATCATGGAAGATAAAGTTCATCGTTCGCTGATATGTTGCCCCAGCTTTTTTCAGACCAAAAGGCATTACTACCCATTCGTAAGTGCCTATAGCCCCGGGGCATCGAAAAGCTGTTTTCGACACATCTTCTTCAGCAATGAAAATTTGATTGTATCCTGAGTAACCATCGAGCATGCTCAGGTACTCGTGGCCAGCGGCAGAGTCGACTAGCATTTCTGCCACAGGCATAGGATATTCATCTTTGGGTGTTGTAGCATTCAAATCTCTGAAATTTTTGCACACCCTCAACGTACCATTTTTCTTAATTACTGGCACAATGTTTGCAATCCATTCGACATACCTCGTAGCTCGTATGAATTTGCACTTCAGCAGTCTTTCGACTTCCGTTTTGATCTTCGATAGTATTTCTGGAGTGAAGCGTCTTGGACATTGCTTGACTGGCTTTTTTCCAGGTTTGATTGGCAATTGAAGTTCTACCAATCCTCTGTCGAGACCAGGCATCTCGTCGTAATCCCATGCGAAGCAGTCCTTGAATTCCTTTAATAATTGGATCACTTCAACCCTGAGCTCTGGGTCTATTTTGGCGTTGATGTAAGTGGGCCTTTTATCTAACCCTTCGCCCAAGTTGATTTCTTCTAAAGGATCTTGTGCTAACATTTTGATGTTGTTCGCCAGAGGGTCCTTTTCGAATCCCAAAGGCTCATCGTTGTAGATGGCGTCGAGCCTTTGATCCTGCATTCCTTCTGTCACAATATCAGGAGGTTCTGGGTCAAAATATTTTCCAGGATCTATATCTGGTGGTTCTGGGTCGTTGGCCTTGGTGGCCATATATTTTACTTCGGCTTCGAGAGCCGCTATAATCCTTGTTTCGGCTACGTAAGCCGAAATTCGATGCAATGCTTGTGACTCAGTCATTATCAATGAATTCACTTCCCCAACCAGTTGGTTGGATGTCAGTTAGCCCACTGAAATAAATGTGGGACAAGTCTTCTTTATCCCATTGAAACCCATGATCAGGATGCAGGTACAAGGAACAAAAAGCATTTGGCGCTGGTGCCATGTCGAAGTCAGGTGCTGGACATGGCCCAATGTGAGCCAAATTTTTGTCGAAGTCAGCTCTCCCTGGGTGATTTACTTCGCCTAAGTAGTAGCTCTGATCTGCTTCTATATTCTCGACAATTCCATTAGGACGCAATAATATCACCCTTTGGTGCATTGATGATGGTACTGCTCCTACACCATGTATCCATTCTCGGCCAAACAAAAGGTTGTAATTTGGTTTAGCTGATATGACCATAAACATGGTTGGTCGAAGGATGGATCCCACTTTGAGATCTAGTTGAATCACACCCATGGTGGTCCCTATTCTGCCTTCGTAGTTCGATAGGACCATATTATGTGGCTTGATGTTTTCATCACTCTTGCCTATTTTTCTTAGCATGAAATGGGGGATTATGTTGATGGTTGCCCCACAGTCCACCAAGATTTTGTTTACACTGGCCTCTTCGAGTTTTGCCCTTATGAATAAAGACTTGAGGTGACTTTTCATCGCCTCAGTTGGTGATTCAAAGAAACCATTCTGCTCTTCAGTGCAGCCATTACCCATGACAAAGTAGCAAACTGACCTATGCTTGGCCATCTCTTGTTCGACTTACCAGTCGTTTGATTCGACTTCCATTTGGCGGTTGAATTTTATTGGCAACACTGAAACTATATTTACCATGATGTCTAATGTGTCGTCAGACTCAGAGCCATCTTCGTCACCAGCTTTGCCTTGTTCAGGCCATACCAACCTATTGGACATCGGTTCCCTCTCCAAAGGCTTTCTTTGCTTTCGCTGGGGGATATTTGAACTTGACTCTGGTTTTGGTTCGTTGATAGCCTCTCTCTCATCCTTGCGCCGCCTTTGGTATCTTCTCCACTGGGATCGAGACACTGGGTTCTTTCCCTTGTAGTTACTTGATACTTGGGTCACTTTGGAGGCACCTACATGAGGTTCTTTCTTGTGTGTCAAAGATGAACCTCTTGGAACTTCAAAGGAATGCCACCTTTCTTCGCTGGGTGTTGTACCCCAAAATTTGCCCTCCCACATTCCTCAAGAATTGTCAAGAATCATCTTCAAATGGTTCAAGATTTCTCAAGGGATTGCACAGTCCAAACATCTCCTAAGCCAGTCCAAATTAGGGTTTTGGTTCCTTCAATCAATTTGGGGTTTTCAATGGCTCAATCAAGTCCCATAGGCCTATATACATTGTCAAGCATCTACATGCCAAGTCTCAAGTCTCACAATGCCAGTTTGCACAATCAAAAGCTTCATTTGCTTCACAATCAACTGTAGGGGTAAAATGGTCATTTTGCAGTCAAAAGTCAAATTTTTGGTCAACATCTTATTTTGAGCACACAATCATCATTTGATCAAGTCTTGACCATGATTCCACAAACATGGCTCAAAAATCATCAAGGATGCAAAAGTTACTATTTTTGGACAGCAGAAAAGTCAATTGTATCTTGACCAAGGCATAACTTTTTCATGATTCATCAGAAAAATCCCATCCAATCCTCATTTTGAAGGGGATGACATTTCCTACAACTCATCTTCACATTCCAAGTCCAAGAAATGCTCTCACAAAAAGTTATCAATTTCTACATTATAGGTCAATTTCAAAAGTCAACAAAAAGGCACTTTAAGTCAAAGACCATAACTTGAGATTGGTAAATGCAAATGACATGGGACCAAAGGCATTGGTTAGAGGACTTCAAGACCTTTCCAAAATGTCTAAGAACATGTTCATATGATTAAAATTGTGCAAGATATGCATTGGAGAAGTTGGGAAATGTTCATGAATTTGCAAAAGTCAACTATCCTTAAAACTTCAATTTTTGACAAAAGGGCCCACTTTCTTCCACTTGATTCAGCCTTGTCATGCCACACACGTGTCCCATGATTAATTTCAAGATCAAACATTTATTTTTCTATTTTATTTAATTTTTATTGATTTAATTCATTTTAAATCTATAATAATTCAAATAAAATCTAAAAATCAATGGAATAGTATCTTTATGATTTGAACAACTTTCAAATATCATGTGCCAACTAACCAATTCGTGCTAGGGCTTTTTTATGCATAAAATCTTAGATTTTCTTCAAATTTGGAAAGGTTTTCAATGGTGGTCAATCAAATCTCCAACCTTCAATACACAAAGATACAAGCCCAAATTTTGACCTAGACTAATTGCCTTATACATCTACAAGGAGCCTAAACCTAATTCACGACCTAAGGATTGCTAAAAACGGCCAAGGCAAAACTGAAAATTGTTGGAAAAGTGGGTGATCAAGAGCAGTATTGCAGGCGTTTTCAAACCAAAAGGAGCACGTAGCCTTCTTCCTTTCTATCCACTGAAGCTAACGCGATCAACACCACGTCCTAAAACCCCCTGAACAACGCTGTAAGTTATCACGAAGTCAGCCTTGAACACGAAATCGCAACTCTCAATTCTTGCACTTTTTCTTCAAAGCATTGGCATATTCATGTTTCTTGTTTGATTTCTAACCTAATGGCAATATTCAATTTTGTTTTTATGCCCTATACTGTGATACCCGATTCTAGGGTTTATGGGCTTGCTTTTTAGGAGTTTTCAATGCAGGGAAAATTGGTCACCATAATTGGTACAAGAGTGATCAGGAGATGGAGACGAGACCAACCATGGACTTGGAATGAATTTTTGCAGCCTAGGGACGATTTAGGAAAGGCCTACGAAACTTCCTACGGATAAAAATCCGCAGGTAAATAACCAGCAATTTTGATGAAGAAGACGATGATGTGTTGCAGCATGATTGGCCCATTTAAAGTTATAGCGCGTTTTTTTGTTTTGCTAGCATATTAATTGATTTATGAATATTATATTTAGTCTTTATTACACTAACAAATAAACAAGGCAGTTGGGTTGGTTGAAGCGCACATGCATAGTCCCTTGGGACCTGGGTTCGAATCCCAGGTCCCCCAAAACCCTTTGTGCTATTTTATTTCAGGAAGTTATGTACAACACTCCAAGCAAGTCTCACCATACGCCTCATCCAGATGCGCGCCAAGTGGCCACATCCATAAATCCAGTGGTCATAAGATGATCCTCACCATACTCCTGGTCAACCCACGCGTAGGCAAATCCAGAAAGTCAGAAGGGCTTGAGTGTTATTGGGCTTGAATATTGCTAACAAAACCCCAAAGTTGTCCCATCACCCCCTGGTTTATTATTTCTTTTTATTTTCCTTTTCTTTTATTTTATTTTTACTAACTATTATTATTATTATTACTATATTTATTTAACTAACCTAATTAATATTTTTTATAATAAAATTCAGAAAACAAAAAAAATGTAAATATTTTTATTATTATTATTTATTAATTTCACTTTATTTTTTGTAAATAAATACTAATATAATTAATTTAGTTAATTAGGTTAACTTTAATTTTTTCCACAATAAATAAAATTAATATAGAAATTAGGGTTTTACTAACTTCTGACTTTATTTTATTTTTATTTTATTTTCATTATGACATAAAAACTAAAAAAAATACTTTTTCTTTTAATTAATTGGTTAATTAGTTTTAGGGTTAATATTTAATTAAATGCAAAAAGGACCAAACTTCTTTCTTTTCTCAAAAAGGGTCAAAACCCTAAAGACTTTTCCTGATTCAATTTCTTTTCACGCATAATATTTTTTTTCATATTTATGTAACTGCTCCGAGGATGTAATAGCATAATTAGGACTTTTATCGCTTTCTTTTATTTTTCGCATTTATTTTTCAAGGGTTATGTTTTTGGCGATGTAAATACCCGACGCCTTGTAATAGCGTAGATTCACTTTCCGCAATTTATTTTCCGCACAATTATTAACTGTTAACTATGCATGACAAGACTTATCTCTGAAAATAAAATCAACCCGTAGCTCACCATAACATGTGCAAAGATAACTTAATTGAAACCTGACACACTCGCACATGCCACTCCTAGGGTACGCCTCACTTGGTTGCCTCGACGTGGTCGTTGAGTATAGGGTGTTTTAGATGTCGCCCTCCTGTCTAAAGATCCAAGTTGCTTCGAAACGGTTGCCTCGGATAAAAAAAGGATCTAGGACATTAGGGTTACCGCTAAGGCGTCCTACTATTGCTTTGGTGACCACATGTCCCTATAATCGAATTGACCCGAAAAACTCCAACGACGGTGCTACCTACTTCTCAATAGTGGGATAGTACTATCTAAAGGACATTTACACAGCTTAATTTCTTTTGAGTAGGTAGAGGTTCTCAGGTACTTGCCCTTTCAAACAAAATACTTTTCGCACTTACACTTTTCTGACAAAAGTTTCCAAACAAACACTTCTAACACTCTTGAGGACAGATACAAGAGTTAAAATGAAGTTTTCAAAATAAACTTTTTCAAAACCCACAAACACAAGAAAAGCAAACATATTTTGAAAACATAGTGAGCAAGTACCTAAGAGTCCGTGGATAACCACGGATAGAAAGGGTGCTAACACCTTCCCTTTCTATAATCTACCTCCCGAACCGAGAAACATCTCGAAAAGGAATTTTGCTGTGCTTTTTTCCTTTCCATATTGGAGAACATAAAAGACGGTGGAGACTCTTGCTTACCGCGACATTTCGCGAACCAGCATTTCAAAACAGTCAGTTATATCTCCACCAATCACAGAACTGGCGACTCTGCTGGGGATATCTTATAAGTGAGGTGTACCTTAGGATTAGATCATTTAATGTTTTCAATTGAATGCTTTGTTTGCTTTAATATTTGCGGGTTTGCATCGGAGTTTCATAGATCCTAACCCGGATCTGGGGGATACCCTTTAGGTAGCATAAGCTGTGAGGGACTTGTCCGGTGTAGACCGACACGGGTGAAGCAGTGGCTACATTGGTGTGACACCTTGGTCTGTACCGATATCCCTTGTGTTGGAACGAGGAGAATATGGGTCTTCTGAGGAGTCATTAAGCACCAACCGACCTTAGAACCCTAAATTGACCCAACTTGGCCATAGAACAGTAGCAGTATGCTACACTCATTAAGGCTAAACTCTCGCGATGGTTTTGGCTGCAAGAAAAGATTGCGAAGCTGTAGTTATGACTGATTGAGGGTAGTCAGTGATATTGAGATCCTCAAGAACTCGATTACTATTTTCTAGGACAGGTCTTAACCAACGAAACTGAAAGAGGGTAGTACCTAAACTTCATGCTGGCCTAAAATCTAAGGGCTGTCTTGTGTGACTTGTGTGGCTTATCATGTTTGCCTTTGTGAATACTTGTGGTGTGCTTTATCATAACATCATACCATCATACCATTGCATGCATCCTGCATCAGGACTGACCCATTTCAAAGACAAGAGGGTTTCATCTTTGCTCTGTTTTGTAGGACATTATGATGCCTATGCGGAGGAATACTATACGGCTCAACTTTGTTCACCCACCCGATTTGCTTAAAGAATTGGTTGACAGAATTCCAAATACTACTTCCTTCATCCAGAGGCATGGTTCTCTTCTCGGTTTAGTCACTTTAAAGTGGGACCAACAACTGATGAGTGTCCTGACCCAGTTCTATGATCCCATATACCATTGCTTCACCTTTCAAGACTTCCAGCTGGTCCCTACCCTGGAAGAATTCTCTGATTTGCTTGGTATCCCTGTTTTGGAGCAGACTCCATTCACTGGTTGGGAAAAGACTCTTAGGCTTGAGGAGATTGCTGCAGCCCTTCCCTTGACCAACAAAGAGGTAATGGATAATTGGGAGACTAGAAGCGGAGTTAATGGCTTTTTGGCTAAGTTTCTGATTGGTAAAGCTAACAGTTTCTGGAATGACTTAGACTTCAGGGCGTACAAAGACATCCTGGCTCTCTTAATCTATGGTCTGGTAGTGTTTCCAAATCCTGATACTTTTTTTAATGTCAACGCCATAAGGATCTGCATCTCTCGGAACCCTGTACCCACTCTCTTGGGTGATATCCTGCAACAGCTTTATGCTTGTACTGCCCGAAGACAGGGAACTCTGTGGTGTTGTGCTTCTTTGTTAGTGAGGTGGTTTATTTCACACCTCCCT
Source organism: Vicia faba (assembly GCA_948472305.1). NCBI lineage: Eukaryota > Viridiplantae > Streptophyta > Magnoliopsida > Fabales > Fabaceae > Vicia > Vicia faba. The sequence goes on along the minus strand of OX451737.1, from coordinate 1,620,652,612 downwards.
AAGTTCGTGCTGAAGAACAAAGAAGGAAGGGGCTGGGCTCATAGGTTAATGTCTCTCACTGATAAGGACATCATTTGGACTCTCATAGGTTTGGATGAGGTAGCTGTTATTGATCGTTGCGGAGAGTATCCTAATGTCCCATTGATCGGTACTCAGGGAGGAATCTCTTATAATCCATGTTTAGCTCTCCGTCAGTTTAGAAGAGCCAGAAGAGCAGGGCCTCATGAGATGTTGGTGCCTCACATCAGTTTTGAATTTCAGGTAGATAGTGACGAGATGTGTCGTAGATTCATCCGGGCTTGGGACAAAATTCACAAAGCTGACCCACATGAGTTGGGACCAAAGACCTCTCTGCCTATGGAATCCTACTACAGATGGGTCCACATTCGTGCTCAGAAGTTAGGTATGCCATACGAAGCTGTCAGGCCTATCATTCTTGAATTTCCTGATAGAGACGGGGTTCCTCCAACTGTACTCCCTCCTCAGATACCCACTGATGTTGACACACTAAAGAGGTCTTGGGCGCAACTGCAGGAAGAACGGGATTTTTATCGGGAAAGGTTCAACGAATAGGAACAGAAGATCCAGAAGCTGACCAAGCAATTGGAGAACGAGCGGATCCTGAATGACTATATCCGTACTGAGAAGAAGAGGCCATGGGAGCACTGATGGGCTTTGGATGTTTCTTTTACAGCTTTTATTTCCTTTTCAATTTTTCATTCTTGTAACGCCTAAGGATAATTTGTTGAACAATTTAAATTCTGAAGTTTAATCTAATAAAGTGTGTTTCCTTTTTGTCTACAAAGTTGAATCCCGATTGTCTTTGAAAACATAACCCATACGCATTCCATTCATCATATGCATAGAAGGTACCCTTTTTACAGGTCACTTATCTTCTTCGCTATTTATTTCAGAAATCATCATGTCTTCTGAAGCTACTACTGAACAAGCTATCAAGGCCCTCCAGGCCCAGAACGCCCAGTTCCAAGAGTTGGTCATGAGCTTAGCCCAGGGTCAACAGGAGTTGAAGACTCTGATTCTAAAGAAGAAGAAGAAGAAGAGGACTGTGTTGTTTAACACCGGACGCAGATTCAGGAATGGACTACAAAATGAGGCTGATCTGGCTACTTCCTCGGTAGGGAAAGACAGTCCCCAAGAGAGAAGGGTCCCCAGTCTCGTGGTCTCCGACAACGAGACAAATCACAATGATGAACAGTACCCTCCTGCTGAGGACAGGTACAAACAGCTGGAGGACCGTTTAAGTGCTATGGAGATCCAACATGTGCCCGGGTTGGACTTTGGAGACCTAGGCTTATCTTCTGGGGTGGTGATCCCTCACAAGTTCAAGGCACCTACTTTTGCAAAGTACGACGGAGCTTCCTGCCCTAAGCTGCATCTCAGATCATATGTAAGGAAGATCCAACCTTATACCTCTGACAAGAATTTATGGATCCATTTCTTCCAGGATAGTCTTTCAGGGACTCAACTCGAATGGTTCTATCAGCTGGATGGAGCCAGTATTCGTAACTGGGAGGACTTGGCTACTGCGTTTTACAGGCAGTATCAGTATAATTCCGACCTCGCTCATACGCGTACCCAACTCCAGGGTATGTCACTAGGGACGTGTGAAGGATTCAAGGAGTATGCGCAAAAGTGGAGAGACCTGGCTGGAAGGGTGCAGCCACCTTTGACTGACCGTGAGCTCGTTGATATATTCCTGGGGACCCTGTCTGGTCCGTTCTTCAACCATCTGATTGGGAATTCTTCTGCTGGGTTTACAGATCTGATCTTGGCTAGTGAGAGGATAGAAGCGGGTATCAAGTCTGGGAAGATACAGAAAGGTGCCTCCTCGAGTACTGAAAAGAAGCCCTTCAAGAAAGAATTTAGTGTTGTTTATGGTTCAAGGAGACAAAATAAACCGGAACGCCGCCAAGCTGTCAACGCGGTGGTAATTTCAAAGCCTGCTGCTGCTCCTCAGCAATACAACAAACCAAGGGGTTAGAGACCCAAAAGGGAGTATACTCGGCTCAGTATGACCCTGTCTCAGATATTGCCACAACTACTATCAACCAATCTGGTAACCGTCAAAGAAGCTCCAAAGATTGTGGACACAACATCTCCAAAGTACAACCCCAACGCCCGTTGCGCTTATCACTCTGATAGCCGGGGGCACACTACGGATGATTGTTGGGCTCTGAGGAATAAGGTTCAGGACCTTATTGATGCTAAATAAATACAGTTCGAGGCGCCAGAAAGGCCCAATGTTGTGACTGCTCCCATGCCCAAGCATGGAGTGAATGTTGTGGAAGAAGACTTGTATGTAGCCTCTGTGGATGATATTGTTACTCTGTTGTTGTCCGTCAAAAGGAACATGTTGCTAGCCGGTTTATTTCCGGGATGTAGTAAAGGTTTCCATCTATGTTCTGTTTCCCCTGCTGGTTGTCCTTTGTTGAAGTCAGGCATCCAAAACCTGATGGATAACAAAGAAATCATGTTTGAGAAGGTTGTTGTTCCTGCTATCCCTACTGAAGAAGTGTCCATTGTTACTATTTTCAACAACTCTCATAAGGCTCCCTCAAAGAAGCCTGTCAAAATCATATCTACTCAGAAGATTGCTCCTGTCATCATCACTGTTCCGGGGCCCCTCCCCTATACATCCGACAAAGCTGTCCATTGGCACTATGGGGCAGATGTTTATGTGCTTGGAGTTAAACAAGAGTTTGATACTAGTACCGGCGTCAGTAACATCACCGGGCCTGCCAAAGTCACTCGTAGTGGTAGACTGTTCTCACTAGATATTGCGCCACCAGCTATCCAGAGACCTCTTGTCATCACACCTACAAGTGTGCCTGCTTCCCTTCCTGACCAAGTTCCTATTTCTACCCCTGCTGCCGAGTCATCTGACGCTCGGGGTAAAGGGATTGCTACTGATATGTCTGCCCAGACAGAGGCACTAAAGACAACTACTATTGAAACTTTCAAGCAGGAGATGGAGGAGATTCTTAAGATTATCAAGAAGAGTGATTTCAATGTAGTTGAGAAGCTGGGGCACACCCCATCAAAAATTTCTATGCTATCACTGTTATTGTGTTCAGAGGCCCATGCCAAAGCCTTGATTACTTTCCTGTAGACGGCCCACGTGCCACAAGAGACATCTGCTGATCAATTTACCGAGTGTGTATCCTACTTAACTGCTGATAATGGTTTGGGTTTCTCCGACGCCGATCTGACTGCTAAGGGGAAGAACCATAACGATGCCCTGCATGTCTCCATTGAATGCAGGGTCACTACTCTTGCTCATGTGTTGGTCGACACTGGTTCCTCGTTGAACGTATTACCCAAGAAAGCTCTAGACAGGCTGGATTGTGAGGGTTTAGAGCTCAAGCCAAGTAACATTGTTGTCCGGGCCTTCGACGGGTCCAAAAGGATGGTACATGGTGAAGTTGACATTCCAATCAGAGTTGGCTCTCAGGTCTTTGATTCAACATTCTATGTGATGGACATCAGGCCGTCCTACTCTTGTTTGCTGGGTCGTCCTTGGATCCATAAAGCTGGAGTTGTGACCTCCACATTACATCAGAAGCTGAAATACCCGGTCAGAGGGAAAATCGTAACAGTTCAGGGGGAGGAAGAGTATATGGTCAGCCACCTCAACTCGTTCCGGTACATAGAGATGGATGGGGAATTCATTGAGACCCCCTTTCAACACTTTGAAGAAGTGCCTCAGACATTAGCGTCAGCAGAAACTGTGATTGAAGATCCTCCGTTGAAGATGGCTTCCTTAAAGGATGTCGAGACTGTTATTGAGAAGGGTGAGTGTGCAAACTGGGGCCGACTTCCTGATTTCACTCCGAAGACTGACAAATTTGGTTTGGGTTTCACTGCAGAAGCTCAGAGGGCTGTTCGTAAGGCGAGGATTGGAAGACCTCCTGTGTTCATCACCAACCCGGGAGTAAATGTTGTTGAAGACGACGTGGATGAATCTGAATTCGACAGCTGGATCTACCCAACGACCAACGGTGGACCAAGCAACTGGACTGCCAAAGACTTCACACCTATTACTTTTGTCACTCAGTAATGAACTCCTTTGTTTTGAATTTGTAACAAATAATAATCTGAAACTTTATGGCCCGGTGTCTTACCCGGGGCACTGTGGCTTCATTTGTGAGGGCTTTTGTGTGTAATTTTCATATATCATTAATAAAAGCATTGGACGTTTTTTGCATTTCAAATCTTGCACTCCTTGTCTTTCTTATTATATATATATTGCAAAACAGCTATATTTACACACACTCACCTATACAGGTTCCAATCCACTCTGGATCTCACTGGTAACGACTCTGCTACTGCTAGTTATGACTTCGAAAATCTGATCAACTTAGCCGAAGACGAAGGTGAAAATGATTGCGAAGTTCCTGGTGAGCTTGCAAGACTGTTACTCCAGGAAGAGAGGGCCATTCAGCCACATGAAGAGCCAGTGGAAACGATAAATCTGGGTACTGAGACAGACAGAAAGGAAGTCAAGATTGGTGCCAATCTGGAGTCTGGTGTGAAACAACGGTTGATTCAGATGCTGTATGACTATGTGGAAATCTTTGCCTGGTCCTACGAAGATAAGCCTGGGTTGGATACCGACATTGTGGTTCATCACTTGCCTACCAAGGAAGACTGTCCTCCAGTAAAACAGAAGGTCCACCGTATGCGTCCAGAGATGTCCGAGAAAATCAAAGCTGAGGTTATGAAACAATTTGACGCCGGTTTTCTAGCAGTGACTTCTTACCCTCAGTGGGTTGCCAACGTGGTTCCAGTGCCGAAGAAAGATGGTAAGGTCCGAATGTGTGTTGACTACAGGGATTTGAACAGGGCAAGCCCCAAGGATGACTTCCCTCTGCCTCACATCGACGTTCTAGTGGACAACACTGCTCAGCATAAGGTATTCTCCTTCATGGATGGGTTCTCAGGTTATAATCAAATCAAGATGGCTCCTAAAGACATGGAGAAGACCACTTTCGTCACTCAGTGGGGCACCTTCTGTTACAAGGTCATGCCTTTTGGGTTGAAAAATGCTGGGGCAACCTACCAACGTGCCATGGTTGCTTTGTTTCATGATATGATCCATCATGAGATCGAAGTGTACGTCGACGATATGATTGCAAAGTCCCAAACTGAGGAGGAACACCTTGACCATCTACAAAAGCTGTTTGACCGTTTGAAGTTGTACAAGCTGAGATTAAATCCAAACAAGTGCACCTTCGGGGTGAGATCTGGAAAATTGCTAGGCTTCGTCGTAAGCGACAAAGGTATTCAAGTGGACCCTGCCAAAGTGAAAGCCATACAAGAGATTCCAGTTCCCAAGACAGAGAAAGAAGTCAGAGGCTTTCTAAGACGTCTGAACTACATTTCCCGGTTCATCTCACATCTAACTGCTACCTGTGAACCAATCTTCAAGCTGCTGAAGAAAGATCAAGTAGTATGTTGGAACGATGAATGTTAGGCCGCTTTCGAAATAATAAAAGAGTATCTCCAAGAACCACCCATCCTTATGCCACCGGTTGAAGGGAGACCTCTAATCTTATACTTGACAGTACTTGAAAGCTCAATGGGGTGTGTGCTGGGGCAGCATGACGAGTCTGGCCGAAAAGAGCACGCTATTTATTACCTTACCAAAAAGTTTACCGACTGTGAGACCCGATACTCATTGCTCGAGAAAACTTGTTGCGCTTTGGTATGGGCTGCTCGCCGGCTGAGACAGTATATGTTGACTCACACTACTCTGTTAATTTCAAAAATGAATCCAATAAAGTACATCTTCGAAAAGCCTGCCTTGTCTGGAAGAATATCAAGGTGGCAGATGATCTTGACCGAATATGACATCCAGTATATAACCCAGAAAGCAATCAAGGGAAGTGTGTTGGCAGACCATTTGGCACATCAGGCAGTGGACGACTACCAATCTATGAACTTTGAATTTCCAGACGAGAATATCATGGTAGTGACTGATTGTGAAGTACCTGGACCGGATGAAGGACCTGAGGTAGGATCCCGATGGTCTATGCACTTTGACGGAGCCTCAAACGCTTTGGGTAATGGTATTGGCGCTGTGATCATATCTCCAAAAGGCACCCATACTCCACTTACTGCCCGACTATGTTTCAACTGCACCAACAACATGGCGGAGTATGAAGCATGCATCATGGGTCTTCGAGCAGCAATTGACCTAAGGATCAAGTTTCTGAGTGTTTTCGGAGATTCCGCTCTCGTGATCAGCCAGATCAAAGGCGAGTGGGATACGAAACACCCAAATCTTATCCCCTACAAGGAGTATGTATTGATGTTAATTCCCCATTTCGAGGAGATAACCTTTGAACACTTCCCAATAGAAGAAAATCAGTTAGCGGACGCGCTGGCTATAATGTCTTCTATGTTCAAAGTCAAATGGGACAACGAGGCTCCCCGGATCATTATTTGGAAGTTGGATGAACCTGCACATTGCTGTGATCTTGAGACCGAAGAGGTAACAGAAAAGCCTTGGTATCACGAAGTAAAGAGGTACTTGGAAGCCCAAGAATACCCCGAGGGTGCTTCCGTTAATGACAAGAAGTTTCTGAGAAGGTTCGCAGCAAAGTTCTTCCTCAGCAACGACATTCTTTACAAACGAAACCATGATTCAACCTTACTGCGTTGTGTGGATAAGACTGAAGCGGAAAGGATCATGGCGGAGCTGCATGAAGGTACCTTCGGAACTCATTCCGGTGGACATACCATGGCAAAGAAGATCCTTCGGGAAGGATATTACTGGTCCAAAATGGAAGCCGACTGTTATAAACATTCTCGGACGTGTCACAAATGCCAGATCTACACTGATAAGGTGCACATTCCTCCGGTTCCATTTTGACAGCACCTTGGCCTTTTGCAATGTGGGGCATTGATATGATCGGTGAGATCAGACCTACGATATCCAACGGGCATCGTTTCATCCTGGTAGCAATCGATTACTTTATGAAGTGGGTTGAAGCGGCTTCCTTTGCCACCGTAACCAAGAATGTCATGGCACGGTTCATTCGGCATAACCTGATCTGTCGATACGGTGTACCTGAGAGGATCATTACGGATAATGGTACCAATCTTAACAACAAGATGATCACTGAGCTCTGCGAGAAATTCAAGATACAGCACCACAAGTCTTCTCCTTACCGGCCGAAGATGAATGGGGCTGTAGAAGCAGCTAATAAGAATATCAAGAAGATTGTGCAGAAGATGACAGTGACCTACAAAGATTGGCACGAAATGTTACCGTTTGCTCTTCATGGGTACCGTACCTCAGCACGGACGTCAACAGGGGCAACACTATTTTCCTTGGTCTACGGCATGGAGGCAGTCTTGCCTATTGAAGTCCAGATACCCTCTCTCCGGATAATGAAAGATGCAGGTTTGAGCGAAGACGACTAGATCCAGACTCGGCTTGATCAATTAAACCTAATCGACGAAAAGAGACTCACTGCTATTTGTCATGGTCAGACGTACCAAAAACGAATGATCAAGGCATTTAACAAGAAAGTCAGACGCCAAGAGTATCAAGTTGGGGACCTGGTAATCAAGCGCATCATTCTACCTCAAGGTGATCCCAGGGGCAAATGGACCCCCACATACGAAGGGCCATTTGTGGTTAAGAACATCTTCTCAGGAGGAGTGATGATTCTAACTACCATGGACGGTGACGACCTTCCTCACCCCGCCAATGCTGACATAGTAAAAAGATACTACGCATGATCAAAGACCCGCTAGGTTGACACACCTAGGCAAAAATAAGGGCTTCCCAGCGAACCAAAAGGGTTCGGGCAAAAATAAGGGATGAAATGAAAAAAATTTGTACACCCGGCAAGTCGAAAACCTGAAAAGGCGGCTTGGGCAAAAATGGGTATCCCGGTGGACTGAAAACCCGAAAGGGCGGTCCAGGAAAAAGTTAGGGATAAGCGTAAAACTATGTCTCATTGATCACCTTGCATCCATACTTCGGTATCAACTATCAGGCTCGGACGGCACCGATCAATCAGCTTCCTCTTCAACTAAGCAGCAAAGTGATGAGACACTTGAAGACATAAAGGCGATAGTAGAGTTGGAACCCAATGGGATTTTTCACATAGCTGTTTTGTTTTCCTTTTCACAAATTGTGTAAATTCTATTCGGCGGCGTTCCCTTACTAGGACGTCAGCCTCTTGTACACAAAACGCCTATTTACATGCAAATTCCAAAAATCAATACAAGCTCATTTTTCAGACAAATTGCCAATTGTTTTTCCTTTTTCTGTTTTGTTTTGCAAAGAACGTCCAATGTTCTTTTTTGATATATGCATTTAACATTAATTGCTAACTCATAAATATTTGCATACGAAACGAAGGACTAATTATGGGTGACATCAGAAACAGGGGCAATATAAATTGTTTAAGCGATCTAGTTGCTCTGTCCACCAAGGTGCCAAGGTAGGTTCAGCTGAAGAATGTAACCAGGATACCTTCACTCCCCGCAGAGTAAGACAAATCAACAATACTCTCCCCAAGCAGAGATGGTCTCCCATCAATCCCGAAGAGGCACAATATCCCTAGCAAGTCAGCGACACTCTCCTCAAGTAGAGTTAGGCTACTGTCAGCCCTAAGGAAGTTGGGCATCCCCGGAAGATCTTAATATTCTCCAGCAGAGTATACAAATATTCCTCAGCAAGCATCCCCGGCAGTCTTAATATTCCTCGACGGAAATATAAGATTGTTCCCCGGCGGAATACAGACACCCCAGTGGAGCTGTTTCCCCAGGAGAATTGAACCATCTCCCCAGTAGATTCTGGAAGCTTGCCTCCTGCAGAGTACAAATATCTCTCCCCAGCCATATCCAAAGGTTATTCCCCACCAGAGTCTAACTGGGTTATCCCCAGCAAATTACAACGGAAAGATCGTCCTCGGCGAAGTTCTTCCTATCCCCAGCGGAGTTCATCAAATCCCTCAACAGAGCTTATCAACAGGAATCCCCAGCGGAGTTATCATCAAATTCTCAGTGAAGTATCTCTTCCCCACAGAGTAATTCCCGGCAGAGTAATCTTTTCAACAGGTCTATCCCCCAACGAAGTCATCTTCTCCTACCGGTTTATTCTTGCAAATCATCTTTGTTCATCATCCCCAGCGGAGACGAAGAAATCTACTCTTCAATATCAGCCCAGGATTTAACGAACTTCCCGGCATTCCTCAAGGATTCATTTTCCTAGACGAAGATACATTCATAAACATCACATTATCATACCTCATGATACATGCATATACGCATCATAACACACAATCTCATTCATTTTGAGAACATCATGACATCATGCACCTCATACATCATGACATTGCATACAACTAATGCTTTGCCTTTTCAGGAAAAGTCAAATCAAAGGATGATTGCCATCAACCTTTTGAAGTTCCAGATTCGATACCTGTATCTAGCCAGGGGATATCTATGAGCGATTGATTGTAGATCTATACCTGTATCTAGCCAGGAAAGTATCTGCATGAAGAGTTTGAAGATCAATACCTGTATCTAGCCAGGAAGTCATCTTTTATTCTCAGGTCAGAGATCTATACCTGTATCCAGCCAGGAAAGCTATCTCGACCAACCTTTTGAAGTTCCAGATTCGATACTTGTATCCAGCCAGGGCATATCTGTGAGCGATTGATTATAGATCTATACCTGTATCTAGCCAGGAAAGTATCTGCATGAAGAGTTTGAAGATCAACACCTGTAACAGGCCAGGAAATTCTCTTTCATTCTCGGGTCAGAGGTCTACGCCTGTATCCAGCCAGGAAAGCTATCTCGATCAACCTTTTGAAGTTCCAGATTTGATACCTGTATCTAGCCAGGGCATATCTGTGAGCGACTGATTAGAGGTCTACGCCTATATCCAGCCAGGAAAGCTATCTCGATCAACCTTTTGAAGTTCCAAATTCGATACCTGTATCTAGCCAGGGCATATCTGTGAGCGACTGATTAGAGGTCTACGCCTCTATCCAGCCAGGAAAGCTATCTCGATCAACCTTTTGAAGTTCCAGATTCGATACCTGTATCTAGCCAGGGCATATCTGTGAGCGACTGATTAGAGGTCTACGCCTGTATCCAGCCAGGAAAGCTATCTCGATCAACCTTTTGAAGTTCCAGATTCGATACCTGTATCTAGCCAGGGCACATCTGTGAGCGACTGATTAGAGGTCTACGCCTGTATCCAGCCAGGAAAGCTATCTCGATCAACCTTTTGAAGTTCCAAATTTGATACCTGTATCTAGCCAGGGCATATCTGTGAGCGACTGATTAGAGGTCTACGCCTCTATCCAGCCAGGAAAGCTATCTCGATTAACCTTTTTAAGTTCCAGATTCGATACCTGTATCTAGCCAGGGCATATCTGTGAGCGACTGATTAGAGGTCTACGCCTGTATCCAGCCAGGAAAGCTATCTCGATCAACCTTTTGAAGTTCCAGATTCGATACCTGTATCTAGCCAGGGCATATCTGTGAGCGACTGATTAGAGGTCTACGCCTGTATCCAGCCATGAAAGCTATCTCTACCAACCTTTTGAGTTCCAGATTAGATACCTGTATCTAGCCAGGGCATATCTGTGAGCGATTGATTGTAGATCCATACCTGTATCTAGCCAGGAAAGTATTTGCATGAAGAGTTTGAAGATTAACACCTGTAACAGGCCAGGAAATTATCTTTCTTTCTCAGGTATGCAAGTTCTCGCTACGGAATCTCTTACGCGATCAACATCTCCAGATGGCATCTTTAAGCCCATCTCCACCACTATCCATTACATTTCCAAATGGCATCTATAAGCCCATTCCCGACAAGGTTCTGTCACATATCCAGATGGCATCTATAAGCCCATCCTCCTATCCATCATCTTTCCAAATGGCATCTGTAAGCCCATTCCGACATCACATTGCTAATACTATACCATGTGAGCGCAAATTTCTGGGCACTCTAGTGTTCAATCATCTTCCACCTTCGAATCACGAAAGGCACGCAAACCAATCTACATCCTCAGGTCTAAGAAGATTGAACAGGGGCAACTGTTGTACCCCAAAATTTGCCCTCCCATATTCCTCAAGAATTGTCAAGAATCATCTTCAAATGGTTCAAGATTTCTCAAGGGATTGCACAGTCCAAACATCTCCTAAGCCAGTCCAAATTAGGGTTTTGGTTCCTTCAATGAATTTGGGGTTTTCAATGGCTAAATAAAGTCCCATAGGCCTATATACATTGTCAAGCATCTACATGTCAAGTCTCAAGTCTCACAATGCCAGTTTGCACAATTAAAAGCTGCATTTGCTTCACAATCAACTGCAGGGGTAAAATGGTCATTTTGCAGTCAAAATTCAAATTTTTGGTCAACATCTTATTTTGAGCACACAATAATCATTTGATCAAGTCTTGATCATGATTCCACAAGCATGGCTCAAAAATCATCAAGGATGCAAAAGTTACTATTTTTGGACAGTAGAAAAGTCAACTGTATCTTGACCAAGGCATAACTTTTTCATGATTCATCAGAAAAATCCCATCCAATGCTCATTTTGAAGGGTATGACATTTCCTACAACTCGTCTTCACATTCCAAGTCCAAGAAATTCTCTCACAAAAAGTTATCAATTTCTACATTATAGGTCAATTTCAAAAGTCAACAAAAAGGCCCTTTAAGTCAAAGACCATAATTTGAGATTGGTAAATGCAAATGACATGGGACCAAAGGCATTGGTTAGAGGACTTCAAGACCTTTCCAAAATGTCCAAGAACATGTTCATATGATCAAAATTGAGCAAGATATGCATTGGAGAAGTTGGGAAATTTTCATGAATTTGCAAAAGTCAACTATCCTTAAAACTTCAATTTTTGACAAAAGGGCCCACTTTCTTCCACTTGATTCAGCCTTGTCATGCAACACACGTGTCCCATGATTAATTTCAAGATCAAAAATTTATTTTTCTATTTTATTTAATTTTTATTGATTTAATTCATTTTAAATCTATAATAATTCAAATAAAATCTAAAAATCAATGGAATAGTATCTTTATGATTTGAACAGCTTTCAAATATCATGTGCCAACTAACCAATTCGTGCTAGGGCTTTTTTATGCATAAAATCTTAGATTTTCTTCAAATTTGGAAAGGTTTTCAATGGTGGTCAATCAAATCTCCAAACTTCAATACACAAAGATACAAGCCCAAATTTTGACCTAGACTAATTGCCTTATACATCTACAAGGAGCCTAAACCTAATTCACGACCTAAGGATTGCTAAAAACGGCCAAGGCAAAACTGAAAATTGTTGGAAAAGTAGGTGATCAAGAGCAGTATTGCAGGCGTTTTCAAACCAAAAGGAGCACGTAGCCTTCTTCCTTGCTATCCACTGAAGCTAACGCGATCAACACCACGTCCTAAAACCCCCTGAACAACGCTGTAAGTTATCACGAAGTCAGCCTTGAACACGAAATCGCAACTCTCAATTCTTGCACTTTTTCTTCAAAGCATTGGCATATTCATGTTTCTTGTTTGATTTCTAACCTAATGGCAATATTCAATTTTGTTTTTATGCCCTATACTGTGATACCCGATTCTAGGGTTTATGGGCTTGCTTTTTAGGCGTTTTCAATGCAAGGAAAATTGGTCACCATAATTGGTACAGGAGTGATCAGGAGATGGAGACAAGACCAACCATGGACTTGGAATGAATTTTTGCAGCCTAGGGACGATTTTAGGAAAGGCCTACGAAACTTCCTATGGATAAAAATCCGCAGGTAAATAACCAGCAATTTTGATGAAGAAGACGATGATGTGTTGCAGCATGATTGGCCCATTTAAAATTAAAGCGCATTTTTTTGTTTTGCTAGCATATTAATTTATTTATGAATATTATATTTAGTCTTTATTACACTAACAAATAAACAAGGCAGTTGGGTTGGTTGAAGCTAATGTATAGTCCCTTGGGACCTGGGTTCGAATCCCAGGTCCCCCAAAACACTTTGTGCTATTTTATTTCAGGAAGTTATGTACAACACTCCAAGCAAGTCTCACCATACGCCTCATCCAGATGCACGCCAAGTGGCCACATTCACAAATCTAGTGGTCATAAGATGATCCTCACCATACTCCTGGTCAACCCACGCGTAGGTAAATCCAGAAAGTCAGAAGGGCTTGAGTGTTATTGGGCTTGAATATTGCTAACAAAACCCCAAAGTTGGCCCATCACCCCCCTGGTTTATTATTTCTTTTTATTTTCCTTTTCTTTTATTTTATTTTTACTAACTATTATTATTATTATTACTATATTTATTTAACTAACCTAATTAATATTTTTTATAATAAAATTCAGAAAACAAAAAAATGTAAATATTTTTATTATTATTATTTATTAATTTCACTTTATTTTTTGTAAATAAATACTAATATAATTAATTTAGTTAATTAGGTTCACTTTAATTTTTTCCACAATAAATAAAATTAATATAGAAATTAGGGTTTTACTAACTTCTGACTTTATTTTATTTTTATTTTATTTTCATTAAAACATAAAAACTAAAAAAAATACTTTTTCTTTTAATTAATTGGTTAATTAGTTTTAGGGTTAATATTTAATTAAATGCAAAAAGGACCAAAATTCTTTCTTTTCTCAAAAAGGGTCAAAACCCTAAAGACTTTTCCTGATTCAATTTCTTTTCGCGCATAATATTTTTTTCATATTTATGTAACTGCTCCGAGGATGTAATAGCGTAATTAGGACTTTTATCGCTTTCTTTTATTTTTCGCATTTATTTTTCAAGGGTTATGTTTTTGGCGATGTAAATACCCGACGCCTTGTAATAGCGTAGATTCACTTTCCGCAATTTATTTTCCGCACAATTATTAACTGTTAACTATGCATGAAAAGACTTATCTCTGAAAATAAAATCAACCCGTAGCTCACCATAACATGTGCAAAGATAACTTAATTGAAACCTGACACACTCGCACATGCCACTCCTAGGGTACGCCTCACTTGGTTGCCTCAACGTGGTCGTTGAGTATAGGGTGTTTTAGAGGTCGCCCTCCTGTCTAAAGATCCAAGTTGCCTCGAAACAGTTGCCTCAGATAAAAAAAGGATCTAGGACATTAGGGTTACCGCTAAGGCGTCCTACTATTGCTTTGGTGACCACATGTCCCTATAATCGAATTGACCCGAAAAACTCCAACGACGGTGCTACCTACTTCTCAATAGTGGGATAGTACTGTCTAAAGGACATTTACACAGCTTAATTTATTTTGAGTAGGTAGAGGTTCTCAGGTACTTGCTCTTTCAAACAAAATACTTTTCGCACTTACACTTTTCTGACTAAAGTTTCCAAACAAACACTTCATACACTCTTGAGGACAGATACAAGAGTTAAAATGAAGTTTTCAAAATAAACTTTTTCAAAACCCACAAACACAAGAAAAGCAAACATCTTTTGAAAACATAGTGAGCAAGTACCTAAGAGCCCGTGGATAACCACGGATAGAAAGGGTGCTAACACCTTCCCTTTCTATAATCTACCTCCCGAACCGAGAAACATCTCGAAAAGGAATTTTGTTGTGCTTTTGTCCTTTCCATATTGGAGAACATAAAAGACGGTGGCGACTCTTGCTTACCACGACATTTCGCGAACCAGCATTTCAAAACAGTCAGTTATATCTCCACCAATCACAGAACTGGCGACTCTGCTGGGGATATCTTATAAGTGAGGTGTACCTTAGGATTAGATCATTTAATGTTTTCAATTGAATGCTTTGTTTGCTTTAATATTTGCGGGTTTGCATCGGAGTTTCATAGATCCTAACCCGGATCTGGGGGATACCCTTTAGGTAGCATAAGCTGTGAGGGACTTGTCCAGTGTAGACCGACACGGGTGAAGCAATGGCTACGTTGGTGTGACACCTTGGTCTGTACCGATATCCCTTGTGTTGGAACGAGGAGAATATGGGTCTTCTGAGGAGTCATTAAGCACCAACCGACCTTAGAACCCTAAATTGACCCAACTTGGCCATAGAACAGTAGCAGTATGCTACACTCATTAAGGCTAAACTCTCGCGATGGTTTTGGCTGCAAGAAAAGATTGCGAAGCTGTAGTTATGACTGATTGAGGGTAGTCAGTGATATTGAGATCCTCAAGAACTCGGTTACTATTTTCTAGGACAGGTCTTAACCAACGAAACTGAAAGAGGGTAGTACCTAAACTTCATGCTGGCCTAAAATCTAAGGGCTGTCTTGTGTGACTTGTGTGGCTTATCATGTTTGCCTTTGTGAATACTTGTGGTGTGCTTTATCATAACATCATACCATCATACCATTGCATGCATCCTGCATCAGGACTGACCCATTTCAAAGACAAGAGGGTTTCATCTTTGCTCTGTTTTGTAGGACATTATGATGCCTATGCGGAGGAATACTATACGGCTCAACTTTGTTCACCCACCCGATTTGCTTAAAGAATTGGTTGACAGAATTCCAAATACTACTTCCTTCATCCAGAGGCATGGTTCTCTTCTCGGTTTAGTCACTTTAAAGTGGGACCAACAACTGATGAGTGTCCTGACCCAGTTCTATGATCCCATATACCATTGCTTCACCTTTCAAGACTTCCAGCTGGTCCCTACCCTGGAAGAATTCTCTGATTTGCTTGGTATCCCTGTTTTGGAGCAGACTCCATTCACTGGTTGGGAAAAGACTCTTAGGCTTGAGGAGATTGTTGCAGCCCTTCCCTTGACCAACAAAGAGGTAATGGATAACTGGGAGACTAGAAGCGGAGTTAAAGGCTTTTTGGCTAAGTTTCTGATTGGTAAAGCTAACAGTTTCTGGAATGACTTAGACTTCAGGGCGTACGAAGACATCCTGGCTCTCTTAATCTATGGTCTCGTATTGTTTCCAAATCCTGATACTTTTGTTAATGTCAACGCCATAAGGATCTGCATCTCTCGGAACCCTGTACCCACTCTCTTGGGTGATATCCTGCAACAGCTCTATGCTCGTACTGCCTGAAGACGGGGAACTCTGTGGTGTTGTGCTCCTTTATTAGTGAGGTGGTTTATTTTGCACCTCCCTAAGTTCGTGTTGAAGAACAAAGAAGGAAGGGGATGGGCTCATAGGTTAATGTCTCTCACTGATAAGGACATCATTTGGACTCTCAGAGATTTGGATGAGGTAGTTGTTATTAATCGTTGCGGAGAGAATCCTAATGTCCCATTGATCGGTACTCAGGGAGGAATCTCTTATAATCCATGTTTAGCTCTCCGTCAGTTTGGAAGATCCAGAAGAGCAGGGCCTCATGAGATGTTGGTGCCTCACATCAGTTTTGAATTTCAGGTAGATAGTGACGAGTTGCGTCGTAGATTCATCCGGGCTTGGGACATAATTCATAAAGCTGACCCACATGAGTTGGGACCAACCCGTAGCTCACCATAACATGTGCAAAGATAACTTAATTGAAACCTGACACACTCGCACATGCCACTCCTAGGGTACACCTCACTTGGTTGCCTCGACGTGGTCATTGAGTATAGGGTGTTTTAGAGGTCGCCCTCCTGTCTAAAGATCCAAGTTGCCTCGAAACGGTTGCCTCGGATAAAAAAAGGATCTAGGACATTAGGTTTATCGCTAAGGCGTCCTACTATTGCTTTGGTGACCACATGTCCCTATAATCGAATTGACCCGAAAAACTCCAACGATGGTGCTACCTACTTCTCAATAGTGGGATAGTATTGTCTAAAGGACATTTACACAGCTTAATTTATTTTGAGTAGGTAGAGGTTCTCAGGTACTTGCTCTTTCAAACAAAATACTTTTCGCACTTACATTTTTCTGACAAAAGTTTCCAAACAAACACTTCATACACTCTTGAGGACAGATACAAGAGTTAAATGAAGTTTTCAAAATAAACTTTTTCAAAACCCACAAACACAAGAAAAGCAAACATCTTTTGAAAACATAGTGAGCAAGTACCTAAGAGCCCGTGGATAACCACGGATATAAAGGGTGCTAACACCTTCCCTTTCTATAATCTACCTCCCGAACCGAGAAACATCTTGAAAAGGAATTTTGTTGTGCTTTTGTCCTTTCCATATTGGAGAACATAAAAGACGGTGGCGACTCTTGCTTACCGCGAAATTTTGCGAACCAGCATTTCAAAACAGTCAGTTCTATCTCCACCGATCACACTGGGTCTCTTTCGACTCGATGTTTTGAGCCATGTATCAACTGGCACATTGGTTGGAGGACTGAAAGTTAGTGGCCTCTTTTCCTGACTTGAACCCTTTTGATAGGTTCTTCTAGGATCGTGTCGAACATCAGCGCATGCACTTTTTTGGGCATTTCTGCTCCAATTTTTATTTGCTGCTCTTACACCTTCGATGTGTTCAGCAGCTTTCTTGTCAAAAATAGAGTTGCATCGAGGACACAACATTACTTCTGATTTTTTCTTCTGGCATCGTTGCAAGAATTCTTCCAGGTTTTCGTTCTCCAGAGGAAAAGCTATTATGTTTGCTTGCTCTTGCCTAATGGTTTCCTTTGAAACTTTTGATTCAGAGATTTCGACCATGTTGACATTCATGTTGTCTTTAGTAGTAAGAGTCATTTGCTTCATTTGAGCCTCCAGGTCTTTTGTCTGGCCTTGCACTGCAGCCAAGTAGGAAATGGGTTTAGTTCCAGATTTTGAGGCTCTAACTGTCTCTAGTTTTGGACCTTCGGCGGCCTTTTGGACTGCTTCGATTGTCTTTCTAGAAAGGTTCCCAGAAAAACTGCCAAAGATTAGCATATTGACATGATCTTTGGTGACTTCGACCATAGTTATCCTTGGCCTTTTCACCTGACTCCTGGAAGCTTCGATCACATTCACCTCTGAAGGTTCAGCTTAGTGGGCTTCCGCCTGCAAAGGGCTCGAATCCACATGCATGGGGGCCTTATCAGCGAACTTCAGCCTCCCTTCTTCGATAGCATTCTGCACGAGATCCATGAAAAGAAAACATTGAGATGTTTTATGGCCCAGAAAGTTATGATATTTACAATAGCCTATTTTCTTTCTTTGATCAAGAGGAGGCACTTTTACCCCTGGGGGTATTATCATTTGGCCATCTTTTACAAGTAAATCAAAAATTTCATCACATTTCGTAATATCAAAACTGTAAGTCTTTTTAGGGAACCTATCATTGGCTTTTTTAGAACCAGTGGGGTTTTTTCCACTTGAGGGGACTAGTAGTTTGCAAGAGTATGGTGGCCCTTGTTTTAACTCAGCTAAATTGACCTCACTTTCTTCGACGGTTATAGCTTCGTCGAACGTTTCTGGATCTTCATCGTCCATTTCGACATACGCTATCCTTTCTCTTTTATGAGTTTTCTTCGCCCTGGCTTTTTCAGCTTTAAGGCGTTCTACCTGTCGAACCCTATCGGCTAATTGGGCCATGTCCCTCAGGTACTGAGTGTCTAATTTCTTCCTAATGGAGTAATCTAGACCTCCTGCGGCTATTTCGACTAACTCATGTTCTGGCACTTGCGTAAAGCATCTTGCCTTGAGCAATCTAAACCTATTTAGGTATTCGTCTATAGGCTCCGTGAATCTCCTCTTTACACTGGCCAACTCTTTCAGGCTTATCTTAGTTTGTCCCATGTAGAATTGCTCATGGAATAATCTCTCCAACTGGGTCCAATGATGGATCGAATTGGGGGGGGGGGGAGAATTGTGAACTAAGTAAACACATTCTTGGTTAGGGAACTTGGGAAATACTTAATCTTCAGGTTCTCATTGTTTGAAATTTCTCCTGCTTCGATTAAATATCTTTCCACATGTTCGACAGTGGATTCTGTGGTGTCCCCTGAAAACTTAGTGAACTTAGGGACTTTGCATCTAGGAGGCAAGTCCGTTTGTAACACATATTCCGACAGCGGGGATGTGAAGTTGGGCCTACGGAAGCCCGTATTCATCCCATTTTGCATCATGATTCTTTCAATCATGGCTGTCAAGTTATTCTCTAAACCAACATTCTGGTATTGGATTTGCTGAACTACTTCGTCAACATTTTGGTTTTTATTAACCATCCTTATTTCCGGGGCTATAACTCTAGGCTCTTCGTCCCCGGGTTGTTCCATTTGTACCCTAAGGTTCTCTTCGACAGGCTGCTGGACTTGGTTAATAGTGGTTTCTTCCTCTAGAAGTATGCCTTGGTTCCCCCTTATTTGTGCCCTTTGAGGCTGTCTAATAGGTTGGGGTACCCCAAAAAAGTCAGCCAGACGTGACATTTGCGCTGTCATTTGCTGATTCGACTGGGTGGTATTCGGTATTAGAGGATTTAGCAATGTACTTAAAGTTTGCGCCAACATTTGAACCATGTCGTGGTTGCTTTCGTCCATTTGCTGCCTCAAGACTGCTATCGAGGCATTCGTAAGGCCATGCATTACTTGGGACGTTCCTCCTAAGAGTTAGGTCCTACCCCTGTTCGCCATACCAACCCCAGATCCTTGGAGTGGCGAATAGGAGCTCACTAAAGGATCTGAAAAAGTGGACGTAGCATTTGTCAGGCTAGCCAATTCAGAAGTTGGCATGCCATAAAGTGGTTCTCGATTTAAACCGACTTCCGAAAAGCCTGGGGGAACATATGGCCTAGTTCCTTGGTTTCCCCTTGGTGGGGGAGTTCCCAAAGGCATTCTGGGGCCTGTAAATGGAGGTAATGGCCCCGTTTGTGTAACTGTTACTGCTGGCGTTGAACCAGCGGTTACCACTTCACTTACGGTTGGGATAACCGTTGCTCCCACGTTTGTCTGTTGGATTTCTCCGTTGTTTGGCGGATTCGCCATTTCTTCACTTCTTCTCCTAGTATTGGTTTCGTTGGTGTATATTCTACCACTTCTCAATAACATGCAATACTCTCGAAAAAGGAGGATATTTTATATAAAACGGTTAATCGTGAGAAAATCAACACAAAGTCCCACTGGGTGTGCCAATTTGTTTACCCTGAAAAATGGTAAACAAACACTGATCTTCCAAAAGGTTACTTATTTGGTGACTCACAGGATCGATCAGATTGATCCTAAGACATGGTTGATTTTTGTAGTTCGACTAATCCTAATGGTGATTAATGCCAGTAAAGTAAAGACACTTTAAGTAAATTGCATGGAGAAAAGCTTGATAGAATAAATAAAAGCGTTAAGGAATTGTTAAATAAAAGGCTTCGACGGAGGTAAATAAATGAACAACGGTAAATTGCTTGAATATAAAAGATTTTGATTAATTTAAATGGTGTTTCACACATACATTCTCAATGATTCTTTCTCTCACGCTGGGTACTTGAATCTAAATGAGTGACTTGTATAAAATGGTGAGCACACTAATAACTACATAAAAACTTAGTATTTAAACTAAGAAAAATCCTAAGTAACCGTTGGGCAGTTACACCGCTTCGAGATGACGCCACATGGCACGCTCACAACCTTCGACGCCTATGTTCTCGACATGTTGCACTTGGTAACTGCTGGGAACCGTTTTCCCTCCAACAATTCAAATCTCAAACCGTTCGACCTTGGGCATCAGGGACCTTTGTCGAGAGGTTCCTTCGACGTCGAAGACAACAAGATTCCAACTTAAAGGAATTTCTCTAAGTATCTTGTCATTCTTTGATGAGCCTTCGACATGATCAGTTGGTCGAAGCCTTCTTATATAGGAAACTCTTCTGACTCATAATTAATGGTCTATATGATAATAAACATGGGTGTCAAATTTAGGAGCCAACAGTGCCCCAAGGGACGGAGATGGAGACCTGCCCCTAGTTACTCTGCACTTCTTGAGAGGTTTCCTGGAATCTTGAATGGACTTCCCCAAGTGTGCTGGATAGTGGCATATCATGTCCCATTGTTGATAGGAGTTTTGACAATGGAAGTATCATCCTTCTTGAATTGATTTTGTTCACTCAGAGAGCTTTCATTCACTGGATATTCGTTGTGTGAATTTCTCGCTGTCAAACAAATAGCCATATGCAAACAATGATATTCAAATAAATGCAAATTTTATGCCTGTCTTGAAGTTTTGAAAAATGCATTTTTAGCAAGTAAAGAAGTTTGTAATTCAACTCTGGATTTTGAGTAAAGCCTTACAGGAGTCAGGATACCTTTTGCAACAGTATGCTTTCGAACTAACCCATGCTTCAATTAGGACTTTTGAAGGGTTGTAACGTGGCTTGGTTCACGGTTTAAGAAACAAAGGATAAAGGCTCAAAGTGTATTTGTACCCACCCACTCTTCGTGATGTTCTTCAGTCCTAAACTCAGTTAATTGTGCGTTTGAACTCCAATTGAGTCTGGAATGACGTTTTAGTGATGGTTCAGACAAGTTAAGTTTATCGGACATCAGTCATTTCTTGCAACATTTTTTGTGTTGTTGAGGATTTGTAGTGACCTCTTTTTAATTTGTTAACCCTGATTTTTGCCTCACTATTCTTGTTTTGAGTTTACAATCAGCGGGATGCCCCAGATTTTCTTAAGTCTCCTTCGTAGGTTTTGACTTAGTGGGCTTTTCGTTTTGAGAGATAATGACTTCCTATGTGATAGGGAACCATCACCGTCTTTTGACTCCAAAGGAATGTTTTTGATGTCATTCGTTGTATTACAAGATGAGAGTTTGCGGTTAAACGCGCGTTTGAATTAACTGAGAGACTACCCTGCCCCAAGGTTTTGATTAAAGGTTTCAATTTGTGAAAAAGAAAAACTTCTACTTCTTTGGCTCGAAGGGGTTGACTAGGGATTATCTTCCTTATAACTCCAGTGTTTAGGATTTAAAAGAATGCATGTACATCGTCAGCAAGGTCTGTCCAAAAGCATACTGTATGAGATTACGGTATTGTTTTCTTCATCCTCCCTCTAAAGGCTTGTAACTTTTAGCAAGAGTTGAATGTCATAAAGAGAGTAAAAGTCATAGTTTAAATATAGAGAAAACGAACGGATGAATTCAAGACAAACATATGCAATGCATTAATGAAACAAAGTTTGACATTAATAGATAATTGTTTGAATAACAAAAGAGAAATTACAACTTGAAAATTCAAAAGGAACAAAAGCCTCTTTGTTTGAACTTGTCACTTTAAATGGTGAGCCTTTGGCAGAAGAATTCAGTCTGGCCATCTTGTGTGAAATCTAGCATTCCTTCGTCGACCAGGTTTTGAATATTGTACTTCAACGCCCAACAATCGTTTGTATCATGTCCATGACTATAAGAATGATAGGCACACCTGGCATCCGGATTGTAGCTGGGAGAAAAAGTTTTGGGATTTGGATGAGGTCTTATTGGTGTAATCAGATTCATCCTCAGCATGTGTTACAAAGCTTGGGACATTGGTATGTTGATGTTGGTAAATTGTCTTTTGGGCTCTATTTGCCTTTGCTGATTTTCCGGTTGATGTTGACGAATTCGTTGTTGGGCTCGTGACGTGGAAGCAAATTGGGAAGGTCTTCCGTCTTCTTGTCTCATGGGAGGCTGAGCAGTGACTTGATTTCTAATCTTGATTGTTTTCCCCATACGGTTGCAACTGTCTTGACGAAGTTGGTTGACAAGAACTTTCAACTCTTCTTGTCCTTGAGCCAGATTTTGGATAAGAGCCATCTGGCCCACTAGCTGTCCCATCATTTGGACCCTCATTATGGCTATTTCAGTTCGTAGCCGCTCCAACTGGTCATCTTTGTTTCCCTCAGGATTCCCCATGATCATTCCCCTAGTGAGGAGAGCTTTCACTTCTTCTTGCCCCTTGGATAGGTTTAAGAACATTTCTCGGAGTTGAAAGTTTTGAGCCTGGATCTCCTTGATAGTCTTCTCTAGAGCCATCTCTACTGAAATAAATAGTAGGAAGATAAGGAGACCTGTATGGGAGAAACCTGTTATGATATGATGCATGATATGTGGATGAAATGTTTTCAAGGATCTCGCAGGGTAAACACAAGAGAAAGTTAGAAGTTTGAACTTTGATCAACACCTTTGATTGGAGAAATTTGTATCAGTGGATGTCCTTCCACGAGAATCAAGCTCACCATGTCAAGTGGGTCATAGCCCTTGACTCAAGTTTTCTATACTTGATCTTTGATGGCGTTTGGTCAGAGGAAAATAAATCCCCCTGCCCCTAGCTAGATGTTTGGTTCATTATAACCTACACCACAGGCCCTTGATATCCTTGAAATGGTTATCAAAAATGCTATGGTATGATGTTATGTACAAGTATGAGAGGTAAGCAAGTTTATATACAAGTAATCATATTCACACAAAGCAGACAAGTCCTTAGGTTTAGGCTTGCATGGAGTTTGTAGGTAAGTACCCTCTTGAAGTTTAGTTGGCTCAACCTGTCCTAGTTAATAGTAGTCGGGTTCTAAGGGATCTCAATATCACTGACCTTTCCCACAAGCTTCGTTCAATACTCAATTGACTCACAACCGAACAAAACTCAGGGGTCAAGTCTCAATGAGTGTAGCATCGAGTATCAACCAATTTTCAGCTCTACACCAAAACCGATCATCTCACTACGTCCTAATGGCCAAGTTGGTCAAGTAAAGTTCTAAGGTCAGTTGATGCTTCGCGACACCACGCGGCGGCCCCGTACTCTCCTTGATTCGACTCAAGGGTTACCGGTACCAACCAAAGTACCACATCAACGTAGCTACTGCTTCAACCATGTCGGTATACGCCGCACAGTTCCCTCACAGTTTATTGCTACTTACCTAAAAGGTGCCCCCAAATATGGATGTAGGATTTAAAACAAACCCAAAAAAGGAACAAAAATGTAAAGCAAACAAATCAAACAATGGAAGCAAGTAAAGGTGATCTAACCCTAAGGTAACCCCACTTTTATAAGTTCCCCAGCAGAGTCGACAGTTCTGTGATACGGTGGGAGAACTGACTTGATGTTTTGCGTTTTATCGCAAATGTTGTGGTTAGCAAGAGTCGCCACCGACTTTTCTTTTATCCAAAAGGAAATGTGAAAAAGCACAGGAAAGACCTTTGAGATGTTTTCTTGAGTTCGAGGGGTAGATTATGAAAACGGAAGGTGCTAGCACCCTTTTCATCCATGGTTTTCCATGGGCTCCTAGTTACTTGCTAGATCACTTGATTTTGTTTGAAATTGTACTTTGTGTGTGTGGTTTTTTGAAAGTATTTTTGAAAATGGAACTTCGTAATGGTTCTCGTTTCTATAAGAACGCCTACAAAGTGTTTGTTTCAAAAATAGTTCAAAAGTGTGTTTGTGAGATGTGTTTTTGAAAGTATTTTGAAAATGGAACTTCGTAATGGTTATCGTTTCTATAAGAATGCCTACAAAGTGTTTGTTTCGAAAATAGTTCAAAGATGAGAGTGTGGGTGTATAAAAATGTTTTTGTTGTGAGCAAGCGAGTAACTAGGAGCGAATCTACCTACTCAAAAGGTCTTAAATGTGCTTTTCCTCCTCCTTTAGATGTGGCTATCTTACCATTGATTTGGTAAGAAGTCCCATCGTTGGATGTGAAGGGACGGGCGTTGGGACGTTTGTATAGTCATAGAAGGCAACATATGGGACGTTTTAGCAATTTCATTTTAGGGACTAGATCGTTTATCGAAGGAAACATCGAGGGTCATCGAGGGACTACGATCTTTTATCGAGGGTCTTTTCTAAAACGCCCATGTTCGAGGGACATGACTATTTTCTGATAGGCAACAAGTGAGATTACCCTAGAGGTACATGTGTGAATAATGTGTTTGATTTGCATGCATTTAGTCTTTGATTAGGGTGGCCTATTTGTTGGTATTATCTTACCATACATCCTAGTTACTAACATTTGTATAAAGCAATAAAAATGCAAGAAATAAATATCCTACACTATTACAACCATATTGAAAGGCAAGAAAATGTAAAGGCAAAAACAAAATAAAAGAAAGGAAAATGACCTCTTCGACCCAGGCAGTAGCACCCTTCGACTCAAATCTTCATGGCCCCTTTCGAATCTGCCTTTTTTATTTCCTTCGATTGTAGGAGTGTTAGCCAGTAACCTTCGACTCACCCTTCTTGCTATTTCTTTTGACAGGCTTTAGGAGTCAGCATGTTGTGCCTTTCGATTGGGCTTGGAACTAATGCAAGGTGCAATCTGCCTTTCTGCCTTGTTGCCTTGTTCGACTGGAGGTTGAAACCCGTGAGGGAATGCCTTTCGACTAAGCCTGGAACCAGTGAAGGCATGCTTTTCGTCTAGGCCTAGAAGTCAACGTGGTTTTCCTCCTGGTTGTCTCTTTCGTTTGACCTGGAGAAAGAGGATAGAAGCCAGAAGCTTCGTTTCCTATTTCCTATTTCCTGTTTCTTTTATTTAAAGCATTAAATGGCAACATGGCCTGAGGCCATGCTAGTATTTGTCTTGTAAATAGTTTAATAGTTAAAGCAAGTTCAGGTAAACAGAAAGCAAAACGAAAGGGTTAGCTCTGAAAAATATGTTAAAAAGGTGGAAACGAAAGGAACAATGGTATGTACATGTTTCAAACAAAAGGGAAAATTACTATGCCATGAAACGAAAAGTTCAAAGGTAAGAATAACTTACCTTGCTTCAGGCCTTGAATGGATGTGGGACTTTGAGTGGAGGCCTTGGGTGCTGGATTCGAAGGAGGGGGCCAGAAGCTAGGCTTTGAATGTTGGTTTCGAAGGAGAAGAGCAAATGTGATGCTCTTTGAATTCGAAAGATACTGAAATGTGGGAATTCTTCAGAATCTAAAGAGGTGAGTGTTTGGGATTCTGGTTTTTTGATTTCTCAAGTGTTGATGAACTTGAGAGTTTTCTTGTGTTTGAGAAAATTTGGGAGATTCGTTCCTCTGGTCCAAAAAATCCTCCCTTAGCTTTGCAAATGTTCTTCTATTTATAGAAAAAAGAATGGACATGTTTGAAGTAGCCAGCCTTGCAAAACAATAAAATAATAGGTAACGTGAAAGGTACAAGTGGGGGGCCTGTTGGCAGTTGATTAGACTTGTGCCTCTGGCCCTTCTTTTCATTCAGACGAAATTCAGGTGGAAAGCTTCTTTTTGTGATAAAAGTACTTTCTATGAAAAGAAAGGGTATGTAGCCTTTTACCAAGGATAGTATTATCCAAAAGACAAAGTTTAAAACCCTTGTACAAGCCTCTGATTATGTAAAGATTCGGAAGCAACATAGCCTGGCAAATGAGATTTGGTCTTGAGTCAAATGCAAGAATGAGATCGAAGCGCACTTATTCGAAGGAAGCCTTTGCCTCAGTCGAAGCTTGTGGTCAAAACAAGCTTACTCGAATGAAGATAATGACCATTCGAATATTGGATTGAAGCAAACATATCTCCCAGTCGAAAGCTCGTGTTTGAAGGAAGCATGTTGCCCAATCGAAGCATGTGGATCGAAACAAACATAAAGGGAGTCATTTCCTTTTAGCGTGAGGGAAATTCCTGGCTTCTGAGTCGAAGGGTGTTCCTTCAAGGGAAACAAGAACTTAGTCAAATCTTGTATGAAGATATCTCTTGGCTCAAACGAAACTTGTGAGAGGCAAAGTCTGCAAGAGGCCCTTGGTGCAAGTGGATTCGAAGGAGGTTTCAAATCTAAACGAAGGATGTACCCAAGTTGCATTCGAAGGAGGTTTCAAATCCAAACGAAGGATGTAACTAACCTTGCATTCAAAGGAGGCTTTAAGTTCAAAATGAAGGGCATTCCCCAGTTTCATTCGAAGGAGGCCAAGAGTCAGTCGAAGGGTGCTGAATTGAAGGAGACATGTTTTCCTCCAAATTTGTCAAAATGTTATTTTTATCTGTTTTCTCCCTTTTTGACAGTTTCCTTTTAATTTTGGTATTGGAAAATACCAATGCACTTGTTCAAGCTTGAACCTTGAAAATCCTTGTGAGAAAGGCCTTGAAGAATGAGAGGTCAAATTTTGGGGTACAACACCTTGGTCGTCGCTCTCGTAGTTGAACACCACTCCTTGGATGAGCACATCATGAAGACCATCTCTTTGGGCATACCCAAACTGTCGCAAAGCTAAGCAAGGGTCGTAAGTGATACCTCCCCTAATGCCAATAAAATGTACATTAGGGAATTCCCCATAACGGTCGATGATAATAATGTTCTCCAAGGATCGAGAACACCAGTGAATATCTGAATGTCTGAGTGACATCAACCTATGGGACCATCTCAAACCTTGCTTGTTCTTCAATTCGGATCGAGGGAGATGCGAGAAAAACCACCTAGACAATATAGGAGTTCAACACATGAGGGTTCCTCTTTTCCTCATGGTGCGAGAGTGGAGAGAATGCAGGATATCTTCCAACGAAGTAGGCATCAGATTGCGAGACATGAAGATTTTGACAGCATTTACTTCTATAAGTTGGTCAGGATTCGGAAATAGTACCATCCCATAGATAATAAAGGCCAAGATTTCCTCAAAGGCTTGTAAATCCAGAGTGTTCCAACAATCTTGAGCTTTCTCCAACAAGAACTTGGCTAGAAACCCTCTGACACCACTTCTTGTTTCCCAATTAGCTGTGACGTTGGATTGTTGCAACTGTAGCGCTCGGGAAATCTCTTTAGGGCTTGGATCTCTTTCCGTACCATTGAAAGGTAGTTGATTGAGAATAGGAATCCTCAAGAGTTGAGAGAATTATTCCATGGTAGGTACAAGATGGTAATCGGGAAAGGTAAAGCAATGGTGCAAAGGGTCGAAGAACTGGAAAAGCACCTTTATCATGTCTTCATCAATGCTCGAGGTAACCAAGTTTAGGAGTCGAACATGTCTTTTGGTGAATGAAGAACTCTCAGGAACCCTTGATTCTAACTCTTTGAGTTGAGAAGGAATTTTTACGAGATTTACTTGGATAGTATTACTGCGGGTGGAAGCCATGTCCTACAAAATAGAACAAAGATGAATCCCAATAATCCTTGAAATGGTTAGTTCAAAAATGCAATGGTATGATGTTATGATGTTATGTACGAGTAAGCATATACACCCAAAGCAAACAAGTCCTTAGGTTTAGACTTGCATGGAGCTTATAGGTAAGTACCCTCTTGAAGTTTAGTTGGCTCAACCTATCAAAGTAATAGTAACTGGGTTCTAGGGGATCTTAATATCATTGATCTTTCTTCATCGGGCATTATTTTAGCACAAGCCTCTTTAATGGCGACCAAAATATCCCAGAAGTACGATCTCAGTGAGTGTAGTATCGAGTATCAACCAACTTCGGACTGCACCAAAGCCGGCTACCTCAGTACTTCCTAATGACCAAGTTGGTCAAGTAAAAGTTTTAAAGCCAGTTAGTGCTTCATGACACCACACAGCAGCCCCGTATTCTCCTTGACTACTCAAGGGCTATCGATACCAATAAATGTGTCACACTAACTTAGTTATTGCTTAGACCATGTCGGTATACCCCGCACAGTTTCCACAACTTATTTCTACTTACCTATAAGGTGTCCCAGATCCGAGTAGAGGATCAAAACAATCCCAAACAAGGAACCAAAATGTAAAGCAAACAAGTCAAACAAAGTAAAGAAAGTAAAGGTGATATATCCCTAAGGTAACCCCACAGTTAAGATATCCCCAGCAGAGTCGCCAGTTCTGTAATACGGAGGGAGAATTGACTTGGGGTGTTTTGTGTTTGATCGCAATTGTTGCAGATATCAAGAGTCGCCACCGACTTTTTATTTATCCAATAAAGGAAAGGGTGAAAAGAACAGGAAAGACCTTTAAGATTGTTTTCTTGAGTTCGGGGTTAGATTATGAAAAGGGAAGGTGTTGGTATCCTTTTCATCCATAATTATCTATGGGATCTTAGTTGCTTTCTAGATCATTTGCTTTTGTTTGAAAGTATGCTTTGTGGTGGTTTTTGAAAGTATTTTTGAAAAGCACCTTCGTTTAGGAAAACTTTGTAATGATTCCCGTCTCTATAAGAATGTATACAAAGTGTTGGACTTTTGAAAATATTTCATATTTTTAAAGTGTTTGGCATTTTTGAAAATGTGTTTGTGTTTGAAAATGAGCAAGCAACTAAGAACGTTTCAACCTACTAAAAAGTCTTTGTTCTTTTCCTCCTTTGATATTGGTATCTTACCATTTATTGGTAAGAAGCCTTATCTTTGGATATAAAGGGACGAGCGTGGGTCATCGTATATTCATGATAATAATGTTGTGAGATATCTTAGCATTTCTCTTTGAGGGACTAAGATCATTTATAAGGCAACATTCAAAGTGTCATCGAGGGATTATGATCTTGTATTTTGATTGTTTTTGCTAAGACATCTCACATGCATAACATGACCATTTTTCATAAGGCAAAAAATGGAATTACCCTAGGGGTGCATGTGTGAATAGTGTTTGTATTTCATGCTTGGTTTATCTTGTATTAGTGTTTTCTAAGGTTGATTTTATCTTCCCATATAAATCCTAATTACTAGCATTTATATGAAAATGATAAATTGCGGAAAGTAAATATCCTACGCTCCTATAATCATTAGGGAGATGGGGTGTACAAATTTACAAATGAATATTGCGAGAAAATAAAATCCTAATTATCTATTACAACCATATTAAAATAATGTACAAGAATTGAAATGTAAAATAAATTTGTTTTGTTTTTGTTAAGAGAAGAAATAAATTTGCTCAAGAAAATATTTTTAGTCTTTTTGTTTTAAAAGAAATAAAACAAAGTGTATGAATATAAAATATTTTTGGTAAAATAAAAGTGATGATAAAAATAAGAGAGTAAGAGTCAGAATCAGCATGTTGCTGAAATGATAGAGATCAGAAGTTCTGACTCTAGTACGCTGCAAATCAGAAAGGAAATGTTAACAGAAATGGGGAAGGCCAGAAGTTCTGGATCCGGGTACACTAAAGTTCCGGGGTTGCTGGGGATAAACGAAACTCTAGAAGTTCTGATGTAACTAGAAATCCAGAAGTTCTAACGTTATTGGAAGGTTGGAAGTTGTGGTTGTTGAGAGGGTCTAGAAGTTCTGATGCAGTTGGGAACCTAGAAGTTCTAGTTTTATTGGTAAGCTATAAGTTCTGGTAATGGGTAAGTGAGGTGTCAATGTTGTTTGGGTGGGAATATCTAGAAGTTCTGGTCCAGGATCACTTATTTTGACAAATAAATGGGAGGGGGTTCATCTAGAAGTTCTGGTCCAGGGTTATTGTATGACAAATAATGGGGTAAAAATGCCAAGAAATAAACATAAAAAGGTGTTTCTGGGGCTAGAACTCAGGACCCTTAACACTAATGTCTCTTGTGCGTGCCCTCTACCACTGGGATGGTTATACATCTGGTATAAGAGGCAAAAACATAAATATATATTACAAAGTAAGTTCGGATGGCGAACTTCATCTCCTTCTCCATGTCAAACAAAATATCTGCAACTTAGTCATTTCTCAACAAAAATGAAAATGCAAACATAGCAGTTATGGCAGATTTCATCAAGGTTTCAGAAATACAAAGCATCAAAACTGTAAACCAGCAGCAAGCATGAATTTTGCTAATCCTAATTCTAAACCCTAATTTCCTCAAGAAGTTATGCTCTGAAATTCTCTCTACTTAGGCAAAAATACATGAAATCTATGAACATATACAGAATCAGAGTCATTACGTCTACATTGTATCTTTGGAAATGCAAGCCTAACAAAGGCTAAGTAATGAGATGAAAGTCAGAAGAAACTTACCTTGGAGCTAGAAATTATTCTGTGAATCAAAGCCTGGTTCAGGTTGCTGTGATGTTCTGATCAGCTTCTTCAAGTTCTTAGAAAGCTAAAGCAACTCTTAGCTTGAGCTATGGATGATGGGAAAGTTCTGGTGCAGTCAAGGTGCAAAATTCTGGTTTTTGAAACAAAGAGTGGTGAATACTATTTTTACAGTTTGAAAATAGAAGTTGGGAAAGCTTCTATGTGTATTCTAGAAGTTGTGTGGATGATTTGATTCAGAAACACACAAGAAAAATTAGAGTTTGAATACAGAAATCAGAAAACTAGCAGGTTTCGTGTTTATGTTTGTAGTTTCAAGTTCTTGGGAATTTTCAACAAGGTTTCAAGGCTTTTTCTCAAATCTTCAACCTCTTTAACAGTTACAAATAAAGTTCAATTTATAGGCAAAGGAGCTTGGAGAAGTCAAGAGTACAGCCATTATATGTTATGGCGCTGACTTGTTTTTGGAGTAAGTTTGGACAAGTATGGTTCAAAGCAAAATAGAGTGGTTAGCAGCTTTAGCCGCGCCTAATCTGAGTTTGTAGGCATGATTTATGGAGAAGTACACTCAGAAGCAAAAGTAAGGCATGGGCCTAGCAAAAACCTTGTACAAAAATTTACTTTTCAAGGACAACAATGGTACTTCTATGCCACACGTGGGAAAATTCTTTGGATAAAGATTCA
The DNA here is from genome assembly GCA_948472305.1 of Vicia faba. NCBI lineage: Eukaryota > Viridiplantae > Streptophyta > Magnoliopsida > Fabales > Fabaceae > Vicia > Vicia faba. The sequence goes on along the minus strand of OX451737.1, from coordinate 1,620,621,190 downwards.
AAAGTGGGTGTGAGCATTGAATGATGATGAGATTTGACAAGCTAGAAAGCCTGCAATATGAGATTGGGCATCATAGCTTGAAACTTGATCAGAAGTTCAGCATAAACGTAACTTAAATTAAGAACAAATGTCCAACTTCTGATCTTTAAATCTCCCTGCTCCAGCATGATCTAAAGGAGTTCCCAGACTTTTCAGAAAGCTTGTAACATGCTTCATAATCCTTTTTTGAATCATTTTTTCAAACTCTGATTAAATCTACATGAAAACTGGCCCAGAACTTCTAACCAAATTCTGTCTTGGAAATGCCCATAATTTACTGAGTGCTTTAGTTTCATGGACGTGTCTTCAAAGATTTATAACTTGAAATCTCAACATTTCTAGGAGAAATTATGTTCTGCAATGTTTTAGATCTCATTGAGATCTACAACTCTCGTGTCAGAAGTTCTTCCTGAATCATCTTGCGTCATGATGATAGTCTGGCCAGAAGTTCAGAACTTATCATATTTCTTAACACTTTGAAAAATTTCTAAGTGTTTAGAATTTTGAATTTTCTAAAGTAACTTTGACTTTTGATTTTTATTGATGAATCAAACTTCATATTCTAATATGCCTTGATGAAATATGATTCTTGAAATTTGATTTTGATCCAAAAGTCAAAGTTTAACTTTTCAGTGTACATTTTGACCATTTTGTCCTTGTGCCAATTCCAATCCTGAATTGATGTATCAATGCTGCAAACTTGAGTCATAGAAGATCTTGTGAGAAAATCCTTAAAAAATGAGAGGAAAAATTTTAGAGTACAATAATTATCTAACTCTAATTGATAATAATGACTATTGAGTAGTAGTACTTGTTAGGTCATTCTATAAATGAAAAATCTGATGACAAATTCAAGATTGATACTTTCAATGCTACTTTGAATAAGAGGTATATACACATATTATACAATACACCAAAATCACTGCAATATGTGTACTATTCCAATGGGCAGTACTACAAATAGTCCATTCCAAAAGATAAACACAAACCACATAAATAGTTTGCACATATTTGCTTTCTTCTATTTAATGCATAGGTTATCTATACTATGCTGAGAAAAACATAGCCCTTCATATTTTGGTTGAAGAAATCAAATTTAGCATGTAAAGCATGAAAATGATAATATTTTTCATTTTGTTAAAATGTAAAAAGGTTCAAGTTTTTTCATCTTAATCATCCTATTTTCAAAAAAAAAATGAGATTTTGGTAATTTAAAATTCGGATAATATCTGGTCAATAATTGTTTTAAGTAAAATTTAGTTAATCATCATTCCAATCTTTGATCCTGCCATAGACACTTTAAAGTATTGTCACAACTAGTATCTTCTAAATCAATAAATATTGTTTTTAAAATAATGATTCGTTTATTCATTTAGAATAGCTTTAAAAGATCTTAGTTTAATGGATAAAACAAAGATAGGATAATCAACCATGCTAGTATTTTAATTATCATCAATCTATTAACTGCAACTATCATTTAAAGTCTAAACTTATAGAAATTTGATTGGCCTAGTCAAATAAAAACAACCTTTGTAACATTAGAGAAAAATAGAGTAATGGTCTCACTTATTTTTTATTTATCAAAGTGGAGCAATTCGTTGTTCCAATTATCTAGTCAATTCTAATTATAAATGGCTTTGTCGAGCCTAATAGAAAAATAAGCACTACCGTTTCTCACACTGATTAAAGTGTAATAGCTACTATTAGTGTCAAAATATATAAACTCATTTTGATTGGTACAATTAAAAAACTCATTAGTGGAAGTTTTGTTTGGAGAGAATCTATCAAATTTCTCATGAGAACCAATAACTGTGTTGAAATCACATAATATGCACAAAGGACCAAGATTGACTTGTTGAAGACTGATAAGTTCATTTTATAACTGTCTTTGTATCACATGGGAGTTGTTTGCATATACATATGCAATGAAGAATTTAAATTGATCCACTTCTACAGAAAAAGTTACAAGTTGTTCAAACAAACCCGAAACATAGGTATTCATATTTTTGCACAAAAGGCACATAGGTTTGAATCATAATCCAGTATAAAATTTAACATAAAACTCTTTAATTATTTTTTGTTTAATACACTCAATAGGGAAATGAGTATGAGGAACCATTGGTTGAGCCAGCAAAAGGAAGTTAGACTTTTGTTGATCACAAATATTTTTAATAGTAAACATAGTATCAAGGTCTCCGTCCTCTAGAATTCCAATAAATAATTTTTATTTAGTTGTATTGTGTTTACCCGACATGTCTCGAGTGATGATTTACATTATACTTTGAGTAAATTTATGTCTTTCCCTATCCTTTTTCTTGACCAAAGTAAATTCTACTTGATGTGGCTCAGGAGAATTTTCTTCATCACTCTAGAAGTAATTATTTCTCCAAATGTAAACCATCACGGGAATATAACTCTCACTCAATTCTTACCACTATTTTTCATAACCACGAGATCAGGATCATGTGACTCCCTTCTATCAACATTTAATTTTTTTTCTCAATCATTAAATTCTCATTCAAATCATTAGAAGTCTCTACTACCATTTCTTCTTCATTTAGAGAGCATGTTTTTTTATAAATGTTTCTCATTAGCATTAACCTCATTCACTACCTAAATGACTACAACCAAGTAATTCTTCTCTATAGAATTTTTAAGAGTATGGTTTCATGTCTTATTAAAATCTACAAAGTTATCATTCTCTATGACATTTACATATTCATCATTCTTTATGTCCTTCACATTGTCATTGATTGTTATGATTTGTTTGGACTTTCTAGACGTGTATCTTGTAGATTCTTAAATGAAATACTTCTCAAAAAATTTGTCTTTCAACTTCCAACATTTGTCAATGTTATAACCAACACACAAAATGATCCAAAAAAATATTTAAACTCTTGTAATTCAATTCAAAAAATAATGCATAACCTTATCTTTCCACCAAAATACAATTATGGAGAGTATTTGACATGTTGCAGTCTATCTACACACATACAAAATGTCCCTGTATTTATTTCTTGTAAGCTTGTCAATTAATAAAGGAGTGTCGATACCATAAGCAATTGCAAATAAATTAGTTGGTTCTAATCTCTAAGAAAATATCATGCATCCTCAACCATACTTGAGCATGTGTAATATTCAAAAATTTCAAGTCTAACTTCTAGCGTCCATGCAGACAAATGCAAGAGTGAGAGCTTAAAATTCTATGTCCTTACGCTTCAAATTTTGTTAAGATCCTTCTTTGATTTGAATGAAAATTCACAATAGCTGCTTCTTAGAGGAATTAAATCTCAATTAGTGATCAGACTCCATAATTTCATGAATTTTTCATGCAATTTGATGCCTTTAGTGGCACGAGACCTTTACTAGTGATTAATTTCCCATGTAAATTATTCTCGCGGTTTTCAAGTCATGCTCAATAAGTCTCTTCAAGTATTTTGATCGAGAGACGAATACCTTTGAGATAAGACTTGGTAAAATTAGAAACATATATGTCATGCACAACATGTTTCTTTTGTGCTTTGGGTTGAGATAGAGATAGAGAAATCTTTCAAAAAAGAAGTGTTGATTTTTTTTAACCGTAACAAAACAATAATATTTTTAAACTCTTAATTTTTACGAGTACTAGTTGATATTTCTCTATATGAAAATATTTCTATTGTAATTTGTAAGCGTAAAAACATCATTAATTTAAGTTTTTTTATAATTTTTTATTTTCTTGAAATAATTTCAAATGAAAGATAAATTAAGCAGTTTAATTGTTTTAGAAATAATGTTTTTGCATCAAAGTTTTCATGTTGAATTGTGTTTTGGTTTTTATGTGTGTGTATTTTTGAAATAATAGAGATTTAGATATACACACATACGATTTTGAATATGATATTTTTATTTTGATGTTCAAATATAAAAAATTAATTTAAACTTAATAACTTTAAAATACAAAATAATTTTCTAAAAAAATGAATTATTTTCAAGTATAGGTTATTAATATTAGTGTGTGAGACGCTTTTAGTGATGAGAGAAAGAGAGAATAATAAAGAAAATACGAATTATGTTATTCACTTGAATTGTATTGTATAAAATAAGGATACACACTATGAGTATTTATATACAACTCTAATTGAGATTTGACTTACACAACTTAGATTATATTTAAATATTAAATCTAATCAAATCTAATAAAATCTAATCTAATATTTCAACATACCCCCCATAATCCAATTGTCGGACCTACGCTAATCATAGTCGATCTGAACTATTTCTAATTTCTTTCTCAAATTCAAGAATATATCGATCTTCAATCTTTTGGTGAAAATGTCGGCCAACTCTGCTTCACTTACGTCGATTTACCTTTTTCCTCAAGAAGTGAAACCTAACTTTGATATGTTTACTTCTTCCATGCAGAACTGGATTCTTCGCCAGATTTATGGTTGACCTGTTGTCGATTTGCAACACTAGAGGTTTCTTCACTCCGGCCTCCATTTCTTCAAGTATAAATCTTATTCAAATTGCTTGACATGCAACATAGGATCCTGCTATATATATATATTCAGTTTCACACTATGACAATGCCACCATCGGTCACTTCTTCGAACACCATGAGATTAAGACACCAAATACTTGAAAAATATCCAGTTGTGCTTCTTCGATCTTTCTTATTTCCACACCAATTGCATCTGAAAAACAAGTAATTATTGCTTCTTTGCCTTCACAATCTCGTCAAAATAGAATTCCATAGTCTATCGATCCTTTTAAGTATATTAGAATTTTTCTTCCAACCTTCATGTGAGACACTCTTGGTTCACCCATGAATCTGCTCATTAATTCGACTGTGAAACCTATATCAGGTCGACTATTGCACACATTCCTCAGAGATCCCACGATTTTCTTGAACAAAGTTACATCGAATTTGTCTTTCTCTCCATTATTTTCCAACTTCACATTTGGTTTGACTGGTGAGGATGTATGATTTAAATCATCCATTATGAATCTCTTGAGTGTCTCTTTGACATACGTCATTTGATGTAGCACCATACCTTGCTTCGACATTTGAAATTCCATGCCTAGGAAATAAGACAATTTTCCCAGATCCAACAGTTCAAATTCTCTCATCATCAGCTCTTTGAACTTCGACAAGTTATCGAAGCTATTTCTAGTTACCAAGAAGTCATCAACATACAAGCATATGATTGTTATATCTTGTGTACAACCTGAACATAGACACCATACTCTGATTTGCATTTGACAAATCCTAATTTGAATAAGTATGAGTCGAACTTCTTGTTTCATGCCCTAGATGTCTTCTTGAGGACACTGAGCGCTGTGTGCAACTTATATACATTACTCACTTCCTTCTGAATCACAAATCCTGGCGGTTGTGTGACATAGACCTCTTCTTCTAAATATCCATTCAGAAATGCTGATTTCACATCTAAATAAAATGTCGACTAGGCTTGGTTGCATGCCAATGCTATCACTAGTCGAACAGTCTCTAATCTTGCTACTAGAGCAAATACTTCAGACTAGCTAAGTCCCGCTCTTTGTAGAAAATCTCGATCTACTAATCTTGCTTTATATATTTCTATCGACCCATCAACATTGTGTTTCAACTTGAACACCCATTATACTTCGATAGCTTTTGTATGTGCTGACAATTAGACTAATTCTCATATATTATTTCTTTTGATTGCCTGTAACTCTTCGACCATAGCTTACTTCCACTGTTCAATCTTCAAAGCTTCGTTATTGTTGATTGGTTTAGCACTTGCAAGTAAAGTAAAATGAACTAATTGTCCATGTGGCGTGACTTCATCATCACCCACCACTTCATAATCATGAAGTTTTATTGGAAGAACTATATTTCTTTGAGGTCTTTGACTTGTTTCAGCCACAACCTCTTCGACTTAATTTGACTGTTTCTGGAATGTCAACAACTGCTTCAGCTTTGATTTCGATTGGAATATCTGGAACTTCTTCGACTTTGACTTCATCAATTTCTTCATAAAACCATAGTTCATCAATGGCTTGTTAATTGCATCACCAAAATTTCAATCCCAGGAAGAATTTTCATCAATCACAATGTCTCGACTCAACACAATCTTCTCATTAACTAGATTGTATAGCATGTATGCACCATTTTTATGATATCCTACCCGAATCATACGTTCACTCTTGTCATCAAACTTACTTATTCTCGCATCAAGAACATGCTTGTAACACATAGAGCCAAACACCTTCAAAAAGACTCACTGATGGTCTTCTTCCACTCCATAATTCTTCAGGAACTTTATTATTCAATATCTTGGTACGGCATTGATAACACTAAAACACACTGCATATTTGGCTCAGATTGCACATGTTTGTTAGGGTTTTTATTGTCATTTTCTTTTGTTATGCTTGTTTCTGTTTTGTTTTCAGGTATTTTGATTTTCTAGAGCACCTCTTGAAGAAATGAAGAAAAAACGAGCAAGAAATCAAGTTTTTGAAGCAAATTGTACGCATGGCATCCAGCATGGCGCCCGCCATAGGGTAGGCCATGACATGGATTGTTTTCAACCGCCTTCAACTGCCACGTTCTCCTCAACTTCCCACCTTTGTTCACATGGCGGGTGCCATAGGGACATGGCGGGCGCCACCTTTGTTAAATGGTGTCCCACCCAAAAGGAGTCGGGGGGCACTTTTGTAATTCCATGGAGTATAGTTTTTCTATAAATAAGAGGTTCTAGTTTCATTTTCTTTTCATCCAAGCTTAGTTACAAACTTAAGACACATATTGTCAGATCTTGTAAGTGATAATCCGTTCACATCGAAGAGTTATCACGCCATTGATAGAGTCTGTAATCGAGTTTGGATCACTTTGGTAGAAGTTAATCTTGGCGCCATTTTCATTTCCAATCGCATTTATTTCCAGTTGTACCTGATTTAGAGCCTACGATTTGGATCAGGTTTTTATTTACGAAGTATTTCTTTACTTTATTTATTTCCTCGCACTCGCTTTACTTTATTTATTTTCTCGCACTCGCTTTACTCTATTTATTTTATTGCACCCGCTTTACTCTATTTATTTTCTCGCACTTGCTTTACTTTATTTGTTTTCTCTCACTCGCTTTCCTTTATTTATTTCCTTGCACTCACACCTATTTAACATGTCTGTTTATATTTCCATGTCTGGCTAAATTTTAAAGGTTGGAATGTAAGGATCATAATTAAAGTGATATTCCATATAATGTGTCTGTAGAAATATCTAAAGGATTGTTTTGGTTTTTAACACAAGTTTTCTACACTTTATTTTTTTTGGGTAAGATTGAAAGTCGTCCAACCTTTAGTTAAACTTGGGTAGTCTTAGTTGTTCAAAGGAAGTGAAAGCGCTTTGTTCAATAAAGTAGAAATCTTTTAACACTTTTAGAAAAATGATTTCAAAAATCTTTTCGGACGCGTTTACGGGTTTAAATGTCCAGTCCTCTTTTGGAAAGAAGTTCCAAGTCAAAATTACTTTTCAACTAAGTCAAGAAACTATATTTCTTAAAAATAGGTTTATTACTTTAACGCAATACACACCTTTTTATAAGTGACAATAAGAGGGTTTGATTAAAGAATAAACTCGGTTCTGAATACGCGAAAGCGACAGTTCCTGTTAAATTAGTTCTTTTCATGAGTAGAAAATATTTCCTTATAAGTAGTTCAATTTAGAAGCATCGAAATATCATTAGATTGTGTGAATTACATTCAAGCCTGTTGCTTTTATCTAAATTTATATTTTCATACTTTACTTACACTGTGCACTCATAAACCGCTGAATTAGTTTACCTTAGATAAACATCATAACAATAGAAATTGATAGATTGATGTTTGGTCTTTGTGGGATCGATAATATTTTATATTACTCTAACACGTTTCGTATACTTGCGAAAACCATGCATCAAGTTTTTGGCGTCGTTGCCAGGGATCAATTACGTCAAATTTCGTACCCTTATGTTACACTGTCTAGACTAAGGCTTTATTAAGCCGTTAAATGTGAAGAACTTACAGCACCTGAAGTTTATTACATCCTTTAGTGGAACCCGAACGTTACGCCCACACATGTCTCTTACTCCAAAGAGTTAGGAGAGCTATGGCTGAGGAACGTAACCAAAGACCCCTTATGGAATTCTCCCAACCCTCTGACGAGGAACCCAATTCTAGTATATTAAACCCTATTATTCCTGCTAACAACTTCGAACTGAAACTCTCTCTATTACAATTAGTACAACAAAACCAATTCGCGTGTCTCCCTACAGAGAACCCAAATCAACATTTAAAAGTCTTTATCCAATTAGTTGACACCTTTAAAACCAACAGAGCTATACCTGAGGTGATTCTTTTAAGACTATTCCCTTTCTCCCTCAGAAATAAAGCACGTTATTGGTTAGAATCCCTTCCATCCAATTCCATAACAACATGGGAAGACCTTAGGAGAGTGTTCCTTGCCAGATATTTTCCCTCAAGTAAGACTGTTATCCTTCGAAATCAGACCACCAGGTTTACTCAAAACCAAGCTGAATAACTTTTTGAAGCATGGGAGAGATATAAAGACCTATTGAGAGCTTGTCCACACCATGGCCTAGAACAATGGTTAATCATTCATACCTTCTATAATGGACTCATTTATAGAACTAAGATGACTATCGATGTTTCCAATGGCGGTGCATTGATGAACAAACCCTACACAGAAACTTGTGCTCTCATCGAAGATATGTCCCAAAACCATTACCAATAGGGAACCGAACGAGCATCAGTTGAGAAGAAAGAGACCCAAGGAGGAATACATGAGATAAGTTCTATAAACATTATGCAAACCAAAATGGTCGCTTTAGCACTTAAAGTTTAACATATGTCTTCAAACCCAGCCATTTTAGCGGAAGTCCACCCGGAATGTGAAATATGTGGAACCAAAGGACACCAATCAACTGAATGTGGTCTGTTGAATGAAAAGAGCACAGACCAAATCAATTATGCCCAAGGAAACCCATTTTCAAATACCTACAACCCTGGATGGAGGAATCACCCAAACTTCTCCTATAAAACAATAATCCTATCCAAAATTCAGCACCTCTGAGACCATTAGGTTTTCAAGCCCAAATACAAAACCAACCTATGCAAGTTATACCCCCAAAGCCGAACCTAGAGAAGATTATGGAAAATTTCATTTCGTCCCAAACCCAACAAACCAAAGAATTCCTAAACCAAAACATTCATGTAAATGAATTAATCACACAATTAGGAACCAAGGTTGACCAGATAGTCACCCACAACAAAATGCTTCAAACCCATATCTCTCAGGTAGATCTCGAACAAGCCCCCAAAACTACACCTTCAGGGAAATTTCCTGGACAACCTCAACCAAACCATCAAGGACAAGCGAATGCCATTACCTTACCAACTGGGACTGCTTATGACGAACCTGTCTACCCAGCATTGAATGAATCCAAAGCTTCTAAGAAATGTGTTGTGCCTACGGACGAAGTAGAGGAACCAATGGAATATGAAAAACAGAAAGATAAAGGAGAAGCCATAAATAAAACTTATGTACCACCCCCGCAATACAAACCACCAATACCATATCCGCAAAGACTTAAGCAAACGAAATTTAACAACCAGTATAAAAAATTCATAAAAATAATAGAGAAACTCCATATAGAGATTCCTTTCACCAAAGCCATCACCCAAATACCATAATATGCTAAATTTCTCAAAGACATCCTAACCAACAAACATAGGCTTGACAATCCCAAACCCTTGGAATGCAATTCTATTTCCGAAAATAAACTCGCTAAGAAAGAGAAAGACCCTAGAAATTTTTCCATACCTTGTATTTTAGGAAATCACATGGTCGACAAAGCATTCCTGGACTTAGGAGCTAGTGTGAGCTTAATGCCTCTGGCAGTTTGTGAGAGATTAAAATTAGGCAAATTGCAACCTACTAAGATGTCTCTTTAATTAGCCGATAGATCTGTTAAATATCCAATCGGCATATTAGAAGACGTCTCGATTAGGATCGGCAAATTGTATATCCCCACTGACTTTATTGTCATGGACATAAAAGAAGATGACGATATCCCAATCCTTTTAGGTAGACCATTCTTATCAACTACAAGAGCCATAATAGATGTCAAGAGAGGAAAGTTGACTTTTGAAGTAGGTGATGAAAAGATAGAATTTATTCTCTCGAAATTTCTTATGGCACCAGTAATAGGAGATGCATGTTATGCCATAGACATCATTGAAGAATGCACTAGGGAACTAGATCAAGAAGGACTTGCACCAACAATCAAGATAACTTTAACCCTCATAAGGGAAGATGATGGATTTGAAAAGATGGAACCCTACGTTGATGATAACCTTCAAGAATGTTTTGCCCTTAATCTAGATTTTATACCATGCCCTAAGAAACCAACTGTAGAACTTAAAGAACTACCCAAGAATCTAAGATATGAGTTTTTAGATGAAGGAATGAGCCATCCAGTTATAGTCAGTGCTACCTTAAACCAAGAAGAAACAAACCAACTCTTAGATATTTTACGAAAATATCCCCTAGCTTTAGGATATAATATCTCTGATCTGAAAGGTATAAGTCCATCTGTATGTATGCATAGGATTTTACTTGAGGAATATTTAAAACCCTCTAGAGAACATCAGAGAAGGATGTGATACAATGGCAGAACCGACTGTTATACTGGTTTCGCATTTGAATTTGCAAATTTCACAGTAAGCAAGAGTCGCCACCGACTTTTCTTTTATCCAACAAAGGAAAGGGTGAAAAGAACAGAAAAAGACCTTTCGAGATTATTTCTGAGTAAGGGGGTAGATTATGGAAAGGGAAGGTGTTAGCGCCCTTTCCATCCGTAGTTATCTACGGGCTCTTAGATGCTTAACTCATTTTGAAATACTTTGTGCTTTATGTGTTTTGAAAAGTATTTTTGAAAGCGCCTTAGTGCGGCTAACTTTGTAATGTTTCTCGGAATAGTAGAGAACGTATACAAAGTGTTTGAAAATGTTTTTGAAAGAAGTTTTTGTGCAAGTGCAAAAATTGTTTGAGCAAGCATCTAACAGCTACCTTCTTTACTCGAAAGGTTGTTCTTTTCCTCTTTTCCTCTAGACAGTACTATCCTACTATTAGTGAGTAGGTAGCCTTAGTCGTTGGTTATTTGAGGGACATTCGAAGGGACGTTTATACAGTTACAAAGGCAACTGGGAAAGAAAATTTAGTAACTACCCTAGGGTTTTAAGATCACTTTATCGAGGCAACATCGAGAGGGTCATCGAGGTACTTGTGATCTTTAAACAGGAGGGTAGCCACTAAAATCTCTCACGTTTCGAGAGTTGTGACTGTTTTTCCGAAGGCAACCAAAGTGGGATACCCTAGAGGTGCGCATGTGCAATTGTGTTATATTTATCTTTGCATTTTGGTTTGCTAGCGTCTTGTTTTATTCGTGCCATACCACCCTAGTTAACATGCATCTAAACAATTGATAGTTTGCAGTAATTAAAAGCGCAGAAAGATAAATCTAGCTATTACAAGGCTTCGGGAGGGGGATTATTGCAAGTCCAAAATTGGAGAAAAATAAAGAAAAGAAGTAAAGTAAAGACCTAATTATAGCTATTATATCCAGTAGACAAATACAAAAATATGAAATAATACGAAAGTGTTTAAACGCGCGCGAATTGAAAATAACGTCTAAAACCCTAATTTACTTATAAGTTTGAACTCTTTTTGGTGGTTTTTTTGTTTATTTTAAAAAATAATAAATTAAATTAAATCTAATTAGTTAACTAAAAAGGAAAATAAAATTAAAAGTAAATCTAACCTTTTTTGTATTTTTTACTAATAAAATAAATATTGAAAATTTACCCTAATTCTAATTATTAATTTTTTTTGGAATTTTTATTATGAAAAGAAAATGAATTTACCTAAATCTATTTAATTTTTAAATTAGAAAAGAGTTAAAATAATTAATTAATTAATTAACAAAAATAATTTTACTAAAAAAAACTAAAACCTAATTTTGGTGATTTTAATTATTTTATATGGTTATTTAAAAAAAAATTAAAAGAAATAAGCAAATTAAAACAAATAAATAAAAGGAAATTGCAAACGGGCCTGATGTAAACATCAATGGGGGGGGGGGGGGGGGGGTTGTGATTTTTGAAAAGGTAGGCCCATCTGAGAAGGAGGCCAAGTTTACTTTGTGATCCAGTGAGGGCGGCTTTGGAGAGCACATGTTAGTCTACACGTTTGGATGCATTGGATTTGAATCAAACAGTGATGAGCTGATGGTACACGGTGCACGTCTGGCAACTATATGTATGAGATCTGCATTTGTAAATGTTAAAAAATAAAACCTTAGACCTGGGTATCGAACTCAAGTCCTATCCCATTGCACGCTTACATTCTACCATCCCAACCAACCGGTCATTCATTGACACACATGAAAGCTATAATATAATATGTAACATAAAAACAACAATTATTTAAATTTGCAAAAAATGTGCGCTGATTGAATTCACCAATAGGATGGAGACACATGGGTGCCGGAGTCAGCCAAGTTGACTAGGTCGGAGTCAAGATTCTGTTATCTTCTCCGATGGCCCAAAAATCCCAGAACCTACAAAAGGCTAAATCGAAGCTTAAGATTTAGGCTACCCCCCTAAATCGGGGTCTGTCAATCCAGTGGTGGTGTTCGTTTTGCCTGAAACAACCTAGAAGTATTGATACGAGTGGTACATGCACGTTTTTCCCTAGCCATGGCAAATCACTCAAAGCTTGTAAGTAAAGGATCATGACAAGTCTAAACATGATTTTGAATATGTATGTATGCATCGAATCATTCAACAATACATGGATTAAAAGCTTTAAAAAAAGAAAATGTTACCAAATTGGAGCAATTTGTATGCGTGATCCTCATGCCTAGAAATTGAGACATTCAAGAAGCTAGTGGGATGCTTGGAATTGACTGAAGATGGCTAGAGATGGGAGTTTCCTCATGCCCTCTTTATTTGAATTTTTGGAGTACTTAGGGTTTTGTTCTTGAGGAGGCTATGTGTATGCTTTAGGTCTGAATTTATTGTATATATGTTGTGGGAAAGATTAGGTCAGAAAATCCATCCATGAGATCAAATATATTCATGCTTTTAAAGACATGAAGATTTTATCCAAAATTTCTAAAACAAGAAGATATTTCCCTCCTCTTGCGTTGTGTGTTTTTGACAGCTTTTTGTGAGCTTTTTGGGTCTCCAACATGATCAAATCTCCTAGCCTTACATACCTCATACATTAATCTTGCATTTATTTGATTTATTTTGATTTTATTTAGATAAAAAATAAAAAATAAAAAAGATAAAAATAAAACTCATGCATGGGTGAGTTTATAGGCTCTTGGACATGTCATGAATATGTTTAAGTCTAAAAAATTAGACCCATTAACCTAAAAACACAAATTTGCTCAATGTGCATTTCTTGAAATTTCTCAAAATTTCCAAATTTGTGCAAACCATAACATATTCCATTTATAAACTTTAAATATGATCTTTGACTTTTTGGAAATCCCAAGATGTCCTATTCAATCCCTCTTTTCATCAATTTTGCATTTGAAAACTTTATCTTGATGTAAATGGTCTTGGAAAAAAGTGTCTTTTGTTGACTTTCTGAAAATGACTTGTAATGTATGAGCTTGTATCTTTCAAATGGTGAACTTCTTGATCTTGAGGGAAAAAAGAGAAGTTGTATGGAATTGGATTCTCTTAAAAATGAGCTTTGGTTTGAGAAAATGGATGAAGTATGTGAAAGTCATGCTCAATTAAAGTTCAATTGACTTTTCCTATAGAAACCCTAATTTAGCAACTCTTGACTTTTGATAGATTAGGATCATTTCTTGAGGAATCATGATCAACCCTTGATAAAATGATGGATATCACTCTAAAATGTTGATGTTGACAAAAAATCTTGAAGTTTGACTGTATATTGGCCACAATTGACTTTTGATTTAATATAGTTAATTTTCAAGCATTTGAGCAATTGATTGAACAAACTTACAGTGCAAGGCATGAAACTTGGCATGGACAATCTTGAAGACCTATTAGGACCATGGAAAACATTTGAGACCTTTGGAGCTCATACATCTTAGTGAAAAATGAAACCCTAGTTAGAGGTTCATTGCTTAGGAGGAGAATTTGTCTGGTCAATTCTTGGTCATCTTTGAGCAATTGAAGACCTTAATGAGCATGTCTTGAGTAAAAATGGGAGGGAAAATTTTTGCGTACCACAACTGCCCCTATTCAATCTTCTTAAACTTAAGGATTTAGACTGGCTTGTTTGCCTTTCATAATCTGAGGGTGGAAGATGATTGAACACTAAAGTGCCCAGAAATTTGTACTCGCATGAGATAACGTCGTTGTTGATAATATTGGGAATGGGCTTCCAGATGCCATTTGGAGAAGATGGCGGAGATTCGTCGGAGATGGGCTTAAAGATGCCATCCAAAGTAGATGCTAACTTCATAAGAGGTCTCTTTTGTGGGAATTCCTGTTCCTGTTGTTTGAGGAGGACTCTGCTGGGGAATGTTGGTTTCTGTTTGGGGAATAGAGTCTAGGAGCTTTAGTTGTCCATTACTCTATTGGGGAGTTTATATCTTGACTGGAGGGATGAAAGTTAGTTGTTATCTGGTCGAAATCCTGGTTTCACAGTAACTTACCGAAGATCATAAAGTTGACTACAATCTAGTCGTATCCCAGGCTTCACAGCGAGTTACTGGGGAATATGAAATTAATTGTTATCTGGTCGATTTCCAGGCCTCACAGTAATTTGCTTAAGTTTAAACTATTATTTGGTCGTATCTAGGCTTCAGTGACTTGAACTGTTATCTGGCCGAGTCCAGGCTTCAGTGATTTGAAGAAATTAAGCTGTTATCTGGTCGGATCTAGGATTCAAATTGAATTTTGAGGTATGTTGTTATCTGGTCGGGTCCAGGCTTCACAATCCCTTGAATTGTAGATTGACTGTTATCCGATCAGATTCTGGGCTTTAGTAATGATGTTAACTATTATCTGGTCAGGTCTAGGCTTCACAGTGTTGTAGAAATTTGATTGTTATCTGATCAAATTTCGAGCTTCAGCAATGATGTTAACTACTATCTGGTCAGGTCCAGGCTTCATAGTGCTGTAAACTGCTATCTGATCAGATTCCAGGCTTCACAGTGTTGTACTTGATGTTAACTATTATCTGGTCGGGTCCAGGTTTCACAGTGACTGATGAGATTTAATTGCTATCTGGTTTGATTTCAGGCATTGCAATAATCATAAACTACTATCTAGTTGGATTCCAGGCTTCACAATGAGTTATTGAGTTGTTACTTCAAATAGCTGCCTTGTCTTGTTTCAGGAATTAATCTTGAATTTTTGAGAAATGGTGATGATATTTGTCTGTTAATTTTCCCTGAAAAGATAAAGAATTAGTTGTATTCAATGTCATGATGTATGTAATGCATTGCATGATGTTGCTCTCAAAATAAATGAGATTGCGCTATATGTATTTTGTATGCATATGCTATGACACTTGTAACATGATGTATGAATATAATATATGAACTGGTGAGCTGTTCTTTGTAGCGTCATTGAATTGATAGGAAAAAATCCATGACTGCTATTGGGGATGAAGAATTTGATTCTTCATTTAGTGTTAAAGTTGACTTGTTGGGAGATGGATTTCCATGGCCAGAGAAATAAACTCTACTGGGGGAGCAAACTCCGTAAACTGCTTGGGTTTTTTTATGAAGCCCTGTTGGGGAACCCAAGAAGTTTATGAACCAGGCTGAGGAATTCTTCAAGATTCTGGGGATATAATTGGAGACTATTGCTCTGTCGGGGATATCGGTAACTCTAACATCATTAGGTTGTATACTGAAGATATGGTAGTGACTTTGTAGTAGGACGTATCTATCTCTGTACCTGCTGGAGAAAGTATCTGCGGGGATTTGTAGATGGCCTTTTTAAGACGGTGTCCCGTTTCTTAAAGCCATTAGTAACTATATTTCTATTTTTTATGCATGTATTTGTAACCGGTAATCACATTCAAATGCATATGTTCAAAAATAATCAGTGGACATTTTTGCAAACAAAACAGAAAAATAAAAACAAATAGTTTTGCACTTTCAAAGAGATAGTTTTGTATTAATCTGAAGAAGTCTGCCTATAACAGGCGTTTTGTACAAGGAGAAAAACATCCTAGCAGGAGAATGCCGTCGTAAGAATGAAAACTATACAAAGAAAAACATCTATGTGAAATGATCCAATTGGGTTCCCATTCTGCTATTGTCTTTATTTCTTTGAGCGTATCATCACTTTGCTGCTTGACCGAAGCTGACTGGATTGATTAGTACCATTTGAACTTGACTCTTGTTACCGAAGTCTGTCCATGTGGTGATCTGACGGGACATAGTTATACGCTTTTAATCCCTAACTTTTTCCTGGACCACCCTTTCGGGTTTTCAGCCCACCGGGATACCCTTTTTTGCCCAAGCCGCCTTTTTAGGTTTTCGATTTGCCGGGTGTACAAATTTTTCATATATGTATCCCTAACTTTTGCTCGAACCCTTTTGGTTCGCTGGGATGCCCTTACTTTTTCCTATGCCAGTCGACCTAGCGGGTCTTTGCTCATGTGTAGTATCTTTTAACTATGTCCGCGTGTACAAGATGCAGAAGGTCGTCACCGTCCATAGTGGTTAAGGTCATAGCTCCACTAGAAAATATGTTCTTGATCACAAATGGCCCTTCGTATGTGGGAGTCCATTTTCCCCTTGGATCACTTTACGGCAGGATAATGCGCTTGATTACTAGGTCACCAACCTGATATACTTGACGTCTGACCTTCTTTTTAAAGGCTTTAATCATACATTTTTGGTACATCTGACCATGACAGACAATCGTGAGCCTCTTCTTGTCAATCAGGTTCAACTGGTCAAGTCGAGTCTGGACCCATTCGTCTTCATTCAAACTTGCATCCTTCATGATTCTCAAGGAAGGGATCTGGACTTTCATGGGTAGGACAACTTCCATACCATATACCAGAGAGAAAGGAGTTTCCCCTGTTGACGTACGTACTGAGGTACGATAGGCATGAAGGGCAAATGGTAACATCTCATTCCTGTCTTTGTATGTCACGGTCATCTTCTACATGATCTTCTTGATGTTTTTATTAGCAGCCTCTACAACGCCATTCATATTTGGCCGGTAAGGTGAAGAGTTATGATGCTAAATTTTGAATTGCGTACAAAGTTTGGTGATCATAGTATTATTAAGATTGGCACCATTATGTGTAATGATTCTTTCTGGAATACCATACCGACAGATAAGGTTATGTCTGATAAACCGTGCCACGACGTTCTTGGTAACGGAAGCGAATGAGGATGCCTCGACCCACTTTGTGAAGTAATCAATGACAATGAGGATGAAGCGGTGCTCATTATAAGTTGTAGGTCTAATCTCTCCAATCATATCAGAATAGATCTGGCATTTGTGATAAGTTTGGGAATGCTGATAATAGTCTGCTTCCATAGTAGACCAGTAGTACCCTGCCCGTAACATCTTTCTAGCCATTGTGTGCCCATTAGAATGGGTGCCAAAGGTACCTTCGTGCATATCTTCCATAATCTTCTCTACTTAACTCTTGTCTACACACCGAAGCAAAGTAGAATTGTGGTTGCGCTTGTAGAGGATTCCATTACTGAGGAAAAACATGGCTGAGAACCTTCTCAGGAAATTATCATTGATGGAAGCCCCCTCAGGATACTCTTGAGCTTCGAGATACCTTTTTACTTCATGGAACCATGTTTTGTCCACTGCTTTTTTAGTATCAATCTCATAACAGTATGCCAGTTCATCCAATCTCTCAATAGTGATCTGGGGAGCTTCATTATCCCATCTGACCTTGAACATGGATGGCATAGTAGCTAGCGCATCAGCTAATTGATTTTGCTCTCGTGGAAAATGCTCAAAGGTGACTTCTTCAAAGTGTGGAATCATTGTCAACAGATGCTCTCGATAAGGGATGAGATTAAGATGCTTCATGTCCCATTCTCCTTTGATTTGACTAATCACTAGGGCCAAGTCTCTAAATACACTCAAAAAATTTATTCTCAAGTCGATAGCAGCTTTGAGACCTATAATGCATGCTTCATATTCAGCCATATTGTTGGTACAGTTGAAACATAGCCTAGCAGTAAAAGGAGTATGACAACCTTCGGGAGATATGATCACAACACCGATGTCATTTCCAAGTGAATTAGAAGCTCCGTCAAAAACCATAGTCCATCGGGATCCTTTTTCAAGTCCTTCACTCGGTCCAGGTGTCGTACCCCAAATTTTTCGAGATTAAAATAGAAGAAATATTTAATTAAGGATGGTACATCAGTATCTGATGGTCCATATTTATCCTACTAGGGGGTACTTTAAATTCAGGAAAGCGGTACTTTGTAAAACCAAGAAGACTCGTGTATCCGAAAACCTATTCGCAAAGCATGTTTGCCAGTGGCCCATGAAAATTTGAAAATAGAAAATTATTTTAAAAGAAAAGGAGATAATAATTACTAGGTTATTAAATTATTAAGTCCATTTATGTTTAATTTTATATTAATTAATAATTAAGTTTTAATTAATAAAACCCATTTTAGTGTTATTAAAAAGGGGGTAAAAACTTTAAGTCCATTAGAATTCAGGGCCCATTTTTGTTCTGATTGAGTAGCAAAGGGGGGTGTAATTACAAACTCATTGGCCTATTAAGATTTGTTATATTGAGAATTGATTATTAAAAAACTCTTTTATTTTATTAAACATTTTTATAATTAAGTTATTAAGAGATCTATTATAATTATTTTTTAAATTATTTAATTAGATATTTTTTTTATGTAAAGAGTTTTTGTTTGTCTGAGAAAAAAGATTTGTTTCATAAGGCCATTTGGGCCCAATTGAAAAAAGATTTTGTTGTTTAATTAAAACATAATAAAAGATTATTGTTGCTGTAAATAAAAATGATGTTGGGTTGAGTAAAAATACTATAGCGCACGACCCAAGCTAAAAAAAATACTAAAACAACAACTACAGCCAGGATTCAAGTTGTCCTTTTACTAACGGGTACTATTGGGATTAAAAAGAAACGAACAATCTTAAAGCAAATCTTCAGAAGTTAAAGCAAATTTGCAGGCCTGCATAAAAGGCGCAGAACCAGATCCAACCTTCATCAAAATAGATTAAACAAATCTTTTACTAGCCAAATATGAAGAATACAATCAAGCAATCTCAGTACATAATCAAATATACAGGATTAAATCTCCGAAAAAATGTATCAAACCTACTAAATCATATCTAAAACCAAATCAAGTCTCAGATTTACATGTATTACGAAAATCAAATCCTAAACTAAAAATCACAGAAATGAGATGAACAAAATCAATCTTTATCCAAAGTCCAATCTCAGAATTCCAATCAAATCTTTTATGGCATATTACAGAATCAATCAAAATATTAAAAGTCCTAATTCTTATCCCTAATCTAAGCTAACAAATTTCTAAAAACCCTAAAATCTAACCCTAATCAGAAAGCTATAAATACAGAAAAAAACAGTTACAGAAGGAGGATATTTTTTTGTTGCACGGAAAAAAGATACTGTGAAGAGTTGAGCAACGGAGAAGCGAGAGCAGCTCGAATCTGACGAGGAAGTCATCGCAAGCCAGCACCGTTGAAGAAAGGAAGAACGGTTGGGGTTTCATTGTCGGAAACCACAACCGTCATTGACAGCCTCCTTCAACCACCCATCGCAGCCTTCAATCAACGCCGGACACTTGAAGAATTGAAAGGGGTAACTCACTCTCTTCAGTTTTGTTGTTTGATTGATGTAGGGCTAGGGGTTTGTGGGGGTAGATCTTGTTTTTTCCGGCGCCTACGTGGTGGGTGTTGGGGCTTTAGGGTTTGGTAGGAAGAAGAAGATTAAGGGATGTGTTTGCTACCGTGAGAGAGAGAGAGAGAGAGAGAGAGAAAGGTGAAGACTAAGCCACTGTAAAACAAAAAATGAGGAAAATGAATAAAAATAATTATGTTATCAGTTGAGATCCCATACACGCGCACCACCATTGGGTTATCATACTCCTTCGTTTTTCATCCGCCAGACCTTGATCAAACGGCCACTAGGCCAAGTCTGTGTTAGCAACTGTGCATCCTCGCAACACACAATAACATGGACCCCTCCAAACGCGTTTGGGCCTAAGCTCGTTAATGTTCACACTCCCAATCCCTAGTTTACTGAAACAACAAAGCATTCACACCCCCTTCCTGGACTCATGTTTGAGCCTAATTCAAATTATTTACAACACCCCCTGTTTTACTTGTCAATTAGAAATTGCACCCCCCTGAATTTAGTTTATTTATTTTCTTTTATAATTCTTTCTAATTTTTTTATACACACACACACACACACACACACACACACACACACACACACACACACACACACACACACACACACACACACACACACACACACACACACACACACACACACACACACACACACACACACACACACACACACACACACACACACACACACACACACACACACACACACACACACACACACACACACACACACACACACACACACACACACACACACACACACACACACACACACACACACACACACACACACACACACACACACACACACACACACACACACACACACACACACACACACACACACACACACACACACACACACACACACACACACACACACACACACACACACACACACACACACACACACACACACACACACACACACACACACACACACACACACACACACACACACACACACACACACACACACACACACACACACACACACACACACACACACACACACACACACACACACACACACACACACACACACACACACACACACACACACACACACACACACACACACACACACACACACACACACACACACACACACACACACACACACACATATATATATATATATATATATATATTATAATTATTATTATTATTATTATTATTATTATTATTATTATTATTATCAAATAGTGATTTATTTTTATTTTTATTATTATTATATCATGATTATTATATTTGCTATTATTATTATCAATATTTATTTTCTATTTACTATTATTATATTTTATTTACTATCTAAATATTATTATATGATTAAATAAATTATTTTATATCAAAATTGCATATATTATTTGCATTAAATCTTTTCTTCTAATCATGCATTAATCAAGATCTTCGCAATTAACACAGTTAAAAAACACAAACAAATCATACAATTATTTTTCGCAATAAACTAGGTTAATCAACTGTTTTTTTTGCAAAAGGGTTTCAAACTAGTTTTAACTTACTGCGCATTCAGTCAAAATCTCTGCAATCACTATTCCCAACCAAGTGCGAGGTGATTCAAAATATGTTTACAAACCCCTAAAAAACACCAACCCCATACGAACTATGAATTGGGACTCTGATTCCTCGTAAAAGGATACGTAGGCGTACAATCAAAAATCGTGGCGAGTCCTCTTAATTAAAGCTTAAAACCATGTTTACCCCAAACCTAAACTTATAACCCAGTATCCTTGTGAACAAGGTAGATTAAAGGTGCCTAACACCTTCCTTTCGTTTAAGTGAGTCCGAAACCTAGAATCTCTGTATGCGAATTAGGGTTTTCTGTTAGATTCCCTTCCGTAGGATAAAAACTAATAGTGGCGACTCTAATTTAAAAACCAGTTGCAACAGCTGGCGACTCTGCTAGGGACTCTCCTTAACTCTAGGTTTAGGTTTTTTTGGTTTTTTATTTTTATTTGCTTATTGCATTTATCTACTTTATCACATTTATTTATTTATTGTCAATTTCTATTATCATCATATATTTACTTCCTGGTGGGTTTTTCTATCTCAAAAATATTTCCAATATAATCCTTAGAAAGAAGGCTCGTCTATTAGCTTAGGGGGTACATCATCCCTGCGAGTTTATGTGACGACTTCGCCTAGAGTCGGTGAACTTCCGAAAAAGTAATACTTATCGAGATATATCCTCTTGACGAGTAGGACTTTGGAAGGTCAACCATGATTCTTTGTAACAACCTTAACCTAAAATCTCATGACGTGACCTTTCACGACTTTGAGACGGAAGTTTCAGTCCGTAAAGAAGCTCCACCAAAGGGAGGCCCTTGTGCCTTTTTCCTCTGGTGTTATTCATGATACCCTTAAGGAAACCACCTCCTGGGAGGGTAGATTTACCGTAGGTCAGAATTAAGGAGCCTACCTTATAGGGGTACCCATCACAAACACCTGTCACAAAATCCCGTTACTCAACCCAACACTTATACATTCATTCATTCATATATATATATATATATATATATATATATATATATATATATATATATATATATATATATCATATTCATCATTTGCTTCTTTTATCTGTCTTATTCACAGGGTACAAAATAAAAAATAACAAAATCAACATTTTTGGTGACTATCTTAAAAATGGATACCAGAAGGAAACAACTTGTCCGCATCAATGCCTACAAGCCTGACCTTTCTGAAATCAAAACTATAAAGGGTAAATCATCTGAGAGAGCTTTGAAGATGTACGCTTGCCGCTATGGGGACACCATTGACTTGACTAGAGTAGAGGTTCAAATGGATGCAGTCTCTGTCTGATTCATTTTTATGACCCTCCATTGAGATGTTTCACCTTCCAAGACTTCCAGCTAGCACCGAATCTGGAAGAATTTGACATAATTCTGAATTTTTTCAAAGAAAAGGCCTATGTAGATATTGGGAAAACTGTTGAAGTCAATGTTTTGGCAAAAGGGTTAGGGATCCCTTACCCCGAGTTAGTGCAAAATTACTAAAGAGAAGGTCCAATACAAGGAATCAAAAGGATATACTTGGAAGCTAAGGCACTAGAATTTTCTAATTATAAGGAGTGGGAATCTTGTGTTGATTGTTTAGGGCTGTTGGTATTTGGTGTAGTTTTATTTCCTCGGACTGTGGACTATATTGACCCCGCGGCCATTAGCATATTTTAGGGTGTGAAAGTCTTTAATATGGATCCTACTCCCGCTTTGCTTGCTGATATTTATTAAACTTTGCATATGATGTATGAAAGGAGAAAAGGCACGCTAAATTTTTGCATCCTGCTTCTATATACTTGGTTCATGACTCATCTTTACAAAGAAGACTATATGATCCCAGACTTGACCAAACACGAGTGGCCATAGGAATTAAGGTCTCTCAATGAAAACTCTGTATCATGGTATGCAAGGAGGCTGGATATTGGTGATATCACTATTAGCTGTGGGGACTTTCCTAATGTCCCTTTGATTGGATCGCGAGGCTGTATTAATTACAACCCTACTTTGGCCCTACGACAATTAGGGTATCCTTTGGAAGACAAGCCTTTAGACGAACAACTCCGACCATTTATCATCCATAATATGGGTATAGAAGACCAAGGGTTGCTCAACAAGGTTATTCGAGCTTGGAACAAGGTTAACAAGAGGAAAGCCGAAAGAAAAAATGCCATAGTAAGAGAACCCTACACCAAATGGGTCCGAGATAGGGTGCGAATTATCAAGCCTCCATTCGAAAAATATCCAGAGTATAAATCAGAGGTCCCAGAGATGACACCTATATCTTTGGAAGAAGCCATCAATCTGAAAAGCGGCTTAAAGCAAGCTCAAAAAGAAAAAGAAGCATTTGAACTTAATCTCCTCAATCTGACCAAAGAAAAGAAACAGATGCAGATCATACTTGAGACAAAGGACGAACAAATTGAGAGAGGACAAAAGGAATTGGAGAAAGAAAGTCTCAAACGAAAGTGTATAACTGAAGGGATATTGACTGCAACATTCAACCTAGATTCCTACAACCAAAGGTTAGAGGAGGCCGCCGCTGAAATGGGAAGGTTAACTAGATGGTATGAAAAGGTAACACATGACAAGAAGGTGCTGGAAGAAAATATAAGAGCCCAAATCCAAAGTTTGGCACAAGCTTCCTTAGATAAAGAAGAGCAAGTAAAATACCTCGCCACTGAACTTCAAGATAGCCAAGAATTAGAGGTCAAAGCACACCTTGAAAGGATCGAGGCAGAGAAACTCCTGACTCAGAGAACTCAAGAATATGAGCATGTGTGCTTAGAGCTGCAGGGTCTTCAAAAAGATTTCCTCATCCAACAAAGTCTTTATACAGAAATGAGGGGTGAAAAGATGTATTGGGAAGAGAAGTATACCAAGACGCCCAAGCTAGGAGAGATAACCATAAGATAATCCCACATATTTATCAAGAATACAGGTACTACAAAGACAAACATAAAAAGCTCGTCTTCCTAACCAACAATATCATAGAGGACATCCCTAGAAGTTTAAAAGATGCAGAGAGTGTAATGGTTCCTCTTCCGAAGGACGTTGAAGACTTTCTCCAGCTTTGTCGAGCAGTGGTTGATGGCTTCAGAGCACACATTCGCAGGCGTACCTAAAAGATTTAGTTCCCTTTATTTATGTTTATGCAAACAAGTTCTGATTTCAAGTTGTAATATTTTTCAATATCTGGATTATGTTACTATCAATAAAGGAATTTTGTTTCCCTATCTCGACGGCATGTCTATTTTAAAGATAGTCACCAAGTAAAATAATAAGAAAAATACAAGCATGTACCCAAGTGAATAAGACATTTAAAACATGAAATCATTTCATGTTCATGCACATCTGTTCACACACATGCATTTATAAAACACCTGCATGTCATATAAAAACTCATTTAATTTAAAAATCTCTCCAGTTAAGCCATTGGTAGAAGAAGACATCCACCTCCTTGGCCTCCACATCAAACAAGGGCCCATCAACAAAAAGCAATGGAAAAAATCGAGGAGACTCAAGTGTGTTCAAAGAGGATCTTGACCAAGTAAAAGGTGACGTAAGTTCAATGAAAGGAGATTTGAGTCAAGTTCTTCTAGCTTTGAAGAACATTATTGACAGGAAGGACCAAATTCCCAGGGTAGCTTTTGAAGAGGTAGCCCAAACCATTGGTGCATCGAGCGGTCACCAACCAAGGAAAGAGCCAGAAGCAAGACCGCAAAAGTCCGCCATGGCCCAAACAGAGGTTGAAACTGAAGGGTTTGTCCCACCACCATCAAAAGCAGGGGCATCACATACCCTACAAATTCCAACCAATAAATTAGATAACTACCTCGACTTGCAATACGGAGATCCCGACCCCGAAGATGGTCACCAGGAACCCTTAAAGACGAGTGGTACTCATGCTGCAGATAATCCACTGGTAATAAATTAGTATAAAGCCCTAGAGGAAAGGTTAAAAGCGGTGGAGGGTTTTGATGCTTTTGAAGTAGACATTCTCGAAATGGGTCTATTTCCTGATGTGGTGATTCCGCAAAAATTCAAAGTACCCGACTTTGGAAAATACAAAGTGCTCACTTGTCCAAGGAATTATCTTCGTATGTATTGCAGGAAGATGCATGCACATGCCCATGATCAGAAGCTAATGATCCATTGTTTTCAAGACAGCCTGAGTGGAGCATCTTTAGACGGGTACATGCAATTGAGCGAACACATGTTCGAACCTGGGCAGATCTTACTAATGCTTTCTTGAAGCATTACAAATATAACCTGGACATGGCGCCTACCCGTACACAACTCTAAAATCTGTCCCAAAAGAAGGACGAATCCTTCAAAGAATATGCTCAAAGATGAAGGGAGATAGCATCCCGTGTACAACCACCACTGCTGGAAAAAGAACTAGTAGACATGTTCATGGGAACCCTGCAAGGGCTTTATTACGAGAGAATGGTTGGAAGTGTCTCGTCGGGATTCTCATACCTAGTGGCTATTAGAGAAAGAATTGAGACTAGGTTAAAGAGTGGGAAGATATTAGGGGGGTCATCAAATGCTCCCTACAATTCAAAAAGACAAACTTCAAAATTCCCAAGGAGAAAGAAGGGAGAAGTCAATGTCGTAGCCTCACAACCAAGGGCACCACAACCATTGGTGATCCCACAAGGACAAAGGGAAGACAGATTTAAAAGGCCATCCAGAAATTTTGATCCACTCCCCATGCCACCAAGCCAGTTATTACAACACTTGGTTAAGGCATCCTTGGTGAAATTCAAGCCTTTAGCTCCTCCAGTCGGGCCACTCCCGCAAATATACAATGGCGACTCCAGGTGTGAGTACCATGCTAACTCTTCGGGGCACACCATAGAACAATGTTGGGCATTCAAGCATAAGGTTCAGGATTTATTAGAATCTCAAGACATCACTTTTGAGAAGCCCAACATCAAATCAAACCCTATGCCTCCGCATGATGGGCCAACAATAAATGAAATTTAGGTGGTCACTGACTTTAGGGAAACCATAAAGGCAAAAACCCCTATCAACTTGTTGAAAGAATATCTGTTCAAATGTGGATTCTTGTTAGAGCATAATAAAGCTTTTGAAACAACTCTGCAAAAGCTAGTGAATCAGGGGATAGTCCAATTCAGACTATACCCTGAAGAAAAATATGTAGCTACAATTGGAGGAAAGAAGCCATTGGTAATCCTCTACTAAGGCCCAAGTCTTACCAAGAAAACTCTAGTCATCCTGTGGGAAGAATCAACAGATATTACAAGAAAGGCACCTAAGAAGGCTCTCTTAATACCCGTCACTCCAAAAGCCACGATGGTAATTAAGGGACCGTCACCTATCCCTTATGAAAATAACAAGGCAGTACCATGGAGTTATGACTCAGCCGTGTACATCAATAGAGTGAAGCAAAAAAGTGGGCCATCACCAAGTCAGGGACCTGCAATTTCAAACATATCGAAAAAGATGGATGTGATTCTGACGAAAGGCAAGGGAAAAGCAGTGGTTAATACAAACAAAGAAACAGAACCTCTGAGCAAAGACTTTACCGATCAAGAGGCAGAAGAGTTTCTGAAAAAAGAAAAAAAAGTGACTACAGAGTGGTGGATCAGCTTCCCCAAACTCCAGCAAAAATCTCCATACTCTCACTACTCATGTCGCAAAGGAAATTTTAGTGAATCAATTTGACAATGTCGTAGCAAATCTAACGTCCGGATCCTATCTGGGTTCCAGCAACAGTGAATTACCGCCACAAGGCCGAGCTCATAACAAGCCACTCCACATTACCATGCAAATAGGTACTACCCATTTGTCCAGGGTTCTTATTGGCACCAGTTCTGCTGTTAATGTGCTGCCAAAGTCAAGCCTCATAAAGTTAACCATAGACGACATGGTAATGAGACCAAGTTCTACGACAGTAAAGGCGTTCGACGGTTCTCGAAGC
Source organism: Vicia faba (assembly GCA_948472305.1). NCBI lineage: Eukaryota > Viridiplantae > Streptophyta > Magnoliopsida > Fabales > Fabaceae > Vicia > Vicia faba. The sequence continues at coordinate 1,620,593,725 of OX451737.1, read as the reverse complement.
TTGGTGTTAGGAGAGGTGGACCTTCTAGTTAAGATTGGGTCGCATATCTAAAATATCACTTTCCAGGTCATGGATATAGAACCAGAATACACTTGCTTACTGGGGAGACCTTGGATCCATGCTGCAGGGGCAGTCACCTCGACCTTGCATCAAAAATTGAAGTTCCTAGTGGAAGGGAAGTTAATCATAATCGATGGAGAGGAAGACATCTTCGTAAGCCACATTGAATCATACAGATATATCAGTGCCGATGAAGATTGTATCGCTACCCTGTTCCAAGCCTTGGAAATTGCTTCAATGGTGACATTACCAGTCTAGAAGGGTGACAATACTAAAGTGACATCATGGAGAGATCTGCAAACGAAAATGGGATGTGATTCTTCAAAATGATGGGGAAAGCTCCCAGAAATTCCTGAAAAGAAGAACCGCTTTGGTTTGGGCTATGAACTGTCGAAAGCTACTCTAAAAGGCAAAGTATGTTTCTCTCCAATCCAAGAGACTTTTGTCAACAAAGGAACAGAGCACGGCAGACACGTGGCGATGATATCAAGAAAAACCAATACCAAAATGGCAACTGACTTCATCAGAGAAGGCGCCCTAGGAGAAGAACTCAAAGGATGGACTGCTGTGGAGATTCCCGAGATATTTTTCTTTCCTAAGTAATGGGTTGCTTGTAAGGGTTTTCCCTGCTTTTGTTTCATACAATATTTATAATTAATAAAAGTTATATTTTGTTTTCAATCAAGATCCTTGTCTTTCTTTTGCATTTATCTATTAAATTTAAAAATGGTAATGCTTTCTCTGTATACGCATTTTCAAAATCCCAGACACTAAAATATGCACCAAAACATGATAAATGTGCAGATCCATGCCCAAAATTACCGATAATGTTACTACTACGACCCGATATGATTTTGATGCTCCTATCAACCAAGCCGAAGAGGAAGATTACGAAGATCTTGAATTCTCAGAGGAAATGGAAAGGGAAATAGAGCGAAAGGCTGACAGCATACAACCATATCAAGAGGCTATTGAGACCATTAACCTGGACACAAAGGAAGATCCAAAAGAAATCAAGCTAGGGGCAATGTTGGAGCAGAGCGTCAAAGACAGACTGATCAAGTTATTACACGAGTATGTGGATATATTCGCTTGGTCCTACAGGGACATGCCAAGACTAGATACAGACATCGTGGTGCACATGCTACCTTTCAAAGAAGTATGTTCTCCAGTCAGACAAAAACTCAGAAGAACTCGCCCAGACATGTCCAGCAAAATCAAAGAAGAGGTTCTCAAACAATTTGATGTAGGGTTCCTAGCAGTGGTAGATTATCCACCCTGGATAGCTAACATTGTACCAATACCCAAGAAGGATGGCAAAGTACGCATGTGTGTGGATTATCGAGACCTAAACAGAGCAAGCCCCAAGGACAATTTCCTGTTAGCCCACATAGATGTTGTAGCGGTAGAAATGTTTAAGATTAAGCCATTGGATTGACTTGACTTATACAGATCAAAATAAAAATCGCCACCGTGCTTTATTGTTTCCAAAGAAATGGGAAAAGAGCGAGTAATCCAAAAAGAGGGGGAAAGATTCTAGGTAAGGGGGTTGGTTATGCAAAGGGAAGGTATTAGAACCCTAAACATCTATTGTACTCCGCAGGAACCTCTTTGAAAAATCTGTATATTTTGGCTATAAAATGTTGTATAAAAATTGATGGTGGAGATGAGAAAAGAAGTATTTTTTTATATTTTTGCACCCACCGCGGTAGCTAAACTTTAGTGCCTACGTACCATCTTTCATGCAATAGGAGATCAGGGTACACGTAGTTCAGCTCTTTTTTTTTTTTTAAATTTTAAAAACACAAGTGTGTTGGTTAATTTTATGAGTTAAGACATCATTGTCATTGTCCGTGTGGAAAACATACTTACTACCCACAATCATGAGAAAAGAGAATTTGCATCATCTCAAAGTGGAGGATATGGCTTGGATTTTAAAATCAACAATGCCTCATTCAACACCCAAGTGGAAAATATCTCTCTTCACTACATATTGTAGAAGTATAGTTGTTTGTATCACTACAAGGATTGACAAGAGTCTAATCTTTTGAGAAAGGTTTTAAAATAGAAAGCCAAAGTGGCAAAAATGGTTTGAAATGAGATTGATTGACTTTTAGTCTTCTCACAAAAAATGTCAAGGTATTATTAAATTGATTGAAGTTTATTTATGAAAAAAAAGTTTTGAAAATGCATGGACATAAGTCAAAGTTTGTTATGAAAATGGTTCAAGTTTCAAAACAAGAAAAGTTTTCAAAAGGGGAGAGAATTTTTTTTGAAATTAAAGAAGGTGGAAGGAGAAGAAGAGACTATCCTAAAGCATAAGGTAAAAGACAGGGATAAGAACCATCTAACCAACAAGAAGCCAATACTTGACATTATGAGTCAAGATAGAATTCCCATTATTTGGATTGAAACCAAGCAAGCAAAGATACTAGACCTCTTGAGAGAACCAAACTTCAAATGTATTAATCTTCGCAAAAATTGGGCAGAGTAACGGTTGTACACATGTGAATTCTAGATTACAAACAAAGAATTTAATCACAATAAACAGCACACAAAACAAACAAACAACCCAATGTCTTGAGGTAAACCTCAAGAACTCCAAATAAAATATCAATTAAGGTCACAAGGTCTCCAACATAGGCCAATGTTTCTAATCCTAAGTCCAAGAAGTTCAATACTCCATAATGCCTAGGATAGTAACCAAATAGTTCAAGTATCATTAAAGATTTTTATGGTTCATGTTGATTATTAAGTATCTTAAAAAAGAAAAGAAAAACTCAAGTGAGCAAAATAAAGATGACAAGAATATAAAGGGGCTCAAGTGAGAAAAGATGAAAAATAACATGAAATATAAATGCTAAAGTAAATGGTGCATAAAATAAAAGAGCATAAAATAAAAACACAAGATAAAGTCAATTATTAGTAATTAGTGGTTAGTTGGATGACCATCTTGAAACTTGCATTTGGAACTCATTAGAGGATTAGTATAACCAAAGCCTCCACATAACAAATTTCATTTTCTTTTTGTCAAGTATATCATACATTTTGGAATCCTCAAAAGTACCATTTAATTATCAATGATGTTTAAGTGATCCGCGTTGACCAAAAGTGATGTAGATCCATTAGAGGATTGGTAGAACCAAAGCCTCCACACAATGAATCTCAAGGTTATTGGATCAAAGAGATAAAATTAACATACTTGGACTTGCAAACATAAGTTTGGGCCACGAATGATCATTTATTCGAATCGGGACAAAATTTAGCGCTATGTTAAGCAATCGTAAGTGGACTAATATAGAAGTCACACCTATTTTGAGGCCGGTCAATAGAAATATATGCACCATTATTTTTGAGACATGATATAGATATCATGCTCCAATAACACATAGTGCAATAAGAAAGGAATGAGATGAAGAAGGGTGAGAAAGAATATACAAACCACATTTGAATTAAAATTTAATCAAACTATTATTAAAATCATTCATCCATTTTTATGGAGTTAGACTCAACACTATGGATTCAATGATGTTAATAAAGTTCATGATCAAAAATTCAACCCAAGATTAGCCAGAAAATAATCACAAAATAATATTATATTTAATATATACATTAAAAAAGGGTTTTAAAATAGAAATAAGAGATAAAAATATCATCTATGTTCAACTTAATCAAAAAATATGAAGTAATACCATAGAAAAATCAAAAGCGAACTCAAATATTTTTATAAAAATTTTGGTAATTTTTTAAAGTCAGAAACTATTTTTAAAATTAAAAGAAATGAGTAAAATAAACCAAAAATGATAAAAAAAAAATAACAAAGTCAGAAATAAAAAATAAACGAGGATACCAATATTTGTCACAATATCATTGGATCATTCCAAATTTTTTTCATAATTTAAAAATGCATAAAAGTATTTTTAAACAATTAAAACAATTCAAATAAAGTGAAAATTTATAAAAAAATATCAAAACACAATAAAATTGTAAAAAAATAAAAATCAGAAAGAGAAAAATCAAAAATATTTTTCATAATTTTTTGGACTAAAAATGAATTTTCTATGATTTTTTGAAATTTAAATCAATTAAAATAAAAAACAGAAAATAAAATATCAAACCAAAATAACATGGACCATCTGATCATTGTCAAAACGCATTAGTAAACAGATCAAGTGGACCTAGTGCGCCGTGCATGTTATGGAATTTAGTGAATAAAACACTGGATCACTAATTAAATCAGAAATTCAAAAAGAACAAATGGCACGCCATAATTGGTTGGAAGATGACACATTGGTCATCTTCAACCTCTAGCCAGTCTCAAAACCAGGTCACTTAAATTGTAAAATTAGAGCACGAGACCTATGTCATTCGCTTCGTCTCATCAATACGAAGACAACCACATCCTCGTGGAAAATTTATATAAACTATAGCTCAAGCAATTTGGAAGGAATGTTTTGAAAAGTAATTCGAAAATTCATGGCCAAAATGTGTTTCCAGTTAAAAGCAAGTGTTGCAACTAGAACTAGGGTAGTGAGAGCTTCACAATGATATCAAAGTTTGAGAGAATTGGGGAAGGAATCTACCTATTGAAGTTAAGTTGCAGAGCTCTGAAACTGGACTTCTATGGATTAATATAGGCCACGATTCTTGAAGATAATTGTATGGTTAGCTTCAGGGAAGATCAAGGAAGGTGAATTAATAGAAAAAATGGATTGCAAAAAGGATTGAACACTGATTTCGAAGTTGCAGAAAAGTGAGTTATGGAATGAGTTTGGCAGGGTGATTTTGGTTGTTCAAGCTTTAGGAAATGAATGAGGGATGACCTCTATTTATAGGAGAATGAATGGGATCCTCAAGCGTGTGAAATGATGAAGTATGGAGGCAAATCTTGGGGGGTCTGCAGAATGAACAAAGTGTGACTTATTTAGCATCAAAACTCAGCCAAATCGTGTGTTTCATGATGCTAAATGCCTTTGGAAAGTTGCTAAACATGATTAGAAGCAAAAACGTCTGGAAAACTTGTGATTAGAATCCAAAACAAATATTTCAAAATATGACTTGTGATGAAACTTCAGCTTCAAGTTACCAAATTTAAATTAATGGCATTCTCAACTCAAGGGGTCTTAGGGCCTGGTTCTTGATGCTTTAGAAAGATGAGGTTACAAGTCTTGCAATGGGAAAAGAATGGAATAAACTGGATGTTTGAGCTGAAAGTTGCAATGAGTCAAAGTTGGGAAAAAGAGGTTAACTTTCCATACTTAAAAATATTTCAAATTTTTCTTCAAAAGTGACCTATAATGTTTTTCATCCAAACATGGCTTTCCTCTTGGAAGTTTCTCGTGACCAAAAAAGGTGGCATGAAATAGACCCCTCGAATGACATTTTGAAACTTGAACCATTCAAAATATCCAAAAATTGATAGAGTTATGAATTGTTGAAGTTGGAAAATAATCATGAAATGACCTATAATCGTTTGTATCCTTAGGGCATATTCCATCCATTTTATAACTTTGCACATAAAAGAAGGAATATATTTCACATTCTCAAGATCATTGTGGAAAAAGCGTGAGCTTAAGGTGATAAAAATTTACCAAGTTATGATCATTTGAAGTCACACATGGGAAATTGGGGGTTCATCTGGAGACTTGTAATCTTTCTTCATCATGAAGTTTCTTCCACATGAAAACTCCTTGAAACTTTTGAAGTGATTTTTTATTAACCCTTTGAAGAGAAGTATGTTTTTGGAATCACTCAAAAATGCCAAAAGATGAGCAAGATATACTTCTTTGAAGTTCAAAACCCTAGCTCCTAGATCAAGAAAATGCTTTGAGGAACTTTGACAATTTTGAACAACCTTCTTGTACCAACACTTTTACTTTGTAGATAGAAGTTGTTGAGTATGATAATGAGAACTCATAGCAACTAAAACCACTTCCATATCTTGATAATTGAGATAAATATGCACTTGTGACCAATGGGAACAAGGCCTTGTCCAACCGAGACAACTTCTTCAATCAACCCCTTGTACTTTTGAATCAATATTGATAACTTTGAAATGTGGTGAACCAAATGAACCTTGCCATGCCATTTCTTCCAAAACAACTTCAATAGTGAGGTTTAAATTTCTCAAGCTTTATTGACTAGGGCATGGAAATAAACTCATGAACCCATGGATCAACTTGCTAAGCCACATTGCCTTTACCTACATCATTAACAAGTAAGACAAACCAACATTGCATTTTATTAGTTAAAAGGAAAGTCAAAGCAAAACATTCATGACCACAAAGGAAAAAACAAGTCAAGGTTCTTGGTGATTCCTCAAGGAGCAAAGCTAAAGATAGGGAGGAGAACCAAAAGCCATAATATGATCTTGTTGTGATTGAATCCATATGGTATGATGAAGGGATATTAGGGGGGAAAATTGGGGTACAACAGTTGCCCTTATTTAAGCTTCTTCTATTCAGAGATACGAAGGTTAAAAATATTCGTGTCGACGCGATCGAAGATACTTAAATATAAAAAAACACTATTTTTGGCCCTAAGATGCCATGCAATGCTTATGAGTATGAATGCATATGAACAAATTCAAAGGGACGCAAAACAACACTGGAGATGTAGCAAAGGAAATAAGGATCAAAAGAGAAACCCGACCAGGAAAATAAATCTCTGGTGAATAAAAAAAAAGGACCCGACTCATAGAGGATGGTAAAAGGTCAAAGGATACACCAATTTTACTAAAGGCGAGACTACCAACGTTCACTGAAGGTAGAAAGAGAAAAGAAATAACAACACCGACATTCACTGAAGGTGAGCTACCAACGTTCACTGAAGGCAGCAAAAAGATAACAATCACCAATGTTCACTGATGGTGACCTACCAACTTTCAACGAAGGTAGAAGGAAATAAATATCATAGCACCCACGTTCACTGACGGTGAACTACCAACGTTCACTAAGGGTAGCAAAAAGATAACAATCACCAACGTTCACTGATGGTGACCTACCAACTTTCACTGAAGGTAGAAGGAAAGAAATATCATAGCACCGATGTTCACTAACGGTGAACTACCAACTTTCACTGAAGGCAGCAAAAAGATAACAATCACCAACGTTCACTGATGGTGAACTACCAACTTTCACTGAAGGTAGAGAGAAAATAAATACCAAAGCACTGAAGTTCACTGAGGGTAGCAAAAATATAACAATCACCAAAGTTCATTGATTGTGACCAACCAACTTTCACTAAAGGTAGAAGGAAAGAAGTATCATAGCACCGACGTTCACTGACGGTGAACTATCAATGTTCATTGAAGGAAGCAAAAAGATAACAATGACCAACGTTCACTGATGGTGAACTACCAACTTTCACTGAAGGTAGAGAGAAAAGAAATATCATAGCATCGACGTTCACTGATGGTGGAGTACCAAAGTTCATTGAGGGTAGAAAAAAGATAACAATCACCAACGTTCACTGATAGTGACCTACCAACTTTCACTGAAGGTAGAAGGAAATAAATATCATAGCACACACATTCACTGACAGTGAACTACCAACGTTCATTGAAGGCAGCAAAAAGATAACAATAACCAACGTTCATTGATGGCGAACTACCAACTTTCACTGAAGGTAGAGAGAAAAGAAATATCATAGCACCGACGTCCACTGACGATGAACTACCAACATTCACTGAGGGTAGCAAAAAGATAACAATCACTAACTTTCACTGATGGTGACCTACCAACTATCACTGAAGGTAGTAAGAGAAAATATCATAGCACCGAGGTTCACTGACGGTGAACTACCAACGTTCACTAAGGGTAGAAAAAAGATAACAATCATCAACTTTCACTAATGGTGAACTACCAACTTTTACTAAAGGTAGAGAGAAAAGGAAATATCATAGCACTGGCATTCACTGACGGTAAATTACCAACGTTCACTGAAGGTGGAAGAAAAAGAAATATTATAGCACCGGCGTTCACTGACGGAGAACTACCAACATTCACTGAGGGTAGCAAAAAGATAACAATAACCAACTTTCACTGATGGTGAACTACCAACTTTCACTGAAGGTGGAGAGAAGAGAATAACAAGTTTCTCCAAAATTCTGGCGTTTCACCTAGAACGGATCTTAACTTCTTCTTTAACTAAGGCACTCTGCCTGGAAAGAGTAATATGTAAGTTGTCTCAAATGAATAAACTACTACTTGCAAAGATTTCAAAATGAATTGTCTTTGTCATATTGAAAATACTTGCCATCCACTGGAGTAATTTGACAATGAACTACAAACTATCAACTCATAGAGAAGATAGCAAAAAGGTAACGTCGACTTTTATGGGGAAGTACAAGTTGCTCAAATAAAGAGACATGTTACTTTTTGTTATGGGAAGGATTTGTAAAAATGATTTCCTGGGGAAAATAATATGGCTTCCTAGGGAAAGAGATATGACTTCCTGGGGAAAGAATCATGACTTCCCGGGGAATGAAATACAACTTCCTGGGGAAAGAAATATGACTTCCTGGGGAATGAATCATGACTTCCTGGGGATTGCCAACATATTCTTGATGAGGAGATAAAAGTCTTCTCGTGCCAAAATAAATGCACATTCTCAAACCAATGCTTGAAGCTTGCAGAAATCCAAAGTAATAATATTGCTAAGGACCATAGATTCAAACCAGAAATAAACTGGAGTAAAACAGTCAGCCAAAGTACCTCCTTTGAGAAATAAACTCAAGAGGGAAACCCAAATCATCCAGAAAAATAGCTTTACAGGAAGGCTAAAGAAAAAATCTTTCACGAGGGATAAATCAGTGGGGAAATTGAAAGAATATACACTTTCTTCTTAAGGCCGACACTCTATTGGAGAGAGGACAACACAACTCTGCAAAACAGGGTAATATGTCAACAAAATATTAACGAATGTGAATGAGCAATGATTTTTCTAAATTCAACTATGCATGATGTATGTATGAATGTATGAGTGTTATCATGTATATGTTGACAAAACATACATATATCACTGGGAGTAACCAGGAAAAACCAACTCGGGTATAATCAACACTCGGCTAAATCACATCCAAGATGAACATTCCATAAGAAAGATAAGCATCAACTAAGGAAACAAAATCCTATTTTGAGGCTTAACTTCACTAGGAAGGAAAATAATCCGGAAGTAAACAAATAATTGCGACAAAACAATACAGATACAGGGACATAACATCCTTCTCCAAGCTTCACCGGGGAATAGCACTCAGACTTCAATGGGGAAAACAAATGTTTCACAGTCCGTACTCCTATTGGGGATTGCAATACTGATTTCAAATAAGGCAGATGGAAACCATATCGGCAAAACATCAACTGAGGATTTCGTGCTGACTTCATTGGGGAAATATCATACAGACTTCACTAGGGGAGATAGTGCCTCATCATCGAGATATCAACTTGGGAACTCGTGCTGACTTTATTGGGGAAGCCAACACCACATCGACCAAGATACGTTCTTCTATATTGAGAGTAAGTATTGCACCAACTTATCTGGGAAAAAAGTATGAAACCTCATGGGGATTACAACTTGGAGAGTTAATAAATCAAACATTACAGCAAGAAATCAATCTTATGGGGATTTTAAATCAAACCCAGCACCTGGCGGGAGAAAAACCAAAAAGTTGATAATCATTTCAACACTTCTTAAATAAAACATTACCCTTTCCTAATTATCGGGCAATCAAACAAAATGCAGGTACTGCTGAAAGGGAAATGCTTCATAAATGAGTCACATCTCAACACACACGGGGAGTAAAGGCATCAATCAAATAAGCGAGGCCTTCATTGGGGAATCTTGGATTGAGCCTTCACATCATGCAAACTTATTCAAACAAAAGATGCCCTGGGATATCCTTCCCGGGGAATCAAGAAGTCAACATTATATAAAGAGGTCAAACTCATGGGGATTTTAAATCAAACCCAACACTTGGTGGGGGACAACCCAAAGGGTTGACAACTATCTCAACACTTCTTAGAAAATATACTGCCCTGGTCTAATTGCCTGGGAAATAAATAGCAACAATAATGCCAATACTTCAGAAAAAGCGACATTTTACCAATAGTTCCATCTCATAACACAAAGGGAACAAGACCTTTTGCCATATGAGGGAAGACTTTGTTGGGGAAACTGGGATAGAGGCCTCAGACCATGAAAACCCAAAATAAGAATGAACCAAGACTTGACTGGGGACAATGGGATCACAAACCCAATACCACACCTTACGCCAATTGGTATCGTCTTCAATATACAAAAATCACGCGCATACCAGTGAAAATGACCTGAGAAAAACTTCCTGGGGGAAACAAAACTTCCCAAAATTACTGGATTTCTCCATTCCTGGGATCACCACTTTCGCTTTCCTCTTGAATCATAAAATTTAAAGTAAAAGTTAGTTGTAAATTCTTTTTGAAAAATAATTTTGTTATTTAATCTTTTTGCTTTGAAAATTATTAACAATAATAAATGGAGTCTTTGTAAGCTGAATAAGCATAAGAAACACAAAGAATTGGGTAAAAGCTCAAATTTTATTGATAGAATGATAGTCTGTGAATGGAGATACTCCATGGATGATTACAAAGTTCAGAAAATCGTAATATATAATGGAAAAGATACATTGAGATACAATGACCTCTATTCCCTCTAACAACTTTGAAATTCTGAGCAGCAGCTTCTGTTGAAGTATGGTGAGAATCCAAGAAGATTGTTGCTTCAACGATCAAGTCTTGTCTGATGTAGTTACTTGTAAAGAAAGTCCCTAACTTTTGCCTAAGTTGTCCTTGCGGATTTTAAACTTAGCGGGAAATTTTATTCTATTTATGTCTCTAATTTTTGCCCAGACCACCCTTTCGGGTTTTCGGCCTACCGAGACGCTCCTTTTTGCCTAAGCCGCCCTTTTGGGTTTTCAACTTAGCGAGTTGTTCTTTTATTTCTTTAGGCGAAGTATTTCTTGACTGCATCAGCATTCATTGGATGTGGGAACTCCTCGCCATCCATAGTTTCAAGAATTAATGCACCGCCAGAGAAGGATTTCTTGACAACATATAGGCCTTCAAAATTGGGAGTCCACTTGCCCCTAGAATCAGGGTTAAAAGACATGATATTTCTGAGAACGAGGTCGCCTTCTCTGAATTCACGAGGTTTGACCTTCTTATCAAATGCTTTCTTCATTCTCTTTTGATATAACTGCCCATGACACAAAGCTGTCATTCTCTTCTCTTCGATCAAATTCAATTGGTCAAACCTGTTTTGGACCCATTCAGCCTCTAACAACTTGGTTTCCATTATCACACGCAAAGAAGGAATCTCAACCTTGATTGGGAGCACAACTTCCATTCCATGCGCAAGGGAGAACGGGGTTGCTCCTGTTGAAGTACGGACAAATGTTCGATATCCATGTAAAGCAAAAGGGAGAATTTCATGCAAATCTTTATAAGTAACAACCATCTTCTGGATGATCTTCTTTATATTCTTATTAGCAGCTTCAACAACCCCATTCATCTTTGGCCTGTACGGAGATGAATTGTGATGGACAATCTTGAATTCTTCACAAAGTTCTATCATCATCTTATTGTTCAGATTCGAGTCATTGTCAGTGATAATTTTGCTCGGCACATCATACCGACATATGAGATTATTCTTAATAAAGCGTACTACCACCTGCTTAGTAACATTAGCATATGAAGCAGCTTCCATCCATTTGGTGAAGTAATCAATTGCTACCAAGATAAAGGGGTGTCCATTCGAAGCTTTGGGTTCTATCATGCCAATCATGTCAATACCCCACATAGAGAAAGGCCACGGGGAAGAAATAACATTGATAAGTGTCAGAGGTACATGAATCTTGTCCGCATAAATATGGCATTTATGGCACTTCTTTACAAATTTGTAACAGTCAGATTCCATTGTGTTGTACCCCAAAATTTTCCCTCCCATATTTCTCAAAACATTGCAAGAAAAATCTCCAAGTGGCTCAAGGTTGCTCAAGAGTTGGTCAGACAAGCTATCTCCTAAGGCAGTCTACCCCAAATTAGAGTTTTGTGTTGCATCAAGATACTTGAGTCCAAATGACTCCAAGTGATCCCCAATGTACTAATATGTTCTCAAGATCATCCATGTCAAATTTCAAGCCTTGCAGAAGAAGTTTGCTCAGTCAATTGCCCAAAGGTCCAAAAATCGACTTTGCTAGGGCAAAAGTCAACTGTGACCTATAAAAAGTCAAACTTCAAGATTTTTTGTAAACATTCTCATGTTGAAGTATATTTCATCATTTGATAAAGGGTTGATCATGATTCATCAAGGATTGCTCAAAATTCATCAAGACTCAAAAGTTGCTAAATTAGGGTTTTTTAGGAAAAGTCATCTCAACTTTGACCAAGCATAACTTTCTCATAATTTATGAGAAATGACCCATCCAAAGCTCATTTTGAATAGGATGATATTCCCTACAATCAATATTCATACCCCAAGATCAAAAAATGCACTCACAAGAAGTTATGAATTTGGACATTATAGGTCATTTTTGAAAGTCAACAAAAAAACACCTTTTTTGCCAAAGCTTATAACTTGAGCATGGAATATCAAGATGAGATGAGACCAAAAGGGTTGGTTAGAATACATCTCAAGCTTTCTAGAAAGTCTAAGAACACCTCCAAAAGTCAAAATTGAAGAAGTTATGCATTGTTGAAGTTGGACTTTTTTGCAAAATTGCCAAAAGTCAACTATCCCCAAAACTTCAAATTTTGCCAAATGGGCCTATTCTTTTCCACTTGTTTTGAGTTTGCATAGTTGCCCACGTGCCCTAGCTTCAGCCATATGTCCATATATCATTTTTATTATTTAATTTGATTTTTATTTGAATTTATTCATTTTAAATCAAATTAAATCACATAAAATCAAAAATATTGATAACCAAAGATTTTTTTGTTGATTTTAGGCTTCAATGGACAGCTAGCACATCTCCAAACTCGTATCAAGGCATAAGTGTATAAGAAGATATGATTTGAATCAAATTTGGAAAGGTTTAATGGTGGAATCAAATCCAATTCATGTGCATTGATATGGAGACATTTGGACCATGATTCTTACCCTAATGCAAAGCACAATCCATAAGGAAGCTAAAGCATACGAAATCAGGGTTGAAAATTGTTGAGAGACGCAGAACAAGAATGGAAAAATTCACAAAAAAGTGAGAGATCAAAGTCCAAGTTAGAGGCAGTTTCAGGACACGAGACTTGTTCCAATCGCTTCCTGGGCATTCACACAAGATACCTGGATAAAAACCAAGCATTTTCAGACGCCCTAACACACTGTAAGTTGCACGATAGTCACCCCTGTTCTTGGTTTCGATTTGAATTATTCTTGCATCATTTGAGAAAACTAATGGCATATTTGTGATCACAAGAGCATTTCCAAGCTTTTCATAATATTCAATTGCATTTATCTGGCTTATATGAAGAACCACCATTGTTAGGGTTCGGTTCTTGTTTTTGGGCGTTTTTATTTCAGGAACAATTGACCTCCATGAAGGGTATGGTTATGACCGGGAGGTTGAGACGAACATGATTATGCCTTTGGAAATCATTTTTGTGGCCTGCACAGGATTTTGGAGGTGGACTTGCTTATAGCTACAGACTTCTGTCCGTTGGTATAGATATGTGACCTTTTAGCCACGGACGAGAGGTTGGGGATGATGTGTGGCATCCCATTACTGGTCCATTCAAATAATTTTGCGCGTTTTTATTTTTGCTGGCATTTGTTTTGTTTTAATATATTATGATTAATATGTATTATGTTAACAACTAAAGCAGTATGGTGTAGTGGCAAAGCAAGCATGCATATCTCCTTCAGGACCTGGGTTCGAATCCCAGGTCCCCCACTTTCTCAATAATTTTGTTTTTCAGGTATTCCCATGCGCGCACAAGCTTGCAGTACACCATAGTCCTTCATCCACTCAAGCGCCAGATGGCCAAAGGCCAGATCTGGTGGTCAAAAGCTGGAGGTCTACCATAGTCCAGGTCAATGCATGCATACTGGATACCAAAAAAGTCAAAAAGGCCAGAAATATTGGGCTTAAGAAATTGCTACTCACACCATAAAAACAGGCCCAATTCCTCATTCCCTTTATATTTTATTTAGTTATTTTATTTACTTTATTTTATTTTATTTAATTCCTAACCAATCACAAAATTATTTTTGTTTTTTAAATAAAATCACAGAAAATATTTTTTTATTTCAATCAAATTTTTAACTTTTATTTTTCTTAATAAATTTATTAATTAACTAGGTTTTTAATTAGAAAACTTTAATCCATTTTTGTAAATAATTTTAATTAATTAGATTTAATTAGATATTAACCACTAATTTAATCATTTTTAATTTCTTTCCTAAATAATCAAAAACTCCAAAAATAATTTATTTTTCATTTAATTAATTTATTAATTTAATTTAGTTGTTTAACTTAGGTTTATCCTCTTTCTTAAAATAAAAACAATAAAAACCTAAAAGATATTTTCTTTAACCAAAAGGGTCAAAACCCTAGTTTGCACTCGATTTAATTTCTCGCGCGCGTTGCTCATTTTTATCCAATAATGTACCTGCTTCCGGATTGTAATAGTTAAATAGGACTTTTAATTATTTTTATTGATTTATTCTATTTTTCAAAGGGTTTGTCTTTGGCGGTGTAAATACCCGACGCCTTGTAATTTAATTTCCGTACTTTTAGTTCCGCAAATTATAACTGCTAGATGTTTGATAATAGGGTTTGCATGACAAGACTGAATGTTAATCTTAAAATCAAAATTAGATCACCTTTAACATGTACAAAGATAAAAATAACTGAAAACGACACACTCGCACATGCGCACTCCTAGGGTACACCCCACTTGGTTGCCTTCGTACGCGGTCATTGAGTGTAGGTCGTTTTAGAGGCCGTCCTCTTGTCTAAAGATCATAGTCACCTCGAAATGGTTGCCTCGGATGTTGTTGCCTCAAACGAATAATCTAAGACATTAAGGTTACCGCTAAGGCGTCCTAACATTGCTTTGGTGACCGTATGTCCTTCATTCGAATTGACCCTCAAACTCCAACGACGGTGCTACCTACTCATCAATAGTGGGATAGCATTGTCTAGAGGAAATTAGCATAGAACGATTCCTTTTTTCGAGTAGGTAGATGGTTCTTAGGTACTTGCTCTTTCAAAAACAAAACTTTTCACACTTACACTCCTTTTCGAATAAAGTTTATAGAACACTTCATTACACTCTTGAGGACCGAAGCAAGGGTTAAATCGAAGTTTTAAAACAAAAACTTTTTTCAAACCCACAAGCACAAAGAAATCAATTTTTGAAAATAATTGAGCAAGTACCTAAGAGCCCGTGGATAACCACGGATAGAAAGGGTGCTAACACCTTCCCTTTCTATAATCTACCCCCTGAACCCGAGAAATATCTCGAAAAAGGAATTTTTTTGTGCTTTTTTCCTTTCCTTGTTGGATAAAATAAAAGTCGGTGGCGACTCTTGCTTACCGCGACATGTTGCGGAAACAAATGCAAAACGCAAACCAGCATTATAAAAAACATTCAGTTCTTCCCACCGTATCACAGAACTGGCAACTCTGCTGGGGACGCTTATAAGTGGGGTGTACCTTAGGAATAGTTCATAATGTCTTCAATTGCTTGATTTGTATGCTTTATCTTTGTGGGTTTGAATCAGAGTTACTATAGATCCTAACCCGGGTCTGGGGGATACCCTTTAGGTAAGTATCAATAAACTATGAGGGAATTGTACAGCGTAGACCGATACGGTTGAAGCAGTAGCTACGTTGGTGTGGCACTTTAGTTTGTACCGATATCCCTTGTGGCGCAACAAGGAGAATATGGGTCTTCTAAGGGGTCATTAAGCACCAACTGACCTTAGCACCTATAATTGACCAACTTGGCCATAGAAAAGTAGCGGTATGCTACACTCGTTGAGACCAAACTCTTGCGATGATTCCGGATGCAAGAAAAGGTTGCTAAACTGGAATTATGACCGATTGAGGGTGGTCAGTGATATTGAGATCCTCTAGAACCCGGTTACTATTTCTAGGACAGGTTTGAACCAACTGAACTGAAAGAGGGTAGTGCTTAAGCTCCTTGCCAGCCTGAAATCTAAGGGCTATCTGTGTGACTTGTGTACCCTTACCATGTTTGCTATTTGTGAATACTTATGGTGTGTTTCTATCATGACATCATGACATCATGACATTGCATGCATCTTGCATTGGACTAACCTATTTAAAAGACAAGAGGGATTCATCTTTGTTCTGTTTTGTAGGTCATGACACCCATGCGTAGGAACACTATTCGGATCAACTTTGTCCAGGTTCCCACTCAGCTTAAGGAATTGGTTGAAAGATTTCAGATACTTCCTCCTTTATCAGAAGACATAGTCACCTCCTGGGTTTGGTCACTTCCAAATTGGATGAACAAATGATGAGTGTCTTAGTCCAGTTCTTTGATCCACTGCACCATTGCTTTACTTTTCCGGACTACCAGTTGGTCCCTACCTTAGAAGAGTTATCTGATCTACTTGGTATTTCTGTTCTGGAGCAGACCCCGTTCATAGGTTGGGAGAAAGTCCTTAGGTCGGAAGAGATTGCTTCAGCCCTCCATCTGACAAAGGCTGAGGTAATGTCTAATTGGGAAACTCGTAGTGGGACAAAGGGCTTCTTAACTAAATTCTTGGTTGGTAAGGCTAATCAGTTCTGGGACAGTCTAGACTTCCAGGCATTTGAAGATATTCTGGCTCTTCTCATATATGGTTTGGTGTTGTTTCCTAACTCAGATGCTTTCGTCGACGTGAATGCAGTGAGGATTTTCATGTCCGGTAATCCTGTGCCCACTCTCTTGGGTGACAGTTTTCACTCTCTTTATGCCTATACTGCTCGGAAACGAGGAACCCTTATGTGTTGTGCGCCATTGCTGGCGAGGTGGTTTATTTCTCACCTCCCCAAATCAGGTTTGAAGAACAAGGAAGGCATGGGCTGGGCCTACAGGATTATGTCTCTCTCTCACATGGACATCATTTGGACTATTAAGGGCATGGAAGATGTGGCTATTATTGATCGTTGTGGGGAATACCCCAATGTTCCACTGCTAGGAACCCATGGAGGAATCACCTACAATCCGTGTTTGGCCTTACGTCAATTTGGGCGAGCTAGGAGCGAAGGACCTCATGAGTTGCTAATGCCAAGTATTGTCTTTAATTTCCAAGGGGATAGTGACGAGCAACGCCACAGGTTCATATGAGCTTGGGATAGAGTTCACAGGTTTAATCCGCACGAGCTAGGTGTAAAGACTTCTCTCTCGATGGAGCCATATCTCTGATGGGTTCGAATCCGTGCCCAAAAGCTGGGAATGCCGTATGAATCCGTCTTTCCTATAATTGTTGAGGTTGCTGATGAAGAAGGGGTTCCTCCTACCATCCTCCATCTATATATGCCTACTGATATTGGGGAATTAAAGAGATTGTAGATGCAGCTGAGAGAAGAGAGGGATACTTACAGAGAAAAGTATCACGAGCAAGAGCAGAATATTTAGAAGTTGACAAGGCAGCTGGAGAACGAGCGGATCCTCAAATACTATGTCCGCACTGACAAGAAGCGACCATGGGAGCACTTATTGTCTTTTTGATTATTTCTAGTTTTGCTTTACTTTTCAGCTTTTCTTTCTTGTAACGCCTTAAAGGCATCTGTTGAACAATTGAATTTCAAGTTTATCTAATAAAAGTGTGTTTCATTTTTTGGGTTACGAATTTGAATCTCTAAAGTCTTTGAAATCATATCATGCATATTTCATTCCCATGCACCTCATAACAGGTACCCTTACAGGTTTCTCATCTTCTTCGCTGTTTATTTCAGCATCATGTCTTCCGAAACATCAACTGAACAAGCAATCAAGGCTCTACAAGCTCAAAACGCCCAGTTCCAGGAATTGTTCATGAGTTTGGCTAAGGGTCAGTAAGATTTGAAGACCCTTATCTTAAAAGAGAAGAAGAAGAAGAAGAAGGTCCTACTGAACATGGTTCGTAGATTCGGAAACAATTTGCGAGAAGAGGTTGATTTGACCCACTCATCTGGAGGGGGAGATAATCAGGAAGAAAGAAGGGCTCCTAGCCCTATGGTCTCTGACAACGAGACGGACTTTGATGAAGACCAGTATCCTCCGGCTGAGGATAGATATAAGCAGCTCGAAGACCGGTTGAGCGCGATGGAAGTTAAGAAAGTGCCTGGTCTGGACTTTGGAGACTTGGGTCTGTCATCTGGGGTGGTGATTCCCCACAAATTTAAAGCACCGATCTTTGCTAAATACAACGGGGTTTCTTGCCCAAAACTGCACCTCCACTCGTATGTTAGAAAGATCTAGCCATACACCACTGACAAGAACCTCTGGATCCACTTCTTTCAAGCCAGTCTCTCAGGGACTCAGCTTGAATGGTTTTACCAGTTGGAAGGAGCTAGTATCCTAATTGGGAGGATTTGGCTGCTGCTTTCTATAAGCAGTACCAATACAATGCCGACCTCGCTCCCACGCGTACCCAACTCCAGGGTATGTCTATCGGTGCGGCGAAGGTTTCAAAGATTATGCTCAGAAGTGGAGGGACCTCGCTGGAAGAGTGCAACCACCCTTGGCTGATAGGGAGCTAGTGGATATGTTTCTGGGAACCTTGTCTGGTCCGTATTTCAACCATCTGATTGGAAGTTCATCGTCCGGGTTTACAGAGCTGATTATGACCGGGGAAAGAATTGAGGCCGGTATCAAATCCGGTAAAATATAGAAGGGTGCTTCATCAAACACCAAGAAGAAGCCTTTTAAGAAGGAGTCCGGTGTTGTTTACAGTTCAAAGAGCCATAATAAACCTGAACGCCGCCAAGCAGTCAATGCGGTGGGTATATCAAGACATGCTGTTGCTCCTCAGCACAACAATCAGCCAAGGGCCGAAAGGCTTTGAAGACAATTCACTCAGCTCAACATGACTTTATCCCAAATTTTGCCACAGTTATTGAAAACCAACTTGGTGATTCCGAAGGAGGCCCCGAAGAGTCCCAATACAACATCACCGATGTACAATCCAAACGCCCGCTGTGCTTTTCACTTCGATTGCCCGGGGCACGATACTAATGATTGTTGGGTTTTGAAGAATAAGGTGCAAGACCTGATTGATGCTAAGGAGATTGAGTTCGAAGCACCTAAAAGACCTAATGTTGTGATTGCTCCTATGCCCAAGCATGGAGTAAATGTTATAGATGAAGACTAGTTTGTGGTTTCTGTGAAAGACATTGTTACTCCCTTGATGACCGTGAAGAAGAACCTTCTGATGCGTGGTATCCCATTACTGGTCCATTCAAATAATTTTGAGCGTTTTTATTTTTGCTGGCACTTGTTTTGTTTTAATATATTATGATTAATATGTATTATGTTAACACATAAAGCAGTATGTTGTAGTGGCAAAGCAAGCGTGCATATCTCCTTCAGGACCTGGGTTTGAATCCCAGGTCCCCCACTTTCTCAATAATTTTGTTTTTCAGGTATTCCCATGCGCGCACAAGCTTGCAGTACACCATAGTCCTTCATCCACTCAAGCGCCAAATGGCCAAAGGCCAGATCTGGTGGTCAAAAGCTGGAGGTCCACCATAGTCCAGGTCAATGCATGCATACTGGATCGCAAAAAAGTCAAAAAGGCCAGCAATATTGGGCTTAAGAAATTGCTACTCACACCAGAAAAACAGACCCAATTCCTCATTCTCTTTATATTTTATTTACTTTATTTTATTTTATTTAATTCCTAACCAATCACAAAATTCTTTTTTTTATTAAATAAAATCACAGAAAATATTTTTTTATTTCAATCAAATTTTTAACTTTTATTTTTCTTAATAAATTTATTAATTAACTAGCTTTTTAATTAGAAAACTTTAATCCATTTTTGTAAATAATTTTAATTAATTAGATTTAATTAGATATTAACCACTAATTTAATCATTTTTAATTTCTTTCCTAAATAATCAAAAACTCCAAAAATAATTTATTTTTCATTTAATTAATTTATTAATTTAATTTAGTTGTTTAACTTAGGTTTATCCTCTTTCTTAAAATAATAATAATAAAAACCTAAAAAAGATAATTTCTTTAACCAAAAGGGTCAAAACCCTAGTTTGCACTCGATTTAATTTCTCGCGCGCGTTGCTCATTTTTATCCAATAATGTACCTGCTTCCGGATTGTAATAGTTAAATAGGACTTTTAATTATTTTTATTGCTTTATTTTATTTTTCAAAGGGTTTGTCTTTGGCGATGTAAATACCCGACGTCTTGTAATTTAATTTCCGTACTTTTAGTTCCGCAAATTATAACTGCTAGATGTTTGATAATAGGGTTTGCATGACAAGACTGAATGTTAATCTTAAAATCAAAATTAGATCACCATTAACATGTACAAAGATAAAAATAACTAAAAACGACACACTCGCACATGCGCACTCCTAGGGTACACCCACTTGGTTGCCTTCGTACGCGGTCATTGAGTATAGGTCATTTTAGAGGTCGTCCTCTTGTCTAAAGATCATAGTCGCCTCGAAATGGTTGCCTTGGATGTTGTTGCCTCAAACAAATGATCTAAGACATTAGGTTTACCGCTAAGGCGTCCTAACATTGCTTTGGTGACCGTATGTCCCTCATTTGAATTGACCCTCAAACTCCAACGACGGTGCTACCTACTCATCAATAGTGGGATAGCATTGTCTAGAGGAAATTAGCATAGAACGATTCCTTTTTTCGAGTAGGTAGATGGTTCTTAGGTACTTGCTCTTTCAAAAACAAAACATTTCACACTTACACTCCTTTTCAAATAAAGTTTTCAGAACACTTCATTACACTCTTGAGGACAGAAGCAAGAGTTAAATCGAAGTTTTAAAACAAAAACTTTTTTCAAACCCACAAGCACAAAGAAATCAATTTTTGAAAACAATTGAGCAAGTACCTAAGAGCCCGTGGATAACCACGGATAAAAAGGGTGCTAACATCTTCCCTTTCTATAATCTACCCCCCGAACCCGAGAAATATCTCGAAAAAGGAATTTTTCTGTGCTTTTTTCCTTTCCTTGTTGGATAAAATAAAAGTCGGTGGCGATTCTTGCTTACCGCGACATTTTGTGGAAACAAACGCAAAACGCAAACCAACATTCCAAAAAATAGTCAGTTTTTCCCACCGTATCACACATTGTCAGCCAATAGTAACCTGAACTTAGCATCTTTTTAGCCATCGAATGTCCATTGGCATGAGTGCCAAATGAACCTTCATGAATCTCATGCATCAACATATCTTCTTCGTGTCTATCCATGCATCTGAGCAGGACCATGTCATAATTTCTCTTGTACAACACATTTTCATTGAGGAAGAAGCTGCCCGCCAATCTTCTAAATGTCTTTCTATCTTTATTCCATGCACCAATCGGGTATTCCTGAGTCTGAAGAAAATTATTGATATCATAATACCAAGGTTTCTCATCTGCTACCTCTTCTGTTGTAAACACATGAGCGGGCATATCCAGTCGCCGAACTATAATTCAAGGTACATCATTCCAAGTATTCACTTGATACATAGAAGCCAGAGTTGCCAGAGCATCCGCCATTTGATTTTTGTATCTGGGAATATGATGGAATTCAACTTTATTAAAGAAGGGTAAAAATATTCTAGCATAATCTTTGTAAGGTATCAAGCCGAGGTGATAAGTATCCCACTCTCCTTTAATCTGATTTATTACCAAAGCTAAATCACCATACACGTCCATAATTTTAATCCTGAGATCAATAGCTTCCTCGAGACCCGTGATGGAAGCCTCATATTCTGCCATATTATTAGTATAATCAAATGTCAACCTTGCAGTAAAAGGAATGTGTGATCCATGTGGAGTGACAATCACAACACCAATTCCTTTACCATAAACATTCACAGCTCCATTAAATATCATATTCCAGCGAGATTCAGGATCAGGACCTTCCTCAGGCAATGGTTTATCACAATCTTTCACTTACAGAAACATCACATCCTCATCAGGGAAATCATACTTCACAGACTGATAATCATCAACTGGTTGGTGAGCAAGATAATCTGCCAACACGCTGCTTTTAATAGCTTTTTGAGTGTGGTATTCGATGTCATATTCAGATAACAGCATCTGCCAGCGGGCAATTCTCCCAGTAAGAGCAGGTTTTTCAAAAATGTACTTGATTGGATCCATTTTGGAGATCAACCAAGTAGTGTGATTCAACATATACCCTCGCAATTGTTTTTCCGCCCAGGCAGAGCACAACATGTCTTTTCCAACATGGAATACCGCTACTCACAATCTGTAAACTTTTTACTAAGATAATAAATGGCATACTCTTTCTTCCCTGTTTCATCTTGTTGTCCCAGACTACAGCTGTGATACAATGGGAGAACTGACTTGAGGGTTTTGCATTTGATCACATATGTTTCGGTTATCAAGAGTCGCCATCGACTTTTCTTTTATCCTAAAGGAAAGGTGAAAAAGCACAGGAAAGACCTTTAGAGATTATTTCTTGAGTTCGGGGGGTAGATTATGAAAAGGGAAGGTATTAGCACCCTTTTCATCCATGGTTTTCCATGGGCTCTTAGTTACTCGCTAGATCACATGCTTTTGTTTGAATGTACTTGTGGTGTGTTTTTTGAAAGTATTTTGAAAACGTCTTTGTAATGGTTCTCGTCTGTATAAGAACGCGTACAAAGTGTTTGTTTGGAAAATAGTTCAAAGATGTGTTTGTAAGATGTATTTTTGAAAGTGATTTTGAAAAGGTGTCTTTGTAATGGTTCTCGTCTCTATAAGAACGCATACAAAGTGTTGTCTTTTGAAAATCTTTTCAAAATGAAAGTGTGGGTGTATAAAAATGTTTTTGTTCTTGTGAGCAAGCGAGCAACTAGGAGCGAATCTACCTACTCAAAATGTCTTATTTGTTCTTTTCTTCCTCCTTTAGATGTTGCTATCTTACCATTGATTTGGTAAGAAGCCCCATCGTTGGATGTTTAAGGGACGAGTGTGGGAAGTTTGTATAGTCATAGAAGGCAACTTATGGAAAGTTTTAGCAATGTCGTGTTAGAAACTAGATCGTTTATCGAAGGCATTATCGAGGGTCATCGAGGGACTACGATCTTTTATCGAGGATCTTTTGCTAAAACGCCCATGTTCGAGGGACATGACTATTTTTATGATAGGCCACAAAGTGGGATTACCCTAAGGGTGCTAGTTTTAAAGTGTGTTTGATTGCATGCATTTTAGTCTTGATTAGGATGATCTATTTATCAATTTCATATCTTGTCATACACACCCTAATTACTAACATTTATATTTGAAAAGCGATAAATTGCGGAAATATAAAAGTCCTACACTTTTATAATATTTTAGGGGGTACAAATTTACAAATAGGGGGTCTCAAGAATTTAAATCCTATTTAACTATTACAAACATATTAAAATGTACAACGTAAGAAAAAAGGGACTTTGTTCAGAAAATGGTTTTTTTTGTCTTAATAAATTAAAAGGAAAATAATTATTTAATAGAAGAAAAATATTTTTGATGTCTTTTTATAAAAAATAGTTCTAATACTAAGAATGATAAAAAATAAGAGAGAAAAAGGAAAAATAGTGAGAAATAGGGTCAACGTGTTGCTGAAAGCAAAACAACAAGGATCAGAAGTTCTGAAGCCAGGCACGTTGTGACTCGGAAATGAGCGCCAGTGGAATCAGAAGTTCTGGATTGGTACACTCTAAGGCCCTGTAAGAAACGTCAGAGGGAAAAGAAACAGAGGTTCTGGGTGGTATTCAGACAGTGAGCCAAAATTCGGAAGTTCTGTATTGTGCTAAAATAGTGAGTGAACATCAGAAATTCAGTGTGTTGTCAGCGTGTGAAAAGTCAGAAATTCTGAGTGTTAAAACAGCGAGTGGAAGCATCAAAAATCTAGTGTGCTTAACAGTAAGAAAGCTTAGAAGCTCTGTGTGTTTAACATGTAGGGAGAACTCAAAAGTTATGTGCTATGCTAAAACAGTGAGTGAGCATCAGAAGTTTTATGTGTTAAAACAGTAATAAAGCCTAGAAGTTATGTGTATTAAAACAGTAAAGAGAACTCAGAAGTTTTGCATTCTTAAACAGTGAGAAAATCCTAGAAATTATGTGTGTTAAAATGGTGAATAAAAAACAGAAGTTCTGTGTTACATTTCAACTCTTTCCTCATATTAATCAGCACATCAACAATTTATTCAGTATTTAACAAACAGCAGGTCAGAAAGATAAAAGCACAGCAGTCTATAGAAGTTCAAATCCCTAATCTGAGCCTAACCTTAATCAAGAAGTTCTGATCCACAATTTTCCTACTTATGCAATGATATGGACAACATTAATACTGTGATATTTACATGTTTTAATGATGTTCTGAATGAGAAGATGCAAAGTCAAATACAAACCTTGAATCTGGAGCGTGTGCTTGGAACTTGAACGACTGCCTTCAAATGTTCTGGAGTCAGCAAGAGCAATGGAAGAGAAAATGCCAAGTTCTTTGATTCAAAGGAAAGAATAAAGGTTTGGTTTTCTGTTTGTGAATTCTGGATTTTTACCAAGGTTTCACAGTTTTCTTTTCTCTCTTTTGACAATTCTCTCTCTCCAAAATCCAGCCTCCTTGAAGGTGTGATGGAGCAACTTATTTATAGGTGAATTTCTTGTGATTTTGGGGGGAAAACAAATGGTATTTTAACACTTTTTGGCATATTGTTCCATTGTTTTTCAATCACAGCTTTTGGTATGCTAGTTTAGTGTAATTATGGGATGCAATCATGGACTGAATAGGACTGTGTTGTAGCAGTGCAGCAGGTTGTATAAACGAGGTTTTGGGATTCGGTGATGATCTGACTTAAGCGTTGAGCACAACCTTCACATGCTAGGGTGCTGCCTTGTTCTTGAAGAAAGTATGGTGGTTAGCAGCTTTTAGTCGTGCCTAAGATGGACTTGTAAGCATGAATTAAGGAAAAGTACCCTCATAGGCAAAAGCAAAGCATGGGCCTAACATAACTTTGTACAAAAGTTTGTCTTTCAAGGACAACAATGGTACTTCTTTCTCACACGTGGGGAAATCCTTTGGATAAAGACTCAAAAGTGGTTGTGAGCATTAAATGATGATGAGATTTATCAATCCAAAAATCCTGCAATGTGAGATTTTGCACCATTTCTTAATTCTGGGTCAGAAGTTCAGCTTCAGCGTAATTTAGAATAAACATCCAACTTCTGATCTTTGTATCTCCTTGCTCCAGCATGTTCTAAGGAGCTCTCAGACTTTCCAGGAAGCTTGCAACACGCTTTGTAAACCTTCTTTGAATTGCTCTTACAACTTATGACTGAGCCTATGTGAAAACTGACCCAGAAGTTGTAGACAACTTCTGACTAGAAAATGCTCAGAATTTTCTAAATGCCTAAGCTTCAGAGACGTGCCTTTGAGTATGTATAACTTGAAATCCAAGCATTTCTAGGAGAAGTTTTGTTCTGCAATGTTTCAGATCTTGTTTGAGTTCATAACTCTTGTGTTAGAAGTTAATCCAGAATCAGCTTGCATCATGGTGATAATTTGATCAGAAGTTCCGAGCTTATCATATTTCTTAAACACTTAGAAAAAATTCTAAGTATTTAGAATTTTTCCTTTTCCAAAGTAACTTTTGACTTTTGATTTCTTGATGAAACAAACTTCATATTTCAACATGTCTTGATGAAATATGATCCTTGAAACTTGATTTTTATCCAAAAGTCAAAGTTTTGACTTTTCAGTGTGCAAATGACCATTTCGCCATTGTGAATGACTTTCTTGGAAAGTTTGTAATTCAAGGCTTGAAATTGGATGGGAACAAACTTGAGGATTCAGGGTGATCCTTTGAGAAATGAGAGGGAAAATTTTGGGGTACAACAACAGCCCATGGAATTATCTAACACTGTCAGATACATAATCAATGGTATTCCTTCAACAGGAGGGAGCAAGATAGGAGGTTCAAGAAGATATTCTTTAATACTTTCAAATGCCCTTTGGAAGTCATCTGTCCACACACAACCTTGATCTTTCTTTAACAACTTAAAAATTGGTTCACATGTTGCAGTCATGTGGGAAATGAATATGGAAATATAATTCAAACGCCCGAGGAACCCTCTGACTTGCTTTTCAGTTCTCGGTGCTGACATTTCTTGAATTGCTTTGACTTTATCAGGGTCAACTTCAATCCCTCTCTGGCTAACAATGAAACCCAACAATTTCCATGACCGAACAACGAAGGTACATTTATTTGGATTTAAGCGGAGATGATACTTCCTCAAATGCTGAAATAACTTCAACAAATCTTCTACATGCCCTTCTTCAGTCTGGGATTTAGAAATCATATCATCAACTTATACCTCAATTTCCTTGTGCATCAGATCATGGAATAGGGTTGTCATATCCCTCTGGTACGTTGCACCAGCATTCTTCAACCCGAAGGGCATCACTGTGTAACCGAATGTTCCCTAGGGTGTGATAAACGTTGTTTCTTCCATGTCCTCAGGAGCCATCATTATTTGATTATACCTAGAAAATTCGTCCATGAACGAGAAAACTTTGAATTTTGTTGTACTATCCACTAACATGTCAATGTGTGGCAATGGAAAATCATCTTTTGGACTAACTTTATTTAGATCTCTGTAATCTATGCACATGAGAACTTTTCCGTCTTTCTTTGGTACTGGGACAATATTGGTAATCCACTAAGGGTACACTGATGTCACAAGAAAACCGGCATTAATTTGTTTTAGTACTTCTTCTTTGATCTTCACCGTCATATCTGGGTGAGTTCTTCGCAACTTCTGTTTGATTGGAGGGCACTCTGGCTTTAGCGGCAAACGGTGCTCTACAATGTCTGTATCTAGACCAGGCATATCTTGGTAAGACCAAGCAAAAATATAGGCATACTCTTTCAACATCGCAATCAACCTTCTCTTCACATCAGGATGCAGTAAGGCTCCGATCTTGACTTCCTTTGG
Source organism: Vicia faba (assembly GCA_948472305.1). NCBI lineage: Eukaryota > Viridiplantae > Streptophyta > Magnoliopsida > Fabales > Fabaceae > Vicia > Vicia faba. The sequence continues at coordinate 1,620,566,522 of OX451737.1, read as the reverse complement.
ATCTTCTTCTGAACCCAAATTGATTACTTCCAAAGGCTCTTTATATGGCTGAATGGAATTCTCCTCACGCTCAAGCAACCGTGAGACCTCTTCTGGAATCTCATCATAGTCTTCTTCTTCGGCCCCATACACAGGACATTCAAAGTTGGAAGAGGGTTTTGGGTCATTGTATTAAACTATTTTTTTAATTAATCTGCACATATGATTTATGATTGCTTTTAGAAACTGATACATATAACAAGTGATCATGCAGATTGAATTTCAGTTATTATTTATTTTGAAAGATTTTTTTCTGATTACCATTTTCTAATAAAAAAGCAAAAAATAAAAACACAATTTGGGAAACAAAGACAACTTTTATTATTGATTTTAAAAATTAAAGCAAACAGATAAGCCCATACAATATCAATACTTTCACCTTGGGCATAGTGAAAGTTTTTCAAAAAGATTAACAAAAAAAAATTACTTTGAAACATGTATGTAAGAGGGAACATGAATGGTGATCTAGTTCTGAACCCTAACTTCATGCGTCACATAATTTGGCATTTTTGGCTCTGCTTCATCTTCCACAATGGCATTAATCACGAAAATAGTTTGATGAAGATAACCCCCTCTACGAAAGATGTCTTGATACTTGCTTGCAGCAAACTTAGGCTTCATGATGTTACCTTTATCATTATTCACATAGAACCCCAAGCTATCTCTATTCTTGTTTATAGGTGGATCAACAATTTGTCCCCATACTTCATTATGGCCTTTATGCACGACCTACTGAGCATCCTTAAACGAAGCCATAGAATTCTCATTTCCTCTTATATTATAAATGGATAAAGCTTGGAACTGGGTTCCAACAGCAGCTTCATTCGCCTCCACAATGCTGAAAGAGGACAAATGAGATGTCAATAATGTCTGTTCTCCATTTATAATTACCACTTTTTCTTCACGCACAAACTTTAACTTCTGGTGTAAAGTCGAAGTGACAGCCCCTGCCTTATGTATTCACGATCGTCCCAGCAAGCAACTATAAGCGGGTACAATATTCATGACCTAGAAAGTAATCTGAAACAAATGTGGGCCTATATGAATAGGCAAGTCTACTTCACCAATAACAGATTTCCTTGATCCATCAAACGCTTTCACAATAATGCCACTCGGGTGCATGGGCGTTCCTTGATATTTCAACTTCATAAGCGTGCTCCTTGGTATAACATTCAATGTGGATCCATTATCAATCAGCACATTGGATAATGAATCATTCTTGCATGTCATAGATATGTAGAGGACCAGATTGTGATTCCTTCCTTCATCGGGTTGTTCATCGTCGCAGAAACTTAGGTTATTACATGATGTAATGTTCCCCACCACACTGCTGAATTGATCTATAGGCAAATCACTTTCCACGAAAGCTTGGTCTAATACCCTCATCAAAGATTCTCTGTGAGCAGAGGAGTTCATCAATAAAGCCAAGATAAATATTTTTGAAGGAGTCTGCAGTAGCTGATCTACAATTCTGTAGTCGCTCATCTTGATTATCTTTAAAATATCATCTACCTCCTTTTCTAGTGTAGCTCCACTAGATTCACCCACTGCCTTCTTGCGTTCAACATTTTCAACAATTTTCTTTCTAGTACTAACATCTCCACAAACAACTAGCGCAAATACACAGCCGTTGCGGGTCACTCTGCTAGTCTCAGCAATATTTCTAACATTAGGCATTGGCTGGATGGGAACTTCCACACCATCCTCTAAAATTGTAGCATTATATTTGTTGGGTACAACCTTGTCTGACTCGTAGGGGACAAGACCCGGTAAGTTAATCACCAATGGAGTAATAGCTGGCTTGCTATGATATTCAACTTCAAAAGGGGTGGGCTCACCAAAACAAGTCACAATAGAATTTACTCCCTCTTCAACACATTCAGTCATTGCAGAGTCATCTCTATAAAACATATCTTCATCTGAGGAGAAAAACTCATCTATAGAGGCATGCACATCATCTGACTCTTGTTCAGCCAAACAAACCTCAATCTCATTGACCTCGTGGTAATCATCCGTTTGGCCTGTAACCTTGATAGTCCCATTATCCAACAACAACTAAAAACCTTTCCTAACAATTTAACATCTTCGGGAGTCCCGACAGCAAATTCGGCAAGATCCATACTGATGTTATACCTGACTAGCCATGTGGTTGAAAGTAGCATGCAATTGTTTAAGATCCTCATTCATATGTTCCACATAAAAGATTTTGAACTCTTCAGGACATCCAGAAACCATGTTTACTTCCTGTTCATACTCTGCCCTAGGCCTGATTATGTGGATGAGGCCCTCATCCATTATCTCTTGCAAATCGGTCTTTATCTTATCACAACCCTGTATATCTGTACTAAAATAGCACAACTGGCATGGTCATGCGTATAGTAGCTAAATTCATAGAGGTCTGCATGCATTTTTACTAAATCTCCTCTAACCAATTTAACATCAAAAATCCGGAAATCTCCCAGACAACCGGCCACCATGTTCACAACATTCGCTCCTCCATGTTTTGGCAGAGGATTATCTTTCACATTAGGGCCAACATCCTTGAAAGATAAGATACTAGACTTCACAAATTTTTGTACTTCAGTTTTCAAAGGATAGTAGTTCTCAACATTATGCCCTGGTGCTCCCTAATGAAAAGCACATGTTTGGTCTGCCTTGTAATACCAAGGCAATGGTGATGGTATAACGGGAGGTGGTCTGGTATGAACCAACCTCTTTTGAATTCACGCTGTGAGTAATTTTGTGTAACTCATAGGGATAGGATTATAACTCTCCCTTCTCTGATTATACCCTTGATTCTTCTGATGGGATGGTCTCTGATAAGCAACGGTGGTTGGAGCTACACCAACAACTGGAGTTACTGATGCGACTTGTTGATGACGCTGATAATTTCTTCTAGGAGGATTAACCGTTCTTTCTTGCATAACAGCATTTGTATCTCCTTCCTTCTTTTTGGCAAACCCATAGAATGGCTTCTTCGTACTTCCAGAACTTTCACTTTTTGTTAAACAACCCTCTCTTACAGCCTTTTCTAAACGGATATCCATGTCCACCATTTCAGTAAAGTCACTTGGCGCACTCGCTACCATCCTGTCATAGTAGAAAGCACCCAGAGTCTTCAAGAAAATCTTAGTCATCTCCTTCTCTTCCATGGGAGGAATCACTTGGGAGGCTACCTCACGCCATCTTTGTGCATATTCTTTGAATGATTCCCTGTCCTTCTGGATCATGGCCCTGAGTTGATCATGGTCAGGCGCCATGTCCATGCTGTATTTGTATTGTCTGATAAATGCTTCTCCTAAGTTGTTGAAAGTATGGATATTAACGCTATCCAAAATCATATACCACTTCAACACAACACCAGTCAAACTATCCTGAAAAAAGTGAATCAACACACGTTGATCATCAGTGTGGGTAGACATTCTTCTCACATACATAACAAGATGAGCAAGAGGACAAGTGTTGCCATTGTACTTCTCGAATTCTGGGACTTTAAACTTTGCAGGTATCTTGACATTTGGGACCAAGCATAAATCATTCACATTCTAGCCGAACAATTCCTTTCCCCTGAGGGCCTTCATCTCCCTCTGCATCTTGTCAACCTGATCTTGAAAATCATCCATCCTATCATAGAGACCCAAGCCTTCACTTGGTGGAGGAAAAGGACGATACATGTCATCATTAGAAAATGGGGCTATATTCATCGAAGGACGTGCAACAGGAGTAACATGCACCACATGAGGTGCATGAGTAACAGTAGTCTGAAAAACTGGAGCATCTTAAGGACCGAGATTGAAACCTTCAGGCATAAAGTTCTCTGGTATTCCCAATGGATAACCTTGAAGCATGTGATTCTGAACAACAACTGGAGTAACAGACACAGGAGAAGTCGGAGCTTCAATAGTAACCTTTGTCTGTTGAGGTTGAACACTCGGTGGCTGATTCTGAGCAGCCACCAATGATTCCATCAGAGCAATGAGATTGGCCATGTCGGCCTTCAAAGCAGAAACTTCATTGCGCAGCTTGCAATTATCTTGTTCTAAGTTGTCCATCTTCCTTCTAAAATTAGCTCGAGTATTGTAGTGGTGAGGCAACTTGCTGAACGAAGTAAAAAAGCTTGGTAAGACACATGGATATGCATAACAAATGCAAGAATTATGTGCAATATGATGCATGATATGCAATACACATGATTTATTTTTTATTAATATTTCAAAGGACTTAAAGATATATAGACACATTGCAAATATCAAAGTAATAATATATTTGAAATACTGAAAAAGTTTTATTATAATAACTTCAAAATGGATTACAAGTTTCAATAATCCCAAGTACAAGATGAAAATAAAGTCTAAAACCCTAAGAACTAAAGCTGATGGAGATCACTCTATACGTCGACGCTTCCCCGTAAGCCCGACAATCTGAGCCTTCAACCTCTGGTTTTCTTCGGCATATCTGGTGGCAACCTCCTTCTAATCACCTGAATCAGGAAGTGAGACATCTGACTGAAGCTTAGGAGAAAATAAATCCCCTTGCCTCTCTATCATCTCTACAGCCCGACTCTTAAGAATCTCAATCAAGTCGTCTTTCTCATTCAAGTCTGCTCTATAGGAAATCTCTAAAGTTTGGCACTTATTCTTCCAAGCATCATTTTCCTGCTGCATCCTGACCAAAGAAAGCTATAGCTCTTCCATATCATCGAATAGGGGAGGAGTGGTCTTCACAAACAAATCAGGCATAGGTGTTTCCCGAGAATAAGACATCTTCAACTGAATAGCTCTCGTTTGGACCTATTGAAGATAAGGCTCCAAAGAAACAACCCCTCTAGGTCCCAAGTCTTTCCTACTCTTCATATGAATGTGACGACAGGCCTTCGCAATCTGCTCCCTAGCTTCCTTATGGTCTTCTCCCTCCTTCAGGAAGAAACTACTCAAATAAATACTATTTGGTTTATCCCTCATCGGGTAACCAAGCTGTCGTCGTGCAAGAACATGGTTGTAGTTAATTCCTCCCTTTGTACCAAGAAGAGGTACATTGGGGAAACTACCACAACTGTCAACAGGGGTTCCCAACGGGTGAGTAATTTCCATGATCTTAGGATCCCAACAGGGTTCCTTCCTGACATCCCAGGAAGCATCAGACTGGGGCATATGAGAAATAAACCATCGGTACAACAGAGGCGTGCAACAGATAATCATCCCCCCATGATAAGAATTCCGAAGATGAATAGAGTAATAAGCATCACCCAACAATGTAGGAACTGGGTTTCCAATCATGAAGATCCTGATAGCATTAATTTCAACAAACTTATCCATATTAGGGAATAAAAACAACCCGTAAGCAAGTAGAGCAAAGATGGCCTCAAAAGAGATTGTACTTTTCATCCTGGCAAAGTAACGAGCTTTCTCCAGTAAGAAATGAGTTGGTAATCCTCTAATCCCTTCTTTAGTAGTCATATGGGCTTCAACCTCAGACTTCCCCAGATGGATCAAAGCAGCAATCTCGTGTGGTTTTGGCTCACCCTCCAAACCAGTAAAAGGAACACGACCAGTAATAGGTAAATCCAAAAGATAAGAATACTCCTCTAGTGTAGGCATCAATTGATAATCAGAGAAAGTAAAGCAATGATACATCATATCATAGAACTGGACCAAGATCGAGAGTATACCCTCCTTCATCCTAAGCTTCATGAGAGGAATGATGGATCCATACTTCTTCCGAAAATCTGCAGAACACTCAATCTCGGGAATTAGACTGATCAACTCTTCTATCTTGGGATCTTTGAAACTGTATTTTACGGTCTTTCTTTTTCCATAATCCATGGTCAAAAGGTACCTGAGATATTCACAGATGGTCAACTTTCAAGTCCCTTGTAATAAAATATCTTCAAAAAATGCTTATGAGTGCATGGATGCATGATGCAACAATCACACACAAGATCACAAACATAAGGTTCATAGGTTCAACGTCACGAGCATGAGGTCAAAGGTACTACTCATAAGGTATTGGTCTAAAAGTTATCACCTGCCAAACAAGGTTCTAGAGGTTCCCAGAGTCTACATCCTTCCTTTGGATATTACCAACTTCCCGATTAACTCGTTAATTAGTAATATTCTCAAGAAAAAATCGTCTAATCATAGTATCGCGTAACAACTATTTCTGGATTACTCTGTCATAGCTTCCACACTACACCTAAAAGGCCAAGATGGATTAGGTAATCTACGGTCCTCAGCTTCAGCAGGCTCCCAGGTCGAAATTAGTACGTCTTCCCGATTACTCGGTAAACGACACTACAGTCAAAGGGGCCTCCATTGAGTGTGGGATCTCATGCCTCCTTTTTTGGGATTACTCCCTCAAAGTTAACATGACTATACCACCCATCCTATCTTAAAGTTTTCCCAAGTCTGGGTATAGGACTTATAAGTATTCACCAAGCACCCTGAAAACCAGGAAAATCCAGACAAACAGATATACAACATATAATATATAACAAACAATAGCACATATACATATATAAACAAAGATAGGTTTAACCCACTTAGGGATGGACCAGCAAGAGGTCAATCTTTCCCCGGTGAAGTCGCCATTTTTTCTGTAGCGATAGAAATGTTTAAGACTAAGCCATTGGATTGACTTGACTTATACAGATCAAAATAAAAATTGCCACCGCACTTTATTGTTTCCAAAGGAATGGGAAAAGAGCGAGTAACCCAAAAAGAGGGGGAAAGATTCTAGGTAAGGGGGTTGGTTATGCAAAGGGAAGGTATTAGCACCCTAAACATCTACGGTACTCCGCAGAAACCTATTTGAAAAATCTGTATATTTTGGCTATAAAATGTTGTATAAAAATAGATGGTGGGGGTGAGAAAAGAAGTAATTTTTTATGATTTTTGCACCCGCCACAGTTGCGAACCTTTAGTGCCTATGTACCACCTTTCGTGCAATACGGGATCATGGTACACGTAGTTCATCTTTTTTTTTTTTAATTTAAAAACACAAGTGTATTGGTTAATTTTATGAGATAAGACATCATCGTCATTGTCCGTGTGGAAAACATACTTACTACCTACAATCATGACAAAGGAGAATTTGCATCATCTCAAAGTGGAGGATATGGCTTGGATTTTAAAATCAACAATGACTCACTCAACACCCAAGTGGAAAATACCTCTCTTCACTACATATTGTAGAAGTATAGTTGTTTACATCACTACAAGTATTGACAAGAGTCTAATATTTTGAGAAAGGTTTTAACATAAAAAGCCAAAGTGGCAAAAATTGTTTGAAATGAGAATGATTGACTTTTAGTCTTCTCACAAAAAATGTCAAGGTATTATTAAATTGATTGAAGTTTATTTATGAAAAGAAAAGTTTTTAAAATGCATGGACATAAGTCCAAGTTTGTTATGAAAATGGTTCAAGTTTCAAAACGAGAAAAGTTTTCAAAAGGGGAAAGAAGATTTTTGAAATTAAAGAAGGTGGGAGGAGAAGAATAGACTATCCTAAAGCATAAGGTAAAAGCTAGGGATAAGAACCATATAACCACAAGAAGCCAATACTTGACATTATGAGTCAAGATAGGATTCTCATTCTTTGGATTGAAACCAAGCAAGAAAAGATACTAGACCTCTTTAGAGAACCAAACTTAAAATGTATTAAGTATTCACAAACATTGGGCAGAGTAACAGCTGTATACGGGTGAATTCCAGATTACAAACTGTTGTAACCCAAAATTTGCTCTCCCATATTTCTGAAAAGATTTCAAGAAAGATCCCCAAGTTGCTCAAGGTAGTCCAAGGGTTGGCCAAACAAGCTCTCTCCTAAGGCAGTCTATCTCAAATTAGGGTTTCATGTTGCATCAATATGCTTGAGTCCAAGGGATCCCAAATGCTCACCAGTGTACTAATATGTTCTCAAGATCATCCATGTCAAGTTTCAAGCCTTGCGGAGAGAATTTGCTCAGTCAATTGCTCAAAGGCCTGAAAATCGACTGTGCTAGTGCAAAAGTCAACTATGGCCCATATACAGTCAAACTTCAAGATTTTTAGTCAGAATTCTCATTTTGAAGGATATTTAATCATTTAATCAAGGGTTGATCATGATTCATCAAGGATTGTTCATAATTCCTCAAGAATCAAAAGTTGCTAAATTAGGGTTTTGTAGGAAAAGTTAACTCAATTTTGACCAAGCATAACTTTCTCATACTTTATAAGAAATGACCCATCCAATGCTCATTTTGAAGAGGATGCAATTCTATACAATCCATATTCATCTCCCAAGTTCAAAATATGCACTCACAAGAAGTTATGAATTTGGACATTATAGGTCATTTTGGAATGTCAACAAAAACACCTTTTTTGTCAAAGCTTCATACATGAGCATGGAATATCTAATTGATATGATACCAAAATGGTTGCTTAGAGGAAATCTCAAGCTTTCTAAAAAGTCCAAGAACACCTCCAAAGAGTCAAAATTGATGAAGTTATGCATTGGTGAAGTTGACCCTTTTTGTAAAATTGCCAAAAGACATCTATGCCTAAAACTTCAAATTTTGCCAAATGGGCCTAATCTTTTTCACTTGTTTTGAGTTGGCAACATAGTCCACGAGCTCTAGCCCTTGCCAATTGTCATTATCATGTTTTTGTTATTTATTTTTATTTTTATTTGATTTAAATCAATTTTAATCAAAATAAATCATGAGAAAATCCAAAAGATTGAAAACAAAAGATTTTGTGCTTGTTTCAGGTTTCAATTACAGCTAGCATCAAATCAAACTCGTGCAAGGCATTAGGGTGGACAAAAAGATTGATTTTAGGCTAATTTTGGAAAGATTTTTAAGGTGTATCAAATCAAGATCCAATTCATTGATGGAGGAAGATTGAGATCAGTTATCAACCCTAATCCATTCCTTGATACATATAGAACGAAGGAAGACCAAAAACTAGGTTAGAAAGAGGCGCATGAACCAGAGCAAAACTTGAAAAAATACCAAGAAAGTGCAAACACGAATTCCTATTTCCAGGCATCCTCAAGGCCTTCTAGCAATCCCAATCGATTCCTGGGAGTGTAAGCAAGCTAAAGCAATCAAGAACAAAGCCTTTCCAGTACCAAAAAGCGTTGATTCAGTGCATATACAAGCCAAGGGTCTATCATGTGACCTCAAGATCCAGTCTGCCAAGTGGCCAGGTGGCCAAATCTGATGGCCATTCAGGAGGGAACACCAAAAGCCAAGTCAAACGCGTAGCATAGGATCTCACAAGTCAACGTGGGCTTCAGATTGTTGGGTCTAGAAAATGCTTCTCACACCCCCAAAGCTGCTAAACTCAGGCCCAAATTTCTTTCTCTATGTTTTTTTATTTATTTCATTTAATTTATTTTATTTATTTACTAACCAATTAAATTATTTTCTCTTTATCAAAAAATCACAAAAAATATTACTTTTCATAAATTAGGTCTAGATTTTATTTTTATTAAAAATTAATTAATTTAATTAGGTATTAATTTATATAACTTTTATTTAATTTTTGTACATAATTAAAAATAACTAGAATAATTAGGTTTTTATTCCAAATTTAATTTTTGTTTCTTTTCTTAAAAATAACAAAAAACCAAAAATAGGCTATGTAATTATTTTTATTAATTAATTTAATCACTAATTAATTTGTATATTTAATTTTAAATTCTAATTCTTTTCTTAAAAATAATTAAAAACAACAAAAAACAAGTTTTCTTTTAATTAGGTTAGAAGGGTCAAAACCCTATTTTCTTCCCGATCTTAATTTTTCTCGCGCGTTTTATTTCTATTATTTATCATATTGATGTAACTGCATACAATTTGTAATAGTTTAATTAGAACGTTTATTTACATTTGTCGCTTTAATTTCAAAGGGTTTGTTTTTGGCTATGTAAATACCCGAAGCCTTGTAATAGCGTAGTTTAACTTCCACATTTTAAATTCCGCAAATATTTAACTGTTAGATGTATGATATTAGGATGTATGACAAGAATGTATGTGATTAATTTTAAAACAGTTAGATAACCCTAAAATGTGCACAGATAATAAATCTGAAACTGAATCACTCGCACATGCGCACTCCTAGGGTACACTCCCACTTGGTTGCCTTCGGTAAATAATCATTGAGTATAGGATGCTTTAGTGGTCGTCCTTTTGTCCAAAGATCGAAGTTGCCTCGGAAAGGTTGCCTCAGATATTGTTGCCTCGGATAATTGATCTAAGACATTAGGGTTATTACTAAGATGTCCTAACATTGCTTTAGTGACCGTACGTCCCTTTTCGAATTGACCCTCAAAAATACAACGACGGTGCTACCTACTCACTAATAGTGGGATAGCATTGTCTAAACGAAACGAATACAGAACGATTCTTTTTTCGAGTAGGTAGATTAGTTCTTAAGTACTTGCTCAATCAAAACAAACTTTTTTCACACTTACACCCCTTTTCAAACAAAGTTTTCAAAAACACTTCATTACACTCTTGAAGACAGAAGCAAGAGTTAAATCGAAGTCAAAGCAAAAACTTTTCAAAACACACAAACACGAAAGCAATTTTGAAAATGATGAGCAAGTAACTAAGAGCCCGTAGATAACTACGGATAGAAAGGGTGCTAATACCTTCTTATTCTATAATCTACCCCCCGTACTTAGAAATATCTAGAAAAAGGAATTTTTCTGTGCTTTTTTCCTTTCCTTGTTGGATAAAATAAAAGTCGGTGGCGACTCTTGCTTACCGCGACATCTTGCGAACACAAACGCAAGACGCAAACCAGCAATTCCTTTAAAAAAATGGAAACACGTCCCGGTTCTGGCCACCGTATCACAGAACTAGCGACTCTGCTAGGGAATTAATAAGTGGTGTGTACCTTAGGATTAGATCATCATATTGTTTTCAATTGTTTGATTTGTTTACTTTATCTTTGTGGGTTTTTGTATCGGGGTTACTATAGATCCTAACCTGGATCTGGGGATACCTTTTAGGTAAGTAGCAATAGACTGTGAGGGAACTTTATGGCGTAGACCGATACGGTTGAAGTAGTAGCTACGTTGGTGTGACACATTAGTTGGTACCGATATCCCTTGTGGAGGAACAAGGAGAGTATGGGGCTGCTAATGGGTCATTAAGCATCAACTGACCTTAGAACTTATAATTGACCAACTTGGCCATAGAAAAGTAGCAGAATGCTACACTCATTGAGCATATACTCTCGCGATGGTTTCGGCCACAAGAAAAGATTGCTAAGCTGAAACTATGACCGATCGAGGATGGTCAGTGATATTGAGAACCTCTAGGACCCGGTTACTATTACTAGGACAGGTTGAACCAACTAAACTGCAAGAGGGTAGTACCTAAACTCCATGCTAGCCTGAAATTTAAGGGCTATTGTGTGACTTGTTTGCCCTTACCATGTTTGCTATCTGTGATACCTGTGGTGTGTTTTTATCATGACATCATGCATCATGACATTGCATGCATATTTCATTAGACTAAACATTTCAAAGACCGAGGGGATTCATCTTTGTTCTGTTTTGCAGATCATAGCTTCTATGCGCAGAAATACCATTCGGATCAACTTCATGCAGATACCTGCTCAGCTTAGAGAGTTGGTTTCAAAGGTTCCTGATACTTCTTCCATTGTTAGAAGGCATGGTCATCTCCTCACCCTGGTCACTTCAAAGCTGGATGAGCAAATGATGAGCGTCTTGTTCCAGTTCTTTGACCTGTTGCATCACTGTTTCACCTTCCCGGACTATCAGTTGGTCCCTACTTTGGAGGAATTTTCTAATTTACTTGGCATATCTATTCTAGAGCATACACCCTTTACAGGTTTGGAGATAGCTCCTAGGCCATAGGATATTGCTTCATCCCTACATCTAACAATGGTTGATGTAGTATCTAATTGGGAGATTCAGAGTGGGGTTAAAGGATTTTGGGCTAAGTTCTTGATTGATCAAGCTCAACAGTTCTGGGATAGTCTGGACTTTCAAGCATTTGAAGACATCCTGGCTCTTCTCATCTATGGCCCGGTTCTGTTCCCAAATTCTGATTCTTTTGTCAACGTGAACGCAGTCAGGATCTTCATGTCCTGTAACCCAGTGCCTACTCTCTTGGGTGATATTTTGCATGCTCTTTATACCCGTACTGTTCGAAGAAGGGGAACTCTCATGTGCTATACACCACTGCTGGCAAGGTGGTTTATTTCTCACCTCCCCAAATCTGTATTGAAGAGTGAGGAAGGTATGGGTTGGGCTTACAGAATCATGTCCCTTGCTCATACGGACATCCTTTGGAGTACTATGGAAAAAGTAGTTGTCATTGATCGGTGCGGGGAATACCCCAATGGTCCATTTCTTGGAATTAGAGGAGGAATAGCCTATAATCCTTGTTTGGCTTTACGACAGTTTGGACGAGCTCGAAGGGACGGTCCTCATGAGCTGCTGCTTCCAGACATTGTCTTTGACTTCAAGGGGGATGTTAAGGGACATCGCCGCAGATTTATACGAGCTTGGGACAGGGTAAACAGGTCTGATCCACATGATCTAGGAATGAAGACTTCTCTCCTGTTGCAACCGTATCTCCAGTGGGTTCAAGACTATTCTCAAAAGCTGGGAATGCCCTATGAAGTTATTTTACCGGTGATTGTGGAGCATACTGATGAAGAAGGGGTTCCTTATACAACCCTCCATCCCTATATGCCTACTAATCTGGGGGCATTAAAGAGATCTTGGATCCAGTTAAGGGAAGAAAGGGATACCTACAGAGAGAAGTATCATGAGCAGGAACGGAAGATCCTGAAGCTTACAAGGCAGCTAGAGACTGAGAGGACAATAACGATTATGTCAGCACGAAAGGAAAACGACCCTGGGAATTATGATGTCTTTTATTGTTTCTAGTTTGGATTTGCTTTTCAGTATTTCTTTTGTAACGCCTTAAAGGAATTTGTTAAACATTGTTTCAAGTTTTAATCTAATAAAGTGTGTTTTATTTTGGTTTACAAATTTGAATCTCCCTAAAGTCTTTGAAATCATTTCATACGCATTCCATTCCCATGCACCTCATTACAAGTACCATTACAGGTTTCTCATCTTCTTCGCTGTTTATTTCAGCAACATGTCTTCTGAAACATCTACTGATCAAGCTATTAAGGCTCTTCAAGCTCAGAATGCTCAGTTCCAGGAGATGTTCTTGAACTTGGCTAAGAGTCAACAAGATCTGAAGACTCTTATCTTGAACGACAATAAGAAGAAGAAGAAGAAGAAGGTGGTCCTCCTGAACATGGGTCACATATTTAGGAACAGGTTGAGACAAGAAGCTGATTTATCTCACTCATCTGGAGGAGGAAAGAATCAAGAGGAAAGAAAGGGTCCTAGCCGTGTGGTTTCTGATAATGACACTGACTTTGATGAAGACCAGTATCCTCCTGCTGAGGATAGGTATAAGCAACTTGAAGACCGGTTAAGCGCAATGGAGATCCAAAAATTCCCTGGTCTGGACTTCGGAGATTTGGGTTTGGTATCTGGGGTGGTGATCCCGCACAAGTTTAAAGCGCATGTCTTTGCTAACTACGATGGGGTATCCTGCCCAAAGCTACACCTCCGCTCGTATGTCAGAAAGATTCAACCATATACTGCTGATAGGAACCTCTGGATTCATTTCTTTCAAGATAGTCTATCAGGGACTCAATTTGAATGGTTCTACCAACTGGAACGAGCTAATATCCGCAACTGGGAGGACCTTGCTGCTGCTTTTTACAAGCAATACCAGTATAATGCCGACCTTGCTCCCAAGTGTACCCAACTTTAGGGTATGTCTATGGGTGCGAGCGAAGGTTTTAAGGACTACGCTCAAAAGTGGAGAGATCTGGCAGGAAGAGTATAACCCCCTCTGGCTGATAGGGAGTTGGTGGATATGTTTCTTGGGACTTTGTCTGGTCTGTATTTCAATCATTTGATCGATAGTTCATCGTCTGGGTTCACTGAATAGATTATGACTGGGGAGAGAGTTGAGGCCGGTATCAAGAGTGGCACGATACAGAAAGGTGCTTCGTCAAGTACAGAGAAGAAGCCTTTCAAGAAGGAGTCTAGTGCAGTTTACAACTCGAGGAGCCAAAATCGACCCGAACACCGCCAAGCAGTTAATGCAGTAGTTATATCAAGACCAACTATTGCCCCATAACGCAACACTCAGCAAAGAGTAAAGAGACCGCAAAGGCAGTATACTCAGCTTAGTATGACTCTATCTTAAATTCTTCCGCAACTGTTGAAAACCAACTTGGACATTCTGAAGGAGGCTCCAAAGAATCCCAGTACTACATCACCACTATATAATCTGAACGGCCGTTGTGCTTATCACTTCGATAGCCCAGGGCATGATACCAATAATTGCTGGGCTTTGAAGAATAAAGTGCAGGATCTGATTGATGCTAAGGAGATTGAGTTTGAAGCGCCGGAAAAGCCTAATGTCATAACCGCTCCTATGCCAAAACATGATGCGGGAGTCAATGCAATTGGAGATGATGATGAAGAGTCAAATTTCGACAGCTGGATTTACCCGACTACCAACAGTGGCTTGAGTAATTGGATGGCGAAGGACTTCGTGCCCATTTATTTTGTTACACAGTAATAAGATTTTTGTTTTGAGATTTGTAACAGACAATTTGAAACTTTTACGGCCCGGTGCCTTGCCCGCAACATCGTGGCTTTGTGTGAGGGATTATTATGTGTCATTTCCATATATCATCAATAAAAGCATTGGACGTCTTTCTTGCATTACAAGTTTTGTGCTCCTTGTTTTTCTTTTCTATCTTGCAAAACAGCTATTGTCTTACACACACTCACATATCGTAATACAGGTCCACATCCACTCTAGATCCCACTGATAATGACTCTGCTACTGCCAGTTATAACTTCGATAGTCTGACCAACCAAGTCGAGGACGAAGGTGAGGATGATTGTGAAGTGCATGGGGAACTTGCTAGACTGTTACTTCAGGAAGAGAGGGCCATTCAGCCGCATGAAGAGCCAGTGGAAACAGTAAATATGGGTACGGAGGAAGACAAGAAAGAAGTCAAGATCGATGCAAATCTGGAGCCTAGTGTTAGGCGACGGTTGATTCAGATGCTGCATAATTATGTTGAGATCTTTGCCTGGTCTTATGAAGATATGCCTGGGTTGGATACCGATATTGTGGTTCGCCGCCTGCCTACTAAAGAGGACTGTCCTCCAGTGAAACAGAAAGTTCATCGAATGCGCCTAGAGATGTCTGAGAAAATCAAGGCCGAGGTTATGAAACAGTTTGATACCGGTTTTCTAGCAGTTACTTCTTACCCGCAGTGGGTTACTAACGTGGTTCCGGTGCCGAAGAAAGATGGTAAGGTTCGAATGTGTGTTGACTATAGGGATTTGAATAGGGCGAGCCCCAAGAATGATTTCCCTCTGCCTCATATTGATGTTCAGGTTGACAACATCGTGCAGCATAAGGTCTTCTCCTTTATGGATGGTTTTTCCGGTTACAATCAGATTAAGATGGCTCCCGAAGACATGGAGAAGACAACGTTCGTTACACAGTGGGGTACCTTTTGCTATAAAGTCATGCCTTTCGGATTGAAGAATGATGGGGCAACGTATCAGCGCCCATGGTCGCTTTGTTCCACGACATGATCCATCATGAGATTGAAGTATACTTGATGACATGATTGCGAGGTCCCAGACTGAGGAGGAACACCTTGACCATCTTTAGAAGCTATTTGACAGGTTGAAGTTATACAGACTGAGGCTAAATCCGAACAAGTTCACCTTCGGAGTGAGGTCTGGTAAGTTGTTGGGCTTCGTCTTTAGTGATAAAGGTATTCAGGTGGATCCTGCAAAGGTGAAGGCTATATAGGAAATGCCAGCTCCCCGAACAGAAAAAGAAGTCAGAGGCTTTTTGGGACGATTGAACTACATTTCCAGATTTATTTCTCATTTGATTGCTACTTGTGAACCAATCTTCAAACTGCTGAAGAAAGATCAAGTGGTAAAGTGGAGTGATGAATGTCAAGCCGCTTTCGAAAGGATCAAAGAATATCTTCAATAGCCACCCATTATGATGCCTCCAGTTGAAGGGAGACCTTTGATTTTATACTCGACAGTACTCGACAATTCAATGGGGTGCGTGTTGGGGCAGCATGACGAGTCTGGCCGAAAAGAGCATGATATTTACTACCTTAGCAAAACTTTTACTGACTGTGAGACCCGATACTCGTTGCTTGAGAAAACTTGCTACGCTTTGGCATGGGATGCTCGCCGGCTGAGACAGTATATGCTGACTCACACTACCCTATTGATATCAAAGATGGATCTAATCAAGTATATCTTCGAAAATCCTGCCTTGTCCGGAAGAATAGCAAGATGGCAGATGATCTTGACTGAGTACGACATCTAATACACGACCCAAAAAGCAATCAAGGGAAGTGTGTTGGCAGATCATTTGGCGCATCAATCTGTAGACGACTACCAATCCATGAACTTTGAATTCCCGGATGAGAACATCATGTTGGTGACCGACTGTGAAGAACCTGGACCAGATGAAGTACCTGAGGAGGGATCCTGATGGTCTATGTACTTTGATGGAGCTTCAAATGCTTTGGGTAATGGCATTGGCGGTGTGATTATATCTCCCGAAGGCTTTGATACTCCGTTCACCGCCGGACTATGTTTCAACTGCACCAACAACATGGCAGAGTATGAAGCGTGCATCATGGGTGTTCGAGCAGCCATTGACCTAAGGATAAAGTTTTTGAGTGTATTCAGAGATTCCGCTCTCGTGATCAGTCAGATCAAAGGCGGGTGGGATACGAAGCACCCAAATCTTATTCCTTACAAAGAGTATGTATTGACATTGCTTCCACAATTCGAGGAGATAACCTTTGAACACTTTCCTAGAGAGGAGAATCAGTTAGCGGACGTGCTAGCTACGATGTCTTCTATGTTCAAGGTTAGATGGGACAACGAGGCTCCCCAAATTATCATTGAAAGGTTTGAAGAACCTGCATATTGCTGTGACATTGAGACTGAAGACGTAACAGATAAACCCTGATTTCATGAGGTAAAGAGGTATCTTAAGGCTCAGGAATACCCCGAGGGTGCATCTGTTAATGATAAGAAGTTTCTGAGGAGGTTCACAGTGAATTTCTTCATCAGTAATGGTATCCTTTACAAACGTAATCATGATTCAACCTTACTGCGATGTGTGGATAAGAGCTAGGCGGAAAGAATCATGGCGGAGTTACATGAAGGTACTTTCGGAACTGATTCCAGTGGACACACCATGGCAAAGAAGATCCTACGGGCAGGATATTATTGGTCCACCATGGAAGCCGATTGTTATCAGCATTCTCAGACCTGTCATAAGTGCCAATTCTATGCTGATAAGGTGCACATACCTCCAGTTCCTCTGAACGTCTTGATGGCTCCTTGGCCTTTTGCAATGTGGGGCATCGATATGATAGGAGAGATCAGACCTACTGCGTCTAACGGGCATCGTTTCATCCTGGTAGCAATTGGTTACTTTAAGAAGTGGGTTAAGGCAGCTTCCTTGGCTACTGTAACCAAGAACATTGTGGCACGGTTCATTCGGCATAATCTGATCTGTCGATATGGTGTACCAGAGAGGATCATTATGGATAATGTTACAAATCTCAACAATAAGATGATCATCGAGCTCTGCAAGCAGTTCAAGATACAGCATCACAACTCTTCTCCCTACCGGCCGAAGATGAATGGGGCTGTTGAAGAGGCTAATAAGAACATCAAGAAGATTGTGCAGAAGATGATGGTGACATACAAAGACTGGCACGAGATGTTACCATTTTCCCTTCATGGCTACCGTACCTCAGCGCGGACGTCAATAGGGGCAACACCCTACTCTTTGGTATATGGCATGGAGGCAGTCTTACCCATTGAGGTCCAGATACCCTCTCTTCGGATTATGAAGGACGCAGGTTTGAGCGAAGATGACTGGATTCAGACCCGGCTTGATCAGCTGAACTTAATCGAAGAAAAGAGACTTACTGCTATTTGTCATGGTCAGACGTACCAAAAGCGGATGATCAAGGCATTTAACAAGAAAGTTAAACGACAAGAGTATCAAGTTGGGGATCTGGTGATCAAAAGCATCATCCTACCACAAGGTGATCCCAGGGGCAAATGGACCCCTACGTACGAAGGGCCATTTATGGTTAAGAATATTTTCTCGGGAGGAGCTATGATTCTAACCACCATGGATGGTGACGACCTTCCTCACGCCGTCAATGCAGACATAATGAAAAGATACTATGCAAAATCAAAGACCCGCTAGGTTGACTGACCTAGGAAAAAATAAGGGCTTCCCGGAGAACCAAAAGGGTTTTGGAAAAAATAAGGGATGAAATTGAAAAAACATGTACACCCGGAAAGTTGAAAACCTGAAAAGGTGGCTTGGGCAAAAAAGGGTATCCCGGTGGACTGAAAACCCGAAAGGGCGGTCCAGGCAAAAATTAGGGATTAAAGCGTAACACTATGTCTCGTTGGATCATCTTGCAACCAGACTTTAGTATCGACTATCAAGCTCGAACGACACTAATCAATCTGATCTACCTTCAACCAAGTAGCAAAGTGATGAGATGCTCGATGATATAAAGGAAATAGCAGAATTTGAACCCAGTGGGATTGTTCACATATCTCTTTTTTCACAAATTGTATAAATCCTATTTGTTCGGCGGCGTTCTCTTACTAGGACGCCAGCCTCTTGTACAAAAACGCCTATTTACGGGCCAAACTTCAGAGTTAATAGAATTCATTTTCAAAAATAAATTTCAAATGGTTTTTATTTTTTCTATTTTGTTTTGCAAGAACGTCCAATGTTCATTTTTGATATATGCATTTGACACTAATTGATGTTCATAAATATTTACATACGAAACAAAAGACGATTACTCGTAATATCAGGAACAGGGGCAAACAAGAATTGTCCAGACCTTATAGTTGCTCTGTCCACCAGGTACAGGGATAGGTTTAGCTGTAGAATATGACTAAGGTACATTCGCTCCCCACAGAGTAAGAGAAAGAGAGTATTGTTAATTCTCCCCAATTGAGGCTCGCAACCGCGAATGATTCGATAAAATTCTCCCCAAGTAGAGTTTATCTATCATCAGCACTGGAAAATTACCCCCAACGGAGTTTGGCGAATTATCCCCAGTGAAGGCTGGAGGATTGTCCCTAGTAGAGCCTAAAAGGTTATCCCCAGTGAAGTCGCAACTGGAAAATTATTCCCAACGGAGTTCTTTCCTTTCACAAACATAAATTCAATCCCCAACAGGTTTCATTATCACCAGCAACGGTAATTCATCCCCGGCTGAGGTTATTCTTCCAAATCAACATATCCTCTAGCAGAATATGTCCTCCCCAGAGTCATTTCCTCATCTGTTTACTCCTCATTGGAGTTATCCTCTCCCGCGGGTTTATTCTCGCAATCATCTTCATTCACTATCCCCAGCGGAAACAAAGAATTCAACTCTTTTCTCCAACAGCAATCCAAGGTTTGTTTTCCCCAGCTAAAAACATCACATTTCCATACGTCATGACATGCATACGCATCATACAACACAGTCTCATTTATTTTGAGAACATCATTTCCTGATACATATCATGCATTACATACAGCTAACCTTTACCTTTCAGGAAAGATACAATCAAATTCTCACAAAATTCAAGTTGTGAAGCTCGAGTACGACTGAATAATAGTTTAATCCCCAATTGAATAACGGACGACCGAAGCTCCTAAAATTCAACTTTCCTCTTCAACAGAGATGATTCCTCAGTAGAATACGGACGACCGAAATTCCTAAAATTCAACAGAGATGTTTCCTTAGTAGAATACGGACGACCAAAGTTCCTAAAATTCAATAGAGATGATTCCTCAGTAGAATACAGACAACCGAAGTTCCTAAAATTCAACAGAGATGATTCCTCAGTAGAATACGAACGACTGAAGTTCCTAAAATTCAACAGAGATGATTCCTCAGTAGAATATA
The DNA here is from genome assembly GCA_948472305.1 of Vicia faba. Lineage (NCBI taxonomy): Eukaryota > Viridiplantae > Streptophyta > Magnoliopsida > Fabales > Fabaceae > Vicia > Vicia faba. The sequence goes on along the minus strand of OX451737.1, from coordinate 1,620,546,417 downwards.
GACGACCGAAGTTCCTAAAATTCAATAGAGATGATTCCTCAATAGAATACGGACGACCGAAGTTCCTAAAATTCAACAGAGATGTTTCCTCAGTAGAATACGGACGACCGAAGTTCCTAAAATTCAACAGAGATGATTCCTCAGTAGAATACGGACGACCAAAGCTCCTAAAATTCTACTTCTTTCAACAAAGGTCAGCCTTCCCCAGCGGAATCTTCCTCAAAAGACAGGTATACAAGCTCTCGCTAAGGAATCTCTTATGCGATCGACACTCCTTCGGATGGCATCTTTAAGCCCATCTCCCGTCAGCAATTTCCAAATGGCATCTATAAGCCCATTCCCGATGTCACAAGACAATTAACACTTCACGCGAGTGCAAATTTCTGGGCACTCTAGTGTTCAATCATCTTCCACCTTCAGATCACGAAAGGCAGACAGGCCAATCTAAATCTTCAGGTTTAATAAAATTGAATAGGGGCAGTTGTTGTACCCCAAAATTTGCCCTCCCATATTTCTCAAAACATTTCAAGAAAGATCCCAAAGTTGCTCAAGGTAGTCCAAGGGTTGGCCAGACAAGCTCTCTCCTAAAGCAGCCTACCTCAAATTAGGGTTTCATGTTGCATCAAGATGCTTAAGTCCAAGGGATCCCAAATGCTCACCAATGTCCTAATATGTTCTCAAGATCATCCATGTCAAGTTTCAACCCTTGCAGAGAGAATTTGCTTAGTCAATTGCTTAAAGGCCTGAAAATCGACTTTGCTAGGGCAAAAGTCAACTGTGGCCCACATATAGTCAAACTTCAAGATTTTTAGTAAACATTCTAATCTTGAAGGATATTTCATCATTTTATCAAGGTTTTATCATGATTCATCAAGGATTGCTCATAATTTCTCAAGAATCAAAAGTTGCTAAATTAGGGTTTTGTAGGAAAAGTCAACTCAACTTTGACCAAGCATAACTTTCTTATACTTTATGAGAAATGAACCATCCAAAGCTCATTTTTAATAGGATTCAATTCTATACAATCCATATTCATCTCCCAAGTTCAAAATATGTACCCACAAGAAGTTATGAATTTGGACATTATAGGTCATTTTGGAAAGTCAACAAAAACACCTTTTTTGTCAAAGATTCATACATGAGAATGGAATATCAAATTGAGATGAGAACAGAACGGTTGCTTAGAGGACATCTCAAGCTTTCTAAAAAGTCTAAGAAAACCTCCAAAGAGTCAAAATTGAGGAAGTTATGCATTGTTGAAGTTGACCCTTTTTGCAAAATTGCAAAAAGTCAACTATGCCTAAAACTTCAAATTTTGCCAAATGGGCCCAATCTTTTTCACTTTTTTTGAGTTGGCAACATAGTCCACGAGCTCTAGCCCTTGCCACTTGTCATTATCATGTTTTTGTTATTTATTTTGATTTTTATTTGATTTAAATCAATTTTAATCAAAATAAATCATGAGAAAATCCAAAAGATTGAAAACAAAAGATTTTGTGCTTGTTTCAAGTTTCAATTACAGCTAGCATCAAATCAAACTCGTGCAAGGCATTAGGGTGAACAAAAAGATTGATTTTAGGCCAATTTTGGAAAGATTTTTAAGGTGTATCAAATCAAGATCCAATTCATTGACGGAGGAAGATTGAGATCAGTTATCAACCCTAATCCATTCCTTGATACATATAGAACGAAGGCAGACCAAAAACTAGGTTAGAAAGAGGTGCGTGAACCAGAGCAAAACTTGAAAAAATACCAAGAAAGTGCAAACACGAATTCCTATTTCCAGGCATCCTCAAGGCCTTCTAGTTATCCCAATCGATTCCTGGGAGTGTAAGCAAGCTAAAGCAATCAAGAACAAAGCCTTTCCAGTACCAAAAAGCTTTGATTCAGTGCATACACAAGCCAAGGGTCTATCACGTGACCTCAAGATCCAGTCTGCCAAGTGGCCAGATGGCCAAATCTGATGGCCATCCAAGAGGGAACACCAAAAGCCAAGTCAAACGCGTAGCATAGGATCTCACAAGTCAACGTGGGCTTCAGATTGTTGGGCCCAGAAAATGCTTCTCACACCCCCAAAGCTGCTAAACTCAGGCCCAAATTTCTTTCTCTATGTTTTTTTTATTTCATTTTATTTATTTTATTTATTTACTAACCAATTAAATTATTTTCTCTTTATCAAAAAAACACAAAAAATATTACTTTTCATAAATTAGGTCTAGATTTTATTTTTATTAAAAATTAATTAATTTAATTAGGTGTTAATTTAGATAACTTTAATTTCTTTTTTGTACATAATTAAAAATAACTAGCATAATTAGGTTTTTATTCCAAATTTAATTTTTCTTTCTTTTCTTAAAAATAACAAAAAACCAAAAATAGGCTATGTAATTATTTTTATTAATTAATTTAATCACTAATTAATTTGTATATTTAATTTTAAAATCTAATTCTTTTCTTAAAAATAATTAAAAACAACAAAAAACAAGTTTTCTTTTAATTAGGTTAGAAGGGTCAAAACCCTATTTTCTTCCTGATCTTAATTTTTCTCGCGCGTTTTATTTCTATTATTTATCATATTGATGTAACTTCCTACAATTTGTAATAGTTTAATTAGGACATTTATTTACATTTATCGCTTTAATTTCAAAGGGTTTGTTTTTGGCTATGTAAATACCCGAAGCCTTGTAATAGCGTAGTTTAATTTATGCATTTTAAATTCCACAAATATTTAACTGTTAGATGTATGATATTAGGATGCATGACAAGAATGTATGTGATTAATTTTAAAACAGTTAGATAACCCTAAAATGTGCAAAGATAATAAATCTGAAACTGAATCACTCGCACATGCGCACTCCTAGGGTACACTCCGACTTGGTTGCCTTCAGTAAATGGTCATTGAGTATAGGATGCTTTAGTGGTCGTCCTTTTTTCCAAAGATCAAATTTGCCTCGGAAAGGTTTCCTCGGATATTGTTGCCTCGGATAATTGATCTAAGACATTAGGGTTATTACTAAGACGTCCTAACATTGCTTTAGTGTCTGTACGTCCCTTTTTGGATTGACCCTCAAAAATCCAACGACGGTGCTACCTACTCACTAATAGTGGGATAGCATTATCTAAAGGAAACGAATACAGAACGATTCTTTTTTTGAGTAGGTAGATTAGTTCTTAAGTACTTGCTCAATCAAAACAAACTTTTTTCACACTTACACCCCTTTTCAAACAAAGTTTTCAAAAACACTTCATTACACTCTTGAAGACAGAAGCAAGAGTTAAATCAAATTCAAAGCAAAAACTTTTCAAAACACACAAACACAGAAGCAATTTTGAAAATGATGAGCAAGTACCTAAGAGCCCGTAGATAACTACAGATAGAAAGGGTGCTAATACCTTCCCTTTCTATAATCTACCCCCCGTACTCAGAAATATCTCGAAAAAGGAATTTTTCTTTGCTTTTTTCCTTTCCTTGTTGGATAAAATAAAAGTCGATGGAGACTCTTGCTTACCGCGACATCTTGCAAGCACAAACGCAAGACGCAAACCAACAATTCCTTTAAAAAAGAAGGAAACACGTCCCGATTCTGGCCACAGTATCACACAAACAAAGAATGTAATCATAATAACATGCATACAAAATAATCAAACAACCCAATTTATTGAGGTAAACCTCAAGAACTCCAGACAAAATATCAATTAAGGTTACAAGGTCTCCAACATAGGTCAATGTTTCTAATCCTAAGTCCAAGAAGTCCAATACTCCATAATGCCAAGGATAGTAACCAAATAGTCCAAGTATCATTATAATTTTTATGGTTCATATTGATTATTAAGTATCTTAAAAAAGAAAAGAAAAGCTCAAGTGATCAAAATAAAGATGACAAGAATATAAAGGGGCTCAAGTGAGCAAAGATGAAAAATAACATGAAATGTAAATGCTAAAGTTAATGGTGCATAAAATAAAAGAGCATAAAATAAAAACACAAGATAAATTCAATTATTAGTAATTAGTGGTTAGTTGGATGACCATCTTGAAACTTGCATTTGGAACTCATTAGAGGATTGGTATAACCAAAGCCTCACACAACAAGTTGCATTTGCTTTTTGTCAAGTATATCATCCATTTTGGAATCCTCAAAAGTACCATTTAATGATCAACGATGTTTAAGTGATCCGTGTTGACCAAAAGTGATGTAGATCTATTATATGATTTATAGAACCAAAGCCTCCACACAATGAATCTCAAGGTTAGTGGATCAAAGAGATCAAATTAACATACTTGGGCTTGCAAACATAGGTTTGGGCCACGAATGATCATTTATTCGAATCTGGACAAAATTTAGCGATATGTTAAGCAATCATAAGTGGACTTATATAGAAGTCGCACCTATTTTGAGGTCGGTCAATAGCAATCTATGCACCATTTATTTTGATACATGATATAGAGATCATGCTTCAATAACAATTAGTGCAATAAGAAAGGGATGGTATGAAGAATGGTGGGAAAGAATATACAAACAACATTTGAATTAAAATTTAATCAAACTATTATTAAAATCATGCATCCATTTTTATGGAGTTAGACTCAACACCATGGATCCAATGGTGTTAATAAAGTTCATGATAAAAACTTCAACCTAAGACCAGCCAGAAAATAATCACAAAATAATTTTACATTTAATATATACATTAAAAAGGGTTTTAAAATGTTTTAAAATAGAAATAAGAGATAAAAATATCAACTATGTTTAAATTAATCAAGAAATATGAAGTAAGACCATAAAAAAATCAGAAATGAACTCAAATATTTTTATAAAATTTTTGGTAATTTTTTAAAGTCAGAAGCTATTTTTAAAATTAAAAGAAATGAGTAAAATAAACAAAAAATGATAAAAAATAACAAAGTTATAAATAAAAAATAAATAAGGACACCAATATTTGTCACAATATCATTAGATCATTCCAAGTTTTTTTCCAGAATTTAAAAATGCATAAAAGTATTTTTAAATATTTAAAACAATTCAAATAAAGTGAAAATTTATAAAAAAAATATCAAAACACAAAATAAAATTTTTAAAAAATAAAAGTTTGAAATAGAAAATTAAAAAATATATCTCATAATTTTTTCAGATTTTTTGGACTAAAAATAAATTTTCTATGATTTTTTGAAATTTAAATCAATTAAAATAAAAATCAGAAAATAAAATATCAAACCAAAAAAATATGGGCCATCCGATCATTGTCAAAATGCGTTAGTAAATAGATCAAGTGGACCTGGCGCGCTGTGCATGTTATGGACTTTAGTGAATAAAACATTGGATCACTAATTAAATCAGAAATTCAAAAAGAACAATGGCACGCCATCAATTGTTGGAAGATGACACGTTGGTCATCTTCAACCTCTAGCCAGTCTCAAAACCAGGTCAATCAAATTGTAAAATTAGAGCACGAGACCTATGCCATTCGCTTCGTCTCATCAAGACGAAGACAACCACACCGTTGCGAAAAATTTATATAAACTGTAGCTCAAGCAATTTGGAAAGAACGTTTTGAAAAGGAATTTGAAAATTCATGGCCAAAATGTGTTTCCAGTTAAAAGCAAGTGTTGCGACTAGAACCAGGGAAATGAGAGCTTCACAATGATATCAAAGTTTGAGAGAATTTATGAAGGAATCTACCTATTGAAGTTAAGTTGCAGAGCTTTGAAACTGAACTTCTATGGATCAATATAGGTCACAATTCTTGAAGATAATTGTATGCTTAGTTTCAGGGAAGATCAAGGAAGGTGAATTGATAGAAAAAATGGGTTGAAAAAGGCTTGAACACTGATTTCGAAGTTGCAAAAAAGTGAGTTATGGAATGAGTTTGGCAGGGCTATTTTGGTTGTTCAAGCTTGAGGAAATGAATGGGGGATGACCCTCTATTTATAGGAGAATTAATGGGATCCTCAAGCGTGTGAAAATTATGAAGTTTGTAGGTAAATCATGGGGGGTCTGCAGCATGAACAAAGTGTGACTTGTTTAACATCAAAACTTAGCCAAACGGTGCCTTTCATGATGCTAAACGCCTTTGGAAAGTTTCTAAACATGATTAAAAGCAAAAATGCGTGGAAAACTTGTTATTAGAAGCCAAAACAATGATTTCAAAATTTGAATTGTGATGAAACATCAACTTCAAGTTACCAAATTCAAATCAATGGCATTCTCAACTCAAGGGGTCTTAGGTCCTGGTTCTTGATGTTTTAGAAAGATGAGGTTACAAGCTTTGCAATGGGAATAGAATAGAATCAAATGGATGTTTGAGCTGAAAGTTGCAATGAGTCAATGTTGGGAAAAAGAGGTTGACTTTCCATACTTAGAAATATTTCAAATTTTTCTTCAAAAGTGACCTATAATGTTTTGCATCTAAACATGGCCTTCCTCTTAGAATTTTCTCTTGACCAAAAAATATGGCATGAAATTGACCTCTTGAATGAAATTTTGAAACTTGAACCATTCAAAATCTCCAAAAATTGAGAGAGTTATGAATTATTGAAGTTGGCAAAAAATCATGAAATGATCTATAATCTTTTGTATAATTAGGGCATCTTCCATCCATTTTATCACTTTGCACATAAAAGAAGGAATGAAGTTCACATCCTCAAGATCATTGTGGAATAAGAGTGGGCTTAAGGTGATAAAAATTGACCAAGTTATGATCATTTGAAGTTACACATGGGAAATTGGGGGTTCATCTGGAGGACTTGTAATCTTTCTTCACCATCAAGTTTCTTCCACATGAAAACTCCTTGAAACTTTTGGAGTGATTTGTTATTAACCATTTGAAGAGAAGGATGTTTTTGGAATCACTAAAAAAATACCAAAATATGAGCAAGATATACTTCTTTGAAGTTTAAAACCCTAGCTCCTAGATCAACAAAATGCTTTGAGGAACTTTGACAATTTTGAACAACCTTCTTGTATCAACACTTTTTATTTGTAGATAGAAGTTGTTGAGGATGATATTGAGAACTCATAGCAACCAAAACCAATTACATATCTTGATAATTGATAGAAATATGCACTTGTGACCAATGGGAACAAGGCCTTGTCCAACCATGACAACTTCTTCAATCAACCCCTTGTACTTTTGAATCAATCTTGATAAATTTGAAATGTGGTGAACCAAATGAACCTTGCCATGCCATTTCTTCCAAAACAACTTCAATGGTGAGGTTTGAATTTCTCAGGCTTTATTGACTAGGGCATGGAAATAAACTCATAAACCTATGGATTAACTTGCTAAGCCACATTGCCTTTACCTACATCATTAACAATTAAGACAAACCAACATTGCATTTTATTAGTTAAAAGGAAAGTCAAATCAAAACATGCATGATCACAAAGGAAAAAACAAGTTAAGGTGCTTGGTGATTCCTCAAGGAGCAAAGCTAAAGATAGGGAGGATAACTAAAAGCCCTAATGTGATCTTGTTGTGATTGAATCAATATGGTATGATGAATGGATCTTAGGGGAAAAAATTAGGATACAACAGATGTTCTAGTGGATAACACATCTCAAGCCTCAATATTCTCATTCATGAAAGGTTTATCAGGCTATAATCAAATCAAAATGGCACCCTAAGACATGGAAAAGACTACCTTCATGACATCTTGGGGAACTTTCTGCTACAAAGTAATGCCATTCGGTCTCAAGAACGCAGGGGCAACCTATCAGAGGGTAATGGTCACGTTATTCCATGATATGATCCACAAAGAGGTTGAAGTATAAGTAGATTATATGATTGCCAAATCCCATACGAAGGAGGGACACATCATACATCTGCGAAAGTTATTCGAGCGACTGCGTTAGTTCAGACTGAGGCTAAATCTGAATAAATGCACATTTGGCGTCAGATCAGGCAAATTGTTGGGTTTCATTGTAAGCCAGCGGGGTATCGAGGTAGACCCCGACAAAGTAAAAGCTATACAAGAGATTCTCGCACCAAGGACAGAAAAAGAAGTACGTGGTTTCTTAGGGCGATTGAGTTACATCTCAAGGTTCATATCGCATCAAACAGCTACATGCGAGCCAATATACAAGTTTTTACGAAAAGATCATACGGTAGTATCAAATGATGATTGTCAAACTGCCTTCGAGACGATAAAACAGTATCTGCAAGAGCCACCAGTCTTAATGTCGCCAGTCCCTGGAAGACCACTCATCATGTATTTGACAGTGCTCGAAGGATCAATGGGTTGTGTTTTGGGACAACAGGATGAAACAGGTAGAAATGAGCATGCAATTTAGTACCTCAGCAAGAAATTCACTGACTGCAAAACCAAGTACTCACTCCTCGAGAAAACTTGTTGCGCATTGGCCTGGGCTACCAAGAGATTGAGGAAATATATGTTAACCCACATTACATGGTTAATAGCAAGAATGGATCCTCTAAAGTATGTGTTTGAAAAGCCAGCTCTTATCGGGATAATTGCACGATGGCAGATACTACTATCAGAATACGACATCCAATATGTCACTCAGAAGGCCATCAAAGGTGGTATACTAGCTGATCGTCTGGCTCACCAACTGTTATCAAAATATCAACCTATGAAGTTCGACTTTCCCATCAAGGATGTCATATTTATAGTTTATTATGAAATACAAGGACCTGAGAAAGGACCCGATCCAGGGGTACGTTGGACACCCACGTTCGACGGGGCTTCAAATGCATTAGGTCATGGTGTAAGGGCAGTATTGACCTCTCCAAAGAATTATCACAAACCCTATACTGCAAGGTTGTGTTTTGACTGCACCAACAACATCGCTAAATACGAAGCCTGTATACTAGGAATGGAAGCTGCCATCGATATGAGAATAAAGCACTTCGAAGTATTTGGGGATTTTGCGTTAGTCATATACCAGGTCAATGGCGAATGGGATACTAAACACCCTAAACTGATTCCATATCGGGATCATGTTTTAAAGTTAGCTGCGAAATTTACAGAGATCATTTTTTGTCATATCACACGAGAAGAAAATCAAATGGCGGATGCCCTGGAAACTCTATCAGTTATGTTCAAAGTGACTTGGCCTTATCACGAACCACGTATTACAATCAGACATTTCGAAGAGCCCACACACTGCCTTGCTATTGAGGAAGGACGTGACAACAAGCGTTGGTTTTACAACATCAAGAAGTGCCTGGAAAGGAAGGAATATCCAGAAAATTCCTCTATCCTTGACAAGCGAACCCTGCGAAGGTTAGCTTCAAAATTCTTTCTGAGTAATGTAGTGGTATACAAAAGAAACTATGACATGGTACTACTCAGGTGTATGGAGAAGCAAGAAGCAGATACGCTTATGAGAGAAATCCACAAGGGTACTTTTGGAACTCATACAAATGGGCACGCCATGGCTAGAAAGATTCTGCGAGCAGGGTATTATTGGTTAACAATGGAAGCTGATTGTTGTCACTACATAAAGACGTGTCATAAATGTCAGATCTACGCCGATAAGATAAATATACAACTGAATGCTCTAAACGTCATGAGCTCCCCTTAGCCATTCTCAATGTGGGGAATTGATATGATTGGCATGATCGAACCGAAATCATCCAACGGACACCGCTTTATATTGGTAGCCATCGACTACTTTACCAAATGGGTAGAAGCAGCGTCCTACGTTAACGTAACAAGTCAATTCGTTACACGCTTCATCAAACAGAACATCATATGCAGGTACGTTGTCCCAAGCTGGATAATTATAGATAACGAGTCTAATTTAAACAACAAGATGATGAAAGAACTGTGCGACGACTTCAAAATTAAGCATCATAATTCCTCACCATACAGGCCAAAGATGAATGGGGACGTCGAAGCAGCCAACAAAAATATCAAGAAGATCATCTAGAATATGGTGAAGACATACAAAGATTGTCATGAAATGCTTCCCTTTTCACTGCATGGCTATCGCACTTCTGTACGCACATTGACATGCACGACTCCTTTCTCACTAGTGTATGGCATGGAAGTGGTACTCCCGATGGAAGTTGAGATACCATCACTTCGGGTCCTGAGGGAAACAAAGTTGGAAGAAGCAGAATGGGTACAGACACGACTTGATCAGCTCAACCTTATTGAAGAGAAACGATTGACAGCTTTGTTTCATATTCAACTACATGAAAAGAGAATGAAGATAGCCTTCAACAAGAAAGTTCGCCCTCGGATATTCAAGGAAGGGGATCTAGTGCTCAAAAAGATTCTACTACCTCGCCTCAATTTACATGGTAAATGAACACCCAACTACGAAGTTCCATACATAGTCAAAACAACATTCTCCAGAGGTGGTCTCATCCTCACAACAATGGATGGAGAAGAACTACCGCATCCGACAAATTCAGACGCAGTCAAAAAATACTATGTATAAAAAGCTCGCTAAGCTCGAACCCCAAAAGGGAGACTTAGGCAAAAAGGAGCGTCCCGGTGGATTGAAAACCATAAAGGGCGATCCAGGCAAAAAATAGGGGCCTATAACAAAAAAACTATCCCGGTGTATTGAAAACCCGAAAAGGTAATCTAGGAAAAAGTTAGGGATTTTGTACAAAGAAATAAAAAACAAAAAGACTGCGATCTAAGAGCTACGACTATGAACCACGAAGGGAAAGATAGATTGGAATCATACAACTCATAAGAAAAGGAAATAAGATCATCAAAGGATATTGGGGAACAACAGTAGCGATTATCATTTTTCATTGCCATTAACTGTTTTAAAACTTTCTGTAATTACCTCTTTCTATGAATTGCATCTCGTATTCTCGCCTACTCAGAGGCATATCAATAAAACATTTACTTTCTTTACATCTTTCGAATTATGTTTTTCTTTTCTCAGATTTGTTTGCAAAATAATACAATTATTACTTGTGAATATTGTTTTGAAATCATTTTGGGGGATTAACAAAATAAAAGCATTTGACAAAACATCGGAAAGACATTTTGGTTAGAAAAATATTGAAATAAAATCCACGTCTACGTCCATGCACATGGCTATGCCTACTCCTACGTCTACAATACAAAATTCTATACACATGTCTACGCCTATGTTTATGCTCACGATGCCAAAAGACTACACAATACAAAGTCTATATACACATCTACTCCTGCATCTACGCGTCCGTACACAAAGACTACGTCCATGTCAGCGCTTATGCTTACACTTGCAACACGAGGACTACGTTCACACGCGTCCACGCACATGTCTACTCCTGCGTCAACAATGCAAATTCTATACGCATGTCCACGTCTAGGCCTGCGCTTATAACATAAGAGTCTACGCATATGCTAATATCTACGTTTACATCCACGCCAGCGTTGGCAACATAGAAAATCAATGTTCAAGGATTTACTAGCCCTCGTTTACCGCATTCAAATAAAAATTCAACAAAGCTAAGACGACACCATAAAACCAGGGGAGGGATGACTCTAAGCCAATGGTTTAAAGGAGAGAATGACAGAAATAGTCCTCATAGCATTTCAAAGCATACCTGCATTTCATACACATTACATAAGTAAGCCTGGAAGATCTGTATCGAACATCATACGCCTGTATCGCACAAAAAACGAACAATACTACCCTCGATTCAATCATCTAAGGGTACATTAACCAAATACTTCTCCTGCGATTCAGCACGTCATCTAAGTCTCCATGCCATGACGCATTCAGCCCATTACCTAAGTCTCCATGAAATAATGAACGAAACTCAGTACATTGCCTCTAAGCAGCAATGTATTCTCAAAACTCAACACATTGCCTCTAATCCGCAATGTATTCGCAAACTCAACACATTGCCTCTAAGCCGCAATGTAGTATCGAAACTCAGAACATTACCTCTAAGCCGCAATGCATTCTCAAAACTCAACACATTGCCTCTAAGGCGCAATGTATTCTCAAAACTCAACACATTGCCTCTAAGCTGCAATGCATTCTTAAAACTTAACACATTTCCTCTAATCCGCAATGTATTCTTAAAACTTAACACAATGCCTCTAAGCCGCAATGTATTCTCAAAACTCAACACAATGCCTCTAAGACGCAATGTATTATCCAAACTCAACATATTGCCTCTAAACCGCAATGTATTCTCAAAACTCAACACATGGCCTCTAAGCTGCAATGCATTATCCAAACTCAATACATTTTCTCTAACCCGCAATGCATTCTCTAAAATCAAACACATTGCCTCTAAGCCGCAATGTATTCACGCTCAAAACCATCGCCTCACACTTCAGGCAGTGGTGTCCGAAAACCAAATTTGACTTATCGCCTCAGACTTCACGCAGCGATCCACGAGCATGACCCATGGCCTCGGTATTCAAGCAGCCATGCACCATCAAGTGTTGTTCATCCCCCCAGAGGAGTGAACGAATTAAAGCAAAACCATGACATACAAGATTGCACTTTAAAGCTCAAGACCATTTGCCTCGTTATCAAACCCTAGTAAGTGATACATCATCAGCTTTGCCTACTTCCTCGAGACTTGTAAGGGTATGCTATATCAGTGTAACCTTAAGTTTGTCAGACAAATTTTGGGATACTTTAAAAATTCAATAAAATTCCAATCATAATGTACAAGACTCGAGTTTTCTCACGTTATTTGACTGAAAGATGATTGAATAGGGGCAACTGCCGTAACCCAAATTTGTCCTTCCGCAATGATTTTATTTTTCGAGATTAAAATAGAAGAAATATTTAATTTAGGACGATACAGCAGTATCTGGTGGCCCATCTTTATCCAACTAGGGGGTACTTTAAATTCAGGAAAGTGGGGCTTTCTAAAACCAGGAAGACTCGTGTATCCGTAAACCTATTCGCAAAGCATGTTGGCCAGTGGCCCATGCAAATTCGAAAATAGAAAATTATTTTAAAAGAAAAAGGAGATAATAATTACTAGATTATTAAATTATTAAGTCCATTTATATTTAATTTGCTAGTAATTAATAATTAAGTTTTAATTAATAAAACCCATTTTAGTGTTATTAAAAAAGGGGGTGAAAACTTCAAGTCGATTAGAATTCAGGGCCTATTTTTGTTCTGATTGAGTAGCAAAGGGGGTGTGATTACAAACTCATTGGCCCATTAAGATTTTTTATATTGAGAATTGATTATTAAAAAACTATGTTATTTTATTAAACATTTTTATAATTAAGTTATTAAGATATCTATTATAATTATTTTTAAAATTATTTAATTAGATTTTTTTATGTAAAGAGTTTTTGTTTGTCTGAGAAAGAAGATTGTTTCATAAGGCCATTTGGGCCCAATTGAAAAAAGATTTTGTTGTTTAATTAAAACAGAATAAAATATTATTGTTGCTGTAAATAAAAATGATGTTGGGCTGAGTAAAAATACTATAACGCACGGCCCAAGCTAAAAATACTAAAACAACAACTACAACCAGGATTCAAGTTGTCCTTTTACTAACGAGTACTAATGGGATTAAAAAGAAACGAACAATCTTAAAGCAAATCTGCAGAAGTTAAAGCAAATCTGCAGGACTGCAGAAAAAGCGCAGAACCAGATCCAACCATCATCAAAATAGATTAAACAAATATTTTACTAGTCAAATATGAAGAATACAATCAAGCAATCTCAGTACATAATCAAATATGCAGGATTAAATCTATAAAAAAAGGTATCAAATCTACTAAATCATATCTAAAACTAAATCAAGTCTAAGATTTACATGTATTATGAAAATCAAATCCTAAACTAAAAATCGCAGAAATTAGCTTAACAAAATCAATCTTTATCCAAAATCCAATCTCAGAACTCCAATCAAATCTTTTATGGCATATTACAGAATCAATCAAAATATTACAATTCCTAATTCTTATCCCTAATCTACGCTAACAAATTTCTAAAAACCCTAAAATCTAACCCTAACCAGAAAGCTATAAATACAGAAAAAACAGTTACAGAAGGAGAAGATTTTTTTGTGGGACGGAAAAAAGATACCGCGAAGAGTTGAGCAACAGAGAAGCGAGAGCAGCTCGAATCTAATGAGGAAGCCATCGCAAGCCAGCACCGTTGAAGAAGGGAAGAATGGTTGGGGTTTCATTGTCGGAAACCACAACCGTTGTTGACGGCTTCCATCAACCACCCATTGCTGCCTTCAATCAATGTCGGACACTTAGATAATCAAAGGGGGTAACTCACTCTCTTCAGTTTTGTTGTTTGATTTATGTAGGGCTAGGGTTTGTAGGGGGTAGATCTTGTTTTTTTCGGCGCTGCCGTGGTGGGTGTTGGGGCTTTAGGGTTTGGTAGGAAGAAGAAGATTAAGGGTTGTGTTTGCTAGTGTGAGAGTGAGAGAGAGAAAGGTGAAGACTAAGCCACTGTAAAACAAAAAATGAGGAAAATGAATAAAAATAATTATGTTATCCATTGATATTCCATACACGCGCACCACCTTTGGGTTATCATACTCCTTCGTTTTTCATCCGCCAGATCGTTATTAGACGGCCACTAGGCCAAGTTTGTGTTAGCAACCGTGCACCCTCGCAACACACAATAACACGGACCCCTCCAAACGCGTTTGGGCCTAAGACCATTAATGTTCACACCCCTAATCCCTAGTTTACTAAAACAACAAAGCATTCGCGCCCCCCTGCCTGGACTCATGTCTGGGCCTAATACACACACACACACACACACACACACACACACACACACACACACACACACACACACACACACACACACACACACACACACACACACACACACACACACACACACACACACACACACACACACACACACACACACACACACACACACACACACACACACACACACACACACACACACACACACACACATATATATATATATATATATATATATATATATATATATATATATATATATATATATATATATATATATAATTTATTTATAATAATTATTATTATTATCAAATAGTGATTTTTTATTATTATTATTATATCATGATTATTACATTTGCTATTATTATTATTATCAATATTTATTTTCTATTTACTATTCTTATATTTTATTTACTATCTAAATATTATTATATGATCAAATAAATTATTTTATATCAAAATTGCATATATTATTTTATATATTATTTGCATTAATTATTTTCTTGTAATCATGTATTAATCAAGATCTTCGCAATTAACACAGTTAAAAAACACAAACAAATCATCCAATTATTTTCCGCAGTAAACTAGGCTAATCAACTTTTTTTTTTTTTGCAAAAGGGTTTCAAATTAGTTTTGACTTACTGCGCATTCAGTCAAAATCTCCGCAATCACTATTCCCGGCCAAGTGCGAGGTGATTCAAAATATGTTTGCAAACCTCTAAAAAACAACAACCCCATACGAACTACGAATTGGAACTTTGATTCCTCGTAAGAGGATACGTAGGAATACGATCAAAAATCGTGGCGAGCCCTCTTAATTAAAGCTTAAAACCCTGTTTACCCCAAACTTAAACTTATAACCTAGTATCCTTGTGAACAAGGTAGATGAAAGGTGCCTAACACGTTCCTTTCGTCTAAGTGAGTCGAAACCTAGAATCTCTGTCTGTGAATTAGGGTTTTCTGTTAGACTCCATTCCCTAGGATAAAAACTAATAATGGCGACTCTGATTTAAAAACCAGTTGCAACACCAGGTTCTTCATAATCAGTCATTAACATGATGTTCTCGTCCGGGAACTCAAAAGTCATGGAATGGTAGTCATCCACCGCCTGATGAGCCAAATGATCAGCTAATACACTTCCCTTGATTGCTTTCTTGGTTATGTACTGAATATCATATTCGAATGGGACCATTTGCCATCTTGTTATTCTTATGGAGAGAGCGGGCTTCTCAAAGATGTATTTGATAGAGTCCATTTTAGATATCAACAAGGTAGTGTGAGTCAACATATATTGTCTCAGTCGGCGAGCAGCCCATGCCAAAACGCGACAAGTTTTCTCGAGCAATGAGTATCTTGTTTCACAGTCGGTAAACTTTCTCTAAGGTAGTATATTGCATGCTCTTTTCGACCAGACTCGTCATGCTTCCCCAACACACACCCTATTGAATTCTCTAATACTATTAAATACATGATCAGAGGTCTTCCTTCAACTGTCGGCATCATAATTGGAGGCTCTTGAAAATATTCCTCGATTTTGTCAAAGGCAGTCTGGCAGTCGCCATTCCACTTTACTACTTGATCTTTCTTCAGTAATTTGAAGATTGGCTTACAAGTAGCTGTTAGATGGGAAATGAATCTGGAAATATAGTCTAGACGTCCAAAGAATCCCCTAACCTCCTTCTCAGTGCACGGAGTTGTCATTTCTTGTATAGCTTTAACCTTTGCACGGTCTACTTCAATACCTTTTCCCCTTACAACGAAGCCTAAGAGCTTACCAGATCTTACTCCAAAGGCGCACTTGTTCATATTCAGTCTCAAATTGTACTTCTTCAGTATTTCAAACAGCTTTTGCAGGTGATCAAGGTGATCTTCTTCAATTTAAGACCTGGCTATCATATGATCGACATAGGCCTCTATCTCGTGATGGATCAAGCTGTGAAACAAAGCTATCATAGCATGCTGATAGGTTTCCCCGACATTCTTCAACCCAAATGGCATAACTTTGTAGAAGAACGTGCCCCACTGTGTGACGAACGTTGTTTTCTCCATATGTTCAGGTGCCATTTTAATCTGATTGTACCCAAAGAAACCATCCATGAAGGAGAACACCTTATGTTGCACGGTATTGTCAACCAGAATGTTAATATGGGGAAGCGGAAAGTCATCCTTGGGGCTTGCCCTATTCAAGTATCTGTAATCCACACACATACGCACTTTACCGTCTTTCTTAGGTACCGGAACAACATTAGCAACCCATTATGGATAAGAGGTAACAACTAAGATACCGACGTTGAATTTTTTCATGACTTTAGCATTGATCTTTTCTGACATCTCAGGACGCATATGGCGAACCTTTTTCTTCACTGGAGGGAAGTCTTCTTTCATTGGTAAAAGATAAACCACAATATCAGTGTCCAGCCACGACATGTCTTCGTATGACCAAGAAAAGATCTCAACATAGTCGTGTAACATCTGAATTAACTGTTCTTTGACACTATGCTCCAAGTTGGCACCTATCTCAACTTCTTTTTTACCCTCTTCAGTACCCAAGTTAATTGTCTCAACTGGCTCTTCATGAGGCTGTATTGCTCTTTCCTCTAGTTGTAACAGTCTAGCAAGGTCTCCTGGTACTTCACAATCTTCCTCACCTTCGTCCTCGGCTTGGTAGATTGGATTTTCAAAGTCATAGCTGGCAATAGCAGAACTGTTATCAATGGGATCCATAGTGGATGTGGATCTGCAGTTTCGTATGTGAGTGTGTGTAAGAGAGCATAGCTATTTTTGATAAAGTAAAAGCAGAAAAGAAAAACATAGAGCGTAAATTTTTCATGCAAAACGTCCAATGATTTATTAATGACATATGAAGATGAAGTAGTAACCCTCACAAATTGACCATTGTGCCTCGGGCAAAACACAAGGTTTTAAAGTTTAAATTGTTTAAATAATACGTATCCCAAAAACAAAAAGATAATTACTCATGGATAAAAGTAATGGGAACAAAATCCTTGGCTTCTCAATTGTTGGTCCACCGTTGATAGTTAGAAATATCCATTTGTCTATGTTGCAGTCACTATCACTGTCCTCCAAAGCATTGATTCCATGGTTGTTGATGCATAGTGGTGGTCTTCCGGCACGAGCGCGACGAACAACTTTTTGGGCTCCTGAAGTAAAATCCAGACCAAACTTATCAGATTTGTAGGGAATATCAGGAAGTTGGCCCCAAATGGTACACCCACCTTATTCGACTACTGCTTTGGCATCCTTCAAAGAAGCCATCTTCAATGGAGGTCTGGTAATCTTTAGAACCTCGATAACAGTCTTGGTTGCAGCAATTGTTTGAGGAACCTCTTCAAAATTTTAGCAGGGGGTCTTAGTGAACTCGCCGTCTATCTCAACATACCTGAAAGAGTTCAAGTGGCTTACCATATATTCTTCCTCACCATTGACTATAATAATCTTTCCATTAACAGGATACTTCAGCATTTGATGTAGAGCAGAAGTAACAACACCGGCTCCATAGATCCAACGGTGACCCAAAAAATAAGAGTAAGACGGGTGGATGTCCATCACGTAGAAAGCGGAGTCAAAAGTATGAGAACCAACTTTAATAGGGATGTCCACCTCCCCGTGTACCATTCTCTTGGAACCGTCAAAGTCCCTCACCATAATATTGTTGGGCTTCACTGTGAGTCCTTCACAATCTAATTTGTCCAAAGCATTCTTAGGTAAGACATTCAGTGATGAACCTATATCCACCAGAACATGAGCTAGGGTAGTACCCCTGCACTCAATAGATACATGCATGGCATCATTATGATTTCTTCCTTTGGACGTTAGATCAACATTAAAGAAACCAAGTCCACTGTCAGCTGTCAAACTAGCAACGCAATTCTCGAATTGGTTGACAGAAGTCTCTTGAGGCACATGAGCAGACTTTAGGAACTTCACCAAATCCTTAGCATTGGCTTCAGAGTATAACAGTATGGCTAGCATTGAAAATTTTGATGGGATCTGCCCCATTTGTTACACAACATTGTAGTCACTTTTCCGTATGATTTTCAGTATCTCTTTCATTTCTTTTTTAGAAGCTTCAGGAACTGCTTCTTTATGTGCCTCCATCCGAGCAGGCTCAACCAATACCTTTTTTCCCCGAGTCTTAACTGACTCAGTAGCAGGGATAACAACAGGAATGACAGTAGGGGTAGCAATAAGAGTAACAAGAGTAGTAACAGGAACATTAGCAGGAATATCCAAAGGAGTGCCAGTAGTCTTTGGAGAGATTTCAGGAGAGAAAATCCTTCCGCTTCTGGTAATTTTACTGGTCCCAAAAATGTTGTCGATGTCAGGATCAGTATCTTCAGCAACTTTATCTTTAATAGCCAATAAATCTTGCTTGACGCCATGGTAGTAGACGTCGGCTCCATAGTTCCAAGGAACAGCCTTATCAGAGGAATATGGTATCGGCCCAGGAAAAGTGATAATTAAAGGAGAAACCTTAGGAGTGGATGTAATCCTAACGGATCTTTTGGAGGAGACCCTGGGAGCAATTTTGGAAATGGTAATAATTGATATATCTTCACACAGACTTCTTGTAGAGGGAATTTTCTCAAACAAAATTTCTTTTTTGTTCATCAGGCACTGGACACCTACTTTTAAAAATAAGCAACCATTGGGTAGAGACGCAAATAGGTGGCAACCTTCACCACAACCCAGAAATAAACCGCCTCGCAAAAGATTCTTCTTAACAATCGGGAAAGGAGTAATTAGTTCATCAACAGAAGAAACAAATAGGTCGTTATCGACAACATTAACACCCTGGCCATGCTTGGGCTTTGGGGAAGTTATCACATTAGGGGTCTCAGGAGGGTCAAATTCAATCTCCTTTTCCTCGATAAGATTTTGCACTTTGTTCTTCATATCCCAACAATCATTTGTATTATGCCCTGAACTGTCGGAGTGGTAGGCACATCGAGAATTTGGATTATAACAGGGAGACATAGCATTTGGATTCTTAGGAGCCTCCATCATAGTGACTAGATTAGACTTCAACAAGTGTGGCAAAACCTAAGATAAGGACATGTTAAACCGGGTGAACTGTCTTCTAGGTGCATCCTGCCTGCGCTGATTGTTTTGTTGTTGACTTGGTGCAGGTTTGGAAATCATCACAGCTCCTACCGTCGGACGATGTTCAGTTTTACTTTGATTTCTATGGTCATAAGCAGCACTGACCTCCTTTTTCCCAATTAAAGGCCTTTTCACTGTACTTGACGATACATCCCTTTGAATCTTATCGCTCTTGATACCAGCTTCTACTCTTTCACCTGTCAGTATCAGCTTAGTAAATCCAGCTGAAGAGCTTCCAATCAAGTTGTTGAAAAATGGACCAGAAAATGTACCCAAGAATATATCTACCAACTCTATCAGACATAGGAGGTTGGACTCTTCCTGTAAGGTCTCTCCATTTCTGGGCATAACCATTGAAGCCCTCGCTAGAACCAATAGACATGCTTTGAAGTTGTTTACGGGTTGGAGCGAGGTCATCATTATATTGGTACTGCCTGTAGAAAGCAGCAGCCAGATCCTCCCAGTTACAAATGTTGGTTCCTTCCAGCTGATAGAACCATTCCAATTGATTCCCTGATAAAATTTCCTGGAAGAAATGCACCCACAAATACCTATCAGCAATGTGAGTCTAGATCTTCCTGACATAAGATCTTAGATGCAACTTAGGACATGAGACCCAATCATATTTAGTAAACGCGGGAACCTTGAACTTCGGTGAGATGACCACTCTAGAAACCAGCCCTAATTCTTCAAAATCCAGACCAGGTACCTTTTGGATTTCCATGGCATTAAGACGATCCTCCAACTGCTTGTATTTGTCGTCAATAGGAGGCTACTTCTCTTCAGCATAATCAACCTCTTCTTCATCAGACCCTGGGCTGTGGTCTTCTTCTTTTGTTTTCTCTTATTGATTGTCTCACTCATTTGAAGGAGTTGTGAATTCTAGAGCTCGCTTTGAAGGTCCTCTGAATCTCCTTTCCATATTCAGGACACCCACTGGTTTCTTTGCCTTCTTCTTCTTGTCTTTGAGAATCAG
Organism: Vicia faba; assembly: GCA_948472305.1. Taxonomy (NCBI): domain Eukaryota; kingdom Viridiplantae; phylum Streptophyta; class Magnoliopsida; order Fabales; family Fabaceae; genus Vicia; species Vicia faba. The sequence continues at coordinate 1,620,525,673 of OX451737.1, read as the reverse complement.
AGCCTTCAAGTCTTGTTGTCCCTTAGCTAGAGCCAGGAACATCTGTTGGAATTGAGCATTTTGGGCTTGAAGATCCTTGATATTCTATTTAAGAGCCATTTATTTTTGCTGAAATAAACAGTGAAAATATAAGAAACCTGTACTGAAACCTGTTTATGTGATGATATGCATGATATGCTTATGCAATATTTCCAAGGACTTTATAGGACTTAAGCTCTTTTAAACAAAACTGAAACAAAATACTTTTATTAATAGGTTCAACTGAAGAAAAAGTTACAAAGAAATGACAACTAAAAAGAAACTTTTTTTTTATAAAAAACTCCTAGGTCTCCCATGGACGCTTTCTTTTGGTGCTGATGTAGGCATTGAGATTCTGCTCTTCGTGAAGCTGCTTCGTCAGTTCCAACACTTTCTTCTCATTGGCATAGAATTGGGTCTCAAAGGTATCTCGTTCTTCCCTGAGCTGGATCTAAGACTTTTGCAATTCTTCGAAGTTTGTCGGCATATCAGGATGAAGAATGGTGTGAAGCTCGTCCCCTTGAACAATAGGCTCTGAAATCACTGGTAGGACAGCATCATATGGCATCATAATACTTTGAGCACGAGCTCGCACCCATTTGAGGTAAGGCTCCAAAGGGCTTAGGTTCTTGTGCCTTAAAGCCTTACTATCAGTCTTCTTAACCATGCCCCAAGCACGGATGAACCTCTGATGATAACCTTGCAAATCATTTGAATAGTCGAACACAATACCCTAGATGAGTATATTATGAGTACCATCTCTCCGGGCATAACCAAACTGACGTAGGAATAAAGAGGTGTTGTAGGTGATGCCTCCTCTAATGCCAAGGAGTGGCACATTAGGAAATTCTCAAGCGATCAATAAAAGAGATATCTTCTTGAGAGCGAGGGCACCAATAGATATCAGAGTGAGAAAGAGACATTAACCTTTGGTTCCACCTTAATCCTAACTCATTCTTCATTACTGACCAAGGAAGACGTGTAATAAACCACCTATAGAGAAAAGGCGTATAACACATAAGAGTTCCTTATTTCTTCATAGTATGGGTGTGGAGTGAATGCAGAATATCCTCGAGCAATGTAGGCACTGGATTATGAGCAAGGAAGATGTTGATGGCATTGACATATATAAACTGGTCTGAATTGGGGAACAGAACCAACACATAGATCAAGAGAGCTAAGACATCTTCAAATTCATGGTAACTCATAGCATCTATGAATACCTGATCTTTATTCATTATAAAATTTGCAAGGAGGCCCTTAACTCCACTTCTTCTTTCATAATTGGACTCAATGTCAGATGGCTTCAAATGCAAGGCTATGGTAACATTTTCAGAAGTTGGATCTTGTTTCTAAACCAGTGAAAGGTACATGCTCCAATATAGGCAAACCAAGTATCTTAGATAATTCTTCCAGCGTAGGAACCAATATAGGTAGTAACCAAACTGAGTAATTGACCATATCTTTTGTTAAATGATGAGCTTTCAGGAACTTTTAAGACCACTTCCTTGAGTTTAGGAGGAATTTCTGCGAAGTTAATCCAGATGGTTTTTCTACGAACTGCATCCATAACCTACAAAACAGAGAAGAGATAAATCCATAAGTCCTTGAAATGGTTAGTGTACATGACATGCTATGATGTTTATGATGTTATGATTATGCTTGAAATCACATATATAATAAACACAAACAAGTCACACAAAGACCTTAGGTTTAAAGTCTTGCATGAGTTTTAAAGGTAAGTACCCTCTTGACGTTTTAGTTGGCTCAACCTGACCTATTAATAGTAATCGGGTTCTAAGGAGTCTCGTATCACTGACCTTTCTTTTAGGCATTGTTTTAACTCAAGCACCAAAGTATTGCGAACAAAATATCCAAAAAGTCCAATCTCAATGAGTGTAGCATCGAGTATCAACCAATCTTTGGTCGGAACTAAAGTTGATTATCTCACTACTTTCTAATGGTTAGGATGGGTCAATTAAAGGTTATAAAGGTCAATTAGTGTTTAATGACACTACAAGGAAGCCTAATGTTATCCTTGATTGACTCAAGGAACATTAGTACAAACCAGAGTATCACGCTAACATAGCCATCACTTTGTCCGTATCGGTCTACGAAGTACAACCTCCATGATTTATTGCTACTTACATTAAAAAGGTTCCCTAGATCCGGGTGTAGGATCTTTTAGTAACAACCCAAACAAACCCTCAAAAGTAAAGCATACAAAACACACAATGTAAAGTAATTAAAGAATGAACTAAACTCTAAGGTAACCCCACTTTTTTTATTCCCCAGCAGAGTCGCCAGTTCTATGATACGGTGACAGAACCGACAATTATACTGGTTTCGTGTTTGCATTCACAAATTTCGCGGTAAGTAAGAGTCGCCATCGACTTTTATTTTATCCAACAAAGGAAAGGGTGAAAGGAACAGAAAAAGACCTTTCGAGATTATTTATGAGTAAGGGGGTAGATTATGGAAAGGGAAGGTGTTAGCATCCTGTAGCAACTGGTTTTTTAATCAAGAGTCGCCACTATTAGTTTTTATCCTAGGGAAGGGAACCTAACAGAAAACCCTAATTCGCAGACAGAGATTCTAGGTTGCGGACTCAATTTATACGAAAGGAAGGTGTTAGGAACCTTTCATCCACCTTGTTCACAAGGATATTAGACTCTAGGTTTAGGTTTGGGGTAAACTGGAATTTTAAGTTTTAATTAGAAATACTCGCCATGATTTTTTATCGTATGCCTACGTATCCTCTTATGAGGAATCAGAGTCTCAATTCGTAGTTCTTATGGGGCTGGTGTTTCTTTAGGGGTTTGCAAACATATTTTGAATCACTTCGCACTCGGTCAGGAGTAGTGATTACAGAGATTTTGACTGAGTGCGTAGTAAGTCAAAACTAGTTTGAAAACCTTTTGCAAAAAAGACAGTTGATTAGTTTAGTTTATTGCGAAAAATAATATGATGATTTATTTGTGTTTTTTAGTCATATTATTTGCAAAGATCTTGATTAATGCATGATTAGAAAATAATTTAATGCAAATGATATATAAAGTGATATATGCAATTTTAATATAAAAATAAATTTATTTGATAATTTAGTAATATTTACATATAGTAAATAATAATACTATAAATAAAAATTACTATTAATGATAATAATAATTATAACTAATAATAATAAAAATAAAAAAAAATAATAATATAATATAATGATAATAATAAGAAAATGATAATTATATAAAATGTAAAAAAATGATTAATAATAATAATAATTATTATTATTGTAAATAAAAGAAATTAATAATATATATAAACAAGGAAAATAGAAAAATATATGAATTGTTAAAAAAATAGAAAATTAATTAATTTAGTTAAACTACAGGGGGGTTCATTTTTTAATTGATAAGTAAAACAGGTGGGTGTGATTAATAATGGGAATTATGCCAAGTATGAGTCCAGACAAGGGGGTGTCTTTCTTTCGCTGCTTTAGCAATTAGGGCAAATGGGGGTGCGAAAAAAAATTGGGTCTGGCCCAATACAAATTTTTTTGGAAGCTTGATGGGTTGAGTGTATGAAGGCGTATGGTGCTTATCATGGGACTTGGCATGTGGCCGTCTGATTGAGATCATGTGGATGGGATTGAAGGAACACGTTAATTACTGTATATGTGCACATAGAGAATGAAACAGACATATAACCATTGTTTTTTCATTACATTTTCACTTGTTGGTTTTACAGTAGCTCATATCTCTCTCGCGAAGCACACACCCTTGTCTTGCAAACCCTAGCGCCACTACCGGCGGCGGCAACTTACCCCCTTTCCCAATGTTTATCAACCTATAACCCCAATACAAAAACAACAACCCTAAAATCAAACAACAAAAAAACAATGAGCTAAGTGTTTTACCCCCTTTGTGATTCTGACTTTGAGCATTCACTTCGGTTTTGTTCTGATCTCCTTCATGTCCCTTTTCTTCTTCAGATTACAGTGACGCTTTGAAGGTGATGGTGAGGATCGATGGAGGGCGCGGCGAAGCTTGAGGGTGATCCGGCGGAGACGGTTCAATTAATTGATTAGGGTTTCAGATCCAGAAACTCTAATCGCTTCCTTCTTTGGTCTTAAACAACAAAAAGGGTTTTTTCTTCGTTCTTCCTTCCGTTTTCCCTCTCCCCTGTTTCCGTTCCTTGTATATATAGGTTAGGGTTTTGCTGTATGAGTTTGATTAGCTTAGTTTTAGGGATTAGATTTTAGTTGTAATTGATTTGGAATTGATTTTGTATATTAGAGACTTAATCGCTTTAGGGTTTGTACTGTAAATTTTGTACTATAATTGATTTCCATATTTTGTTTTCGATTTTTAGATTTCATTCAGTTTTCAAATTTTATTGATTGTAATGTTTCTGGGCTTTGAATCCAATTTTGGAAATTTGATTAAGTGTTAATTGATTTTCCTTGTATTCTGTATATTTGGTGTTAAAAAGATTGATTCAATAATCTTTTTAAATCTGAACAGTAGTTGTTCATTAAATGGAATGCGCATTTTTCTGCTTTAATCGCTACGGTACCCATTTTTTTCAAATATGGGCTTTGAATTGTTTTAATTGAATTGGGCCTATCCGCTTTTGACTAGCACCATATTTATTTACAACAAGCATTATTTTTTCCTTTGGACCGGGCCTAACTGGCTCTGATTATTTAATCCAATCCAGTAGATTATTCTAAACAAAACTCTTTATTTACAAAAATGATTCATTAATCTTAATAATAATTTGTAAAATAAGTTAACCAATAAACCATGGATCAGATTATAATTCACAAATGCCAAATGCCAAATGCAAAATGGGCCAAGAATTAGACCCTAATCAACAACAAAAAAAAATTTAGCGAGCATTTTTCTCTTTAATCCAGATTGGGCCCAAAACAACTTTAAACGAATGATTCTAAACAAAAAAACATTTTAATGAAAATGTTTTTCTTTTTTGAGATAAAATAGTAAGTGTCAAAACTGTTAATAGGGCTTGGCTTGAAAGAAAAACACAATGGCCCTGTGATTCAGAATTATACCCCCCTCTTTACTGTTTTCTATTTAAAAGAAATGGGTAAGATTCTAATGGGCTTATAAATGGATAAACATACCCCCTCTTTACTTCTTCCTAACCAAAACGAAAATGAGCCAACATGAATTTTAATGGACTTGTAATCTCACCCCTTCTTTTTACTAACAATAATAAAACTTAATGAACCCTTATGTAGCGATTGTTAATTAATAGTAACTTAAATTTAAGTAGATTTATAATTTAATAACTTAGTAATAATTTTATTATTTTTCTTTTGAATTGCATGGTCCATGGGCCAACATGCGTCGCGAACGGATTTACGAGTCTTTCCGATTTAGAAAGCCCAATTTTCTTGAATTAAAATACACCCCTTTTCTTGGATAAAAATGAGCCATCAGATGTTGTTGTGCCATCTTTAATTAAATATCTCTTCCATTTAAATTTTTGAAAAATAAAATCTTGAAAAATAAAATCACCGAGGTAGGACAAATTTAGGGTACGACAGCTGCCCCTATTTAATTATCTTCCAATCAAATAGCACGAGAAAACGTAGGTCTGGTGCATTCTGATTGGGAGTTTATTGAATACTTGGAATACCCAAAATTTGTCCAAACAATCATAAGGTTACGTTGATGTAGCACCCCCTTACGAGTCTTGAGAAAACAGGCGAAGCCGATGATATATTTCTTACCCGGGTTCGATAACGAGGCAGATAGTCTTTGATCTTAAAAGCATGGTTTCATATATCTTGGCTTATTCACCTATTAATACTTGATAGTGCATGGATGCTTGAAGACTGAGGCCATGGGTTACATTTGTGAACCGCTGCATGACGTTTGAGGCGATGTTTCCAGCGTGAATACATTGTGGATCAGAGACTGTGTGTCTGAGTTCGGAGAACGCATTGCAGCTTAGAGGCAATGTGTTGAGTTTGGATAATACATTTTGGCTTAGAGACAATGTTTTGAGTTTGGATAATACATTGCAGCTTAGAGGCAATGTGTTGAGTTTGGATAATAAATTGCGGCTTAGAGGCAATGTGTTGAGTTAGGATAATACATTGCGGCTTAGGGGCAATGTGCTGAGTTTTGCAAATACATTGCGGCTTAGAAGTAATGTTCTGAGTTTTACAAATACATTGCGGCTTAGAGGCAATGTTCCGAGTTTTACGAATACATTACGGCTTAGAGGCAATGTTCTGAGTTTTGCAAATACATTGCGGCTTAGAGGCAATGTTCTGAGTTTGTGAATACATTACGGCTTAGAGGAAATGTTCTAATTTTTGCGAATACATTGCGGCTTAGAGGCAATGTTCTGAGTTTTGTAAATATATTGTGGCTTAGAGGCAATGTTCTGAGTTTGAGAATACATAGCGGCTTAGAGGCAATGTTCTGAGTTTTGCGAATACATTGCGGCTTAGAGGAAATGTTCTGAGTTTTGAAAATACATTGTGACTAAGAGGCAATGTTATGAGTTTGCGAATACATTGCGGCTTAGAGGCAATGTTCTTCGTTTTGCAAATACATTAAGGCTTAGAGGTAATGTTCTGAGTTTGCAAATACATTGTGTCTTAGAGGCAATGTGTTGAGTTTTGAGGATACATTGCGGATTAGAGTCAATGTGTTGAGTTTTGAGGTTACATTGCGGCTTAGAGGCAATGTGTTGAGTTTTGAGGATGTATTACAGCTTAGAGGCAACGTCCTGAGTTTGTGAATGCATTATGGATTAGAGGCAATGTGTTGAGTTTTGAGGATATATTGCGACTTAGAGGTAATGTCCTGAGTTTCTGAAGACATTGTGGCTTAGAGGCAACGTCTTGAGTTTCGTTCATTATTGCATGGAGATTTAGGTGATGGGATGAATGTGTCACGGCATGAAGACTAAGGTGACAGGTCGAATCGTATGAGAAGTATTGCGTTGGTTGATCCTCAGATAGTTGAATCGAGGGTGAAATTATTTGTCTGTTTGCTATGTGATACATGTGTATTGTATGCAAGAATGCATAATGTATGTATGCTTTACAAAAATGTGCGCATGTATGAAATGTATGTAAGATGCGTGTATGTCTTGAAATGTTATGAAGATTGTTTATGTCGTTCTCTCCTTTAAACCATTGGCTTAGAGTTACTGATTCTTGGCATTGTATGTTGTTGTAGCATTGTCGATCTTGATCACAGTGGACAATGTTAGAAAAATTTGAACATTGGTTTTGTATTGTGAGCGCGTGCGTAGACGTAGATGTAGACGTAGGTAATGGCGTGTGCGTAGGTGTAGGTGTAGATATTGGCATATGCATAGACTCTTATGTTGTAAGCGCAGGCGCAGACGTGGACATGCGTATAGAGTTTGTATTTGTTGATGTAGGAGTGGACATATGCATGGACACGTGGAAACATAGTCCTCGTGTTGTAAGTGTAGGCATTGGCGCTGTAGACCTTGTGTACAGATGCGTAGATGTAGGATTAGGCACAACCATGTGTATGGATGTAGACGTGGATTTTCCTTCGATAGTTTTCTAACCAAATTGTTTTTTGATATATTGTCAAAAGCTTTTATTTTGTTAATTCCCCAAAATGATTTCAAGACAATATTCCCAAGTAATAATCGTAGTATTTTGTAAACAAATCTGAGAACAGAAAAACATAATTCGAAAGATGTAAAGAAAACAAATGTTTTATTGATATGCCTCTAAGTAGGTGAGAATACAAGATGTAATTCCTAGAAAAAGGTAATTACAGAAAGTTTTAAATAGTAAATGTCAATGAAAACTGATAATCGCTACTGCTGTTTCCCCATATCCTTCGATGATCTTATCTCCTTCTCTTATGAGTTGTATGATTCCAATCCATCCTTCCCTTTGCGGCTCGTAGTCGTAGCTCTTAGATCGCAGTCTTTTTGTTCTTTATTTCTTTGTATGAAATCCCTAACTTTTGCCTGGATTTCCCTTTCGGGTTTTCAATCCAACGGGATAATTTTCTTGTTATATGCCCCTAATTTTTGCCTGGATCGCCCTTTAGGGTTTTCAATCCACCGTGACGCTCATTTTTGCCTAAGTCTCCCTTTTTAGGGTTCAAGCTTAGAGAGCTTTTATACATAGTATTTTTTGACTGTGTCTGAATTTTCCAGATGTGGTAGTTCTTCCCCATCCATTGTTGTGAGGATGAGACCACCTCTGGAGAATGTTGTTTTGACTACATATGGACCTTCGTAATTGGGTGTCCATTTACCACGTGAATCGAGACGAGGCAATAAAATATTCTTGAGCACTAGATCCCCTTCCTTGAATATTTGAGAGTGAACCTTCTTGTCGAAGGCTCTCTTCATTCTCTTTTGATGCAGCTGGCTATGACACAAAGCTGTCAATCGTTTTTCTTCAATAAGGTTGAGTTGGTCAAGTCGTGTCTGCGCCCACTCTGCTTCTTCCAACTTTGTTTCCCTCAGGACCCGAAGTGATGGTATCTCAACTTCTACCTGGAGCACCTCTTCCATGCCATATACTAGTGAGAAGGGACTCGCGCCCGTTGATGTGCGTACAAAGGTACGATAGTCGTGCAGGGCGAAAGGAAGCATTTCGTGCCAATCTTTGTATGTTTTTACCATCTTCTGGATGATCTTCTTGATATTTTTGTTGGTTGCTTTAACGGCCCCGTTCATCTTTGGTCTGTACGGTGAGGAATTATGATGTTCGATTTTAAAGTCGTCGCATAGTTCCTTCATCATCTTGTTGTTTAAATTAGACCCATTATATGTAATTATCTGGCTTGGGACACCGTACCTGCATATGATGTTCTGTTTGATGAAGCGTGTAACCACTTGACTTGTTACGTTGGCGTAACATGCTATCTCTACCCACTTGGTAAAGTAGTCGATGGCTACCATTATAAAGTGGTGTCTGTTAGATGTTGTGATACGGTGGCAGAACCGACTGTTTTTACTGGTTTGCGTTTTGCATTTTTGTTTGCAAAATGTCGCGGTAAGCAAGAGTCGCCACCGACTTTTATTTCATCCAACAAAGGAAAAGGAAAAAAGAACAGAAAAAACCTTTTTCGAGAATATTTGAGTACGGGGGGTAGATTTTAGAAAGGGAAGGTGTTAGCACCCTTTCTATCCGTAGTTTTATACGGGCTCTTAGGTACTTTGCTCATTTTGAAATTGCTTGTGTGTGCTTGTTTTGAAAAGTTTTGTTTTACTTCATTTTAACCCTTGTTTCTGTCCTCAAGAGTGTTACGAAGTTGTTTTTGAAAACTGTTTGAAAAATGTTTGGTGTGAAAAATTTTGTTCATTTTAGGAAGTACTTAAGAACTAATCTACCTACTCGAAAAAGACTGTTCGTTTTCCTTTAGACAATGCTATCCTATTATTAAGGAATAGGTAGCACCGTCATTGAAGTTTTAAAGGGACGTTCGAAGGGACGAAATGGTCACTGAAGGCAACAAGTAAGGATACCTTAGCGTTCGAAGGGACTATCGTCATAAGATTAATTCGTAGGCAACTCGAGGTACAAGTAGGGACTGTGATCTTTATGACGACTTTGAATCGTGGGTCATTGCTAAGGTATCTCTATGTTCGAGGGACACGACCATTATTTTCGAGGCAACCAAGTGAGGCAAACCCTAGGAGTGCAAGTGTGCAAAAGTGTTTGATTTCAGTTATTTATCTTGTAATTTAGTGATCTAGGATTGATTCATTAGTCATACACGCCTAAGTTGCTAACAATTATATACAGGCATGCAAAGTATAAAAGCGAGAAGGTAAAGGTCCTACGCTATTACAGGGCTTTTCCAGATACATGATTATCTTGGACTGAAAATAAAAAAATGCGGCAGTTTAAACCCTAGTTACTATTATAGCCTCGAAACAGTTACAATAATAATAAAAAGAATTAAAATGCGCGCGGCAAATTTAAATGTGAGAGTTTAGAGAACCCTAAAAATTTAATTGAAAGAAATATTTAGGTTATAATTATTTTGGAGAAAACAAGATTAATTAGGTTATGTACAAATTAAAACATAATTTTAATTATTTTTAATTATGAAAAGAATTAAATTGCCCTAAATCAATTAAACTAATTAATTAAGGGAATACAAATATTTTATGAAAAAAGATTTTTTATGTTTTTGGTGAATTTTTTGATTTAATAAAAAATTTGATTTTGGGATAATTTGTAAAAAAAAGGGAAATAATTAGTAAATAATTAAAATAAGAAAATAAAATTAAAAAAAGAGAGATTTGGGCCTGTTTGTGAAGCTGGAAAGGGAGGTGTAAATCTGAATTTACTAGGCCTAATAATGCTCAAGCCCAATCCCTGCGCGTGATTTAGTGTACCCTCTTTCTGATGGCGTACCATGGTCCCCTCTTGTATGGGACATTGGATTGGTGAGAGAAATGATCCATTGGCTGGATTGCTGGAGTGCAAGATAGGCTCCTGGAAGCATAATGTACGTGATCTACAATTAAATGGTAAGAAAACAACAAAACGTTGGGACCTGGGGTCGAACCCAGGTCCTTTCGCTTCCAAACATACGCCTTTGCCACTGGATCACATGTGTTCAATTGTTAATAGAATACTAACAATATATAATATATGAAAACAAAGTGGATCACTGGAAAATAAATAACGTGCGCCAGTTATTTGAATGGCTCAATGATGATTAACCACGTATCTTCTTCTTCCTTTGTCCGTCGTTTTAGGCCTGTAACCTTTACCTATGGCCAAGATTCCATGGCTATAACCCAGTGACTTTCAAAAATTACGTACAAGCACTATAAATAAGATTAAAGACCATGGATCGATTGGGTTTGACCCTCTGATCACAATGGTATCCTTCATTAGGGCCAATTGTTCCTGTATTTGGAAGCCCCAAAACAACAAGGCAAACCCTCGCTATGGAAAGTATTCATACAGGCGTTAAAACTTCAATTAAATGGTCCAGGCACGTTGCAAACATGACAACAAACATAAATATACCTTTGAAACATGTTCATGATGCAAGAATCATAGCAATCAGATTTTAAGAAAGAAGCAAACTGTGATGATTGTATCTCATGTTTCCGGGCTTGGGAGGAATGGCAAATGATTAAAACGTGTTCTGGAGATGCTTAGGAATCGATTGATGGCTTTGAAAGTCCTTGAGTCGACCTCTAAACTGGAAATCAATCTACCACTTTTTGGACAATTTTTCAGTTTTTGTTTGCAGCTTTTTCGACCTCCAATCCTCTTTTTGTGCACTAGTTGTGTTTTATATATGTAATAGAACGAATTAGGTCAACAAAAACAGTTGGTATCTTTTTCATTCATAGAGATTTGATTTATTTTTTTATCTTGTATGATATGTTTCTATATCAAGCTAAATCATACCATTTTCATCCAAATCATCCTTGGAACGACTTGATTTGGTTTGACAGCATATTTGCATTATGATTCCATTCAAAATCAGATCAAAAACAAATCTTCACTAGTGCAGAAATGACTTTTTACATCGGGCGAAACTGACTTTTTACATCGGTTCTGGGTCTGATGTAAAGTCAGGCGATAGAGTAAATCAGGGACTTTTTAAATCGGTTCTAGGTCCGATGTAAAAAGTCCCTTTTTTACATCGGTTCTGGGTCCGATGTAAAAAGTCCCTTTTTTACATCGGTTGTGATATATGACTGGTGTAAAAAACAATTATAACATTATTTTAAAAAAATTGACGCAACATTTTACATCTGTGCAACGTGTGAACCGATGTAAAAAGTCCCGTTTTTTTACATCGGTTGTCATCTAAGCCCGATGTAATATATACAGTTTTGAAAGTTTTTACATCGGTTCAGAGTAATAACCGATGTAAAATGTAAGAATTTTTTTTAGAATAAATTATTTATTTTCTGGATGATTCCCTGTAAAAAAAAATTGGTACCTATTTTTTCATATTTTTCCAATATCACACAGACTATATTTAGGTCGCTATATATATGTCATAGCTTTCCAACATCACATAGACCACATCTAAGTCGATATTTTCATATTTTTCACAACAAACTTACAAAATGAACAATTGTATTGCAAACTTGTATTGTATCACAACAAACAAACTTACAAATATATATTCTTCACAAAACATACAAAAATATTCAACTATTTATAAGTCTTTTTCCAAACTTGAATTACCAATATAAAATCCACAAGTAGATGAGTTATAGCTTCTGTAGACAACACCAAAATCACATTGCCTGACAATAAATAATAACAATTAACATCAGCAAAAAAATATCAAGAAACTCAATACATGTGCAAAAACCACATGTAATGTGCAAAAACTCAATAATAACAAATATGTGCAAAAACCACAACTTAGACAATTCTATAAAATTCACCAGATAAACTTAGTTTTTATATAACTCAAAGAAACATTTTTCCCAACAGAGTCGCAAATCATACAAATCATGTTGTGTTAATTCTGTTGGGTCATCAAATACCTGTAATACATAAATATAATAATATAGAGTTATTCTTTAAAAATTCATATTAAGTTGAAAAAACAAAAAGTAAATAACAAAGTAAAGTTATTTTTATTACCTGCATCCAATTCTCGGTTATATTGGCAGAGACAATATCTAACATATTTTTCATTATATAGTATCCACAATCATTAGAGTTATGTTGTTGTCTTGTCTACAATTGAATGACATGATTAGTGAATATTTATCATAAATTTAACTATAGAATTACAATTTACATCAAACTTACATTGGGATGAAGCCATGTAGACTTTTTTCTATTTCCATTTGCCATTTGATGAATCCCAAAAGAACTAATACAGAAAGATAAACATCACATAACTAAATTTACTCGCCAATGAAAAATCACATAACTATTAATTGCCAATGAAAGTCACATGAAAGATAAATTTACTTTGTAATAATTTTCTTCGTGTTCTGGTCAATTTCCCGATGAAGTGAACAAAATACGACAACTAAATTGTCTCTTGGACACATGACTATTAATTGCCAATGTCTCCTGTACGTGTGTGTGGAAATAGAAAAGTCACATAAAATATATATGTTATCAAAATTAAATAATATAAAACATAATTTCATAAAATTTCTTACCCATGAATTAATGGTAGTAAGTGGCACACTCTATTTTCATCACGTAACTTTTCTAGTACTTAATTTTTAACATCCTCTTGAAATTTCGCTCCATTATCATTATAAATACACCTAGAAGGATCCATAAATCCATATAATTCTGAAATGGAATTCTCAAGACATACACGATGAATATACCTGAATAATTTTAAAATAAACATTAGAATCAAAGTGATGAGAGATATAACATATTAATAGAGATTGACTTTAATAAAACAATAAAATGTACTTACATGTACCAAATTTGCAGAATAGACACGTCAAGCCAATGACCTAAGCCCACCAATAACTCTCTAATACACTTAGTTGAAATATAAAAATAAGAGACACTCGCACAATGACTTAATTGTATTTCCAAATGGTTATCATCCATTTTCAAAACCATGAGTAACAATCTCTAAACATCATCAACTTCCATGTCTTTTGTGCTTCCTTTTGTGCTTCCTTTTGTAGCTGAACAACTTCATTTTCCACTTCTGTTGTACCCCCAAAATTTGCCCTCCCATTTCTCAAAGGATCATCCTGGACTCTCAGGTTTGCTTCTATCAAGTTCCAAGTCTTGAATTACAACTTTTTCAAGAAAGTCACTCACAAGGGCAAAATGGTCAAAAGCACACTAAAAATGTCAAACTTTGACTTTTAAATCAAAAATCAAGTTTCAACAATTATATTTCATCAAGACATGAAACTAGTTCATCAAAATCAGAAATCAGAAATTACTTTGAAAAAAATCAAATTTCTAAACATTTGGAAAATTTTCTAAGTGTTAAGAGAATGTGATACTTCAGAACTTCTGAGTCAGCCCCCCATGCAAGCGCAGCCAAAAGTTGCAAGCACGGTCCAGAACATAATCTTCAATCAGAACATGACTCTTCAGCGCATAGAGGTTACATTTCTGATCTTCTTTGATCAGAACATCACTGAATCTCAAAACCTCGTTTAAGTAACCTGCTGCCCTGCTACATCACAGTCCTGCAGTCAGCTGTTGACCCAGTCCACGCCTGCACTTTCTCAAACCCCATATTTGCATCAAATTAGCATACAAAAGTTGTGATTAAAAAGCAATGGAACAGTATACCAAAAAGGTTTGAATCCCATTTGTTCCCCCCCCCCCCCAAACCACAATAAACCCACCTATAAATAACATGCTCCATCACACGTTCAAGGGGCTGGCTTTTGGAGAGAGAGAGAGAGAGAGAGAGAGAGAGAGAGAGAGAGAGAGAGAGAGAGAGAGAGAGAGAGAGAGAGAGAGAGAGAGAGAGAGAGAGAGAGAGAGAGAGAGAGAGAGAGAGAGAGAGAGAGAGAACTATCAAAAGAGAGAAAAGAAAATTGTGAAAACTTCATAAGAAATCCAGAAATCCCAAACAAAAAACCAAACATTTGTTCTTCCTTTTGAATCAAAGAATGTGGTATTTTCTTTTCCGTTGCTCTTGCTGATTCCAGAACATCTGGAGGCAGCATCTCAAGTTCCAAGCACGCACTCCAGGTTCAAGGTAAGTATTCCTGACTTTGCATTTTTTTTCATTCAGAACATCATTAAACATGTAAATATCATAGTATTGATGTTGTCTATATCTTGCATGAATAGAAAAACTATGGATCCGAACTTCTTGATTAAGGATAGGCTTAGGAGTAGGATTAGAACTTCTATAAACTGTTGTACTCTTATCCCTCTGATTTGTGGTTTGGTTAAGAACTGAATAAGCTGCTGATGGTTGATTAATATGAGAAAAGAGTTGAAATATGACACAGAATTTCTGATGTTTCCACTCACTTATTTAACACATAGAACTTTTGAGGCCCACTCGCTGCTTAGCATAACACATAACTTCTGAGTTCTCCTTATTGTTAAGCACACTGAACTTCTGATACTTCCACTCGCTGTTTTAAACACTCAAAGTTTCTGATTTTCACATGCTGACAATACGCTGAATTTCTTATGCTTACTCACTGTTTTAGCGTAACGCAGAGCTTCTGACTTTTGGCCCACTGTCCGAATACCACCCAGAACTTCTGTGTTTTCCCTCTAATGTTTCTTGCAGGACCTCAGAGTTTACCAATCAGAACTTCTAATGCGCACTGACGTTTCTTTCTGAGTCACCACGTATCTGGCTTCAGAACTTCTGACCCTTGTTATTTTGCTTGCAGCAGCACGTTGTTTCTATCTTTCATTTGTTTTCCTTTTTATCAATTTTAATGTTAATACTTTTTTTACCAACACAAAAAAAGGACATACAAATATTTTCCTTTTACTAATTAATTTTTTAAGACAAAAACCCTTTTTAAACAAGTAATTTTTCTTTCTTTCTTATGTTTCACATTTCAATATGGTTGTAATAGTAACTTATGGTTTAATTTTACTTGCAACCCCCATTCATAAATATGTACCCCCATCCCCCTAATGATTTTAATAGCGTAGGATATTTACTTTCCACACTTTTATTGTTTTCATACATTATTAGTAACTAGGGTGTGTATAACAAGATATGAAACCGACAAATAGATCACCCTAATCAAGATTAAAATGCATACAATCAAACACACTTGCATACTAACACCCTTAGGGTAATCCAAATTTGTGGCCTATCGGAAAAATAGTTATGTCCCTCGAACATGGGCGTTTTAGCAAAGACCCTCGATAAAAGATTGTAGTCCCTCGATGACCCTCAATGTTTCCTTTGGTAAACAATCTAGTCCCTAAAACGACATTGTTAAAACGTCCCATAGGTTGCCTTCTATGACTATACAAACGTCCCACACTCGTCCCTTCACATCCAACGATAGGTCTTCTTACCAAATCAATGGAAAGATAGCCATATCTAAAGGAGGAGGAAAAGAACATCTAAGACCTTTTGAGTAGGTATATTCGCTCTTAGTTACTCGCTTGCTCACAACAAAAACATTTTATACACCAACACTCTCATTTTGAAACATTTTTGAAAGACAATACTTTGTACGCGTTCTTATAGAGACGAGAACCATTACAAAGATACCTTTTCAAAATCACCTTCAAAATCAATTTCAAAAAACACATTTTAAAAATACATCGTTGAACTATTTTCCAAACAAACACTTTGTATGTGTTCTTATAGAGACAAGAACCATTACAAAGACGTTTTCAAAATACTTTCAAAGCCCACACCACAAAGCACGTTCAAATAAAAGCAAGTGATCTAGCAAGTAACTAAGAGCCCATGGAAAACCATGGATGAAAAGGGTTCTAACACCTTCCCTTTTCATAATCTACCCCCCGAACTCAAGAAAATATCTCTAAAGGTCTTTCTTGTGCTTTTTCACCTTTCCTTTTGGATAAAAGAAAAGTCGGTGGCGACTCTTACTAAACCACAACATTTATGAACACAAACGGAAAACAAAAAGTCAGTTCTCCCACTGTATCACAAAACTGGAGACTCTGCTGGGGACTAAAAATCTAAAAGTGGGGTTACTTTAGGGTTAGATCACCTTTACTTGCTTTCTTTGCGTGATTTACATTTTGTTCTTTGTATTGGGCTTGCTTTGATCCTCCACCCGGATCTGGGACACCTTTTTAGGTAAGTAGTAATAGCTTGTGGAAACTGTGCAGCGTAGACCGATATGGTTGAAACAATGTCTATGTTAGTGTGACGCATTTGTGAGTACCGATATCGCTCGTGGTGAATCAAGGAGAATACGGGGCCGCTGAGTGGCGTCATGAAGCACTAACTGACTTTAGAACCCTAATTGAACAAACTTGGCCATTAGGACGTAGTGAGATAACCGATTTCGGTGTAGAGCTGAAAATTGGTTGATACTCGATACTACACTCATTGAGGTTGGACTTTTGGGATATCTCGGCCACAAGAAAAGATTGATTGTGCTGAGATAAGAGAAAGGTTGGTGATTTTGAGATCCTTTAGAACCCGATCATTATTACTAGGACAGGTTGAGCCAACTAAACTTCAAGAGGGTATGACCTTAAAACACCATGCAAGCCTAAACCTAAGGACTTATCTGCTTTGTGTGAATATGATTATTTGTATATAATTTTGCTTACTTCGCATACTTGTACATAAAATCATACCATATCATTTTTAATAACCGTTTCAAGGATCTCAAGGGCCTATGATGTAGGGTCACGTTGAACCAGATGTCTATCAAGGGACAAGAGGATTTATTTTCCTCTGACCAAACACCGTCAAAGATCAAGTACAACAAACTTGAGTCAAGGGCTATAACCCACTTGACACGGTGAGCTTAATTCTCGTGGAAGGACATCCACCGATACGAAGTTCTCCAATCAAAACTGTAAGTGACTACTAACATTTACCCCGCGAGATCCTTGAAAACATGCATCCACATATCATGCATCATATCATGCATCATATCATGACAGGTTTCTCCCATACAAGTCTCCTTATCTTCCTATTGTTATTTCAGTAAAGATGGCTCTAGATCAGACTATCAAGGACATCTAGGCTCAAAATGCTCAATTCCGAGAAATGTTCTTGAACCTATCCAAGGGGCAAGAAGAAGTGAAAGCTCTCCTCACTAGGAGCATGATCATGGGGAATCCTGAGGGCAACAAAGATGACGAGTTAGAGCGGATACGATCTGAGATTGCCATAATGAAAATCCAAATGATGGGATAACTAGTGGGCCAGATGGATATCATCCAAAACATGGCACAGGGACAAGAAGAGCTAAGAGTCCTCATCAACAAGCTTCGTCAAGACGGATGTAACCAAATGGGGCAAATAGTTACAATTGGGGATCAAGTTATCATTCAGCCTCCCATGAGACAAGAAGCTGGTTTAAGGGAGAGAAGACCTTCCCAATTTGCTTCCACGTCACAAGCCCAACAACGACTTCGTCAACATCAACCGGAAAATCAGCAAAGGCAAAGCGAGCCCAAAAGAAAGTTTACCAACAACAACATACCACTGTCTCAAGCTTTGCAACACATGCTGAGGATGAATCTGATTACACCAATAAGACCTCATCCAAATCCCAAAACTTCTTCTCCCAGCTACAATCCCGATGCCAGGTGTGCCTATCATTCTGATAGTCCTGGGCATGATACAAACGATTGTTGGGCGCTGAAGTACAAGATTCAAAACCTGGTCGAAGGAGGAATGCTGGAGTTCACATAAGATGGCCAGACTGAATTCTTTTGCTGTCCCTCAAAGGCTCACCACCTAAAGTGACAAGTTCAAACAAAAAGGCTTCTGTTCATTTGAATTTTCAGTTGTAATATCTGTAAGGCTATGTTTGGATACAAAAGATTATAGGTCATTTTTGAAGAAGAATTTGAAATATTTCTAAGTATGGAAAGTCAACTCTTTTTCTTCAACTTTGACTCCATGTAACTTTCAGCTCAAACATACATTTGATTTCATTCTTTAACCATTGGAAAGCTTGTAACCTCATCTTTCCAAAGCATCAAGAATTATACCCTAAGACCCCTTGAGTTGGAAATTTCATGGATTTGAATTTGGTAATTTGAAACTAATTTTTTCACAAAGTCATAATTTTGAAATCTTTGTTTTGGCTTCTAATCACAAGATTTCCATGCGTTTTTGTTTCTAATCATGTTTAGCAACTTCCCAAAAGTGTTTAGCATCATGAAACGCACGATTTAGCTGAGTTTTGATCAAAATTGAGTCACATTTTCTTCATGATGCAGACCCACACGAATTCCCTCCAAAACGCATCATTCACTCTTCCTTTTGATGCCATTTGCTTCTCCTATAAATACATGAACTATCCTATTCGTTTTTCCAAGCTTAGAGAGCCAAGAACACCCTGCCAAAACCTCACACGAACCCACTTTTGTTGAATTCAGTTTTTGAAATTTAAGCTTCCTTTTCCAAAATTCTTTGCGCATTCATCATCCTTGAACTTCATACAAACTCTCTAGCACTTAAACCAATCAAAATGACCCATAATTCAAGCTACAGAAGTCCAGTTTCAGAGCTTCTTACTTGAACTTCGGAAAGGTAGAATTCTCCACTATTTGGATCCAAATCAAGCACTAATCTATTCTACTCCTTTGTCTGATTCTAATGCTGCTTATAATTTTTAAATCCGTTGAGAATTGAGAGAGAAATCTCAAATTGAAGGTGCTCGCTATTTTCTTGGTTTTTGATTCATATCTCTCTCCATACCTTATATAAATTTGGCGCGATGGTTGTGTTAGAATCGTCTTGAAGAGACGAGTTCAATGATGCTAGCATGGGATCCTAATTTTTCCATTTGAAGGATCTCACAAAATCCCCATTACAGGGTGTCTGAAGGTTGAAGATGATGACATGTCTCGTCTCAGCCAATGATAGCGTGCCAAGCGTTTTAATTTCATTGCTTGCCCTTTTCCTGATCACATACGTGTTTCACTAAGGTCCATATCAAGCAAATCACGTATGGTCCATTGGATTAGCTTACTAACACGTTTTGACTATGATCTGATGGTCCACATCTTTTTGGTTTTATTTTATTTTCTGATTTTATATTTTATTTGATTAAATTTTCAAAAATTCAAAACTCTTTTATTTTTTATCCAAAAATTATAAAAAAATTCACAAAAATAATTTGAATTATTTCTAATCTCATGAATATTTTTTTACATTTTTATTTTAAAATTTTGTATTTTTTATATTTTTTGTATTATTTGCTTTCTTTTAATTACTAAAAAAATAATTTCTGACATTTTTTAATTCTGAAAAAATTCATAAATATTATATTGCATATTTTTGACTTTCTGAAAACTTTATGGAATTTTATGTTGAGGTTTACTAATTTTGGTCTATTTTATGTTTATTTTAGCAATTTTAAATAGTTTAAAAATAGTTTCTGACTTTTAAAAAATTACCAAAATTTTTATAAAAAGATTTGGATCCATTTCTGATTTTTCTATGGCCTTATTTTTCATTTCTTGATTAATTTGAACATAATTGATATTTTCCTCATTATTTTCTATTTTTAAACTTTTTTAACCTTTTAATGTATATATTAAATGTGATATTATTTTGTGATTATTTCCTGGCTGTCTTGAGTTGATTTTTTGATCATGACTTTATTAACATCACTGGATCTTGGGTGTTGAGTTCAACTCCACCAAAATGGATGAATGATTTTAATAATAGTTTGATTAAATTTTTAATTCAAAAGTGGTTTATTCATCTTTTTGCCCTAATCCTCCTCATCTCATCCCCTTCTTATTGCACTAAATGATGTTGGAGCATGATCTCTATATCATGTCTCAAAACAAATGGTGCATAGATTTCTATTGACCGGCCTCAAAATAGGTGTGACTTCTATATAAGTCCACATACGATTGCTTAACATAGCGCTAAATTTTGTCCTGATTCGAATAAATGATCATTCCTGACCCAAACTTATGATTGCAAGCCCAAGTATGTTAATTTGATCTCTTTGATCCAATAACCTTGAGATTCATTGTGTGAAGGCTTTGGTTCTACCAATTCTCTAATGAATCTACAACACCTTTGGTCAACGCGGATCACTTAAACATTTTTTATCATTAAATGGTACTTATGAGAATTCAAAATGGATGATATACTTGACAAAAAGAAAATGCAACTTGTTGTGTGGAGGCTTTGATTCTACCAATCCTCTAATGAGTTCCAAATGCAAGTTTCAAGATGGTCATCCAACTAACCACTAATTATTGACTTATTTTATCTTATGCTTTTATTCTTTTTTATGCTTTATGTACTATTTACTTTTAGCATTTACATTTTGTGCCATTTTTCATCTTTGCTTATTTGAGCATTTATTTTCTTGTCATTTTTAATTTTGCTCACTTGAGCTTTTCTTTTCTTTTCTTAAGATAATTAATAATCAACATAAACCCTAAAAAACCTTTAATGGCACTTGGATTATTTGGTTACTATCCTTAGCATTATGGAGCAGTGGACTTTTTCTTGAACTTAGGATTAGAAACCTTGGCCTATCTTGGAGACCTTGTGATCTTATCTGATTATTTTGTCTGGAGTTCTTGAGGTTTACCTCAAGACATTGGGTTGCTTGTTTGTTTTTGTGTGCAGGTTTTTTATGATTACATTCTCTGTTTGTAATATGGAACTCACCCGTATACAGCCGTTACTCTGCCCAATTTTTGTGAAGACTTAATACACTTGAAGTTTGGTTCTCCCAAGAAGTATAGTATATTTTCTTGTTTGGTTTCAATCTAAAGAATGGGAATTATATCTTGGCTCATAATGTCAAGTTTTGGCATCTTGTTGGTTAGATAGTCCTTATCCTTAGCTTTTACCTTATGCTTTAGGATAGCCTCTTCTTCTCCTCCCATCTTCTTTAATTTCAAAAATATTCTCCCGACTTTTGAAAGTCCTTCTTGTTTTGAAACTTAAACACTTTCATAATAAACTTGGACTTAGGTCCATGCATTTTCAAAATATTTTCATAAGTAAACTTCAATCAACTTAATAATACCTTGACATTTTTTTGTGAGAAGACTAAAAGTCAATCAATCTCATTTCAAATCATTTTGCCACTTTGGCTTTTATCTTTAAACTTTTCTAAAAAGATTAGACTCTTATCAATCGTTATAGTGATGCAAACAACTATACTTCTATGATATGTAGTGAAGTGATATATTTTCCACTTGGGTGTTGAGTGAGGCATTGTTGATTTTAAAATCCAAGCCATATCCTCCACTTTGAGATGATGTAAATTCTCCTTTCTCATGATTGTGGGTAGTAAGTATGTTTTCCATACGGACAATGACGATGATGTCTTATCTCTTAAAATCAACCAACACACTTGTGTTTCAAATTTTTAAAAGAGGAACTACGTGTACCCTGATCCCCTATTGCATGAAAGGTGGTACGTAGGCACTAAAGGTTCGCAACCGCGGTGGGTGCAAAAATCATAAAAAATATATTTCTTTTCTCACCTCCACCATCCATTTTATATACAACACATTTTATAGCCAAAATATACAGATTTTTCAAAGAGGTTCCTACGGAGTACCATAGATGTTTAGGGTGATAATACCTTCCCTTTGCATAACCAACCCCCTTACCTTGAATCTTTCCCCCTCTTTTTAGGTTATTCGCTCTTTTCCCATTCCTTTGTAAATAATAAAGCGCGGTGGCGATTTTTATTTTGATTTGTCTAAAGTCTAGTCAATCCAATGGCTTAGTCTTGAAAATTTCTACCGCTACAGAAAAATGGCGACTTCACTGGGGACAAATTGACCTCTTGTTGGTCCATCCCTAAGTGGGTTGAACCTATCTTTGTTTATTCTGCATATGTGCTATTGTTGTTTATATGTTATATTTTGTATATATATTTGTTTGGACTCTCTTGGTTTTCAGGGTGCTTGGTAATTACTCATACGTCCTATACCCGGACTTGGGAAAACTTTAAGATAGGACGGGCGGTATAGTCATGTTAACTTTGAGGGAGTAATCCCAAAAAAGGAGGCATGAGATCCCCCACTCAGTGGAGGCCCCTTTGACTGTACTGTCATTTACCGAGTAATCAGGAAGACGTACTGCTTTCGACCTGGGAGCCTGCTGAAACTGAGGACCGTAGAATACCAAACCCATCTTGGCCTTTTAGGTGTAGTGCGGAAGCTATGACAGAGTAATCCGGAAATAGTTGTCACGCGATACTACACTCGGACGAGTCTTTCTTGAGAATATTACTAATTACCGAGTTAATTAGGAAGTTGGTAATATCCGAAGGAAGGATGTAGACTCTGGGAACCTCTAGAACATTGTTCGGCAGGTGATAACTTTTTAGACCAACACCTTATGGGTAGTACCTTCGACCTCATGTTCGTGACGTTGAACCTATAAACCCTATATGTGTGATCTTGTGTGTGACTGTTGCATCACGCATCCATGCACTCATAAGCATCTTTTGAAGAAAACAATATTTCAAGGGATTTAAAGGTTGACTATTTGTGAATATCTCATGTACTTTTAACCATGGATTCTGGAAAGAGAAAGACTGGGAAATACAGTTTCAAGGATCCCAAGATAGATGAGTTGGTCAGTATAATTCCAAAGATCGTGTGTTCTGCAGACTTTCAGAAGAAGTATGGGTCCATTATTCCTCTCATGAAGCTGAAGATGAAGGAGGGTATTCTCTCGACCTTGATCCATTTCTATGATCCAGTGTATCACTGCTTTACTTTTCCCGATTATCAGTTGATGCCTACACTGGAGGAGTTTTCTCATCAATTAGATTTACTTGTTACCGATCGTGTTCCTTTTACTAGTTTGAAGGGAGAGCCAAAACCACATGAGATTGATGCTTTGATTCACTTAGGGAAGTCTGAGGTGGAAGCCCATATGACTACTAAAGGAGTTATTACAGGATTACTAGCCCAGTTCTTATTGGAGAAAGCTCGTTACTTTTCCAGAATGAAGAGTACGGTTGCTTTTGAGGCCATCTTTGCTTTACTCGCTTATGGATTATTCTTATTTCCTAATGTGGACAAGTTTGTCGACATTAACGCTATCAGGATTTTCATGATTGGAAACCCAGTTCCTACACTGTTGGGTGATGCTTATTACTCTGTTCATCTTCAGAGTTCTTATCATGGGGGAATGATTATCTGTTGCACGCCTTTGTTGTACCGGTGGTTAATCTCTCATATGCCTCAGTCTGATGCTTTTTGGGATGTCAAGAAGGAACCTCGTTGGGTTCCTAAGATCATGGCACTTACTCACTCAGATATTGATTGGTATCATCGAGCTTATCAGGATGTGGAGATTATTGACAGTTGTGGTAGTTTCCCCAATGTACCTCTTCTTGGTACAAAGGGAGGAATTAACTATAACCATGTTCTTACATGGCGACAGCTTGGTTATCCATTGAGGGATAAACCAAATAACATTCATTTGAGTAGTTTCTTTCTGAAGGAAGGAGAAGACCATAGGGAAGCTAGGGAGCAGATTGTGAAGTCCTGGCGTCAAATTCATAAGAAGAGTAGGAAGGATTTGGGACCTATGGGTGCTGTTTCTTTGGAGCCATATCTTTAGTGGGTCTGATCGAGAGCCATTCAATTAAAGATGCCGTATACTTGGGAGACACTCATGCCTGATCTATTTGTGAAGAACACGCCTCCCTTATTAGATGATCTAGAAGAGTTGCAACTTGCTTTGGTTAGGATGCAATAGGAAAGGGATGCTTGGAAGAATAAATTCCAGACTTTAGAGAGTTCCTACAGAGCAGACCTTAAGGAGAAAGACGATTTGATCGAGATCCTTGAGAGTCGAGCGGTAGATTCTATGGAGAGGCAAGGGGATTTATTTTCCCTTAAGCCTCAAACAGGTACTGATTACTCACTTCCTGATTCAGATGATTGGAAGGAGGTTGCCATCAGACATGTGGAAGAAAACTAGAGGTTAAGGGCTCAGATTGCCAGGCTCACAGGGAAGCGCCAGCGTACTGATTGATCTTCATCAGTTCTTTTTCTCATGATGTTAGATTGTATTTTCATCTTGTAATTGGGATCATTGAAACTTGTAATCCATTTCTAAGTTATTATAATAAATTTTTTCAATATTTCAAAAGTTGTATTACTTTGATGTTTGCAATAGGCCTATAAAATTTAAATCCCTTGAAATATTAAATAATAAAGTAAAAGTAATCATGTGCATTGCATATCATGCATCTTATTGCACATATTTCTTGCATTTGTTATGCATACCCAAGTGTCTTACCAAGCTTCTTTACTTCATTCAGCAAGCTGACTCATCACTACAACACTCGGGCTAATTCCAAAAAGAAGATGGATAACTTAGAATAGGAGAATCGCGAGTTGTGCAAAGAAGTTTCTGCTTTGAAGGCCGGCTTGGCCAATTTGACTACTCTGATGGAAGCTCTGGTGGTTGCTCAAAATCAGCCACCGAGTGTTCAACCTCAACCAACAAGGGCAAATACTGAAGTTTCGACTGTTCCTGTATCCGCTACTCCAACTATTGTTCAAAACTGTATGCCTCAAGGTTATCCATGGGGAATTCCAGAGAATTTTGCACCTGAAGGTTTCAATCTTGGCCCTTAAGATGCTCTAGTGGTTTAGACTGTTGTTACTCCGGCACCTCCTGTGGTGCATGTTGTTCCTGTTGCACCTCCTTCGGTGAATTTAGTTCCGTTTGTTAATAAAGATGTGTGTCGTCCTTTCCCTCCGCCAGTGAAGACTTGGGTCTTTATGACAGAATGGATGATTTTCAAGAGCAGTTTGATAGAATGCAAAGAGAGATGAAGTCTCGTATGGGAAAAGAGCTATTTGGGCAGAATGTGAATGAGCCGTGTTTGGTCCCGAATGTAAAAATACCTGCTAAGTTCAAGGTCCCAGAATTTGAGAAGTACAAGGGCAACACTTGTCCTCGTGCTCACTTGGTGATGTACGTCAGGAGAATGTCTACCCACACTGATGATCAACATCCATACTTTCAATGATTTGGGAGAAGCATTCATCAAACAATACAAGTAAAATATGGACATGGCGCCCGTCTGTGAAAAGCTTAGGGCCATGGTTCATAAAGACAGGGAATTGTTCAAAGAGTATGCGCAAAGGTGGCGCGAAGTGGCTGCCCAAGTAATTCCTCCCATGGAAGAGAAACAATAGACTAAGATTTTTCTGAAGACACTGGGTGCTTTCTACTATGAAAGGATGGTAGCAAGCGCACCAAGCGATTTTACAGAGATGGTAGGAATGGGTGTCCGCCTAGAAGAGGCTATAAGAGAAGGCCGTTTGACGAAGGGTGAAGGATCCGGAGGTGTGAAGAAGCCATCTTATGGGTTTACCAAGAAGAAAGAGGGGGACGCAAATGTTTTTATACAAGAGAGGAGGGTAAATGCTCCTAGAAGGAATTATCAGCATAACCAGCAAGTCTCCTCAATTACTCCTGTTATGAGTGCCGCTCCGACTACCGTTGCTTATCAAAGACAGTCCCAGCAGGGGAACCAAGGGAATAATCAGAGAAGGGAGAACTATGACCCTATTCCCATGAGCTATGCAGAGCTACTACTGACATTGATTCAGAAGAAGTTGGTCCAGACACGACCATTTCCCGTCGTACCATCACCATTGCCTTGGTATTACAAGGAAGACCAAACGTGTGCTTTCCATCAGGGAGCACCAGGGCATAGTATTAAGAATTTTTATCCTTTGAGGACTGAAGTGCAAAGGTTGGTGAAGTCTGGAATTCTATCTTTCAAAGACATGGGACCTAATATGAAAGACAATCCTCTGCCCAAGCATGGGGGAGTGAATGTTGTGAATATGGTGGCCGGTTATCCTGGTGACTTTCGGATTTTTGACATTAATCTTGTTAGAGGAGATTTGGTGAAAATGCATGCAGACCTCTATGAGTTCAGTTACTATACGCATGACCATGCCGGTTGTGGTGTTTGCAGTACAGATATACAGGGTTACGAGAAGATAAAGGCTGATTTATAGGAGATAATGGATGAGGGTTTAATCCATATAATCAGGCCTAGGGCAGAGTATGAAGAGGAAGTGAATATGGTTTCTGGATGTCCCGGTGAATTCATAATTTTTGATGTGGAGTATTTGAATGAGGATCTCGTGCAGTTGCATGCTACCTTCTGTCGTACTGCTGGTCAGGTGGAACACCAATATGGGTCTTGCATAGTTTGCTGTCGAGACCCCCGAGGATGTTCAATTGTGATGGAGGGTGTTCAGTTGTTGTTAGACAATGGAACTATCAAGATCACAGGTCTGAGAGATAATTATCATGAGATTGATATGGTTGAAGTTTGTTTAATGGAAGAAGAGTCAGAGGAAGAGTATGCCTCCGTGGATGAGTATTTCTCTCCAGACGAAGATTTGTTTCCCAGAAATGACTTTTTGATGACTGATTGTGTTGAGGAAGGGGTAAACATCATTGTGCCTTGTTTTAGTGTACCCGCTCGTCTTGAAGTGGAGTACCATAGCAAACCAGTTGTTACCCCATTAGTAATTAGTTCGCCAGGTCTTATTCCCTACAAATCAGATAAGGTTGTGCCTTCCAAATACAACGCTACGATCTTAGAAGATGGGATGGAAGTTCCCATCCAGCCAATGCTTGATGTTGGTAATATAGCTGAAAATAGCAGGGTGACCCATAACGGTCGTGTGTTTGCGTCGGTTGTATGAAGAGATGTTGTTGCTGGAAATAAAATTGTTGAGAATGATGGGACTAAGAAGGCTACATGAGAGACTAGTGGAGTTACATTAGAGAAAGAAGTGGATGATATTTTGAAGATAATTAAGATGAGCGACTACAGAATTGTAGATCAGCTACTACATACTCCTTCAAAGATATCCATCCTAGCTTTATTGATGAACTCCTCTGCTCATAGAGAATCATTGGTAAAAGTACTAGACTAAGCTTTTGTGGAGGGTGCATGCCATTAGATAAATTCAGCAGCGTAATTGGAAACATTACATCATGTAATAACTTGAGTTTCTGCGATGATGAGTTACCAGATGAAGGGAGGAATCACAACCTGGCCCTCCACATATCTATGAACTGCAAGAATGATTTGCTGTCCAATGTGCTAATTGATAATGGATCTGCGTTGAATGTTATACCAAGGATTACTCTCATGAAATTAAAGTATCAAGGAGCACCTATGCGCCCGATAGGCATCATTGTAAAGGCTTTTGATGGGTCGAGGAAATCTGTCATCGGTGAAGTGGACTTACCCATCCATATAGGACCACATTTGTTCCTGATAACCTTCCAGGTCATGGACATTATTCCCGCATATAGTTGTTTGCTAGGACGGCCATGGATACACGAAGCAGGGGATGTCACTTCAACTCTGCATCAGAAGCTAAAGTTTGTGCATGAAGGGAAGGTGGTGATCATAAATGGGGAGCAGACATTTTTTATATCCCATATATCCTCTTTCAGTATTGTAGAAGCAGATGAGGCTGCTGTTAGAACCCAGTTCCAAGCCCTATCCATTGACAACATAAGGAGAAATGAGAATTATGTGGTTTCGCTGAAGGACGCGCAGCAGGTTGTGCGCAATGGTCATAATACAGTTTGGGGACGACTTGTGGATCCACCCATGAACAAAAACAGAACTGGTTTGGGTTTCTCTTCGAAGAATGGCAAAGGCGAAAGTTTGAAGTCAAAGTATTCTGTGAACAATTATCATGATGTTTTCCGCAGCGGAGGCTACCTCCATCCAATTGGTTTTGGAATTAATGTTGTTGAAGAGGATGAAGCAGAGCAGGAAGTACCGAATTATGTGATGCATGGAGTCCGAGTTCAAAACTGGGTCAGCATTGATGTTCCTTCTTGCATACATGTTTCAAAGTAATTTGTTTTGTTAATCTGTTTCTTTCTTTCTAAAAGCTTTCACTCTGCCCAAGCTGAAAGTATTAATGTTGTAGGGCTTATCTATTTGCTGTGACTTTTACGATCATTAATAAGAGTTGTCTTTGCTTCCAAAATTATGTCTTTATTTTCTGCTTTTTCTTGGGAAATGGTAATCTGAAAACAAAAACCTTTCAAAATAAATAATAACTAAAAATTAATATGCATGATCACTTGTTATATGTGTCAGTTTCTAAAGGCAATCATAAATCATATGTGCAAATTAATTAAAAAACCCGTTGAATACAATGACCCTGCACCCTCTCCCAACTTTGAATGTCCTGTGTTTGGGGCTGAAGAAGAAGATTATGATAAGATTCCAGAAGAGGTCTCACGGTTGCTTGAGCACGAGGAAAATACCATTCATCCATATAAGGAGCCTTTGGAAGTGATCAATTTGGGTTCAGAAGAAGATCCGAAGGAAGTCAAGATTGGAGCATCGTTGTATCCTGATGTGAAGATCGGGTTGATTGAGTTGTTGAAAGAGTATGTGGATATTTTTTCTTGGTCTTACCAAGTTATGCCCGGTCTAGATACAGATATTATCGAGCATCGTTTGCCGTTGAGTCCAGAGTGTCCGCCAGTCAAATAAAAGTTGAGAAGAACCCACCCATATATGGCAATAAAGATCAAAGATGAGGTTCTAAAGCAGATTAATGCTGGTTTTCTTGTGACGTCTGTGTATCCTTAATGGATTGCCAATATTGTCCCAGTACTGAAAAAAGACAGAAAAGTCCGCATGTGCGTAGATTACAGAGATCTAGATAAAGCTAGTCCAAAAGATGATTTTCCATTGTCTCACACCGACATGTTAGTAGACAGCACAACAAAATTCAAAGTATTCTCGTTCATGGACGGATTTTCCGGGTATAATCAAATAAGAATGGCTCTAGAGGACATGGAAAAAACAACATTTATCACACCGTGGGGAACATTCTGTTACGGAGTGATGCCCTTCGGGTTGAAGAACACTGGTGCAACATACCAGAGGGCTATGACAACCCTATTCCATGATCTAATGCACAAAGAAATCAAATTATATGTTGATGATATGATTTCCAAATCCCAAACTGAAAAAGGGCATATAGAAGATTTGTTGAAGTTGTTTAAGCGTTTGAGGAAGTATCATCTCTGCTTGAATCCAAATAAATGCACCTTCGGTGTTTGATCGAGGAAATTGTTGGGTTTCATTGTTAGCCAGAAAGTAATTGAAATTGACCCTGACAAAGTCAAAGCAATTCAATAAATTCCAGCACCAAGAACTGAAAAGCAAGTCACAGGTTTCCTCGGGCGTTTGAATTATATTTCTAGATTTATTTCCCACATGACTGCAACATGTGAACCGATCTTTATGTTGTTAAATAAAGATCAAGGTTGTGTGTGGATGGATGACTGCCAAAGGGCATTTGAGAGTATCAAATAATATCTGCTTGAACCTCCTATCTTTCTCCCTCCCGTAGAAGGAAGACTGTTGATTATGTATCTGACAGTGTTAGATAAATCCATGGGTTGTATTCTGGGAGAACATGATAAAACAGGGAAGAAGGAGTTCGCCATTTATTATCTCAGGAAAAAATTCACTGATTGTGAGTTGCGGTATTCCACGTTGGAAAAGACATGTTGTGCTTTGGCCTAGGCGGCAAAGCGTTTGGGGCAGTATATGTTGAATCATGCTACTTGGTTGATCTCCAAAATGGATCCAATCAAGTATATTTTTGAAAAGCCTGCTCTTACTGGGAGAATTTCCCACTGGCAGATGTTGTTATCTGAATATGAAATTGAGTACTGCACTCAAAAGGCGATTAAAAGTAGTTTGTTGGCAGATTACCTTGCTCACCAACCGGTGGAAGATCATCAGTCTGCGGAATATGAATTCCCTGATAAGGATGTGATGCTCCTAAAAGTGAAAGATTATGATGAACCATTTCCTGAGGAAGGCCCTGACCCTGAATCTCGTTGGAGTATGGTTTTTGATGGAGCGGTGAATGCTTATGGTAAAGGAATTAGTGTTGTGATTGTCACTCCTCATGGATCACACATTATTTTTACTGCAAGGTTAACATTTGATTGCACTAATAATGTGGAAAAATATGAGGCTTGCATCATGGGTCTTGAGGAAGTTATTAATCTCAGAATCAAAATTTTGGATGTGTATGGTGATTCTGCTTTGGTAATAAATCAGATTAAAGGAGAATGGGACACTCGTCACCCTGGATTGATCCCTTACAAAGACTATGCTAGAAGATTATTACCATTCTTAAATAAAGTTGAATTCCATCACATCCCTAGAGATGAAAATCAAATGGCAGATGCTCTGGCAACTTTGGATTCCATGTACCAAGTGAATACTTGGAATGATATACCCCGAATTACAGTTCGACGGCTGGATAGGCCCGCTCATGTGTTTACAACAGAGGAGGTAGCAGATGAAAAACCATGGTACTATGATATCAAGCATTCTCTTCAGACTCAGGAATACCCGATTGGTGCATTGAGGAAAGATAGAAAGACACTAAAAAGATTGGCAAGCAGTTTCTTCCTCAGTGAAAATGTGTTATACAAGAGAAATTATGACATGATCTTGCTCAGATGCGTGGATAGACACAAAGCAGACATGTTGATGCATGAGATTCATGAAGGTTCATTTTGCACTCATGCTAATGGACATTCAATGGCTAGAAAGATGCTAAGGGCAGGTTATTATTGGTTGACAATGGAATCTGACTGTTACAAATTTGCAAAGAAGTGCCATAAATGCCAAGTTTATGCAGATAAGGTCCATGTGCCTCTGACACTTCTCAATGTGATTTCCTCCCCATGGCCTTTTCTCTATGTGGGGTATTGACATGATCGGGATGATAGAACCCAAAGCTTCGAATGGGCACCATTTTATCTTGGTAGCAATTGACTACTTCACCAAATGGGTAGAGGTTGCTTCATATGCCAATGTTACCAAACAGGTGTTTGTGCGTTTCATCAAAAATAATCTTATATACCGGTATGGTGTGCCGAGAAGAATCATCGCCGACAATGGCTCGAATTTAAACAACAAGATGATGACAGAACTGTGCGAAGAATTCAAGATTGTCCATCACAATTCACCTCCATATAGGCCAAAGATGAATGGGGCTGTTGAAGCTGCTAATAAGAATATCAAGAGAATTATCCAGAAAATGGTTGTTACCTATAAGGATTGGCATGAAATGCTCCCTTTTGCTCTACATGGATATCGAACATCTGTTCGCACTTCAACAGGAGCAACCTCCGTCTCCCTGGTGTATGGAATGGAAGATGTACTCCCTGTCGAGGTAGAGATTCCCTCGTTGCGTGTGATAATGGAAACCAAATTGACAGAGGCTGAATGGGTCCAGAACAGGTTTGACCAATTGAATTTGATTGAGGAAAAGAGAATGGCAGCCTTATGTCATGGGCAGTTGTATCAGAGAAGAATGAAGAAAGCATTTGATAAAAAGTTCAAACCTCGTGAATTCAGAGAAGGCGACCTCGTGCTCAGGAAGATCATGTCTTTCAACATTGATTCTAGGGGCGAGTGGACTCCCAATTTTGAAGGCCTGTATGTTGTCAAGAAAGCCTTCTCTGGTGGTGCATTAATTCTTGAAACTATGGATGGCGAGAAGTTCCCACGTCCCATGAATGATGACGCATTCAAGAAATACTTCACCTAAAGAAATAAAATAACAGCTCACTAAGTTGAAAACCCGAAAGGGCGGCTTAGGAAAAAAGGAGCCTCTCGGTAGGCCGAAAACCCGAAAGGGCGGTCTAGGCAAAAATTAGAGACATAAACAGAATAAATTTCCCGCTGAGTTGAAAACCCGCAAGGGCAGCTTAGGCAAAAGTTAGGGATTTTCTTGGCAAGTAACTACGTCAGACAAGACTTGATCGATGAAGCAACAATCTTCTCGGATCCTCACCATACTTCAACAAAAGTTGCTTCTCAGGATTTCAAATGTTGTTAGGGGGAATAGTGGTCATTGTATCTCAATGTATCTTTTCCATTATGTATTACCATTTCCCAAACTTTGTAATCATCTATGGAGTCTCGCCATTCGCATACTACCATTCTATTAATGAAATTCGAGCTTTTACCCAATTCTTTGTGTTCTTATTTTATTTAGCTTGCAAAGACTCCATTTATTACTGATGATAACTTTCAAAGCAAAAAGATTAAAAAGCAAAATTGACTTTTCAAAAAAAAAAAAGAGATCTTTACAATTCAATTTACTTTGAGATTTATGATGACACATTGACAACAAAAAATGGTGATCCCAGGAATGAACAAACTCCGGTTGTTTTGAGAAGTTTTACTTCCTTCATGAAGGTTCTCTCAGGTCGTTTTTCTGGTATGTGCACAATCTTTGTATGTTTCTCAGATAGTTAAAGACGATACCAATCAGTGTAAGGTGCAGTATTGGGTTTGTGATCCCATTTGTCTTCAGTCAGGTCTTGGTTCATGTTTGATTTTGGGTTTGCATGGTTAGAAGCCTCTGTCCCAGGTTCCCCAGCAAAGTCTTCCCTCATATGATGAAAGGTTTTATTCCCTTGGTGTGTTGAGATGTCACTCTTTTCGCAGTATTGGCACTAATGTTGACTTCTTGATTCCCCGGGAAGGCTATCCCAGGGCATCTTTTGTTGGAATAAGTTTTCATGATGTAAAGTTTCAATCCGCATATTTCTCCAGGGAGGTAGGCTTGAATTCCCCAGTGAGGTTTGATTGTTTCGGCGTCAGTCTGCTTTATTTGAGGTTGGTCTTGCAAGCTCCAGTAGGCATGTTGCTTTTGGAAAACTGTCTCTCCGATGAAGTCGGAAGAGGGATGTTCTATCTCGGTATATGTTTAATTTGTCTACCTCCGAATTATGTTTCTCTTTAGTAAAGTTAAAGGCAGGAAATATGTTTGGTTTCCGCAGTTGGCTGCTACCTTTCTTGGAATGATCATTTTGATCGAAGTTTAGCCAAGTGTTGTTAGTACCTGAGGAGGTTTTGTTTTTTTTGTACTGATTGTGTATCTGTTTTACTAGCATATACACGATAACACTCATGCATGCATACATACATCATGCATGGATAAAATTGACAAATCATTGTTCATTGACATTGTGTTCTGACCTTCCTACAACGCTCCTTGCTTAGATGCATTTGGTTTTCCCTCTTGAGTTTATTTCTAAAAGGATGTATCTTTGTTGACCGTCTTGCTCCAGTTTATTTCTGATTTGGATCTGTGGTTGCATGACAATATTATTTACTTTGGATTTCTGAAAGCTTTGAGTCATTTCTTTCAGTAATTCTCCATGACAACAAGTAACAAGTCTCTTTATTTAAGACAACTTATGTTTGATCTTTTCCAGGCAGATTTCCTTGGTTAAAGAAGTTGAGACCCGTTCTAGATGAAACACCAGAATTTTGGGGAAAACTTTATGATATTTTCTCTTTCTACCTTCGGTGAACTTTGGTAGGACATCGGCAGTGAACGTCGGTGTTTATTATCTTTTTGCTATCTTCAGCGAACGTTGATAGTTCATCGTCAGTGAATGGCAGTGATATGATATGTTTTCTCTTTCTACCTTCAGTGAACGTTGGTAGGACATTGGCAGTGAACTTCGGTGTTTGTTATCTTTTTGCTATCTTTAGTGAATGTGATAGTTCATCGTCAGTGAACGGCAGTGATATGATATGTTTTCTCTTTCTACCTTTAGTGAATGTTGGTAGACCATCGGCAGTGAACATCGGTGTTTATTATCTTTTTGCTATCTTCAGTGAACGTTGATAGTTCATCGTCATTGAACGACGGTGATATGATATGTTTTCTCTTTCTACCTTCAGCGAACGTTGGTAGGACATCGGCAGTGAACGTCGGTGTTTATTATCTTTTTGCTATCTTCAGTGAACGTTGATAGTATATCGTTAGTGAACGGCGGTGATATGATATGTTTTCTCTTTTTACCTTCAGTGAACGTTGGTAGGACATCGGCAGTGAACGTCGGTGTTTGTTATCTTTTTGCTATCTTCAGCGAGTGTTGATAGTTCATCATCAGTGAATGGCGGTGATATCATATGATATTCTCTTTGTACCTTCAGTGAAAGTTGGTAGACCATCGGCAGTGAATGTCGATGCTTATTATCTTCCTCTCTGATTCAGTTCTTTTGGTCCACCAGTGATTTATTTTCCTGGTAGGGTTTCTCCTTTGCTTCTTTATTTTTGTTGCATCCACAGTGATACTTTGCGTCTCTTTGGTATTGTTCATATGCATAAGCATTCGCATGGTATCTTAAGGCTAAAAATAGGGTTTGTTTTATATTTAAGTATCTTAGATCACGTCAACATGAAGATTTTCAACCTTCATATCTTCGAATAGAAGAAACTTAAATAAGGTCAGTTGTTGTACCCCAATTTTTGCCCTTAAGATCCCTTCTTCATACCATGTTGATTCAATCACAACAAGATCACATTAAGGCTTTTGGTTCTTATCCCTATCTTTAGCTCTTCTCTTTGAGGAGTCACCAAGCACCTTAACTTGTTTACTTTTGTGATCATGAATATTTTGCTTTGATATTCTTTCTAATTGATAAAATGCAATGTTGGTTTGTTTTACTTGTTAATAATGTAGGTAAAGGTAATGAGGTTTAGCAAGTTGCTTCATGGGTTCATGAGATTATTTCCATTCCCTAGTCAATAGCTTGAGAAATTCAAACTTCACTATTGAAGTGGTTTTGGAAGAAATGGCATGACAAGGCTTACTTTGGTTCAACATATCTCAAAGTTATCAAAATTGATTCAAAAGTACAAGGGGTTGAGGGAAGAAGTTCTCATGATTAGACAAAGGCTAGTTCCTATTGGTCACAAGAGCACATTTCTCTCAAATTTCAAGATATGGAAGTGGTTTTGGTGGCTATGAGTCCTTATCATCATCCTCAACAACTTCTATTCACAAAGCAAGAATATTGGCACAAGAAGTTTGTTCAAACTTGTCAAAGTTCCTCAAAGCATTCTCTTGATCTAGAGGCTAGGGTTTTGAACTTCAAAGGAGCATATCTTGCTCACCTTTGGGTATTTTTGAGTCATTCCAAATACATATTTATCTTCAAAGAGTTACTAACAAATCACTTCAAAAGTTCCAAGGAGTTTTCATGTGGAAGGAACTTGGTGAAGAAGAAATATTACAAGTCATCCAGATGAATCCCCAATTTTTCATATGTGAATCCAAATGGTCATAACTTGGTCAATTTTTATCACCTTGAGTACATTCTTTTTCCATGGTGATATTAAATATGTTTAATTTGTGCCTTCTTTGATGTGCAAATTGAGAAAATGGATGGAAGTTGCCTTAAATATGAAAAAGATTATAGGTTATTTCATGATTTTTGGCCAACTTCAACAAGTCATAACTTGCTCATTTTTTGGAGATTTTAAGTGGTTCAAATTTAAAAATGACATTCAAGAGGTCTAATTCATCCCATCTTTTTTGGTCAAGAGCAAATTCTAAGTGTAAGGCCATGTTTGGATACAAAAGATTATAGGTCATTTTTGAAGAAGAATTTGAAATATTTCGAAGTATGGAAAGTCAACTCTTTTTCTTCAACTTTGACTCCATGTAACTTTCAGCTCAAGTATCCATTTGATTCCATTCTTTTTCAATTGCAAAGCTTGTAACCTCATCTTTCCAAAGCATCAATAATTATGCCCTAAGACCCCTTGAGTTGGAAATGCCATGGATTTGAATTTGGTAACTTGAAACTGAATTTTTCACAAAGTCAGAATTTTGAAATCTTTGTTTTGGCTTCTAATCACAAGATTTCCACGCGTTTTTGTTTCTAATCATGTTTAGCAACTTCCCAAAAGTGTTTAGCATCATGAAACGCACGATTTAGCTGAGTTTTGATCAAAATTGAGTCACACTTTCTTCATGATGCAGACCCACACGAATTCACTCCAAAACGCATCATTCACTCTTCCTTTTGATCCCATTTGCTTCTCCTATAAATACATGAATTATCCCATTCGTTTTCCCAAGCTTAGAGAGCCAAGAACACCCTGCCAAAACCTCACACGAACCCACTTTTGTTGAATTCAGTTTTTTAAATTTAAGCTTCCTTTTCCAAAGTTCTTTGCGCATTAATCATCCTTGAACTTCATACAAACTCTCCAGCACTTAAACCAATCAAAACGACCCATAATTCAAGCTACATAAGTCCAATTTCAGAGTTTCTTACTTGAACTTCGAAAAGGTATAATTCTCCACCATTTGGATCCAAATCAAGCACTAATCTATTCTACTCCTTTGTCTGATTCTAATGCTGCTTACAATTTTTAAATCCATTGAGAATTGAGAGAGAAATCTCAAATTGAAGGTGCTCGCTATTTTCTTGGTTTTTGATTCATATCTCTCTCCATACCTTATATAAATTTGGCGCGATGGTTGTGTTAGAATCGTCTTGAATAGACGAGTTCAATAATGCTAGCCTGAGATCCTAAATTTTCCATTTGAAGGATCTCACAAAATCCCCATTGCAGGGTGTCTGGAGGTTGAAGACGATGACATGTCTCGTCTCAGTCAATGATAGTGTGCCAAGCATTTTAATTTCATTGGTTGCCCTTTTCTGATAACATGTGTGTTTCACTAAGGTCCATATCAAGCACAGCGTGTCTGGTCTATTGGATTAGCTTACTAACGCGTTTTGACTATGATCTGATGGTCCACATCTTTTTGGTTTTATTTTATTTTCTGATTTTATATTTTATTTGATTAAATTTTCAAAAATTCAAAACTCTTTTATTTTTTATCCAAAAATTATGAAAAAAATTCACAAAAATACTTTGAATTATTTCTAATTTCATGAATGTTTTTTCACATTTTTATTTTAACATTTGGTATTTTTTATCTTTTTTGTATTATTTGCTTTCTTTTAATTACTTAAAAAATACTTTCTGACATTTTTTAATTCTGAAAAAATTCATAAATATTATTTTGCATATTTTTGACTTTCTGAAAACTTTATAGAATTTTATGTTGAGGTTTACTATTTTTGATCTATTTTATGTTTATTTTAGCAATTTTAAATAGTTTAAAAATAGTTTGACTTTTAAAAAATTACCAAAATTTTTATAAAAATATTTGGATCCATTTCTTATTTTTCTATAGCCTTATTTTTCATTTCTTAATTAATTTGAACATAATTGATATTTTCCTCATTATTTTCTATTTTTAAACTTTTTTAACATTTTAATGTATATATTAAATGTGATATTATTCTGTGATTATTTTTTGGCTCTCTTGAGTTGATTTTTTGATCATGACTTTATTAACATTATTGGATCTTGGGTGTTGAGTTCAACTCCACCCAAATGGATGAATGATTTTAATAATAGTTTGATTAAATTTTTAATTCAAAAGTGGTTTATTCATCTTTTTGCTCTAATCCTCTTCATCTCATCCCCTTCTTATTGCACTAAATGTTGTTGGAGCATGATCTCTATATCATGACTAAAAAAAGTGGTGCATAGATTGCTATTGACCGGCCTCAAAATAAGTGCGACTTCTATATAAGTCCACATACGATTGCTTAACATAGCGCTAAATTTTGTCCCGATTCGAATATATGATCATTCGTGGCGCAAACTTATGATTGCAAGCCCAAGTATGTTAATTTGATATCTTTGATCCAATAACCTTGAGATTCATTGTGTGGGGGCTTTGGTTCAACCAATCCTCTAATGGATCTACAACACCTTTGGTCAATGCGGATCACTTAAACATCGTTGATCATTAAATGGTACTTATCAGAATTCCAAATGGATGATATACTTGACAAAAAGTAAATTCAACTTGTTGTGTGGAGACTTGGGTTCTACCAATCCTCTAATGAGTTCCAAATGCAAGTTTCAAGATGGTCATCCAAATAACAACTAGTTATTGACTTGTTTTATCTTATGCTTTTATTCTTTTTTATGCTTTATGTACTATTTACTTTTAACATTTACATTTCGTGCCATTTTTCATCTTTGCTCATTTGAGCATTTATTTTCTTGTCATTTTTACTTTTTCTCACTTGAGCTTTTCTTTTCTTTTCTTAAGATACTTAATAATCAACATAAACCCTAAAAAACTTTTAATGGCACTTGGACTATTTGGTTACTATCCTTAGCATTATGGAGCAGTGGACTTTTTCTTGGACTTAGGATTAGAAACCTTGGCCTATCTTGGAGACCTTGTGATCTTATCTGATTATTTTGTCTGGAGTTCTTGAGGTTTACCTCAAGACATTGGGTTGCTTGTTTGTTTTTGTGTGCAGGTTTTTTATGATTACATTCTCTGTTTGTAATCTGGAATTCACCCGTATACAGCCGTTACTCTGCCCAATTTTGGTGAAGACTTAATACACTTGAAGTTTGGTTCTCCCAAGAGGTCTAGTATCTTTGCTTGTTTGGTTTCAATCCAAAGAATGGGAATTCTATCTTGACTCATAATTTCAAGTTTTGGCTTCTTGTTGGTTAGATAGTCCTTATCCTTAGCTTTTACCTTATGCTTTAGGATAGTCTCTTCTTCTCCTACCATCTTCTTTAATTTCAAAAATCTTCTCCCGACTTTTGAAAACCCTTCTTGTTTTGAAACTTAAACACTTTCATAATAAACTTGGACTTAGGTCCTTGCATTTTCAAAATATTTTCATAAATAAACTTCAATCAACTTAATAATACCTTGACATTTTTTTGTGAGAAGACTAAAAGTCAATCAATCTTATTTCAAATCATTTTGCCACTTTGGATTTTATCTTTAAACTTTTCTTAAAAGATTAGACTCTTGTCAATCCTTGTAGTGATGCAAACAACTATAATTCTATGATATGTAGTGAAGTGAGATATTTTCCACTTGGGTCTTGAGTGAGGCA
Source organism: Vicia faba (assembly GCA_948472305.1). Lineage (NCBI taxonomy): Eukaryota > Viridiplantae > Streptophyta > Magnoliopsida > Fabales > Fabaceae > Vicia > Vicia faba. Next base: position 1,620,486,187 of record OX451737.1, on the reverse strand, counting down.
CTGTTGATTTTAAAATCCAAGCCATATCCTCCGCTTTGAGATGATGCAAATTCTCCTTTCTCATGATTGTGGGTAGTATGTATATTTTCCATACGGACAATGACGATGATGTCTTATCTCTTAAAATCAACCAACACACTTGTGTTTCAAATTTTTAAAATAGGAACTACGTGTACCCTGATCCCCTATTGCACGAAAAGTGGTACGTAGGCACTAAAGATTCGCAACCGCGGCGGGTGCAAAAATTATAAAAAATATATTTATTTTCTCACCTCCACCATCCATTTTATATACAACACATTTTATAGCCAAAATATACAGATTTTTCAAAGAGGTTCCTACGGAGTACCGTAGATGTTTAGGGTACTAATACCTTCCCTTTGCATAACCAACCCCTTACCTTGAATCTTTCCCCCTCTTTTTGGGTTATTCGATCTTTTTCCATTCCTTTGGAAACAATAAAGCGCGGTGGCGATTTTTTTTTGACTTGTATAAAGTCTAGTCAATCCAATGGCTTAGTCTTGAACATTTCTACCGCTACAGTGACGAAATACCTTTAAGGAGCATTTAGGAACTAGAACTTTTTGATGTATGGGGTATTGCTTTTATGGGGCCATTTCCATCATCACTAGGAAATAAATATATCTTAGTAGTTGTTGACTACATGTCTAAGTGGATTGAAGCTCTAGCCTCACCCACAAAATAAACACGGGTAGTGATAAATCTATTTAAGAATTATATATTCCCTAGATTCAGAATACCCCGTCTTGTTATAAGCGATGGTGGATCACACTTCATATCAAGGATTTTTTACAAGCTTTTAAGTAAATATGGAGTAAAGCATATAGTAGAAACTCCCTACCATCCGTAAAATAATGGCCAAGTAGAAGTATCTAATAGGGAGATTAAACATATCTTAGAGAAAATCGTTCTGTAATACGGTGGCAGAACCGACTATTATACTGATTTTAAGTTTGTATTCGCAAATGTTGCAGTAAGAAAGAGTTTCCACCGACTTTTCTTTTATCCATCAAAGGAAAGAGTGAAAATAACAGAATAAGACCTTTCGAGATTACTTTTGGGTAAGGGGGTAGATTATGGAAAGGGGAGGTGTTAGCACCCTTTCCATCTGTAGTTATCTATGGGCTCTTAGATGCTAGCACCTTTTCCTCTTTTCCTTTAGACAGTGCTATCCTACTATTAGTGAGTAGGTAGCCCTATCGTTGGATGTTTGATGGACATTCAAAAGGTCATCGTTACAGTCACAAAGGCAACTGGGAGAGATACTTTAGTAACCACCCTAGGGTCTTAAGATCATACCGAGGCAACACCAAGAGGGTCATTTTTTAGATCTTTAAACCGGAGGATAGCCACTAAAATCTGTCACGTTTCGAGAGTTGTGACTGTTTTAATATGAAGGAAACCGAAGTAAGGATACCCTAGAGGTGCGTATGTGCAATTGTGTTTGTATTTAGTTATTTGTCTTGTGTTAGGTTTGCTAGAGTTTGATTATTATGTTCTTTCCATACAATCATATTAGTCATGCATCTAGACAGTTAATAGATGTACAAGAATTTAAGGTGTGGAATTTAAAACCTAACTATTACATGGCTTCGGGGAGGGGGGATTTACAAGTCCAAAATGGGGAAACAAAAAGTAAAAAGTCCTAAATTTAACTATTACAACCTTTTTGCAGATACATCAATATAAAATGAATGAAATTTAAAATGGACGCGTGAATATGGAAAGCGAGGTAAGCCCTAAAATACTTATACATGCTTAGCACCTTTTTTGTCATTTTTATTAAGAAAAATAATTAAATTAAAAAAAATTAATTTTAACTAAATAAAGAAAAGATTGATAAATAAGATGCAATTAAAACTAATCAAAAGGAAACTAATTCTAACATTTTCGTGATTTTTATAATTGAGAAAAATATTTGAAATGATTAAATCTAAGTTCTAATTAATTTTAAATGACTTGAAATAAATCAAAATATAATTAATTAACTTGCAAAAATTAAATTTAATTATATATAAAAAAAAACCTAAATCTATTTTTTTGATTTTATGATTAAATAAAAACGATTTTGAAAAAGTAAATATAAAAATAAGTAAATAAATAAATCTGACGTTAGTTTTGGCTAAAGGTCTCTGAATTTTGCGTTTCGAAGCCAAGCTTCCGATCAGGGTTGAGAATGGCATCTCATGAACCAGTCCTGAAAATTTACATGCTTCACGTCCAACCTGTTCTATATACGACTACAAATATGTATGCAAACGCCAAATGGATTAATAAATGCAGATTAACAAGATTAGATTTAAATAAACTATACCGATACGATGCAACTTGTATGGACGACTCGGGAGGGCTCCAGGCCAAGGTGATAAATGGAAATGAATCCTAGGGACCTCAGGAGTGCAAATATGGCACGAGATTGGATGGAGGAAAGCTGGAGATCAGGTTTGAATTTTCACAACTTTTGAACGATTTTGAGAATTTTGAGAGAGCTTTGTGAAGAGCGTTTGGAGAGATTTTTGAAGAGTAATTTCGTACTGCTTTGATAGGCAATATGTGTGTGTTTTTCTAGCACTTTGGCTCTGTATTTATAGAGGAATAGGATGTCTCCACTAATATGGCAGGAATCAAACCACCAAACCATGTTTAAACCAAAATGAAACCAATTGAAAACATGCCTTTCTTGAATTATTCTCTTTCCATTCTTAAAATACAATGAACCTGGACCTATGCCATGTATTTGCATGAATTCTTAGACCCAATATTGATTCAAAACATCATCCCATGTATCCAAACCATTATCTATTATTTTGTGCATTTTGTTTGTATAATTTTGAATAAAAACAAAAATAAATATGAATACAATATATAAAAATGCAAAGCAAGGTGAGGGTGAATTTTGGAGTCCTTTTAGTAAGTCATAAGCATATTTGAATCTCAAAAAATAGGTCTATGAACTTAAAAATGCATTTTTTTCTCAAAGTTGACTTTTTTGCATTTTTCACCAATTTGCAATGGTCATAACTTGCTCAATTTTTATCTTTTGAAGATGATTGTTGTACCCCAAAATTTTCCCTCTCAATTCTCAAGGCCTTTCTTACAATGATTCTCAAAGTTCAAGCTTGAACAAGTGCATTTGGATTTTCCAATACCAAAATTAAAAGGAAACTGTCAAAAATGGAGAAAGCAGATAAAAATAACATTTTGACAAAAATTGGAGAAATACAAGTGTTCTTCGTTTCAGCTCTTTCGATTGGCCTTTTGGCCTCTTTCGACACAAGCTTGGTTTGCATCCTTTGATTGGACTTTTGGCCTCTTTCGACACAAGTTTGGTTTGCATCCTTTGATTGGCCTTTTGACCTCTTTGGACACAAGCTTGGCTTGCATCCTTCGATTGACCTTTTGGCCTCTTTCGTCTGGGCATGTGACTTCTTGTTGCAGGTTTCGTTTGTGCCTTTTGCTGCCTGCATGCTTGCAATCGAAGGCCACGACCTACTGGTCACATGTACCCCCCTGCAAGGCAAGTCTTTGTTTGGGCACTCACCTTCAGTGTACCTGGATGAAAACTTCAGTTGAGCAAGAGCCTCCTTCGAATGCAACTTGGATTACATCCTTCGTTTTTAGCAAAAGCCTCTTTCGAATGCAACTTGGATATGTCCATCATGTTGAACTCTAAGCTTCCTTCAAACACGGACTTTCGATTGGGAAATATGTTTGCTTCGACCCAGGTTTCGATTGGGCAATATGCTTCCTTCGAGCATGAGCTTTCGATTGGGCAATAGCTTCCTTCGAGTTAGCTTGTTTCTACCACAAGCTTCGACTGAGGCAAAGGCTTCCTTCAAACAGGTGTGCTTTGATCTCACTCTTGCATTGGACACAAGACCAAATCTCGTTTGCTAGGCTGTGTTACATCCAGATCTTTACATAGTCAGAAGTTTGTATAGAGGTTTTAAACTTTACCTTATGGATACTACTATTCTGGGTTAAAGGCTACATACTCTTTCTTCAAACAGGGAGTACTTTATCACAAAAGCAGTTGTCAACCTGAATTTGGTCTGAGCACAAGCAACGTCAGAGGCCAAAGTCACATCTTCTGCACCCCACTGTTGCTGCTGCCAACAGGCCCCCCACTTGTACCTGTCACGTTACATTATTTTATTATTTTGCAAGGCTGGCTGTTGAAGACATGTCCATTTCTTTCTCTATAAATAGAGAAATTTATGCAAAGCTAAGAGAGGATCTTTTGGACCAGCAGAACGAATCTTCCAAAGTTTCTCAAACACAGAAAAAATCTCAAGTTCATCAACACTTGAGAAATTAAAACCCAGAATCCCAAACACTTGCTTCCTTCGATTCTGAAGAACAAATACTCTTCAGTATCCTTTGAATCCAGTTTGGAAAGAAACATAAGACTTGTTTCTTTCCTTCCTTCGAATCCAGCAGTCCAAGCCCAGCTGTTGGCCCCCTTTGTCAAATCCAGAACCTTGGACCTTCACTCAAGGTCCCACATCCATTCAAGTCCTGAAGCAAGGTAAGTTATTCTTACCTTTGAACTTTTTGTTTCATGACATAACATGTAAATAATCTTTACGTTCGTTTGAAACATGTACATACCACTGTTCTTTTCGTTTCCACTCTTTTAACATGTTTTCAGAGCTAAACCCTTTCGTTTTTGCTTGATGTTTGCCTGAACTAGCTTTAGTTATTAAATTGTTTGAAAGATAAATACTAGCATGGCCTCAGGCCATGTTGTCATTTAATGCTTGAAATGAAAGAAACAGGAAATAGGGAATGAAGCTTCTGGCTTCTACCCTCTTTCTCCAGGTCAAACGAAAGAGACAAACAGGAGGAAAACCATACACTGACTTCCAGGCCCCAGTCGAAGGATACAACTTGCTGCTGCCTTTGCCCAATCGAAGGACAGGACCTCGCCCCTGCCAAGGCCTAATCGAAATATGTGACTTTGCTGCATGGGTCAAAAGACACTCTTTTTTACTTCTATTTATCTTATTTTTTCCTTTACATTTCTATGCACTTCAATATGGTTGTAATAGTGTAGGATTTATTTTTTGCACTTTTTATTGCTTTTGTACAAATTCTAGTAACTAGGTGTGTATGGCAAGATAAAACCAACAAGTAGACAACCTAAAAATCAAATACAAATGCATGCAATAAAACACACTTTGCACACACGCACCCTTAGGGTAATCTCACTTGTTGCCTCGGAATATAGTCATGTCCCTCGAGCATGGGAGTTTTAGCAAAGACCCTCGATAAAAGATCGTAGTCCCTCGATGACCCTCGATGTTGCCTTCGGTAAACGATCTAGTCCCTAAAACGACATTGCTAAAACGTCCCATATGTTGCCTTCTATGACTATACGATGACCCGCACTCGTCCCGTTAAACATCCTAACGCATGGTTGTTCATCAAACACAATGGTGAAACAACACTATTAAAAGGGTTAAAAACACAAGAAAGTCTTTGAGTAAAATAGGGTAGATAGCTCTTAGTTACTTGATCAAACTTGCAAAACATCCTTGCCATTTTTTAAAAACACATCACAACACAATTCCAAAACAACTTTCAAAACATTGAAACATCTTTTCAAAGAGACAAACAACTTTGTAAAACATTCAAACGAATTGTTACAAAGGTTGCCTAGACAAGGCATCTTTTTCAAAACATTTTCAAAACCACACACACAAAACACCCTTTCAAGCAATTGAAAAACAAAGGCAAGTGATCTAAAAACAAGTAACTAAGAGCCCATGGATAACCATGGATGAAAAGGGTGCTAGCACCTTCCATTTTCATAATCTACCCCCCGAACCCACGAAAACATATCAAAGGTCTTTCCTGTGCTTTTTGACATTTCCTTAGGATAAAATAAAAAGTCGGTGGCGACTCTTGCTAAACCGAACATTTGCACACACAAACGCAAATCCCAAGTCAGTTCTCCCACCGTATCACAGAACTGGCGACTCTGTTGGGGAAATGATTCTAAAAGTGGGGTTACCTTAGGGTTTTAGATCACCTTTACATGCTTACCTTGTTTGCTTTGATTGCTTTACTTTTTGGTTTCCTTGTTTGGGTTTGTTTAATCCTACACCCGAATTTGGGGGCACCTTTTTAGGTAAATAGAAATAAATTGTGAGGGAACTATGCAGGGTATACCGACATGGTTGAAGCAGTAGCTATGTTAGTGTGACATATTTGTGGGTATCGGTAGCCCTTGAGTAATCAAGGAGAATACGGGGCCGCTGAGCGATGTCATGAAGCACTAACGAACTCTTAGAACCTTACTTGACCATCTTGGTCTTTTTAGGGGTAGTGAGATGACCGACTTTGGTGCAGTCCGAAGTTGGTAGATACTCGATACTACACTCATTGAGGATTGTTTTCTTGGAATATTTTGGTCGCCAGTTAAGTGGCTAAACCAAAACAATGAACATAGAAAATAATCCAGTGATATTGAGCTCCTTAGAACCCGGTTTCTATTTTTAGGACAGGTTGAGCCAACTAACTTCAAGAGGGTACTTACCTATGAAACCCCATGCAAGCCTAAACCTAAGAACTTGTTTGCTCTGTGTGAATATGATTACCTGTATATACACTTGCTTACTTTTGCATACATGTACTTAACATCATAACATCATACCATAGCATTTTCAATAACCATTTCAAGGATCTCGAGGGTCTTTTGATGCAGGGTCACGTTGAACCAGACGTCTACCAAAGGGCAAGAGGATTTTCCTCTGAACAAACATCGTCAAAGATCAAGTGCAACAACTTGAATCAGGGGCTATGACCCACTTGACATGGTGAGCTTGATTCTTGTGGAAAGACATCCACCGATACAAAGTTCTCCAATCAAAGATGTTGAGAAAAGTTCAATCTCTAACATTTTCTTGTGTTTACCTCGCGAGATCCTTGAAAACATGCATCCACATATCATGCATCGCATCATGACAGGTTTCTCCCATACAGGTCTCCTTATCTTCCTACTGTTTATTTCAGTAATATGGATATGGAACAAACGGTGAAAGCTCTCCAAGCTCAAAACGCTCAATTCCAACAAATGCTTCTGGCTATGGGAAAAGGGTAAGAGGATCTGAAAGCTCTCCTTCTCAAAGACAAGAAGAAGAAGTCCAAGAAGTCAGTAGGCGTCTTGAACTTGAGAAGAAGACCTGGAGGACCAGTCAAGAGAGCTCTAGATCTTTCAACTCCATCCAACATAAGGGATAGTCTTGAAGAAGACCACAATTTGGAGATTGATGAAGTTGAAGCTGACTACTCCGAGGAACAATATCCTCCCGCTGATGACAAGTATAAACCGTTGGAGGATCGCCTCAGTGCTATGGAGATTCAACAAATACCTGTCTTGGATTTAGGAGACATGGGTTTAGTTTCTGGATTAGTCATCCCTCCAAAGTTAAAAGTCCCTACCTTTGCCCTATACGATGGAGTCTCTTGCCCTAAGATGCACCTAAAGTCTTATGTCCGCAAGATTCAACCATACACAACTAATCCAAAGCTTTGGATCCATTTCTTCCAAGAAAGCCTAGTAGGGACTCAACTCGAATGGTTCTATCAATTGGAGGGTTCTCGCATCCACACCTGGGAGGATTTAGCTGTTGCTTTCTATAAGCAGTATCAGTACAATGCTGATCTTGCACCAACTCGTGTGCAATTGCAGAACATGACCATGGGTTCCAACGAGAGCTTCAAGGGATATGCCCAAAAGTGGAGAGATATGGTTGGTAGGGTGCGACCCCCTTTAACTGACAGGGAGTTGATTGACATCTTCATGGGAACTTTGACAGGGCCTTTCATCAAACACTTGATCGGAAGCTCTTCAGCTGGATTCACCGAGCTAATACTGACCGGCGAAAGGGTCGAAGCTGGCATCAAAATGGAAAGATTCAAGAAGCTACACCTTCTTATGTTCAGAAAAAGCCCTACAATGGGAAGAAAGAGTCTAATGTTGTGTACAGTCAAAAAAGTCACCGCGACCGACACGTAGGGGCTGTCCTGGTCTCTGGTTCTGCGTCTCACCGGCAGCTGCAAAAGAGAAATCAACGAAGGCCAGACGCGCCTAAAAGACAATATACTAAGATCAACATGTCACTATCTCAAGTGCTACAACACATGTTGAAGAAAGATATGATTACATTAAAGACTCCTCATCCGAACCCTAAGACTTCTTATCCTAACTACAACCCGGATGCAAGATGTGCTTATCATTTTGGTAGCCTAGGGCATGACACAAACGATTGTTGGGCTCTCAAGAACAAGGTCCAAGACATGATTGATGCCAAGGAGATCGAGTTTGACCCTCCGGAGACTCTAGCATAATCACTGCTCCATTGACGAATCATTGAGAGCATCTTTGTTTCATTTGAATTTTCAAGTTGTAATCTCTTTTGTTATTCAAACAATTATCTGTTAATGTCAAACTTTGTTTCATTAATGCATTGCATATGTTTGTCTTGAATTCATCCTTTCATTTTCACTATAATTATGCTTTCTTTATGACATTCAACTCTTGCTAAAAGTTACAAGCCGTTAGAGGGAGGATGACGAAAACAATGCCATAATCTCATACAGTATGCTTTTGAACAGACCTTGCTGACGATGTACAGGCGTTTCTTCTAAATCCTAAACACTGGAGTTATAAGGAAGATAATACCTAGTTAACCCCTTCGAGCCAAAGAAGTAGAAGTTTTCTATTTTAACACAAATTGAAACCTTTAATCGAAACATGGGGAAGGGTAGTCTCTCAGTTAATTCAAAAAAAAAAGATGCGCATTGAAGTCGCAAACTCTCAGTTCATAATACAACGAACGACATCAAAAGCATTCCTCTGGAATCAAAAGACAGTGGTGGTTCCTTATCTCATAGGCAATCATTATCTCTAAAAAAAAGCCCATTGAGCCAAAACCTATAAAGGAGGCTTAAGAAAGAAGGGGCATCCCGCTGACTGTAATCTCGAAAACAGGAACAGTCAGGCAAAAGTTAGGGATAACAAATCAAAAGAACGAGGTCACTACAAATCCTCAACAACATGAAAAATGTTGCAAAAATGACTGCCTTCCAAAATCCAACTTGTGTGAACCATCACCAAAACGTCGTTCCAAATTCGAATAGAGTTCGACGCACAATTAACTGAGTTTAGGATTGAAAAACATCACGAAGAGCGGGTGCGTACAAATATACTTTGAGCCTTTATCCTTTGTTTCTTAAACCGTGAACCAAGCCATGTTACAACCCTTCAAAAGTCCTAACTGAAGCATGGGTTAGTTCGAAAGCATACTGTTACAAAAGGTATCCTGACTCCTGTAAGGCTTAGCCCTAAATCTTGTGTTGAATTTGTCTTATAAAAAGTTTTCTGCTAAAAAACACATTTTTCAAAACTTCGAGACAAGCATAAACTTTGCATTACTTGAATATCACTGTTTGCATTTGGCTATTTGTTTGACAGCGGAGAAATTCACACAATGAATATCCGATGAACGAAAGCTCTCCCAGTGAACAAAATCACTTCAAAAAGGATGACACTTCCATTGACAAATCTCCTATCAACAAGGGGGCATGGCATGTCACTATCCAGCACACTTGGAGCAGTCCAGTCAAGATTTCAAGAAATCTCTGAAGAAGTGCAGAGTAACCAGGGGCAAGTCTCCATCTCCGTCACTTGGGGCATTGAACGTCAACCCCGACAAAGGGTCACATACAATCAAACTTTTTGGCAATGCCACAAACATTCGCTACTGGGGGAAATGACAAGTCTCCCCAAATTCCTTCTCATAGGATGACTCCCAGCAAGGGTTTAATCTCTGAAAACCTTTCCCCAGCTGAATCAACCTCAAGAATCCTAGAGGACTTCCCCCAACAAAGATGTCACCTCTCTAGCGGACTGACGACAGGGTTTATTTCCCCAACAACACCAGGATTCCCCAGATTGAGTTTGCCTCTCCGACTAATACAAATCAAAGGACCACAAATCCTCTTCCCCAGTAGACTACTCTACAATCCCCAGCAAGTTACTGTGAAACCTGGACCCGATCAGATATCAGTTCAACTTCGACTCCCCAGTAGAGCAACAGACGACTAAGACTCCTAAACTCTTCTCCCAAGCAGAAATAAACATACTCCCCACAGAGTTTTCAATATCCCCCAGCGGAGTTCTCCTCAAACAACAAAACAGGAATCCATTGGAAACATTCTAAGCAAAGTTTGAAGACACACATACTCTTCAGCAGCAGTCCAGGATTTAATGACTCCCCAGCTTTTGTCAAGGATTTATTTTCCCAGACAAAAATACATTCATTAACATTTCACATTTCATACATCCTATTTACATACATGATAAGTGCATACGACGCAATCTCATTTACTTTGAGAACATCATGACATCGTGCATTTCATACATCATGACATTGCATACAACTAACATTTTACCTTTTTCAGAAAAAGGTCAATCAACAGATGGCTACCATCAACCTTTTCAAGTTCCAGATTAATACCTGTAGCAAGCAAGGAGAACTATCTGTGGACGACTGATTGTAGATTAATAACTGAAACAAGCCAGGAAAACTATCTACATGAAGAGATTGAAGATTAATACCTGTAGCAAGCCAGGAAACTATCTTTCTTTCTCAGGTCAGAGATTAATACCTGAAACCAGACAGGACAACTATCTCATCGGCCAACCTTTTCAAGTTCCAGATTAATACCTGTAGCAAGCCAGGAAAACTATCTGTGGACGACTGATTGTAGATTAATACCTGAAACCAGCCAGGAAAACATCTATATGAAGAGATTGAAGATTAATACCTGTAGCAGCCAGGAAAACTATCTTTCTTTCTCAGGACAGAGATTAATACCTGAAACCATACATGACAACTATCTCGTCGACCAACCTTTTCAAGTTCCGGATTAATACCTGAAACAAGCCAGGAAAACTATCTACATGAAGAGATTGAAGATTAATACCTGTAGCAAGCCAGAAAAACTATCTTTCTTTCTCAGGGCAGAGATTAATACCTGAAACCAGACAGGACAACTATCTCGTTGACCAACCTTTTCAAGTTCCGGATTAATACCTGTAGCAAGCTAGGAAAACTATCTGTGGATGACTGATTGTAGATTAATACCTGTAACAAGCCAGGAAAACTATCTACATGAAGAGATTGAAGATTAATACCTGCAGCAAGCCAAGAAAACTATATTTCTTTCTCAGGTCAGAGATTAATACCTGAAACCAGACAGGACAAATATCTACTCGACCAACTCATGCTTATTCAACTTCAAAACTTCTGAAAACAGTTTACAGATTCTCCAAATACGGATGTTAATCTATCGCTTGTTCATATTCAACTTTTGAAAACAATTTACGGATGCTTCCCAACATGGATGCTGATCTATTGCTTATTCAACTTCAAGACTTCTGAAAACAGTTTACGGGTTCTCCAAATACGGATGTTAATCTATCGCTTGTTCAGATTTAACTTCTGAAAACAGTTTACGGGTTCTCCAAACATGGACGTCAATATATTGCTTATTCAGACCCCCATCTCAGAGATGTTCCAAAACATGGACACCTTTCTGATACTCATTTCTTGCACTTACAACAAACATTCTTGGATGGCATCTTTAAGCCCATCCCCGACAAGATTCTGTCGTACCTCTGGATGGAATCTTTGAGCCCATCTCCAACAACTTTCTATCATCTCTCCGAATGGCATCTCTAAGCCCATTCCCTCTACCATCACATCTTCGAGTGCAAATTTTCTGGGCACTCTAGTGTTCAATCATCTTCCACCTTCAAGTCACGAATGGTAGAATTATCAATCTAACTCTTCAGGTGTAAGAAGTTTGAACAGGGGCAGCTGTTGTACCCCAAAATTTGCCCTCTCAATTCTCAAGGCCATTCTTACAATGATTCTCAAAGTTCAAGCTTGAACAAGTGCATTTGGATTTTCCAATACCAAAATTAAAAGGAAACTGTCAAAAATGGAGAAAGCAGATAAAAATAACATTTTGACAAAAATTGAAGAAATACAAGTGTTCTTTGTTTCAGCTCTTTCGATTGGCCTTTTGGCCTCTTTCGACACAAGCTTGGTTTGCATCCTTCGATTGGCCTTTTGGCCTCTTTCGACACAAGTTTGGTTTGCATCCTTCGATTGGCCTTTTGACCTCTTTCGACACAAGCTTGGCTTGCATCCTTCGATTGACCTTTTGGCCTCTTTCGCCTGAGCATGTGACTTCTTGTTGCAGGTTTCGTTTGTGCCTTTTGCTTCCTGCATGCTTGCAATCGAAGGCCACGACCTACTGGTCACATGTACCCCCCTGCAAGGCAAGTCTTCATTTGGACACTCACCTTCTGTGTACCTGGATGAAAACTTCAGTTGAGCAAGAGCCTCCTTCGAATACAACTTGGATTACATCCTTTGTTTTTAGCAAAAGCCTCTTTCGAATGCAACTTGGATATGTCCTTCATGTTGAACTCTAAGCTTCCTTCGAACACGGACTTTCGATTGGGAAATATGTTTGCTTCGACCCAGGTTTCGATTGGGCAATATGCTTCCTTCGAGCATGAGCTTTCGATTGGGCAATAGCTTCCTTCGAGTTAGCTTGTTTCGACCACAAGCTTCGACGGAGGCAAAGGCTTCCTTCAAACAGGTGTGCTTCGATCTCACTCTTGCATTAGACACAAGACCAAATCTCGTTTGCCAAGCTGTGTTGCATCCAGATCTTTACATAGTCAGAAATTTGTACAAAGGTTTTAAACTTTACCTTATGGATACTACTATTCTGGGTTAAAGGCTACATACTCTTTCTTCAAACAGAGAGTACTTTATCATAAAAGTAGTTGTCAACCTAAATTTGGTCTGAGCACAAGCAACGTCAGAGGCCTAAGTCACATCTTTTGCACCCCACTACTGCTGCTGCCAACAGGCCCCCCACTTGTACCTGTCACGTTACATTATTTTATTATTTTGCAAGGCTGGCTGTTGAAGACATGTCCATTTCTTTCTCTATAAATAGAGGAATTTATGCAAAGCTAAGAGAGGATCTTTTGGACCAGCAGAACGAATCTTCCAAAGTTTCTCAAACACAGAAAAACTCTCAAGTTCATCAACACTTGAGAAATCAAAACCCAGAATCCCAAACACTTGCTTCCTTCGATTCTGAAGAACAAATACTCTTCAGTATCCTTTCAATCCAGTTTGGAAAGAAACATAAGACTTGTTTCTTTCCTTCCTTCGAATCCAGCAGTCCAAGCACAGTTGTTGGCCCCCTCTATCAAATCCATAACCTTGGACCTCCACTCAAGGTCCCACATCCATTCAAGTCCTGAAGCAAGGTAAGTTATTCTTACCTTTAAACTTTTTGTTTCATGACATAACATGTAAATAATCTTTACGTTCGTTTGAAACATGTACATACCACTGTTCTTTTCGTTTCCACTCTTTTAACATGTTTTCAGAGCTAAACCCTTTCGTTTTTGCTTGCTGTTTGCCTGAACTAGCTTTAGTTATTAAACTGTTTGAAAGATAAATACTAGCATGGCCTCAAGCCATGTTGTCATTTAATGCTTGAAATGAAAGAAACAGGAAATAGGAAATAGGGAACGAAGCTTCTGGCTTCTCCCCTCTTTCTCCAGGTCAAACGAAAGAGACAAACAGGAGGAAAACCATACACTGACTTCCAGGCCCCAGTCGTAGGATACAACTTGCTGCTGCCTTTGCCCAATCAAAGGACAGGACCTCGCCCCTGCCAAGGCCCAATCGAAATACGTGACTTTGCTGTTGCCAGCCCCAATCGAAGGAGGCCAACAGAATGCAAATTGAAGGCTGCTACTGCATGGGTCGAAAGACACTCTTTTTTACTTCTATTTATCTTATTTTTTCCTTTACATTTCTATGAACTTCAATATGGTTGTAATAGTGTAGGATTTATTTTTTGCACTTTTTATTGCTTTTGTACAAATGCTAGTAACTAGGTGTGTATGGCAAGATAAAACCAACATGTAGACAACCTAAAAATCAAAGACAAATGCATGCACTAAAACACACTTTGCACACACGCACCCTTAGGGTAATCTCACTTGTTGCCTCGGAATATAGTCATGTCCCTCGAGCATGGGAGTTTTAGCAAAGACCCTCTATAAAAGATCGTAGTCCCTCGATGACCCTCGATGTTGCCTTCGGTAAACAATCTAGTCCCTAAAACGAAATTGCTAAAACGTCCCATATGTTGCCTTCTATGACTATACGATTACCCGCGCCCGTCCCGTTAAACATCCTAACGCAAGGTTGTTCATCAAACACAATGGTGAAACAACACTGTTAAAAGGGTTAAAAACACAAGAAAGTCTTTAAATAAAATAGGGTAGATAGCTCTTAGTTACTTGATCAAACTTGCAAAACATCCTTTCCATTTTTCAAACACACATCACAACACAATTCCAAAACAACTTTCAAAACATTGAAACATCTTTTCAAAGAGACAAACACCTTTGTAAAACATTCAAACGAATTGTTACAAAGGTTTCCTAGACAAGGCATCTTTTTCAAAACATTTTCAAAACCACACACACAAAACACCCTTTCAAGCAATTGAAAAACAAAGGCAAGTGATCTAAAAACAAGTAACTAAGAGCCCATGGATAACCATGGATGAAAAGGGTTCTAGCACCTTCCCTTTTCATAATCTACCCCCCGAACCCACGAAAACATATCAAAGGTCTTTCCTGTGCTTTTTGACATTTCCTTAGGATAAAATAAAAAGTCGGTGGCGACTCTTGCTAAACCGAACATTTGTGCATACAAACGCAAATCCCAAGTCAGTTCTCCCACCGTATCACAATGATCTTTGACTTTTTAGTAATCTCAAGATGTCCACTACAATATCTATGTTTACCATTTTTGCATTTGGAGGATTTATCTTGATGTAACTTGCCTTGACAAAAAATGCCTTTTTGTTTGTTTTCAAAAAGACCTGTAATGTATTGGCTCATATCTTTCAAATGAAGCATTTTTTGGACTTGAGAATAAAAACAAAGTTGTAGAGGATTGTATTCTCTTCACAATGAGATTTAGTTGGAGAAAAATGGATGAAGCGTGTGAAAGTTATGTCTGGTCAAAGTTCAGTTGACTTTTACTAGGAAACCATAATTTAGTAAATCTTGACTTTTGATGATCTGAGGAATTTCCTTAAGAAATCATGATCAACCTTTGATTAAATTATGAATATCACTTAAAAACGTTTATGTTGACTAAAAATCTTGAAGTTTGACTGTATGTTGACCGTAGTTGACTTTTGACCTAATATAGTTGATTTTCAGTCATCTGAGTAATTGACTGAGCAAACTTGTGATGCAAGGAATGGAAATTGAAATGGACATTATTGAGGACATATTAGGAACCATGGAAATCACTTAAAGCCTTTGAAACCCAAACTTCTTTGTGAAAAATGAAAACCTAGTTGGAAATCCATTGCTTAGGAGGAGAATTTGTCTGGTCAATTCTTGGTCAACCTTGAGCACTTGGGAACCTCTATGAGCATGTATTGAAAAATGAGAGGAAAGTTTTTGGGGTACAATAGTTGCCCCAATTCAATCTTCTTAAACCTGAGGATTTAGATTGGCTTGTCTTCCTTTCGTGATCTGAAGGTGGAAGATGATTGAACACTATAGTGCCTAGAAATTAGCACTCGCCTGTGTACGAAGTGATGTTAATGTTTGATGATATGGAGAATGGGCTTACAGATGCCATTTGGAGAAGATGACGGAGAGTCGTCGGAGATGGGCTTATAGATGCCATTCAAAATAAATGTTGACTTCGAACTAGAAGAAGTATTAGAATAAATATTTGGTCGATTTACCCTGAGCCATAAGAGGTCTCTTCGTCTGACTTTGTATGAGAAGTATACTAGAATGAGCTTGTGCCCCATTGTATCTTAGAAAATATGTTGAGGAGTGTTAAAATGAATCTATGTCATGATTGTATCTGGAGATGTACTGAGTATGGGTATCAGAATGAATCTATATCTTGATCGTATTTGAACTGAAAGATATACTGAATGAGCATCAGAATGACATCCGTATCTGGAGCATATCTGAATTGTATCTCTTTTTTAGATAGTTTCCGCTGGGGAATTATTTCTTGACTGGGGAGGATGAAAGTTAGTTGTTATCTGGTTGAAATCCAAGCTTCACAGTAACTTGCTAAGGATAATAAAGTTGACTATTATCTAGTCGTATTCCAGGCTTCACAGTGACTTACTGGGGAATATGAAATTAATTATTATCTGATCAGATTTCAGGCTTCACAGTAACTTGCTTAAGGTTAAACTGTTATCTGGTTGAATTACAGGCTTCACAGTAACTTCGATTAAAGGATGAAGCTAATTTCTATATGGTCGGATTCTAGGCTTCGTAACAACTTACTTAAATTAATCAGTTATCTGGTCAGATTCCAGGCTTCACAGAAAAATGAAGTTAAACTGTTATCTAGTCGTATTCCAGGCTTCGTAGTAATTTTCTTGAAAGGATAGAAGTTAATTGCTATCTGGTCAGATTCCATGCTTTGCAACAACTTGGATGTAAGGATAAGGTGAGTTACTATCTGGTCGGATTCCAGGCTTCGTAGTAAATTAAAATTAAACTGTTATCTGGTCGTATTCTAGGCTTCGCAGTGATTGAAGAAGTTAAACTGTTATCTAGTCGTATTCCAGGCTTCGCAACAACTTAAACTATTATCTGGTCGAAATCCAGGCTTCACAATAGCTTTAAGTGTTATCTGGTCGTATTCCAGGCTTTACAGTGTTTTAGACGAAATTAAAATACTATCTGGTTGTATTCCAGGCTTTGTGGAAACTTAAACTGTTATCTGGTCGAAATCCAGACTTCACAGTAGCTTGAATTGTTATCTGGTCGGGTCCAGGCTTTAGTGACTTGAACTGTTATCTAGTCGGGTCTAGGCTTCAGTGATTTGAAGAAATTAAGCTGTTATCTGGTCGGATCCAGGCTTCAACTTGAATTTGAAGTTTATTGTTATCTGGTCGAAATCCAGGCTTCACAGTGTTGTAGATTATACTGTCATTTGGTCGGGTCCAGGCTTCATAGTAATTGATAGAGTAAACTGCTATCTGGTCGGACTTCAGGCTTTGTAGAAACTTATATTGTTATTTGGTCGGATTCCAGGCTTCATAGTGTCTTAAATTTTAGATTGACTGTTATCTGGTCAGATTCCGGGCTTCAGCAATGATGTTAACTGCTATCTGGTCGGGTTTAGGCTTCACAATAATTTGACAGAGTAAACTGCTATCTGGATGTACTCCAAGGTTCTCAGTAATTATGGAGGTTTAACTATTATCCGGTTGGATTCCGGGCTTCAACAATGATGTTAACTGCTATCTGGTCGGGTCCAGGATTCACTGTGTTGTAAACTCCTATATGGTCGGAGTCCAGGCTTCACAGTGTGTTGAATTTGATATTAAATGCTATCTAGTTAAATTCCAGGCTTTACAGTGATTGATGAGCTATTACTTCATATAGTTGCCCTGTCTTGTTTCAGGAATTAATCTGGAACCTACTTTTGTTTGTTGTTGAGATAGTTTCCCTGTCTGGTTTCAGGAATTAATCTCTAACCTGGTCTTGTAGATAGTTTCCCCGTATTGTTTTGGGAATTAATCTACAATCAGTTGTTCATAGATAGTTGCCCTATCTGGTTTCAGGAATTAATCTAGAACTGTTGAAAATCGTTGATGATATTCATCTGTTGATCTTACCTGAAAAGGTAAAGAGTTATCTGTATGAAATGTCATGATGCATGAAATGCATTGGGTAATGGTGTTCTCAAAATAAATGGGACTGTGCTATATGCATTTTGTACGTATATGCTATGACGCTTGTAAAATGATGTATGAATGCAATATGTGAACGTATTAGTCGTTCTTTGCAGTGTTGTTGAACTGGGGGAAATAAATCCCTAATTGTTGTTGGGGATGAAGAGTATGTGTATCTTCGATCTTCTGGGGATTATTTCCGCTGGGGACTCCTGCTTTCTTGTTTAAGGAAACTCCGTTGGGGAACATTGAATTCTTGCTTTTTGCTTGAGGAAACTCTGTTGGAGAATGTTAATTCCTGCTTGGGGAGAAGAGTTTAAGAATGTTGGTTGTTCATTGCTATATTGGGGAGTTTATGCCCTGACTGGGGATAAAAAAGATGAATATACCTTATGACTCGCTTGGGGATGATAAAGTTGACTTACATCTGGTCTAGTTTCAGGTTCTGTAGCAACTCCCTAGGGATAGTGACGACTTTATTGGGGAAGGGAGTTTTGCTGGTGACTTATGGCCATCTAAGGAAAAGACTCAAGCTGGGGAGATCGGACCTCATTGGGGAAATAAACCCTGTTGGGGAAATAAACCCTATTGATGGAAGTCTGGACTCAGCTGGGAAATAAATCATGTTAATGGAGGTATATCCTACTGAGGGAAATTCTTTTCCGAGGCGAATGAGTTGTGCTGTAGAGAAGTAGTCTGCAAGGGCTTTTACAGTTTTGAAAACTCAGATGGAGAAGAATTCCTATAAACTGTAATGATTGGGATCTTGTAGATAAGCAATATTACTGGGAGGAATCCTTCACTCCTTCATCTGGCAGAGTGATATTCTGGGAAAATTGTGGGGAATGTATTAACTTTGCAAAGATCACCATGTAGGGATAAACCTCCTAAAGTGGCTCTGTGGGGATCCGTGGAGACTTCAACATACCTCTACTTCTAGAGCACTTGGTGAATGCTGACTAGGGTGATAAGTCTTTTACTGATAGACAAGCGACGAGATGACGGGACATAGTCGTACTCTTTAATCCCAAACTTTTTCCTGGACGGTCCTTTCATATTTTCAGCCCATCGGGATACCCTTTTTTTCCCAAGCCACCTTTTCAGGTTTTCGACTTGCCGGGTGTACAATTTTATTTATATATCCCTAATTTTTCCCGAACTCTTTTGGTTCGCCGGGATGCCCTTATTTTTTCCTAGGCCAATCAACCTAGCGGGTCTTTTTTTTCATGCGTAGTATTTTCTGGCTATTTCTGCGTTCACAGGGTACGGAGAATGGTTACTGTCCATATTAGTAAGTGTTGTAGCACTTACAGAAAGATGTTTGCTTGATCGCACGTTTCCCTTTGTTGGAACACATGTTCAATGCCCCAAGTGATTCATATGGAGGTCTTCCCCTGGCTCTTTGGCACTTTTGAGAGATTCCTCGAATCTTGACTCGACTACCCCCAGATCAGTTAGACACCATGTCATGCCCCATGATTATGAAAGGCCTGTTAATGGAAATGTCTTTCCATCTGAGGTGATTATGTCCATTGAGAAGATTTATGTTTATTGAGTTTTTGTCGTGCGAATTTCTCTACTGTCGAACGGTTAGTCATATGCAAACAATGGCATTTAAAGAATGCAAAGCTTATGTCTGCCTTGAAGTTTTAAAAATTCATTTTTAATAAACAAACAAATTTTTGTAAGAATGTGAATTCAACTCAGGATTTATAGTAAACCTTACAGGAATCAGGATACCTTTTGTAACAGTATGCTTTTGAACTAACCCATGCTTCAGTTGAGACTTTTAAGGGTTGTAGCGTGACCTGGTTCACGGTTTAAGAAACAAAGGATAAAGGCTCAAAATTTATTTGTATCCAACATGTTCTTCGTGATGTTCCTCAGTCCGATACTCAGTTAATCATGCGTTTAAATCCCAATTGAGTCTGGAATCTTTTCCCTGATATTCCGATGATGGTTTGGATACTGAAAGTTTATTTGAGAAGGAAGTCGTCATTTTTTTTGTAATATTTTTTGCTGAGGATTCGTAGCGAACTCTTTTTTGATTTTATTATCCCTACCTTTTGCCTGAACTGTTTCTTTTGTGATTACAGTCAGCGGGATACCCCAGTTTTTTTCTTAAGTCTCCTTCATAGGTTTTGACTTAGCGGGATTTTATTTTGAAAAATAATGACTGCATATTTTAACGATTATGTGGAACCATCACCGTCTTTTGTTTTGGCATGATACCTCTGATTCTACTTGTGTACGAGGGGAAAGCTTGCGATTGAATGCACCATTGAATTAACTGAGAGACTACCCTACCCCAGGTAATGATTAAGGATTTCAATTTGCGTGAAAAAGAAAACTCCTACTTCTTAGGCTCAAAGGGGTTGACTAGAGATTATCTTCCTTATAACTCCACTGTTTAGGATTTGAAACAACGCATGTACATCATCAGCAAGGTCTGTTCAAAAGCATATTGTATAGATTATGTTATTATTTTCGTCATCCTCCCTCTAAAGGCTTATAGTTTTTTTAATCGAGAGGTGAATGTCACAAAAGTAAAAACATAGTAGAGTGAAAACGAATGGATTACTTCAAGACAAACATATGCAATGCATTAATGGAATAGCAAAGTTTGACATAAAATAAGTGTTTGAACAATCAAAAGAAAATTACAATTTGAAAATTCTAATGATCAAAAAGCCTTTTCGTCTGAACTTGTCACTTCAGATGGTGTGCCTTTGAGGGATGGCAGAAGAATTCAGTCTAACCATCTTGTGTGAAATTCAACACCCCTTCATCGATCAAGTCCTGAATCTTATTTTTCAATGCCCAACAGCTATCCGTGTCATTCCCAGACTATTGGAATGATAAGTTCATCTCACATTAGGGTTATACCGAGGAAAGGCAGTGTTTGGATTCCGAGGAGGATCCTTCAATGTTATCAACTCCATCTTCAACATGTGTTACAATACTTGAGTCGAGGACATGTTGATTTTGGTGAATTACATTTTGGATGCGTCTTGTTTACGCTGATTGCCTTATCATTGTTCTTGCACTGGTACTGGATTAGAGGTCCGCAATGCCCCTACATATTGGCTGAGATCACTCTTATTATGATCCTTCTGATCGTACACAGTACTGGACTCCTTCTTTCTGTTGTATGATCTCTGCTGAGTACTTGAAGATGCAGTCCCCTGAATTTCACCGCTCCTGAGTTTATTTTCAACATGTTCTAGCATGAACATGTCACCCAATTCCCTGTCTGCCAAGAGAGGTTGATCATTGACTAGGCCCTAAATTATAGCAGTTTTCCCCAGACGGTCGTATCTGTCTTGATGAAGCTTTCTTATGAGAATCCTCAACTCTTCTTGTTCCCGAGATAAACTTGGGATAAGAGCCATCTGGCTACTCATCTGGATTCTCATACTTTCCTTCTCATCTTGCAGTTGTTCCAATTGTTCGTCCTTGTTGTCGTCAGGATTTTTCTTGGTCAAGTTCCCAGCGAGGAGTGCTTTCAATTCTTCTTGCCCCTTGGATAGATTTAGGAACATTTCCTTGAACTGAGCATCTTGGGTTTGGAGATCTTTGTCGTTCTATTTGAGAGCCATTTTCCTTTCTGAAATAAACAGCGAGAAAATGAGAAACCTGTCTTGAGAATACCTGTTATGTAATGATATGTCTACAATCTTTTAAAGGATCTCGCGGGGGAAACACAAGAAAATGTTAGCAATTGAATTTTACTGCAGCTTTGATTGAAGAACTTCGTATCGTTGAATGTCCTTTTACGAGAATCAAGCTCACCATGTTGAGTGGGTCATAGCCACTGACCCAAGACATCGTGCTTTGACGGCATTGGCTAGAGGAAAATAAATCCCCTTGCCCCTTGCTAGACATTTGTTTCATCATAACTTGCATCACAGGCCCTTTGAGATCCTTGAAATGGTTAACAAAAGGCTATGGAATAATGTCATGATGTGTATGCTATGCACCAAGCAAAAGTGTAAGGTGACATAAACAAGTAAATCTTGCAAGAAATCCAAGTTATTTGATAATGGATACAAATAGGTCCTGCAAGGAACTCGCGTCGTTAGATAATGAAAACAAACAAGCCCTGCAAGGAGTTCAAGTTGTTAGATAATGAAAGAAAAAAAGTTACACAAGTAGCCTTAGGTTCAGGCTTGCATGAAATTTGTAGGTAAATACCCTCTTGAAGTTTTAGTTGGCTCAACCTGTCATAGTAATAGTAATCGGATTCTAAGGAGTCTCATATCATTGACCTTTCTCTCAAGCATTGTTTCAGCTCAAGCATCGAAATATTGCGACCGAAGTATCCCAAAAGTCTAATCTCAATGAGTGTAGCATCGAGTATCAACCAATCCTCAGTCGGAACCAAAGTCGGCTATCTCACTACTTTCTAATGGCTCGGATGAGTCAATTAAAGGTTCTAAAGGTCAGTTAGCGCTTAGTGACACTATAAGGAAGCCTAATGTTATTCTTGACTGACTCAAGTAACATTAGTACAAGTCAGAGTATCACGCTAACGTAGCCATCACATTGCCCATATCGGTCTATATCGTACAACCTCCATGATTGATTTCTACTTACCTAAAAGATGCCCCAGACCTGGGTATAGGATCTTTACCAATAACCCAAAAGATAAAGCACACAAATCAAACAAGGAAATCATTTTAAATATGATCTAGCTCTAAGGTAACCCCAATTTAATTTTAGTCTCCCCAGCAAAGTCTCCAGTTCTGTAATATGGTGGTAGAACCGACTGTTATACTGGTTTTGTGTTTGTATTCGCATATGTTGCGGTAAGCAAGAGTCTCCACCGAATTTTCTTTTATCCAACAAAGGAAAGGGTGAAAAGAACAAAAAAAGACCTTTCGAGATTATTTCTGATTAGGGGGGGTAGAGTATGGAAAGGGAAGGTGTTAGCACCCTTTCCATCCGTAGTTATCTACAGGATCTTAGATGCCAGGTCATTTGAAAAAATACCTTGTGCTTTGTGTGTTTGAAAAGTATTTTTGAAAGAAAGCACCTTAGTACGGTGAACTTTGTAATGTTTCTCGGATTGGTAGAGAACGTATAAAAAGTGTTTTGAAAAATGTTTTTGGAAAGAGTTTTGTGTACGTGTAAAAGTTTATTTTGTTTCGAGCAAGCATCTATGAAATGTCTACTTTACTCAAAAGGTTGTTCTTTTCCTATTTTCCTTTAGACAGTGCTATCCTACTATTAGTGAGTAGGTAGCCATATCATTGGATGTTTGAGGGATATTCGAAGGATCATCGTTACAGCCACAAAGGCAACTGGGCAAGATACTTTATTAACCACCCTAGGGTTTTAAGATCATACCGAGGCAACATCGAGAGGGTCATTTTTTAGATCTTTAAACCGGAGGGTATCCACTAAAATCTCTCACGTTTCGAGAGTTGTGACTATTTTAATCCGAAGGCAACCGAAGTAAGGATACCCTAGAGGTACGTATGTGCAATTGTGTTTGTATTAAGTTATTTGTCTTGTGTTAGGTTTTCTAGCGTTTGATTATTATGTTCTTGCTATACAATCCTATTATTCATGCATCTAGACAGTTAATAGATGTACAGGAATTTAAAGTGCGGAATTTAAAACCTAACAATTACATGGCTTCGGGGAGGGGGAATTTACAAGTCCAAAATGGGGAAACAAAAAGTAAAAAGTCATAAATTTAACTATTACAACATTTTTGCAGATACATCAATATAAAATGAACAAAATTTAAAATTGGTGCGCGAATATGGAAAGCGAGGTAAGCCCTAAAATACTTCTACATACTTAGCTCTTTTTTTTGTCATTTTTATTAAGAAAAATACTTAAATTAAAAAATAATAATTTTAACTAAATAAAGAAAAGAGTGATAAATAAGATGAAATTAAAACTAACCAAAAGGAAACTAATTCTAAAAATTTTGTGTTTCGAAAGGTCAAGCTTCTGTTAGTTTTGGCTAAAGGTCTCTAAATTTTGTGTTTCGAAGCCAAGCTTCCGATCGGGGTTGAGAACCAAGCCTCAAAACTTACATGCTTCACGTTCAACCTGCTATATATATGACTACAAACATGTATGCAAACGCCAAATGGATTAATATATGCAGATTAACAAGATTAGATTTAAATAAACTATACCGAAACGATGCAACATGTATGGACGACTCGGGCGGGCTCCAGACCAAGGTGAGAAATGGAAATGACTCCTAGGGACCTCAGGAGTGCAAATATGGCACGAGATTGGATGGAGGAAAGCTGGAGATCAGGTTTGAATTTTCACAACTTTTGAACGATTTTGAGAATTTTGAGAGAGCTTTGTGAAGAGCGTTTGGAGAGATTTTTGAAGAGTAATTTCGTGCTACTTTGATAGGCAATATGTGTGTGTTTTTCTTGCACTTTGGCTCTGTATTTATAGAGGAATAGGATGTCTCCACTAATATGGCAAGAATCAAACCATCAAACCATGTTTAAACCAAAATCAAACCAATTGAAAACATGCCTTTTTTGAATTACTCTCTTGTCATTCTTAACATACAATGAACCTGGACCTATGCCATGTATTTTCACGAATTCTTAGGCCCAATATTGATTCAAAACATCAGCCCAGGTGTCCAAACCATTTATCTATTATTTTATGCATTTTATTTTGTGTTTATTTGAATAAAAACAAAAATAAATATGAATAAATGTCCCCTGAAATATCTATGTTGAAGATGATCTTAGACTTTTTAGAAAGATGAAAATGTCCCCTGAAATATCTATGTTGACCATTTTTGCATTTGGAGGATTTATCTTGATGTAACTTGCCTTGACAAAAAATTCCTTTTTGTTTGTTTCCAAAAAAACTTGTAATGTATTGGCTCATATCTTTCAAATGAAGCATTTTTGGACTTGAGAGTAAAAACAAACTTGTATAGGATTATATTCTCTTCACAATAAGCTTTGGTTGGGGAAAATGGATGAATCATGTGAACGTTATGCTTGGTCAAAGTTTAGTTGACTTTTCCTGGGAAACCATAATTTAGCAAATCTTGACTTTTGATGATCTGAGGACTTTCCTTGAGGAATCATGATCAACCCTTGATTAAATGATGAATATCACTTAAAAATATTGATTTTGACCAAAAATCTTAATGTTTTACTGTATGTTGACCACAATTTACTTTTGACTGAATACGGTTGATTTTCTATCATCTGAGCAATTGACTGAGCAAACTTGTGATGCAAGGCATGAAACTTGGCATGGACATTCTTGAGGAAATATTAGGAACCATGGAAATAAATTGAGGCCTTTGAAACCCAAACTTCTTTGGGAAAAATGAAAACCTAGTTGGAAATCCATTGCTTAGGAGGAGAATTTGTCTGGTCAATTCTTGGTCAACCTTGAGCACTTGGAGACCTCTATGAGCATGTCTTGAAAAATGAGAGGGAAAATTTTGGGGTACAACATGTTTCAATATCTAGAAAAT
Source organism: Vicia faba (assembly GCA_948472305.1). Classification (NCBI taxonomy): domain Eukaryota; kingdom Viridiplantae; phylum Streptophyta; class Magnoliopsida; order Fabales; family Fabaceae; genus Vicia; species Vicia faba. The sequence goes on along the minus strand of OX451737.1, from coordinate 1,620,460,824 downwards.
AATTGTCTCATAAGCTACAACAAGCACTATGGGCCTACAGAACTGCTTTTAAAACCCCTATTGGAACAACTCCTTACCAATTGGTCTATGAAAAGTCATGTCACTTACCGTTTGAGCCAGAACACAAAGCCTATTGGGCCATTAAAACCTTAAAACTTAATTATTTGACTGCTGGTGAAAAGCGAATCCTAGACATTCATAAACTGGAAGAACTCCGACAATCGGCCTATGAAAATTCGTTAATATATAAAGAAAGTACCAAAGCCTGGCATGACAAAAGAACTGTTAAGAAAAACTTCAATATAGGCGATCATGTTCTCCTTTTTAATTCCAGGTTGTGACTGTTTCCTTCCAAATTATGTTCAAGATGGACTGATCCTTTTGAGGTTTCTAAAATCCTAAAATATGGAGCAATTGAGATCAAGAACATATCTTGTAATCCATTCACTGTCAATGGGAAGAGGTTAAAACACTACGAATGAGGTGACATCCCCATGGACTACTCAAGCCATACTCTGATTGATCCACCTGTACCTACTTTAGATATATGAGTTCTACCCATCAAGCTAAAGACGTTAAACAAGCGCTGCATGAGAGGCAACCCATGGGTTTATCTTTTCATTTTTCCTTGCATTTATTTATTTATTTTTAAAATTTTAATTTTATTTTTACTTATCTAGACTAACTTTTACAAATGTTTGTGTTTACAGGTCCCACCTCGATAGCATTCACGGTTTACAATTTATTTTCAGGATGTAAAGCTTCGATGATATGCACGTCACTTTCAGATATGATGCACAAAAGCAGCGCTATGCGGCCCTTTCTCAGTACTCCATGGAACCTACCCGTTACCCTGACCAAGATTGCATGGAAGCTTTAGGCCTCCATCCTAGTATAAAGTTTATGTGTAGCCAACTTCATTGGGATGAGTATGTTGTTGACTTGAATATGACCTACGGAAATCTCACCCTGGAATTCCACCATTCATTTGACTTTGAGCCATATGTCGGTCAAAACGGCTGCATCATCTTCATATTGTTTGGGACAGAGTACTGTTTTATCTAGAAGGAGTTTGGTGATTTGCTAGGCTTCTAGACTACCACTGATGCCATTCCTGAGCTACCTATGGGTTACTTTATGAGTAGATATATCGATAAGTTCTGGATTGATATTACAAGTGAAGAAGGCCCTGATCCTTCCACCCAACTGTACCACATTATCCATAACCCAACTCTCAGGTACTTCCAGATGATCCTTGCACATACTTTCCTTGGAAAGGCTGATGTTGATGTACATGTTAGTGAGGAGGAGATCTTATTCCTTTTCTCTGTGAACCAGTCGCGCCCTATGGATTATGGGAACTTTCTTCTTTGGAATCTTAGTCTCACCTCCAAGTCCTCTGAAGGCATCATCCATCTAGGAGGAACGGTAACCCAAATTGCTTTTGCCTTAGAGCTTACTAGTAAGATGCTTCACCTGACTTCATATTGCGGGTATACCACGATGGATATCGACTTTTTCTTAAGACTGTGGACTGATTAGGAGGGTTTCCTTCATCCCTGGTCAGTTCAAGCTCATGATCGACAATGAGACCATCTATTACTTCACTTTCATGATCCTATGATGACTAGTGTCCATGATCCTGCTAATTGGACTTATGCTTTGGAGAGTTCTGGAGAGATAATTGATGAGCCCAGACCTCCTCAGCTTCCAGACTATATCCCTTCACTACCTTCACCCAGGATCGTAGTGTTGTCGAATAATGTTTTCCTATAGCGCCAAGAGGTGTACGCACAACTAGCTAAGCTTCGTATGGCGACTTCCAGACTTCGACAGGAGGTTGTTAATCTTTCCTTGTAGATCTAGGTATCTTATTTGACTCACGTGACAGAGACTGACTGCTTGTATCAGGAGATCACAGATCTTCGCTGTGAGTTAGTCGCAGCACGAGGTTCTGATCAGACCAAGGAGCCTCCATCTCCCTGATTTCATTGTTCTCATTTATGCATTACTTACTATTTATTTTCATTTTCAAACACACACACACACACACACACGCGCGCACACATATATATATATATATATATATATATATATATATATATATATATATATATATATATATATATATATATATATATATATATATATATATATATATATATATATATATATATATATATATATATATATATATATATATATATATATATATATATATATATATATATATATATATATATATATATATATATATATATATATATATATATGCATGCATTTTATGTTACTTTACTTATTTGTTTATTTTTTATATATTTATTTATTATGATCTAACAAAATATTATGCTTGCACCAACACTTTGAGCAAAACATGGGAAATACTATTTGCACCATCCGAGGAAAAAGAGTAAGAGGCCCAAACAAAACAAGACAATTTTTTCAGCCCAGCCTGATTAACACACATGGCGCCCGCCACCTAGCCATGGTGCCCGCCATGGGGTCTAGGTATTTCTTGGGGAAGAATGCTCAAAACCTCCATTTTTGCCTCTTTCAACCTCTAAACCTCCAATTTTACCCATTTTTAGCTTCCATTAAAACCCACTCAAGTCCATAAATTCCTTATTTACTCACCATCCAACTAACCTTTCCAACTTTCTTTTTCAAAATCCTGCATTAAAAACCATTAAATCCCATTTCTTCACCATTCTATAAAAACCCATTTTTTCCTTTCTTTCTTCCAACTCAAAGAGAAAATATGGAGTATGATGGCTACATTCTTCGTGAGGGAAAACCCGGAGAAAGGCAACAAAAGATCTTCGAGATATTGTGAGGACTCGACATTGTCTCGACCAGGTAAGTTGACGAGGACTGTCTATTTACTCTAGCAATATACCATAGTATTTTTTTACATGTTAGACATTTTAGGTCTGCGTGATATTTTTGATAGGAAATATCCTACCTTTGAGAGGTTGACACGGGAATTTTTAAGTTCCTTGATCTATCTTGTAAATCCAAACACTCCCAGCACAATCGGTACGGTGAAATTTCAGATGTTTAATATTGAATATGAATTCACCACCGATGAACTAGCAAATATGTTAGGAATACCTCATGGGAATAGTGCTATTTGTGAAGCACCATTTGATCCTGATTGGTCGATTAAGGTGTTTTCCTTCTAGAATAGACTGTCAAATTCTATAATTACTTCTTTTGAAGGAATTTTTGCCTCAATGATCCACAACCCGCCCATTCGAGTTTTTCGTTATATGTTGGCTTGTACCATTTTTGGTCAGGAAAATTAGAAAAAATTGAATGCAAAAGAACTTCTGTTTTGCATGGGTGCCTCACAAATAGGAAGAATAATTTGGTTCCTTTTATGCTTTCTCACATGACTATTGCTCTAAAGAAAACAGGGACCATCACTTTTGGCGGTTTGAATATGTTTATTGCTAGGGCTCTAAATCTAGACTCTGAGATAGCTACCTTGACACTTTTACCTCTCCGCATAATAAACTTAAAATTTCTGAAAGACATGAAATTATGCAAAGTAAGGAGAGGGGGAGGTTTTAGTCTCATGGTTCATGGACTAGCTATCTCATATGTTGTCTTGCCATGCATTAGGCGTACTGATGTACGGAAAGAGAGGAACTGGACCTACGACTTAAATGCTCCACCACTTACAGGTCTAGTGCCTCCTAATGTTCCTTTTGGGGAAAGAACGAGACTGAAGAATAATATGACCGACAAAACCAGTCCCTCGATCACCCTGCATCCCCGCACCATGTTTCACCTGTACACGCAGCACCATTTTCTTCTCAATTTCCTGCAGGTACAGCTTCTGGTTTCCATTTCACTAAGGAAATGTGACAAGAGAATCTATCCTAAGAAGAACGACGAGATGGCCTTATTTCAGCTATGCATCAGCAGATGGCCGACGGCATGGAGTTCATGTGTATATCATAGCAGTGGACTTACCGCTTTATCCAGGCTATCATGGAATCCCAGCCCGCCATCTCTGGTGAGGAGAAGCGTCAACGCGCCTACTTCCAGAGTCACTTTACCTTAATGGAAGCCACTCAAGGCTCCATACTAGGTCATTTTCGGCAGCTGCAGAGTGATAATGATCGTAGTCGCAGCATTTCCCGTCGTCCTATGCATTCAAACCAGGGAGGCGAGGGTACCAGTCGCCGGCCATAGTTTCTCCAGGTTACTCTCTCCTTATCTTATTTCGAAACATTGGGGACAGTGTTCGATTTAGGTGTGGGAAGAGATTTTATTTCTTTTCTTTTTTTTCTTTTCTTTATTTTTACCTTTTGTTTTTCCGCTTTCTAGTTTATTTATCTTATTTTATTAGTTAGATTTTCTTTTTTTCCTTTCTTTATTTTTACCTTTTGTTTTTCTGCTTTCTAGTTTATTTATCTTATTTTATTAGTTAGATTTTAATTCATGTGCTTGACGAGACATCTGTGTGGTGTATCTTTACTTCCCCGCCCCTTTTAGCCTTACCAAAAACTTTTCTTTGACAAAAGAAAACAGTATATTTTGAAAATTTTGGGCTTCAAAACAGGTTTGAGATAGGATGTAGGCGACTTGGGAAATATTTTTGAAACATCGGTATCATTTTAACACCCTAAGCTTCACGATTATAGGAATCAATCCCGGTACCTTATATGCCATGGCCTTAATTATCATCCCAGAACAAGTCCTTTAGTAGTTTATCCTAGTAGTCAGCTCGGGCCTAAGCATGCTCTACGCATGGGACTGATGAAAATAAGTGAATGATCTTTTTATGCTTTTGAAAAGAAAAACTGCAGCACCATGCTAGGTGACCCTCACACAGTCATTGAACCCAAAATGTTGTAAAAACTTGCAAAAAAAATAATGAAAAGAATTTACCCATTGTTGGTTGTGAAATTCTGGTACAGCAGACTCAGATGTCCTACAAGGATGTCAAGACATCTGATCTGACATAAACACACATGCAAGATAAAACAGTACTGAAAAGATAAAGAACACACCAGAATTATTTACCCAGTTCAGTGTATAATAACACCTACTCTGGGGGCTACCAAGTCAGGAATGAAGACCACTATCAGCAGTATCAATTTGTAGATCCAACAACCAACACACATATTGATGATCTACGCACTTAATCACTACCCAATGACCCTTCTACCTAGGTCCTCCCTAGATATGGAATATCCCTATCCCACTTCTGATCATCACAATGATGTCTAGCAGTTAACACTTCAGTCACTTCATAGACGGCCCTTCACCAAGATTCTGATCACATAGACAGTTTGGAAGACACACTTCCATGACAACCTAACTAGGTCTCCAAGCCAAACTCCACTATTTGTTAGCTGTTCTCCTATCTAAGAACACATCCTGGAGTTGCTTCAAAGCTTCCTCCAAGAACAATACACCTCTTACCTACAGGCTTCGAGGTGAACTTGGTAACCTTCCCACAACCTGAGAGGTTTACCTTGACAAAACCCTATATTCTACATCTTGAGCCGTGAGTTTTCTAGGTTACAAAACCTTTTATCTATAACTTGTTACCCAACTAGTTTTGGGCCTTCAATCACAGCCAATCAGTTGTAACAAACTGCAGAAACTTCTGCGCCAAGAAAGTTCTTCAATCTTTACTTTCCTAAATAATCTCCTTATTTAGAAAGTCTTCATTCTCCTTGGTTTCAGATTGAATTTTCTAGACCTTTAAATATGCGCCATTAGGATGCATAATATTCTCCTGAATATTCTGCCTATGTTGAGAACAAACTGAATCTCATTAATCCAGCTCAGCAGGTTCGATGTCAAGACATCTTCTTCTACATGTTGTTCCAGTTGTTGAAAAAGTTCAACACAACATGTTCTGACATTGTAATAGGACTTCTTGTTGTTCCTGTTCTTCTTATCCTATTCTTCATTGCTGCTACTATTTTTTTTACAAAAATTAAGCTAATCCTAAAACAAGAGAACTAACAATCTCCCCCTTTGGAAAATTTTTGCTAAAACAAATAGTCTAAAAACAATTGCAATATAGGAAATTACAGCAATTCAGAAGCTACTGCACACAACAATAGATCTTCAGTTGAAAATAATGTATTAACATCTTGTTCGACATCTTATTTACAGAACTCTGAAGAACTCAATTGCACCAGCACCAACGAACATTAGTTTCAGGATAAAAGGAAGGAAAGTCCTGAAGTTTGGTTGATGCACACGAGGAAGAAGATAGAAGAAAGCAACTTGTACTCCCCTTCAATGCAGGAACATCTTCTATACATAGAAGACCAATGGTGGAATAAGAGAACTCTCAATATTTCCTTAAGACCAAATCAACCACCGCCCCTGGTAACTCAGAACACAGGTCATAATTGTGTTCATAACTCAGATCATAGGTCACAAACATATGTCACAGAAATAGGACCGAATATCTTATTTTGACATTTGTGAACATTAATAATAACCACTTATGGAATCAGCAGTATCTGAGCTATTCACCTTTCTCCCTCTTTTAGCCAAAACATGGCAAATGAGACCTTCACAATACCAGACCCAAGCACATCTTACCCAAACCCGAATAAAAGCCATAACAATTATGGACTCAAGGATCTCACGAGGTTACAGAGATACAGAGGACTCTCTATAAATAACTAAGATTTTTACTTGGAAAATAAAGATCCTAGATTGTAGGACCAATCTTAGTCAAAATAAACGATATTTGAGGAGGAAACTTCAAATATTAATGTGCACCATCCATAATGGCTTTGAATGCTATAGTTACTTCCTATACATACACATGCATAGTCAGACAAAATTTTCTCCCCCTGTTTACAGCCATGTGTTTGAACACATAGGCCACTCCATCCTATGTTGAACATGCAGGAACATGTCCTGAATAATGTCCTGACACTTAGTCAGACATTGTCTTCTTATTTCAGTAATCAACACATCTTCTCCCACCAATCAAGGATGCTTCACCAGATTATCCACTTATTCATAATAGATTCTAAGTGTTCTTCTTTCACTTAGACTTAGTGACATACACTAAGATATCAAAATATCACATTTGTGACATCTCTTCATAATATAGACCCTCAAGGAGTCTTTTTGAAATCTATAGAGAAGAATAAATTCTCCCAGACTTCCCATTAAACTTCTAAAAGATATGTGAACTTCTCATCTTCACTGAGCTTCTCATAGTTAGAAACAACCATATCTTGTTAAGTTTATCCATAACTTCATAATGTCACAACATGTTGTTTCAACATTTTTTCCTCATATGACCTTTACAAAAATGAACAATATTCTGGCTTGTATCATTGCAGCAATAATTTACAAATATCCACATGACTCCCTTTGTCATGAGTAACTAATGCTCTAGCTGAAGATGAAGACTTGAGCGCTAGAAAAAAACTTCAGCATTTCCCGCATATGCTGAACCTTGACTCCCTCGATAGAGTTAAACCAGAGTTAGATATTCTCACTCCTTGAGAATACTTCCAGGAACCCTGACTTCTTCGAAACACAAGGACACATTCGATCATTGTCTTTTCATAACCACACTCGGTATCATGACCTTTTGAATAGGAAAGATGTCATGCATACTAGGTGTGAAGTCACTCACAAACTCCAAAAACTCTTAGTTTACTTAAAAGCTTTACTAATATCCAGATCACCAAACCTTTTATGGAGTGACTTGCAGAAAAAAATACCACTTCAAGATGCTCTGCTTAGACCTCAGTATCTGTCAGCAGCCTTCTGCCTTTATATCCACTAGTAGTTGCTGATACTAGTGGAGTCTTCAACAAGGTAGTAATGCATTCATCTAGCATGCTACTGTAGACAAGATTAGATTCTCCATATTCTAATCCACATAGTCAGAAATGCCACTTCTCACAATAATAATTAAGCATCCAACTTCACATGAACAATCCCAAGCATTAAACAAAACATCCATCAACAATCATGATGTTAAGACATCATATGGTACATCAACTCCATAGAACCTAATCAAACTGGTTCTTGATCAATCATTTAAAGGACTCAATTTGCATAGAAATCCTTTAAGAAGTTCCCATTAGAACACATAGCTGGTGCACAGGTTTCTGCATGCTTTACAGTCTGGTTTGCAGTAATGGCTTTGCACACCTGATTATCAGTCACTTCCAACTCATAATAATCATCTTCGTACTTATGTGAACAACATAAGCCAGCAAAAGGAATCAACTCCATAATCTCTTTGCACTCCAGTGCACCTTCTCCCAATTCTCTTTCAAGGGAATTTCTTCTTTGAAACACATATTTCCACTTTTCAGCATTGCTAATATAATGGAAGGAAACGTTGTCAAGAGGAGCATCAGGCACCCTGATAGAAAGCTTCTTGCTTGAAGACTTCTTCAAAGGAGAGATGTCCTGGACATCATCCTCGACATTATAACTAGAGTCAACATCTTCTAGCAACCAGCATGATAGTCTTCTTTATCCCATTCACTGCTGCAGAGAAAAATAAATTCTCGCAGAACCAGCAGATCCTCTTGAAGAAGGGTGGTATACTCTAGCAACATCTAGCTATAGTCTTCAGAGACTCATACGGACATAAACAGCTATATGTTGTAGCAACATGTCTCAACATGTTATCCAAGATCCTCATAGGAGGGCAATAACTATATACGCTTGAACATCACAAGCTCCAAACAAACCAATTAGTCCACTGACTTGTCCTATCATGGAAAATCAAAAACTTCATTATATAGAAAACACAACACTAAACACCCACTAGTTCACTGGGAATAACTCCAAGTACACTGAACTAGTCACATAACAAGGACACCCCTGATTCATGCCCTTGCACCTCCACATATATTGTCACGACTCTTTGGATGATGAAGATGTCATGCAACCATAGTCTAAAACTAACTTCAAACCATTTCTTAGTGTGCTTAAAAGCTTTACTAAGATTCAGACTCTCCAACAGAAGGAGTACCCCTTAACCAATGTGATGATTAAATCCTCCTTCTGCACATTACTAGTATTTGCTTACACTAGTAAAGTAATCAAACTAAGATAGTAGTTATACATAACTTGAGCATACTTCTCCTTTAATCAGAATCTCCTTATTCAACACCATAGACAGCACTGCCACTAATGAGTGTGGAGTTTGAATATTGAGATTCATAGTTCCAAGTATCTTTAATAGACTATCATAAAAAATGATGTTCCAACATCATTTGAGACATCAAAAAATTACTACATAGCTTATCTGCTTTGGTTCTAGAATCATCATCCCAGGGACTTATTTCCATCCATGCCCTTTAACAAACTCCCCATTCTCACAAGAGGATCTCACAAGGTCTCATCTTCCGATTAACCACACAACAGAAATATTCTCTCACTATATTATGTGGTAAGCTTCTCACACTAGGTAAAACTAACACCTTTCTTCTTCACACCCATGATACATGTTGAATCTTTGACAAGACATCCAATCATGGCAGTTAAAACATTCCAGGTTAGGTCAGTGACTTAACCTTAAGCTCAACTCTTGGAGAAAACAGAGTATACTAGCTTCTCCTGACTGAAACCACATAGACCCAACAAGGGCATAGACAGCTACACTTAGTAGCCACAGGTCACAATATGTTTCCTGTAATCTTCGCAAGCTCCATAACTACTACACCAATAACCATAGATAAGTTCTAAGCTCCCCCTATCATGGACAAACAAGGCTTCTACTGAGGATGAACACTTGGACACCAGAAGACAAACAAGAGATTTCAGAAACTCACTGAAACATATCCACACTCTTGTGAAAATAACTCATCCTAAATCTGATATACCAACTCCAGGTCTTCAGAATTTTACAAGGTCATATCTGATACATGGCCCTTCATAACCACACAAATTTCCATACCTCTTTGGATAACCAAGATATAGTGAACACATACTTGGACATCATACAAGCACACACCCTCAAATAGTTTGTTTTAAATGCACCAGGCTGACATACTTGCAACAGAGGAAAACCACCTTCTTCATATTCCTCTACTCTAACAATCACTAGCAATTGCTGGTACTATTTAAGTCTTCAACATAGTAGTTATGCAATCACCAAGCATATTACTAAAGACAGGATCAGGATCTACATTTTCTAATCCACAAAGTCGGAACTCCTTCTTTTGACAACCATGTTACAATGACATTTAGGACATCAACCTTTCTTCACAGATCCCAATAATTCAGTTCTTGATTTATCAACCAAAGATATTATTAATCTTGATAGTCTTTTTAGGAGAAGATCACAAAATATTACATCTTCTACGACTCATTTAGGTTGATACAACTACTTGAACACCATAGAGAGAAATAAACTCTCAACAATAACTTAATCATCAGTTCAGATAGTAGAATTGCATCCATACCTCAGACAAGTACTCAGCTCCCGACAAGGTCTTTGTCGTTAGAGTAAAAACTTCCCCACACACACGACTGCAGATGATACTCTTTTTTAAGAGATGTTAGAGAACTTGAACTGACATCCTTCTTCTTCATCTTTCAACACAAGAGGATCCTTTCAACATTATAGACTTGGTCAGAGACTGGTCTTCAGCTTCATCATGATCATACATTCCAACTTTTAACTTCACTAGTGAACAATACTCACCTCATAATCTACACAACAACTTCATTTTTAGAGGAAGCACACACCTAGAGATGATGTCCGGACATCAAATACGACATCATCCATTCTTACTATGGTTTTGGGGGTAACTTCTGTAGTAACTTATAATCAACACAAGGAAACAAACCAATAGCAACTGATCAATCTTTAGGATCAGACTACCAATATATGCAGGGGATTGCACGAGCCACATCTCAATAGCTTTTCTTTATACATCATGTATGACTTTGAGATGATGGATCCCATTTTCTATACCTACAGAGGAAATTCCCTCTATTAGGTCTCTAGGACAGACTCTGCTAGGCAATACAGACATCTCTGTTTCCCTTGATTCTTCAAAAACAATGCCCTTCAAATTTTAACATCTTAAAAGATATCACGACATTCTGTCTGACATCATATCAACCTTTGACAAGGAGATCTTTTTCAACAACTTCTGAGGGTACAAAAAGAGAATCACAAATTCTCTTCCTCTAGGGCAATCAAAACAATACTCAGGAACATCAAACACTGTGGTTGGATCACAATAATCCTTTTCAAACATAACCTGTTATATGGCCACAAATAGGATTCCATGAATCTAGTACCTTTAATCAGAAGGATCTTCCAGACACAAGCTCATCTCATATACATAAAGGTTCTGGTGATGATTCCTTTATGGATTCTTCTCAAGAACATGGAGCTCAACCTCTATACTCTCATAAGCCTTGGTCAGAAATAAACTGACACATGGAGTAAATAAACTGTTGATTGTGTCCTGATCAACCAGCACAAACCATATGCCTCCTCTTCTAGATCAGAAGTAGGTTCCAAATAAAAAGTATTCATAACATTTTTGTTCAGCACCCAAAGCATCTGTTCTTAAACTGGTAGTTGTGTACCTGCTGAAATAATGTTCTAACATCCCATAGAACATCAGTTCCTTCTTCTTGGAACACACCATCCTTGACATTCTTCAAGGTCAATATGCAGATGTATATGAGGATCATTGATCAATTGATTCTCATTAACCTTATTGATAAATGTCTTTATGAGTGGACTTGAGGAAAATCTCAAGTATCTCTGACACTTTTAATATGGTTGAAAATGTCAGCATATATTCTATTGAGGGTAACAACCCTTGTATCCTTCACATACTTTTAGTGTTATATCAGAAACCATGCAGCGGAATATAATGAATTCCTCAACAATATTCAGACACAATGCTTGCACCACTATCCAAGTATAAGCATGGCAACCTAGGATTGAAAAAATAAACCTTACATACAACAACTTCCCACTAAGCTGTAGGCCTGATGGCAACAACCAGGAACAATACCTGTCACATACAACAGTAGTATGAATTATCCAAGTTCATACTTCTTTTCAGTAAATACTTTCTTCCTTTCCCATGACTAGAAAGTACCTTCCATGGATCTCACCCAGAGCAGAACAGGATTCCTGCTTTGATACCAATTGAAATTTTGGTACAACAAACTCAGATGTCCTACAAGGATGTCGAGACGTCTGATCTGACATAAACACACAAGAAAGATAAAACAGTACTGAAAAGATAAAGAACACACCAGGATTATTTACCTAGTTCAGTGTACAACATCGCCTAATTTGGGGACTATTAAGTCAGGAATGAAGTCCACTATCAGCAGTATCAATTTGTAGACCCTACAACCAGCACACCTGTTGATGATATACGCACTTAATCACTACCCAATGACCCTTTTACCTAGGTCCTCCAAAGATATGGAATATTCCTATCCACTTCCAATCATCATAATGATGTCTAGCAGTCAACACTTTAGTCACTGCATAGACGACCCTTCACCAAGATTCTGATCACATAGACAGTTTGAAAGACACACTTCCATGACAACCTAGCTAAGTCTCCAAGCCAAACTCCACTGTTTGTTAGCTTTTCTCCTAACTAAGAACACATCCTGGAGTTGCTTCGAAGCTTCCTCCAAGAACAATAAACCTCTTACCTACCGGCTTCGAGGTGAACTTGGTAACCTTCCCACAACCCGGGAGGTTTACCTTGATAAAACCCTAGACTTCTACATCTTGAGCCATGAGTTTTTTAGGTTACACACCCTTCTATTTATAACCTGTTACCCAACTGGTTTTAGGCCTTCAATCACAACAAATTAGTTGTAACAAACTGCAGAAACTTCTTCCCCAAGAGAGGTCTTCAATATTTACTTTCCTAAATAATCTCCTTATTTAGAAAGTCTTCATTCTCCTTGATTTCTGATTGAATTTTATAGACCTTTAAATATGCGCCACATAGGATGCATAACATTGTCCTGAATATTCTGCCTATGTTAAGACCAAATTGAATCTCATTAATCCAGCTCAGTAGGTGCAATATCAAGACATGTTCTTCGACATGTTGTTCTAGTTGTTGAAAAAGTTCAACACAACATGTTCTGACATTGTAATAGGACTTCTTGTTGTACATGTTCTTCTTATCCTATTCTTAATTGCTGCTACTATTTTTTTTACAAAAATTAAGCCAATCCTAAAACAAGAGAACTAATAGGTTGGTTCAGAGGTATCTGGTGCTGGACTTGGTAGAGCGTATTACGATCCGATCCCCCACAACTTCAATTGGGTCTAAAAAAGGGGTTACACCAACTTATGTACCAGAACCCCATGCTTTAGATTAGAGTCACTAACCGGTCACTCTACTATGAGTATGTAAGGATAACGGGCTTAATGTGATTGCACCTGAATGAAAGAGGATTCGAAAGAGATGAGAAGCTAGGCCTATGTATAGTGGCATGATACAAATTGATTTATATAGGAACGAAGTTTATGTTCGTCCGCGAAAAGTGTTTATACGATACCCTTGGTTAATTCATTTAGTACCTATCAAATACATCTTGTTTTGAACTTAGAAGCCTTTTTAGCCTAAATCGTTTGTTGATGTTATTTTTCTTTCGTGAGCAATAGAGTTTTTGCTTGGGGACAAGCAATGGTTTAAGTGTGGGAGAATTTGATAACACTAAAACACACTGCATATTTGGCTCAGATTGCACATTTTGCTAGGGTTTTTATTGTCATTTTCTTGTGTTATGCTTGTTTCTGTTTTGTTTTCAGGTATTTTGATTTTCTAGAGCACCTCTTGAAGAAATGAAGAAAAACCGAGCAAGAAATCAAGTTTTTAAAGCAAATTGTACTCATGGAATCCAGCATAGCGCCCGCCATAGGGTAGGCCATAACATGGATTGTTTTCAACCGCCTTCAACTGCCATGTTCTCCTTAACTTCCCACCTTTATTTACATGGCAGGCGCCATAGGGCCATGGCGGGCGCCATCTTTGTTAAATGGTATCCCGCCCAAGAGGAGTTGGGGGGCATTTTTGTAATTCCATGGAGTATAGTTTTTCTATAAATATGAGGTTCTAGTTTCATTTTCTTTTCATCCAAGTTTAGTTACAAACTTAAGCCACATATTTTCAGATCTTGTAAGTGATAATACCTTCACATCAAAGAGTTATCACGCCATTGATAGAGTCTGTAATCGAGTTTGGAGCACTTTGGTAGAAGTTAATCTTGCCGCCATTTTCATTTCCAATCGCATTTATTTCCAATTGTACCTAATTTAAAGCCTCTGATTTGGAGCAGGTTTTTATTTATGAAGTCTTGCTTTACTTTATTTATTTGCTCGCACTCGCTTTACATTATTTATTTTCTCGCACTTGCTTTACTCTATTTATTTTCTCGCACTCACTTTACTCTATTTATTTTCTTACACTCGCTTTACTTTATTTGTTTTCTTGCACTCGCTTTACTTTATTTATTTCCTCGCACTCACACCTATTTAACATGTCTGTTTACATTTCCATGTGTTGTACCCCAAAATTCACCCTCTCATTTCTCAAGGCATTTCTCACAAGGATTCTCAAAATTCAAGCTTGCACAAGTACAATTGGATTTTCCAGCATCAAGTTAAAGAGGAAACTGTTTAAAAAGGGGAAAACAGATAAAAATAATCTTTTTAACAAAATTGAAGGAAAAACAAGTTTCCTTCAATTCACATACTTCGATTGCACTTCTGGCCTTTTTCGATGCAAGCTTGTCTTGCATCCTTCGATTGGGCGTTGGCCTCTGACACACTGGCTTTGATTCACAAAACAGGAGCTTCCTGCATGCAACCTCTGATTGCATCATTGGCCTCACATGGTTCACAATGTAATGGTGACATGTATACCTGATTCGATTGGACATTTGATGCTTGCATTCCTGTGTTGATTGGACAAATAATTCCCTCCATGCTTGTTTGATTCACAAAGTGATGGCTGGCTGCATGTAACCTTTGATTGAGCCATAACTTCCTTCTTGCATGCAAGAGGCTCCCACCAGGCCAGCAGGCACAAGGAAAAGAGCCTCATGTAGCCTCCTTCAATTCAAAGAGGAAAATCCTCCTGCACGCAAGCTTCGATTGCACCATTGTCCCCTTACATGTTTTCCTTGAGTCACAAAGCAGTGAACTCCTGCATGCAGGCTTCGACAGGGAATTGGCTCTTCATGCAAACCTTTGTTTGAGAAATGGCCTCTTGTATGCTTTCTTGGAGTCACAAAGTAGTGACCTCCTGCATGCAGGCTTCGACAGGGCATTGGCTATGATTACACTAGCTTCGACTGGATAACATTTCCCTTTGAAATAGTTTGCTTCAATTACACCCTTGAAAACCTTCAACACACATGGTTGGTGCCCCCTTCAAAGGACATGTATTGGTGGATTTGAAGGGCATACATGGGGGACCCTTTCGAAGGATATACCTTACAAGCCCATTCGAAGAATTTCATTTGATCCTGTCGAAGGACAGACACATAGTCAATTCGAAGGACACATTTGGCCCTTTCAAAGATATATACATGACACATTCAAAGGACATGTCTGGGTGTCCCATTCGAAGGACATGTTTGATGGCCCATTCAAAGGAATTGCAAGACATACCTTAAGGCATGTTTTGGTGACCCATTCAAGGGGGCACACATTTGGCTCCTTCGAAGGATGCACAAAAAGAGCCCATTCGAAAGACACTTGTTGGGTGAAAATCAAATAATGTTGCTGGAAGAGGGATCTGGTCGAAGGTGGTCAAAACGAAAGATGAAATATTTAAAAGATGCTTGCTACCAAGTTCAGGCCTGATACACTAGCCATAACGCTCCAAAACTGCTGCACAACAGTTCTAAAATACTGCCCCATTCTTGCACCAAAATGGCATACAAACACTGTCCCTCGAAAGCTACAAAAAACAATTTACTCAATTTGTTCAAATTTTTTTGTTTTCCCTCCTAAATCTCAGCCAGCTTCGCCTATAAATAAGAGGCTCTGTAACATCTAAAAGGGGCTGGACAACACATCCATAGAACTTTGGGGCGTGGAGAAAAAATCATCAAACTATCAAGTTATCAAACACTCTCAAACACAAACATATATTCAAACCCAGAGTCAAACGAAACAATACACTTGTTTTTTTCCCTTCGAATCCAAAACCCAGTGAAACACCAACTCAACACTTGTTTCTTCTTTCAAATCTAACACTAGAAACATTACCTTTGTTTCTTTCCTTCGAATCCAAGGACACTCAGGGCATTCACTCAAGGTCTAGCACACACATTCCAATGTCAAGCAAGGTAAGTCCCCTTAGACCTTAGGCTTTTCGTTTCAAAACACGTACATAACATTTTTCTTCTTTTCGTTTCCACCTTTTCAGTTTGTTTTCATTGATACTCTTATGACTTATTTTCTTTGTTTATTAAACATGCTTTAAGAACTAACCTGGCCATGAGACAATACTAGCATGGCCTCAGGCCATGTTGCTATTAAAATCCCAAACAAAGGTAAACCAGAGGAAGGAGGTGTGATTCGAAGCTTTGGGCTTGCCCTGGCTGCTTCATAGTTGCAAGCAGAACAAAGAGCGTGGCCTTAGGCTTCACCACAAACAGACTTCGAGGCCATTTGAAGGAGCGAAAAAGGGAGAAATGAAAGTTGTCCACACTGACTGCCAAGCCCAATCGAAGAAGGCATCAAGGAGCTTGGGGTGAAGAGTGCACCTCATGCTGATTCCAAGCCCCAATCGAAGGAAGCAGAAAGGCAGAATTGAATGCTGCATCTCATGCTTCAGGCTAAGCCCAAATCGAAAGGCGCGTCCTCACTACTTCCAGGCTAAATCGAAGGAAGCCAGGAAGGGATGAATCGAAGGGTGTTTCTGCCTAGATCGAAAAGCCCATTTTGCTTTATTTTATTTTGTCTTTATAGTTTCTTGCTATTCAATATGGTTGTAATAATGTAGGATTTATTTTCTGCATTTTTATTGCTTTTGTACAAATGTTAGTAATTAAGATGTATGGCAAGATAAAAAAACCAACAAGTAGATCACCCTAATCAAAGACTAAATGCATGCAAATCAAACAAATTATTCACACACATGCACCCTTAGGGTAATATCACTTTTTGCCTCGGAAAAATAGTCATATCCCTCGAATATGGGCGTTTTAGCAAAGACCCTCGATAAAAGATCGTAGTCCCTCGATGTCCCTCAATGTTGCCTTCGGTAAACGATCTAGTACCTAAACGAAAATTGCTAAAATGTCTTATAGGTCGCCTTTTGTGACTATACAAACAATCCACGCACGTCGTTTCACATCTAACGGTGGGGCTTCTTACCAAATCAATGGTAAGATAGAAACATCTAAAGGAGGAGGAAAAGAACACTAGACCTTTTGAATAGGTAGGACGCTCATAGTTGCTCTCTTGCTCACAACAAAAACATTTTATACACCAACATTTTCATTTTAAACATTTTCAAAAGACAAAGCTCTCTGTTCGCATTCTTATAGAAACGAGAATCATTACAAAGAAACTTTTCAAAATCACTTTCAAAAACACATTCCACAAACACCTCTTTGAACTATTTTCAAAACCAACACTTTGTACACGTTCTTATAGAAACGAGAATTATTACAAAGACGTTTTCAAAATACTTTCAAAACCCACACCACAAGCACATTTTCAAACAAAAGCAAGTGATCTAGCAAGCAACTAAGAGCCCGTAGAGAACTACGAATGAAAAGGGTGATAATACCTTCCCTTTTCATGACCTACCCCCCCCCCCCCGAACTCAAGAAATAATCTCGAAAGGTCTTTCCTATTCTTTTCAACCTTTCCTTATTGGATAAAAGAAAAGCCGGTGGCGACTCTTGTTATCCGCAATAATTACGATCAAACACAAAACACCCAAGTTAGTTCTCCCACGTATTACACCATGTCTGGCTAAATTTTAAAGGTTAGAATGTAAGGATCATAGTTAAAGTGATATTCACATAACGTGTCTGTAGAAATACATAATGGTCTATTTTGGTTTTTAACACAAGTTTTCTGCACTTTATTTTTGTTGGGTAAGATCGAAAGCCGTCCAACCTTTAGTTAAAATTGGGTAGTCTTAGTTGTTCAAAGGAAGCGAAAGCGCTTTGTTCAATAAAGTAGGAATCTTTTAACACTTTTAGAAAAACGATTTCAAAACTCTTTTCGGACGCGTTTGCGGGTTTAAAGGTCTAGTCTTCTTTTGGTTAGAAGTTACAAGTCAAAATTACTTTTCAACTAAGTCAAGAAACTATATTTCTTAAAAATAGATTTATTACTTTAACGCAATGCGCGCCTTTTTATAAGTGACAATAAGAGGGTTGATTAAAGAATAAACTCGGTTCTGAATACGCGAAAGCGACAATTCCTGTTAAATTAGTTCTTTTCATGAGTAGAAAATATTGCCCTATAAGTAGTTCTATTTAGAAGCATCGGAATATCTCAGACTGTGTGTATTACATTCAAGCCTGTTGTTTTTATCTAAATTTATATTTTCATACTTTACTTATATTGTGCAATCATAAACCCCTGAATTGTTTTACCTTAGATAAACATTGTAACAATAGAAATCTATAGATTGACGTTTGGTCTCTGTGTAATCGATAATCTTTTATATTACTCTGACGCGTTTCGTATACTTACGAAAACCACGCATCAGGCATATGTTCAAAATATAAGCTGCAATCGAAACAACTTCACCGGATAAGGATTTTGGCAAATTCTTTTGCTTCAGCAGGCATCTCGCCATATCTAATATGCTTCTATTACTTCTTTCTATAATTCCATTATGTTGAGGCGTATAAGGAGAAGTTACCTCGTGATGGACACCATGTTCTACATAGAAATTGTCAAACATCTTTGATGTGTATTCGCCACCTCCATTTGTATGCAGAACTTTGATCCTCTTACCACTCTGGTTTTCGACAAGTATCTTGAATCTCTTAAATTTTCGAATACTTCTTCCTTTCTCTTGATCATATAGACCTATAACTTTCTATTGAACTCATCGACAAACAGAAAAATATATATTTGTGTCCACCAATGGTATGTTCTTCGAATGGACCACATACATCTGAATGTACCACTTCGAGTATGCAAGATGATCTCATTGGCATATTCAAAATGAACGACTCTTTGGATTTCTTTCTGACTAAACAACCTTCACAGAGTTTGTCGGGCATCCCATGACATGGGATACCAGTTACCATATCTTGAGTAATCAGCAGATTCAGTGATCGAAAATTCAAATGTCCAAGTCTCAAATGCCACAACCAACTATCCTTGTGGTTGACAACAGTTTTTAGACATTTAACTACATTTGAACTGATCATGGTCTTAAATGCCCTGTTCTTCGATAGAGGAGATTTCAAGACCAAATTATTCTTGGTGTCGAACAATTTTAAAGCCTCGTCTTTCATAACAACTGAGAAACATTTTTAGACAAGTTGTCCAACACTTAGCAGGTTACACTTTATTTCTAGTATATAGAGCATATCTTTGATCATATATTTCCCTACATTACTCATTTGAAAAACTATATTTCTAGTAGCTTCTGCTTGCAACGAACTATTATCAACAAGTTTTATCTTGCTCTTCTTCGACTCGTCGAAATCTACCAACCACGCATTTTGACCAGTCATGTGATTCGAACAGCTTGAGTTAAGGAACCAGATATTGGATTCAACATGGTTTTCTATAACTGCAACCATAACCACCATACCTTCAGAATCATCTAAATCTTGGTGTGCAAGGTTCGCTCGTTCGTCTTTTCCTATCGATCCCTTGTCTTTCTTGTACCAATAATTCTTGGTGAAGCGACCCTATTTTTCAGTTATAACACTGCACACCTTTTTTATCTTCTTTGTCATTTTTATAGTTTCCTCCTCCTCTTTTCAAGGATACATAAGCCATATCGCCGACTTTATTCTTGTGGGAATTCGACCAAGACTTCTTGCCCCGAGTCTTGTTGAACTTGCCTTTGAATTTGTTGGAATCACTGTTCTTTTTTCATGACTGAGCCTGCAGAGCTTGTATTGAGTCTTGAACTTGTTTCTTTTCGACAATTCTAATCACATGCGCTTCCAAGAAACCAACCAAATATTCCATTTTTAAAGTTTCAAGTTGATTGAATTCTTGAATAGCTACGATGACGCGATCAAAGTGAGAGGTCAATGTTCGCATTACCTTCTCAACTATCATTTTATCAATTATGGTTTCACCACAATCCTTCATGAGATGGACGGGTTTCTGAACCTTCGACACATATTCTGCATCTTTTTCGTCTTCTCCCATCGACAACAATTCATATTGTCGATGCAAGGTCTGCAACTTGACAACCTTGACTTTCTCACCTCCTTCGTAGTACTTGACAAGAATATCCCATGCCTCCTTCGCCGATTTAACATGAGAAATCATGTCGAAATTCTCAGTATCGACCGCCGTTTGAATGAAATACGTAGCCTTGCAATTCTTCTTCTTGGCTTTGTTGTGGGCAGTTTTCTATGCGACGGTTGCATCTGCAGCCATCGTAGGAACGCCATTAGTAATCAATTCTAGGGTTTCATGAAAGGAAAACAGAAATTGTATTTCTTTTCTCCATCGAATCTAATTTGTGCTGTCAAGAATTGGAAGAGAATTCAAAATGTTATTGTTACCATTCATCTTCGCTGCGAGATTGATTCTTGAAAACACGATCAAAAATCTAACCGGAGCTCTAGATATCAATTTGTTAGTACGTGAAGCACTTTTAGAGAGGAGAGAAAAAATGAATAATAAAAATAAATAAAGATTATATTATTCACTTGAATTATATAGTACAAAATAAAGATACACACTATAACTATTTATATACTACTCTAATTGAGTTTGAACTTACACAATTTAAATTATATTTAAAATATTAAATTTAATTATATTAAATTTAATTAAATCAAATTTAATATTTTAACGATTTAAACATCAAAATATTAAAATGATATCTCGACACGTATTTTAAATATACACATTGAAAATCAATATTTAGATGTTTGAAACATCATTTCTCATTGTTTCTGGTTTTAATTTCTTTTATGGAGTGGAATACTATGTAATCATGACTATTTACTTGTTAGGTCATTCCGTAAATGAAAGACCTATATTGTATATGATGACAAATTCTTTTCCGATACACATGGCTTCAATTCAACACTGTACAATCACCGCAATATATGCTTACACAGGACAATATATGTGCTATTCCAATGGCCACAGCTACAAAAGATAGACACAAACCATATAAATAGTTTACACAGTATTTGCTTTCTTCTATTTTAAGCATAGGTTGCTTATAATGAGATAAAACAAAGCCCTCATTTCACATGCATGTATAAGAAAAAAATTCTCTCTCCTTTAATTATATACACTATTTTTTTTAATATTTTATTATTATTATTATCATTTTTCTAATCATGCTTCTATATGTGGTTGTGTAGTTGAACATTTCAAAAATATGTCCTATCAACATTGACATTATTAATGATTGATTTTGTTTAACCAATTCCTTGACATTATGAGCAATGATGATAGAGTTGAGCTTGCAATGATCCTATGAAAGTAAGGTCAATGAACCCTTATGGTTTTTCGTTCAAAATCACCATCTCCTACGTATAGATTTATTAAGAACAACTATTTGCACCTCCATGCAAATCTAACACAGTCAACCGGAACATTGGCATGCCAAATTTGACTACCTTATATTTTAGAGATTTAACAATGAGTTATTGTTTAATTGCATTAATCATGTCATCCTTTGTGTGAAACTTCATTTTTAGAGTAAGTGTTCTTATTGGAGAATATGATTGTGAAATTGATACGTTCAATATGCAACAATATTCATCACATTTATCAACATACCCCAAGTTTAAGGTGGGGGAAAATGTGTTAATCCGAGTAAGAAAGAGACAAAGGTAAAAAAATTTAGGATTGTATTCTTAGAATTTAGGAAAATCAATGGAGATATTTAGAGATATCAAAACAGATTTGATATACGGTACATGTTTATTTTATCCATACTTTTTTATAAGGCGGATTAAGATTTTAGTCTTACATCTTCTAATATGTTTGTCTTGTCCTACTCTATTTTTTGCGAGCTTTCAGTGACGCAGATATCAACATAAAATTTTACTAAAGTGAATTTTTATTTAACCAACTCAAAAAATTGAGTAAGGTTACCTTCGGTGTAAAATGTTTTAGAAATAACAAAAACTTGTATTATTTAATAAAATAATTAAATATGTTAAAATAAAATGAAATCTTGTGATTCGTTGAAGGTACAATATTTAACTTTTTGTAATGGATAGAGAAATTATCCTCCTTTATCAATTTTAGACTTTAAAAGGGCAATGCTCACACACTCGCTCATGGGCCCGCCTCACCTTCATTTTTTGCTGGACGGATCAAAGCTTTAGACTTATAACTTAAACTATATTTGTTTTGTCCTGCCCTGTTTTTTGTGAGTTTTTGAGGAACAGATATAATTTAATGGTCATGCTCATTTGCCATCTATAAAGATAACTATGAAAATTGGAAAACACGCATTGGGTTCTTGTGATTCATATGTATTGAGAGTTTGAGAAATAGAGAAACACTTTAATAAAAAAAGATGTTTATTCTTAAGAATTTAGGAAATTATTTTCTTGTAATTTATTTGTAGTCTTTTATAATAAGTTTTGAATGTACAGTGAATCATAGAGTTGTTCTCTTTCTATAGTAGATCAACTTTATCAAACTAGATAAATAATTTTTTAAAAATTCTTGTATTTTATCTTCTTTTGTCTTGCAATGGTAGCTAAATTGATTAAATGCTATTTTTGTCGCTTGAGGTTATTTATTTAAGTTGTCATAATTCTTTGTCTTGCATGTCTTTACTCTTGACTAATGTAATATTAAAGGATAAATTTCAATAAAAATTTGATGTAATTGAACATTTCAATTTCACAACAAAATTTGATGTAATAGTAAAATGGATCTGACAAGTTTTATATTCTTAGGTAGAAAAAGAGTGGAGTAAAAGAGTACTTTTGTAGAGACATCTTAGTTATGTTAGAATAATAATGCAAGTGTGAGTAAGTGGGGAAATAGTCTCACATTGAATAGGAATATGAAGACTTAAACATATATATGTGGAAGAACCCACTTACCTATCACCTTAAAGTTTTAGGTAGACAAGTGGTGTGTCTCTTATAAAAGTGCCTAGTCGTACACTGTGTACCAATGCTCTATAGTGAACTCCCCTAACAAATGGTATCAGAGCCAGGTTCGAGAAAGGGACCGACTTAGTATCGAAATGCCCAAGAAGAGGTGTCGCGTATCAATGCTCCCTAATGAACCCCCAACAAATTATTGGTAATCGCACAATGACATTAGATTGTAGGAGCACAGATTTAAACCTTTAACGTCCACTTATTTATTTTTTAAAAGGTGAAATTCTAATAATTAGACTACTAAACTAAAAAAATAAAATAATTTTTTAGCATGTTTGGATTGGATTTTGAAATATTCAAAATCAATTCTAGGGTTGTAGAATTGATTCTGGATGATTTTGAGATGTTTGTTTTTATCAAAAGTATAGTTGATTCTACCTTCAGAATTGATTCTAGTTGAAGCTAGAATTTGTAGCTTCTACATTCATAATTGATTCTGGATTATTTTTACACTTAAACTTATTGTTCAAATCAATTTTATATAAATATATCCAAACATAAATCGATTATGCTAAACTTAATTATGTTAAAATCAATTCTACCAAACTCAACTCTACTAGAATCAATTATGTTCACCGTTAGGGGCAGATCCAGACCATATATTTTGATGTTGCTAAATATAGAAGAAATTATAAATTAAATTATATTAAAAATAAGAAATAATATTTTTAAAGCAATACATTTATAATGAAAATCGTCTACCAAATATGATGGATTAGAAAATATAAAAGTGAGAGAGAAATTTGAGAGGTGGTGACAGCGTTTTAAATACCAGATTGAATCGTCTAGTCGAACCAGGAGTTCATCGGTCTAATTTGATAGTTGGATCGGATAAGCTATTAAACCAGTGAGAGTCAGCCAGAATTGACCAAAATAGATAAAAATTGACGAATCAACAATTTTAGAAAAACAATAGATTAAATGCATGTTTATTTCCTCAAACAAAACGATGTTGTTTTAATAATTTTAAAAAATTAAAATTAAAATAAAATTTAAGTAGACTTTGTTTAAAACTTATTTGAAACAACTTTGTCTCTTAAAATTTAAATTTATTCACTACTACAAAATGCGTAAACAACAATGCCATGGTCACCACGGTTCTTTCCTACACTATGGTGACATCTCTAAACTCAGGTGCTCCCATATTATTTTTATTTTTTGATTTATAATTAATTGTAACTAACAATAGTTGATGAGCAAACTGTGGTGAAATCGTCAACCTTTCATGAATTCGATCCTCGGCACCATAATATATATTATTCCATTAATATTAAGGTGCGCCTTTTCTTTTTTATTTATTTTTAAATAAAAAACTTAAAGGGTTATGTCTACGGAAGGTTCGTTCCACCGTTGTGATATAGTTTGTTTTTTATTTAAAATTTTTAATTATAAATTAAGCTCTAACACTTCTTTATGAAATTTCACTATAAAAGTAATATATCATAACAACTTTTGGTTTTGGCCGAGGTGGTATCTTTATAATATTATACACTACAAGTTAGCTTGTCTCTTCAGTGTCCTTTTTTTTATTGAAAAAATAAACTAGACAAAACAATACACGATTTCAACCCTAAACAATAACATTCAATATTGTGAAACAATACACGATTTCAACCAAAACACCATCGTTCATCCTACCTTGTCTCTTCAATATCCGCTCTTCACTGTATATTTGTCATTTTCGTCATCATCATCAAGGTTGACAAGACCATCACGATCGTGACGTCAAGAAAGAAGAGTAAACCAACCAAGTTGTCACCGTTGAAAAGGAAGACACAACAACAATAACAATTTCGTTGTCGTAAGGAAGGAAGATGATAAGTGAAAATTGTAGCTATTTTTGTATATATTTTTTGTTGCACTTATCGATTTTTTGTTGTTAATATCGTTGATTAATTCCCTGTTTTTTGTATGATTATGTATAAATTATATTTAATCGAGTTTTTGTGTATTTGTGTACTGTTTGATAGTTTTCCATTCATTTTATAGGTATTTATGCATATTTGAAGCATGAGCAATAAAGTGTCGAAGACACGGCTTCAAACGTGCGATTTCGAACAACTCGTTAACGAATAAGGCTCAAAATCAAAGAATAAGAAATCATCAATTTGGTTGATATTTAGGCATTGTTAGATAGATAATTGAATAAGCTTTCCAACACTTTGAACCAGGCGTAAATTTGTGTTACGGTTCTCAAGTTAAGGCGAAAGCAAAAAGCTGATTTTTTTTCCTGATGACAGTAGAGCGTGCTTAGCGGTATTTTTCCGCTTATCATGGTCCCCTGGATAGAATTACGATAAAAGGGATAAAAAAACATTTTTTAGGTTATGTTTTGGGGTATTTGTTCTCAACTCATCAAACCTTCATTTTTGGTAGAGAGAGCTTAGAAAACAACTTCAGAGCTTACATACGAATGATCTGGGGTGGATTGATCATTAACCGGTGCTGACAAACCGAGAGATTTTTGGTTTATTTCTCTTCCTCTTTGCGTCTTTCTCTTTGGTTGGGTTCTGTATATTATTTTACTTTGAACTCATGTATATTTGTTTCCCATGGCGTTATATCTAATTTTCTTTACAAATCTGTGTCGATTGTTATCTTAGATTTTTGCTCTGTGCTCGGGGTTTGGATTGTTATAAGTATATACTGCTCAAATCTTTATCTAGGATGATTATCTATTAGTTTCTGGATTCTAGAGATATATTTAGAGCTAAAAATCTTTATGGGTGTTGAAGCTTAATGCTTCCGTGTTGGTTGTGTCGGTTGAGAGATTATTGATACGAATAATATGGATGTCTACTGTGTTATTGAGGTTGGCTGAGAGATCGTCGCCGAGATGATATAATAGTTCTCTCTACTTTGGGTTAGAAATAACTTAGAGAGTGAGCGATGCTAGATGACTCTGAGGATTATTGTAGGTTAAGTGTAACTGGTCGATAAGTTTAATTTTGTGAGAAGTAGATTATATGCATGCTTGATAAGTTTCTTATCTCTAGAGAATGAATTCTTTCCCGTTCATATTTACTTTTATGTTTTTATGTTTTACCAATTCAAACCAAACTCATTAACGAGAGAATTGTCGAATGGTATTTCAATTCACCAATCTCTATGGACACGATACGATATAACATATATCACCCGGTAAATTAATAACTTACTTTTTGCTTGCCGCTCTACCGCAGCAAAAAAATTACGCCATTGCCGGGGATTGGTGTTTATTATTTTGCATTGTGATAGTTTCTTTGTTTTTGAGTTTTATAATTAATGTATCTGTTGTATAGAAATTGTACATTGACTTGTATATGATACTTGTGCATATATGTGTTTTTCTTTGTTTTCATGTATTGTTGTGAATTATCTCGTTTCTGTAACGTTTGTTGCGTGGATGTGAGGACACTTTCTTTAGGTTTGCACAGTGTGAAAATACCATGGCATGACAAGAGAAGATTACTAGCTCGCACAATAAAAGGGTCGAGCTTACGACGTAAAACAAGCATGCTTGTTTGTATTCGTTTTATATATGTGTTGACTTGTATTTTAAACAAGTTGAAGTAGGACTTGTTTTAAATTCTCAAATTTTCACTCTTCAACTTGTTAATTCACTTTCACCCGTTAGTTTTGTTATTTCAATTTGTGTTTTTCCGCAAGCCTGTCGTGTTTAGCTTATGAAAGTGTGTTTGTTAATGTTTTAAATATTGTAATTATTGTAAATTGAGCATGTGGGGTGATTGTGGAGCTGCATAGCAGCTGCACTAGATGTTGTTATCATGTTTCTGCATCTGGTGTAGCGCGCTAAGCGCGCTCTGTTGTGCAGAACCAGTGAACTCTTTTTAATTTTTCACTTGGTTTTCCTTTTTCCCACTTCCACCTAGGCTTTAAATGATAAATAACATTAATATTTTTAATGATTTCTTTTGTGTTTTGGACTCAAATTTTGGCTCGATAGCTTGAGGTCGCTTTTGGTGATTTTCCAAGTTTGAGTGTTTTAACTTGCGAATGCATGGTAATGATTTTGTTAAATTTTTGTACACGTTCGAGGTATGTGTTTATCGCTTTCTATACTTTAGCATATTCGTGATACTTAGAATTTTTACAATTTTTATGCCATCCATTCTTTTGTGTACTTGTTCATTTGTGAACCACTTTAGTTTCTACCCTTTTTGTGAGGTAGCTTTCCATTGTTTATATATGTTGGAGACTACAATCATTGTTTTAACTAGATTTTATTATGCTTAATCTTTTGTTGGTGTTGGTTGTACGAAAGCATGGAAATGATCAAAGTAATTTTTGTTCCATTTTGAGCACAACTACCTTGGCCAAATAGTCAATTCACCTTGTTAGTGTATGATCATTAGTGACCCCTTCGAGCTTTTTGTCGATATCCATGATGTATTTGCTAAATACTTGTCTATAAGTGTTTAGTTTCCCTTTTTGCATGAATGTTGATTCATTTTTTTCTTGAACCCTCAACCATTGTTTTGGTTTGAATTTTTACCTTACCTTAGAAAGTTGGGAGTATTCACTTTAATGTATGGTTGAATTCAAGTTGGGGAGAAAAATGATTGTGTATTTATTGGTTGATTGCTATGAGACTGAGAAAGAAATAAAAAGAAGAAGAAAAAATGTATAAAAGAAGTGAAAAAGAAAGAAGAAAAAAAGAAAGAAAGAAAAAGAAAGAAAAAAATTGAAAAAAAGTTTTGAAAAACAAAAACAAAAAGAGTATGGAATAATGTTGTGTTAATAAGTGATGTGTGTTTTGTGTAACACTTGGGATGAAGAAGAAGTTTGATTGAAATTCTATTGTTTGAAACTTTGGTGATATGATCACTCGCTTAGGTTTAGGTAAGTTTTTGTTTCGATTAGCCTAGGAATTATCCCTTGTTTGTTCACCCGACCACGCTACAACCTTGAAAAGCCCTTGAGATTCTTACTTTTATATTTTCAATGTAAATTTTTGGATGAATGCATAATTTAGTTTATTGTTTGCAAGATTGTTGGATGAGTGAAAATACCTCATTTTTGTGTGTTTTGTATCTACCGATGATTGTGTTTGCTAGGTGTGATTCATTTGTGAACTAGTATTGTTTTAGAATGTTTGGTATAATTTTTGTATTTAGTATTTGTTTCATGTTTATGTTATCGTCGTAGTTTAGTGGTAAGTATGTTTCATCGTGTGTACCATTTTTCACTTGAACCATTTCATTTTTTTTCCGTTTTCAAAACTTGTTGATTTATTTTGGTTGATTACTTTTGGTTCTTTGATTTGTTTGACTTTGTTTTAGGATAAACAAGTTCAAGTTGGAGAGAGTTTGATAAGTGCAAATTATAGATATTTTTGTATATACTTCTTGTTGCACTTGTTGAATTTTTGTTGATAATATCGTTGAATCATTCCCCTCTTTTTGTATAATTATGTATAAATTGTATTTAATCTAGTTTTTGTGTATTTGTGTACCGTTTAATAGTTTTCCATTTATTTTATAGGTATTGATGCGTATTTGGAGCATGAGCAATAAAGTGTCGAAGACAAGGCTCAAAATCAAAGAATAAGAAATCATCAATTTGGTTGATATTTAGACATTGTTAGATAGATAATTGAATAAGATTTCCAATGCTTCGAACCGGGCGTAAATCGGAGTTACGGTTCTCAAGTTATGGCGAAAGCAAAAAGCTGATTTTTTTTCTCATGATAGTAGAGCGCGCTTAGCGGATTTTTCCGCTTAGCACGGTCCCCTGGACAAAATTACGTTAAAAGAGACAAAAAACATATTTTTAGGTTATGTTTTTGGGTATTTATTCCCAACTCATCAAACCTTCATTTTTAGTAGAGAGAGCTTAGAAAACAACTTCGGAGCTTGCATACGGATGATCCGGGTGGATTGATCATTAATCGACGCTGATAAACCGAGAGATTTTTGGTTCATTTCTCTTCCTCTTTGTGTAATTCTCTTTGTTTGGGTTTTGTATAAGATTTGACTTTGAACTCATGTATATTTGTTGCCCATGGCTTTATATTTAATTTGTTTTACAAATCTGTGTCAATTGTTATCTTAGATTCTTACTTTGTGCTCGGAGTTTGGGTTGTTATAGATATATACTGTTCAAATCTTTATCTAGGATGATTATTTGTTAGTTTCTGGATTCTAGATATAGATTTAGATCTAACAATCTTTATGGGTGTCGAAGCTTAATGCTTCTGTATTGGTTGTGTCGGTTGAGAGATCGTCGATACGAGTAATATGGATGTCTGATGTGTTGTTGAAGTAGGCTAAGAGATCATCATCGAGATGATATAGTAGTTCTCTCTACTTTGGTTTAGAAATAACTTAGATAGTGAGATATGCTAGATGACTCTGAGGAGTATGATAGGTTAAGTGTAACTGGTCGATAAGTTTAAGTTTGTGAGAAGTAGATTATATGCATGCTTGATAAGTTTCTTCTTTCTAGAGAATGAATTCTTTCTTGTTCATATTACTTTTATGTTTTTATGTTTTACCAATTCAAACCAAACTCATTAATGAGAGAATTGTCGAATGGCATTTTAATTCATCAATCTCTATGGACACGATATGATATAACCTTATCACCCGGTAAATTAATAACTTACTTTTTGCTTACCTCTCTACCGCAACAATAGAAGACAACACCAACACCAACATCACGATC
Organism: Vicia faba; assembly: GCA_948472305.1. Taxonomy (NCBI): domain Eukaryota; kingdom Viridiplantae; phylum Streptophyta; class Magnoliopsida; order Fabales; family Fabaceae; genus Vicia; species Vicia faba. The sequence continues at coordinate 1,620,430,857 of OX451737.1, read as the reverse complement.
ATTTACTTAGTCGTCACATTTAGGGTACATAAATATTTTCCCCATGCATCTACAACAAACTTCATTTTCCATTATTGTGGTTCTTGTTTTTCATATTGTTGTTGTTGTTTTTAAACGTAGATGTCGACCTTGTCGAGTTCTTCATCAAATACTAGTGAAGAACATCAAACAAATGAGTGTTGTGCGAGTGAAACTCAAACAAATGATACTCAATCAAAAAGATCACAAAGAGGTGTCACAATGATGCCCCAATTCACATCAGTCTTCAACTCATCAGGTGAAAAAACTATGATCAAATTTTATTCGTTCTACAGAGTAGTTGATTGTGAACATTACTTTACTTTTAAGAGTTATGTTGCGTTCCTTGGACGGAGCAAAGTAAGTATATTGATAGATGATTGAAAACAAGTGGATGAGAAATTCAAAGAAAGCATATGGATAGACGTTAAGGTATTACATACTATAATTTTTATATATTAGATATCACTACCTCTAAGTTCTAATACATTGATTTAAATGTAGTTGAATTTCGAATTTACCGATGACTCAAAGTTGAAAAAAAGTGGATCTCTTATGTCGGTGCTCGTTGGAGGGGATTTAAGTCACATCTCACGACTGACTACATTAGGAAGCCTAAGAACGGGCTTAATCTTTCTTGGAAAATATATAGTTTTATATCGAAGAAGCAATAGAAGAAGTTTGCAAAGATACGTCGTTCTAAGGAATTCAAGGTTTATACTAGTCTTATTTAACCGATAATATTATGCTAATGAGTTATAGATACAAATCATATATATTATTCACTATGTTAATAACAGCTTAAAAGCGAAGTAGGAATACGAAACAAGGAAAAGAATATGTACCCCCATAGATTGTCTCGCGGGGGTTACAGGAAACTTGAGAAAAGAATCATGCTTGAAAAACAACCACAAACAGGAGATGTTCACATCTCATCCCCACTGCCAAGACATGAGAAATGGAAGAGGGATCGATTAAGACCAAATGGAGAGTACACCTCTGAGGCAACAAGAGTAGTTTCCAATAAAATTATAAGTATGATTTGTTTGGCTTATGTTATTTGTTATTTAAATGTGTTGGTAACAATATATGTAAGTTATTCATGTTGTGTAGGATAAGTTGGTTGAGGTGACTCTGAAGGTGCATTTGTTCCAGAAGCACGACATGAGCATGGTGGGTGTGTCCATGGTGTGGGAGAAGGTTTCAGCTTAAGGTTATTCTTTGGGTCTAAAGAAAATGACTGAAATCTCGGAATTGAACGCACAAAAACAAAAGATTGAAAATTTTGAGAAGCAATTAGAAGAACAAAGGAGACTGTTAGACAAGGAGAGGGAAAAAGGGAGAAAGGTATGGAAAGGTTTTAAGAGTTATATTCGGTATTGTAATACGATGGGAGAACTGACTTTTGGGTTTTGCATTTTATCGCAAATATTGCGGATAACAAGAGTCGCCACCATTTTTCTTTTATCCAATAAAGGAAAGGGTGAAAAGAACAAGAAAGACCTTTTAAAAAAATTTTGAGTAAGGGGGGTAGGTTATGAAAATGGAATGTGTTAGCACCCTTTTCATCTGTAGTTTTCTATGGGCTCTTAATCGCTATCTCACTTTTGAAATGCTTTATATTTGTGTATGTTTGAAAATATTTTGAAAATGCCTAAGTGCGGCAATTTTGTAATGATTCTCGTATCGTTGAGAATATATACAAAATGTTTGTTTTGAAAATATTTGTGAAAGAAAGTGTTGTTTTTGTGAAAAGATGTTTTGTTTTGAAAAGTTTATGAGCAAGCGACTACGAGCGATCTAGCTACTCAAAGGAGTCTTTGTTCTTTTCCTCCTTCTTTAGATAGTGATACCCTGCCTATAGTTAGTAAGAAGCCCTATCATTGGACGTGAGGGGCAGGCGTGGGTCATCGTACAGTCATAGAAGGTAACTTGTAGGATGCTTTAGCAATTTTCGTAAGGGACTAAGATCGTTTATCAAAGGCAGCATCGAAAGGTCATCGAGGGACTACGATCTTTTAACTGAGGGTTTTGCTAAAGCATCCCACGTTCGAGGGACATGACTGTTTAAATCCGAGGCAACAAGTGAGGGTCACTGTTGGCTCTTAAATTCGACACCCTTTTTTCATTAATATCAGCCATTAAAGCTGAAGGATGTTTTCGATCAGCTGGGTCTGTCGAAATGCCCATCGAAAGATGACACTGTACTTAGAAGATTTCTTCCAAGGGAGAAGTTGGTTGCCTTCGACGTCAAAGGTGTCTCTCGTCGAAGATGCTTCTCGACGAAGGTGTTCGATGGTTCAGAGTGGAACGGTTTTAAATTCAAGCATTTGGAGGGAAAACGGTTTCCAGCGGTTACCAAGTGCAACGTGCAGAGATCTGGAGCGTCGAACGTTGAGAACGTGCCAAGTGGAATCATCTCGAAGCAGTGTAACTGCCCGACGGTTACTTGGGATGTTTTAGTATAAATAGTAGTAGTTCACGCAGTTTCTCGCGTGTGTTCACAATTATATACAAAGTCACTCATATAGATTCGAGTACCCAGCGTGTGAGAAAGAATTGTTGAGAATGTATGTGTGAAACACCACTTTTATTAATCAAAGTCATTTACTTTTCCAGAAACTTTACTTGCTTTCTTCTTTACTTTCCCTGTCGAAGTCCTTTACTTCAAGCCTTCATTTATTTTACCAAGCCTATTTCTTCATGCAATTTACTTAAAGCCTCTTTATTTTATTGTCGTTTAACCATTATCCAATTTAATCAAAACCTCAAAATCAACCTATGTCTTAGGATCAATCTGATCGATCCCGCGAGTAACCAAATAAATAACCATTTGGAGGATCAGCGGTTGTTTACCAATACCCACGGTAAACAAATTGGCACACCCGGTGGGACTGTGTGTTGATTTTTGAAGTTTAACCTTTTAAACATAATCTCATCTTTTTCGAGGAGTGTTGTATGTTATTAAGAAGTGGTAGAATATACACTAACGATAACAATACTGCTAGAAGAAGGGAAGAGATGGCGAATCTGCCAAACAATAACGAGATCCCACAAACAAATGTGGGAGCAACGGTTATCCCGACCGTAAGTGAAGCGATAACCGCTGGTTTAACACCAGCAGTAACAGTCACAGCAACGGGGCCATTACCTCCGTTCACAGGCCCCAGAGTGCCTTTGGGAACTCCCCCACCAAGGGGAAATTTAGGCACAAGGCCTTTTGTTCCCCCAGGATTTATGACAGGCGGTCATAATCGAGAACCACTCTATGGCATGTCAACTTCTGACTTGGCTAGCCTGACGAATGCTGCGTCCACTTTTTCAGACCCTTTAGTGAGTGCCTCTTCGCCACTCCAAGGTTCTGGAGTAGGTATGGGGAATAGAAATAGGACCCAACTCTTAGGAGGAACGTCCCAAGTAGCACATGGCCTTACGAATGCCTCGACAGCAGTCTTGAGGCAACAAATGGACGAAAGCAACCATGATATGGTGCAAATGTTGGCACAAACTTTAAGTACAGTGCTGAACCCTCTAATACGAAACACTACTCAATCGAATCAGCAGATGACGGTGCAAATGACGCGTTTGGCTGATTTCTTTGGAGTACCCCAACCTATTCGACAGCCCCAAAGGGCGCAAATAAGGGGAAACCAGGGTGTGTCCTTAGAGGAAGAGACCACTATCAACCAGGTCCAACAGCCTGTCGAAGAAAACCTTAGGGTACGATTGGAGCAACCTGTCGAGGAACCTAGGGTAATAACCCCAGAGGTAAGGTTAGTTAACAGAAACCAAAATGCTGACGAAGTAGTTCAGCATATCCAATACCAAAACATGGGTTTGGAAAATAATCTGGCAACCATGATCGAAAGGATCATGACTCAAAATGGGATGAACATGGGCTTTCGAAGGCCCAACTTCACATCCCCGTTGTCAGAATACGTGTTACAAACAGATTTACCTCCTAGATGTAAAGTCCCCAAATTCACTAAGTTCTCTGGGGACACGACAGAATCTACTGTCGAACATGTGGCGAGATACTTGATCGAAGCAGGAGATATTTCGAATAACGAAAACCTGAGGATTAAGTACTTCCCAAGTTCTTTAACAAAGAACGCTTTTACTTGGTTTACAACTCTCCCCCCCAATTCGATCCATCATTGGACCCAGTTGGAAAGATTGTTCCACGAGCAATTCTACATGGGGCAAACCAAGATAAGCCTGAAAGAATTGGCCAGTGTAAAGAGACGTTTCATTGAACCTATAGACGAATATCTAAATAGGTTTAGGTTTCTCAAAGCAAGATGTTTTACACAAGTGCCGGAACATGAGTTAGTCGAAATAGCCGCAGGCGGTTTAGATTATTCCATTAGGAAGAAGTTAGACACTAAATACCTGAGAGACATGGCCCAACTGGCCGATAGAGTTCGACAGGTAGAACGCCTCAAAGCTGAAAAAGCAAAGGCAACGAAAGCTCATAAGAGAGAGAGGATAGCGTATGTTGAGATGGATGACGAAGATCCAGAACCCTTCGACGATACTATAACTGTCGAAGAAGGAGAAGTCGATTTAGCGGAACTAAAGCAAGGGCCACCATACTCTTGCAAACTGTTAGTCCCCTCAAGTGGGAAAAATCCCATTGGTCCAGAAAGGACCAACGATAGGTTCCCCAAAAAGACTTATAGTTTTGACATTACAAAATGTGATGAGATCTTTGACTTGCTTGTAAAAGATGGCCAAATGATAGTACCCCCAGGGGTAAAAGTGCCTCCTCTTGATCAAAGAAAGAAGAGAGGTTTTTGCAAATATCATAATTTTTTGGGCCATAAAACTTCTCAATGTTTTCTTTTCAGGAATCTTGTGCAAGACGCTATCGAAGAAGGGAGGTTGAAGTTTGCTGACAAGACCCCCATGGCTGTCGACTCAAATCCGTTGCAGGCTGAAGCCCACTATGCTGAGCCCTCAGAGGTGAACGTGATCGAGGCATCCAGGAGCCAGTCGAAGAGGCCAGGGATCACAATGGTCGAAGTCTCAAAGGACCATATCAACATGCCAATCTTTGGCAGTTTTTCTGGGAATTTATCCAGAAAGACAATTGAAGCGGTTCAGAAAGCGGTCGAAAGCCCAAAGCTGGAGACCGTTGAAGCACAAAAAACTGGACCAAAACCCAGTTCTCACTTGGCCACAGTTCAAGGCCAGACGGAGAATTTAGAGATCCAAATGAAGCAGTTGACTCTTACCAACAAAGATACAATGAATGTCAACATGGTTGAACTCTCTGACCCAAAAGCATCAGAGGAGGCCATGAGGCAAGAACAAGCTAACAAGACTGCTTTCCCTTGGGAAAATGAAAATCTGGCAGATTTCCTGCAAAGATGCCAGAAAAAGAAGTCAGAGGTGATGCTGTGTCCAAGATGCAGTTCGATCTTTGACAAAAAAGCTGCTGAGCATATTCAAGGCGTAAGAGCAGCAAATAAGAGAAGGGAAAATGTTGATCTTCAACATGACCCCAGAAGAGCCTCCCAAAGAGGTTCAAACCAAGAAAAGAGGCCATTGACTTTCAGGCCTCCAAATAATGTGCCAGTAGATACCTGGTACAAAACATCTGGTCGAAAGAGGCCAAGTGAGGAGAGATGGCACTCTTTCGACGTGCCAAGGGGTTCATCTTTAACACAAAAGAAAGAGCCTCAAGTTGCTGCACCTAAAGTTGCACAAGTGTCAAGCAACTACAAAGGGAAAAATCCCATGTCTCGATCTCAATGGAGGAGATACCAAAGGAGACGAAAAGCTGAGAGGGAGGCTGCCAATGAACCAAAGGCAGAAACCAGTTCAAATGTTCCTCTAAGGAAGCAAAGGAAACCTCTGGAAAGAGAGCCGGTAACCAACAGGCTAGTTTGGCCTAACCAAGGTGAAATTGAGGACGAAGACGGTTCTGAGTCTGAGGATACTTTGGACATAATGGTGAATATAGTCTCAGTGCTGCCCAGAGAATTCAACCGACAGGTGGAGGTCGAAACAAGTGACTGGGAAGTGGAGCAAGAAATGGCCAAACATAGGCCAGTGTGCTATTTCGTCATGGACAATGGCACTACTGAGGAACAAAATGGGTTCTTCGAACCACCTACAGAGGCGATGAAAAATCACCTCAAGCCTTTATTTATAAGGGCTAAACTCGAAGAAACTACAGTGAATAAAATATTGGTGGATTGTGGGGCAACCATCAACATTATTCCTCACTCTATGCTAAGGAAAATTGGCAAAAGGGATGAGGACATTAAGCCTCACAACATGGTCCTGTCGAACTATGAGGGCGGCATAGGGACCACTATGGGAGTGATCCAACTAGATATCAAGGTAGGATCTATCCTTCGACCAACAATGTTTATGGTCATATCGGCCAAACCTAACTACAATCTTTTGTTGGGCCGTGAATGGATTCATGGTGTTGGAGCTGTGCCATCATCAATGCACCAGAGGCTGCTGCTATGGCGTCCAGATGGGATGGTCGAAAACATAGAAGCAGATCAAAGCTATTACCTGGGCGAAGTGAATCACCTGGGGCTGGCAGATTTCGACAAGAACTTGGCTCACATAGGGCCATGTCCAACACCTGACTTCGACTTGGCGCCAGCGCCAAATACTTTTTGTTCCCTATACCTGCATCCTGAGCATGGTTTCCAATGGGACAGAGAAGACTTGTCCCACATAGACTTCAGTGGGTTAACTGATATCCAACCAACTGGTTGGGGAAGTGAATTCAGTGATAATGACTGAGTCACAATCATTGAAGCGAATTTCGGCTTATGTAGCCGAAACAAAGATGATAACGGCTCTCGAAGCCGAAGTAAAGTACATGGCCACACAGGCCAATGATCAACAGTTATCTGCTGCAGGTCCAGGAAATGATTTCGATCCAGAACCTCCTGATATCATGCCAGAAGGAATGCAGGAACAGAGGCTCGACGCCATCTATGACGATGAGCCTTTGGGCTTCGAAAAGGACCCCTTGGCGAACAACATTAAAATGTTAGCGCAAGATCCTTTAGAAGAAATCAACTTAGGCGAAGGGTCAGAGAAAAAGCCAACTTACATCAGCGCCAAAATTGACCCAGAACTTAGGTTGGAAGTAATCCAATTGTTGAAAGAGTTCAAGGACTGTTTTGCATGGGATTACGACGAAATGCCTGGTCTCGACAGAGGATTGGTAGAACTTCAGTTGCCAATCAAACCTGGGAAGAAGCCAATCAAGCAAAGTCCAAGACGCTTCGCTCCAGAAATACTGTCGAAGATCAAAACGGAAGTCGAAAGACTGCTGAAGTGCAAATTCATACGCGTTACAAGGTATGTCGAATGGATTGCAAACATTGTGCCAGTAATTAAGAAAAATGGTACATTAAGGGTGTGCATAGATTTCAGAGATTTGAATGCTGCTACGCCCAAAGATGAATATCCTATGCCTGTGGCGGAAATGCTAGTCGATTCTGCCGCTGGCTATGAATACCTGAGTATGCTCGATGGTTATTCAGGATATAATCAAATATTCATTGCTGAAGAGGATGTTTCGAAAACAGCTTTTCGATGCCCTGGGGCCCTAGGCACTTACGAATGGGTAGTGATGCCTTTTGGCCTAAAGAACGCTGGGGCAACATACCAGCGAGCGATGAATTCTATCTTCCATGATTTTATTAACACTTTTATGCAAGTATATATTGATGACATTGTTATAAAATCTGTTTCCAGGAAGAATCATATTGACCACCTTCGACAATCATTCGAAAGAATGAGAGAACATGGTCTGAAGATGAATCCTTTGAAGTGTGCATTCTGTGTGAAAGCTGGAGATTTCTTGGGCTTCGTTGTCCACAAGAAAGGAATCGAAATCAACCAGAACAAGACGAAGGCTATTCTGGAAGCGAAAGCGCCATCGAATAAGAAGGAACTGCAATCTCTGTTAGGCAAGATAAATTTCTTAAGGAGATTTATATCTAACCTAAGTGGGAAAGCTCAGGCCTTTTCACCCTTACTTCGACTGAATAAAGAGGGGTTCGAATGGGGGCAAGAGCAACAAGAAGCCTTCGACAAAATCAAAGGGTACCTCACTAAGCCACCTATTTTGGTGCCTCCTTGTAGCAATATGAGTATGAGATTGTACATAGCTGCATCCGACAAAACCTTGGGAAGCATGTTAGCCCAAGAAGATGAGAATGGAGTCGAAAGACCCATTTACTATCTTAGTAGAGTTTTGAACGATGCAGAAACTAGATATAGCGAAGTTGAAAAATTGTGTCTATGTCTGTATTTCTCTTGTACAAAACTCAAGCAATATATAAAACCAGTTGATGTGTATGTTTCGTCTCATTTTGATGTTTTCAAGTACATGTTGTCGAAACCTATCTTGCACAGTCGAATTGGCAAGTGGGCACTAGCATTAACTGAATACTCCTTGACCTTTATGCCTCTTAAGGCAGTGAAAGGACAAGTGGTCGCAGACTTTATAGTCGACCACTCAATTCAAGTTGAGGATATTAATTATGTGGAGATAGAACCTTGGAAATTCTACTTCGATGGTTCCAGCCATAAAGATGGGACAGGAGTAGGAGTCTTGATCATTTCTCCAGAAAAAATTCCAACAACATTCAAGTACAAGATATCAGGTTCTTGTTCGAACAATGAGGCTGAGTATGAAGCTCTAATTACTGGCCTTGAGATATTGTTGGAATTGGGGGCAACTCGAGTCGAAATAATGGGAGACTCAGAGTTAGTCATTAAGCAAGTCACAAAAGAATATAAATGCATAAGAGAAAATCTCATTATGTACTTTGTGATAGCAAATCGTTTATTGAAAAAATTTGAAATGGTCAATATTCGACACATACCCAGAGTGGAAAATCAAATAGCCAACGACTTGGCACAAATTGCATCTGGTTACAAGATTTCAAAAACGAGATTACAAAGAGCAATCGAAGTTCGAGAAAAGATAAAAGCAACTTGTCTATCACCAACGGACTTGGAATCGACAAGACTAGGATATGCTGGTCAGAGTAACTTCGAAATTTCGTTCATAGATAATTTGTCAGAGCAAGATTGGAGGAAGCCCATTGTGGATTATCTTCAAAATCCAGGAGCTTCGACAGAACGAAAAACAAAGTATAGGGCGTTGAGTTATGTACTCATGGGTAATGAGTTATTCAAGAAGACGCCTGAAGGGGTATTGCTAAAATGTTTAAGTGAAACTGAGGCATACATAACCCTTTCGACTACGCACGCTGGAGCATGCGGGGCTCACCAAGTAGGCCATAAGATGAAATGGTTGTTGTTTTGACAAGGACTATACTGGCCCACTATGCTGAAAGATTGTGTCGAGTTCGCTAAAGGTTGCCAAGAATGTCAAGTCCATACAGGCATCCAACATGTACCAGCAAGCGAACTTCACTCGATAGTGAAACCTTGGCCCTTTATAGGATGGGCGTTGGACCTCATTAGAGAGATTCGACCAGCATCATCAAAGAGTCAGAAGTATATATTGGTAGGCATTGATTATTTTACTAAGTGGATCGAAGCTATCCCTTTAGTCAATGTAGACCAAGAAAATGTCATTGAATTTATTCAAAAGAACATTATCTTTAGATATGGAATCCCTGAGACTATAACTACTGATCAAGGATCAGTTTTCACCGGTCGAAAGATGCAGGAATTCGCTCAGGAAACAGGTTTCAAACTCCTAACATCAACGCCTTATTATGCACAGGCAAATGGTCAAGTCGAAGCAGCGAACAAAGTAGTGATTGGCTTGATAAAAAAGCATGTTGGGAAGAAGCCCAAAAATTGGCATAAGACGTTAGACCAGATTTTGTGGGCTTGTCGAACGTCTCCAAAAGAAGCCATAGGTACAACACCGTATAGGCTAACTTTTGGCCATGACGCAGTGTTGCCAGCAGAAATTTGTCTTCAATCTGCAAGGGTTCAGAGACATTATGATATTCCCTCTGAAATTTATTGGGATATGATGTTAGACGAACTAGTGGATTTAGATGAAGAAAGATTGCGCGCTCTTGACCTACTCAGGCTTCAGAAGAAAAGAGTAGAAGACTCTTATAATAAAAAGGTGAAACCTAAGGTATTTTCGCCTGAAGAACTAGTTTGGAAGGTGATTCTTCCCATGGATCGAAGGGATCGAAGCATGGGAAAATGGTCACCCAAATGGGAAGGACCATTCAGAGTTATCCAGACTTTTTCTGGTGGAGCCTATGAAGTCGAAGAGCTAGGTGACGATAAAAGGATCTTGAGAGTAAATGGTAAATATTTGAAAAAGTACAAACCTACACTCCAAGAGATAAAAATAAAATAACAAGTAACGACTAAATTAACCATAAAGAAGCCAAAATGGAAAGTTTTTATAAATTAGACAAAATGGCAACGTTGTCGAATACATATTACAAAATATGGTTAAGAGGCTGAATCAATCAGAAGGGGATGGAGTCCTTGAGTCGAAGGTATTTGGTTTGCTGCAGCTCCAATCTTTTGTTGCACAAGGCATTCGCCTGCGCAAGCTTGGAAATTTGATCGTCGAAGGCTTGAGCTTTATCAGCAAATTCTAGGCCCTGTGTGATTTCAGCTTGACTTTCGGTGTCTGCAACAGTCGAGAGAAGTTCCTCCTTGCGCTTAGTATTGGCATTTATCTTAGCCTCTATTTCTTCGATTTACGCCTTGAGGGAAGCATTCTCTCGATCGATGGCATCAACTTCTTCTTGTTTAGATGCTTTTTGCTTCGACAACTCCGCAATTCGAGAAGTTGTCTCTGCTACAGCAGTCCATGCAGAAGAGCTTTTGCCATATAACACTTCAAGCTGGCTATTAAATCCCCTTTGTCGCTGATAATCTGCTGAGACTTGATCAATAATGGAGTGTAACTCCATGATAAAGCCTGGAACTTCTGGAGGCACAGCTAACAAGTCTACGGCATTCAAAGCATCCCTCAAGTATGATGGAGCAGTGGGGTCCCCCTCCAAAGCTTTCATCAAGTCCTTCTTAAAAAACTGAGCCTTAACCTTCGTCAAAGCCTCATCGAGAGGAGAAGTTTCAGTGGACTTCCCCGACAGAGTAGGAACCTCCTGACTAGCATCAGACGAACTTTTGCTGTCGATGATGGTGTTCAGATAGCTAACAGGATCAGTTTGCTTCAGAAGTTCTAAATCTTCTTTTGACCTATGCTTTGTTGAGGTGACAGCCTTTGCAACAGCGTTGTCTTGGGTTTGAGGCTGTTGAGTAACATTTGCCTCGACTTGACTCTTTTCGACTCGGACTGCGGCAGTACCAGCGTCATCATGGTTCCCTTCGCCAGCGTCATCATGGTTCCCTTCGCCAGCGTCACCTTGATCCTTTTCGCCAGCGTCACCTTGATCCTTTTCGCCAGCGTCACCGCGGTCCCCTTCGTCACGATTCTCTTCCGACAGATCCACCACCTGAATCTCTTTTGGCTGTTGCTCTTCTGTTTGTGGATCTTCTACTGGTTTTTCTGCTGTCTCAGCATTGGCTTCATTTATTTCAGTATTGGCTTCATCGTTCGCCAAATCTTTTTCTTGTGGCCTGCTGAGTTCAGCAGACTCCAATGTTTCAGAAGTCCTTGGCGTTGAGCTTTCAGTGGTGTCCTGAAAAGAGAAGAAGAAGAATCTTCTAAATTCGAAAGAGACATAGTCGAATGTAGGTATCGACACCTGAGTTACAAAGGGATCAAAGAGATTACCTGTAAAGTAGCTTCAGCCCCAGGGCTGGAATTGTCGCTTTCGACAGGTTTATTGAGAAGAACGTTTAATTCCTCCTCCGTTGGCTCCTCAATGATTACTGGAGGTGGCCTGGGCTTTCTCCCAGCAACCTTTATTCTAATTGTTCGAGCCTCAGGAAGAGGAACGTCCTTCTTCAGCTTTCGCCTTTTTAGAGGAGCAGGGGGAGAATCATCTTCTTCGTCACTCCCGGATTCGACCGTCAGTGCTGGCCGTTTCTTGGGCGAAGGTGCCTAAAAAACCAATTGGAGTTCGATTTAGCAGTTGCATCGAAAGTCAAAAAATTAAAGCCAGAAGAAAATAATGAAAGTCTGGTTACCGATGCAGAAGGCTTTTTCGAAGGGCCTTCCCCCTATTGGTTTGTGGTGGTCTTCGCCGGCGCTATAGTCTTCGCCGGTGGTGGAGGTTTTGTTAAGGGGCCTCCTCCTTGTTGGCCTTCTGCAGCCTTCTTGGCTGCAGGCTTTCGAACAACTGAAAGTAGACAAAATAATTAACAGGCTAGCAGTCGAAAGAGAAAGACAAAGTAATTTGGAAGGATGAACTTACATTTCTTTATTTTGTCCAAGACAAGGACAAAAGATTTCTGAAGCTCATCCACGAAGTCCTTCTCGTCGAAAAACTCCTCAGCGTAGTAACTTTTCCACCACTCCTCGAAGGATGGTGAGCAGAGAAAGTTAAGCCGGTAGTCAAACAACGAAAGAACTGTTCGACCAGCATATCTGCCGATATGCTTAGTGGCAGCTTCTTCAGTGTAGTCGTTGCAGAAGTATAACATAGACTTCTCCCTGGGAAAAATTGGAGAAGGTAGTGTTTGGATAATACCAAACTGGCGAGACACCAGGTTTGGTTGATACGCGATCAGACTCAGGTGAGTCTTAGAGCTCTTGAATCGAAGGGGCATTATTCTTGGTGTGAGAAATGCCTCCCACACTGTTGTATGTTCGTCGATTTGAGGACCACTCGACGTCCTAGGATGTGGCCTTGTGAACCACTCTGGGCCAACCTTTTGTCGAGCAAACGGAGCCATGGTCGAAGCAAACTCTTTCCTTTTAGCAAACATCAGAACGAAGTTTGTAAAAGTTTGTTGAAGCTCCAGCCCATCTTCCGTTGGAGTCAACAGAGCCAATTTGGTTCCTTCGACGCGTCTGTTTGCTATTTCTGGAGCCTGCTCATTTATTTGAATCCTCTTAGGCAAGAAAGACTCGAAGGTGGCATTGAGCCACAACTGAAGCAGCCAAAAAGGTCCAGCAAGCAGCAGATTGGCTCTGTTCTCGATGATCTTCAGAAGAGTCGCTCCGTTGCTAATCGACTCGTACAGACTCGCCAAAATCAATTCTACCAAACAGATATTTTGGCCATGGTGGAGTTGAGTGGCGAGAGTGACCATCTTCTTGGTCACCTGTAAAGACTTGGAGCAAAACACAAAGCGTGTCAGCCATAAGGCTAGAAACGCAATATGTTCGACATCCGACACAGTATCTGTCGACCTATCGTAGTAGTGATTGATGAAGGTGGTGTAGGTTGGTTTTATGGCAGAGAATCCAATCTGATCCTCCGACATTTCTTCCGGGTCGAAGTAGTCCCCAGTGGGTCGAAGGCCAGTGATGGCGGCCACGTCGAAGAGCGTGGGAGTCAGCATTCCACAGGGAAGATGGAAGGTGAAATGGGTGTAATCCCAGAAGAGTAAAGAAGCTATCAACATCTCTGGGGAATAGTTAAGACCTGTCTTCGACAGCATAACACGGTCGAATATCCCCATGTCTTTCCAGATCGAAGCCTGGTGTTTCTCCATTTTTTCCAGCCAAGCACTATAATCAGGAGTGAGGCTAGGACCAGACCTGAAAGCCCTAACACCTTTGTTGAAGAAACGGAGGTCGATTTTCTCTTTAGCAGGATCTTCATTATCCTCTGCATCTTTCTTGGAGCATCCAACCGGTTTGAGTCTCTCAAGTACCGGAAAGTAACTTTTGATCTTCATGGCCTCAGCAATGCTTGGGTACAATGGGCCAGACATAGCAAAGATTTGGTTGGAATATCCAACCGGAATCATGAGGTGGCGTGAATAAGCGTCACGAACAGCAATGTCCAAAGGTTCAGGGACCCTTCGTTGGCCCGTGGGAGTCACTACTGGAGCGGTGGCGAAAACCCTAGGTTTGACATTTCCAGAGGGAGTGTTGGCGCTAGGAGCGTTGGAAGAACCAGATGCCATTGTTGGTAACGAGGTTGAAGACGAAGTGAAGAACAAGAGGTTTGCAAAAGTTGACAAGAGTTTGTATGCAAATGAGGAATTCTGAAAGCAAGGTAGCGTAAAAAGTCCCACAATGGGTACTTACCGCTATTTATAGTAGTGGGGAAAATCCCCAAATTCGAGGACATTAAATGCCATTTAATGTTGCAGAAGGTAGTGGGACACGTGGCGTCTCCCTGTTGTTGTAGCCGTTCTGCAGAAATGGAAGGGTGCAGCGTGCGCCCTCGTTTTTGGGAATTGTCATGATGACAATTTGTGAAATGACGTTTGGCACACTGCACGCCGTACTGAAGTGACGTCTTAGGTACGGATAAATGATGGTTTTTCCTTGGGATTGTCAGTGGTTGGTAGAAGACAACAAAAAGTGCACAATTTAATTTGTGACTAAGAATGAAAAGACAGGTGTCGAATGGCATTTCAAAGAATGCCTTTTTCTTTCAGAGTCGAAATAAGGCATTCTTGGGGGGCAATTTGTTGGCTCTTAAATTCGACACCCTTTATTCATTAATATCAGCCATTAAAGCTGAAGGATGTTTTCGATCAGCTGGGTCTGTCGAAATGCCCATCGAAAGATGACACTGTACTTAGAACATTTCTTCCAAGGGAGAAGTTGGTTTCCTTCGACGTCGAAGGTGTCTCTCGTCGAAGATGCTTCTCGACGAAGGTGTTCGATGGTTCAGAGTGGAACGGTTTGAAATTCAAGCATTTGGAGGGAAAACGGTTTCCAGCGGTTACCAAGTGCAACGTGCAGAGATCTGGAGCGTCGAACGTTGAGAACGTGCCAAGTGGAATCATCTCGAAGTAGTGTAACTGCCCGACGGTTACTTGGGATGTTTTAGTATAAATAGTAGTAGTTCACGCAGTTTCTCGCGTGTGTTCACAATTATATACAAAGTCACTCATATAGATTCGAGTACCCAGCGTGTGAGAAAGAATTGTTGAGAATGTATGTGTGAAACACCACTTTTATTAATCAAAGTCATTTACTTTTCCAGAAACTTTACTTGCTTTCTTCTTTACTTTCCCTGTCGAAGTCCTTTACTTCAAGCCTTCATTTATTTTACCAAGCCTATTTCTTCATGCAATTTACTTAAAGCCTCTTTATTTTATTGTCGTTTAACCATTATCCAATTTAATCAAAACCTCAAAATCAACCTATGTCTTAGGATCAATCTGATCGATCCTGCGAGTAACCAAATAAGTAACCATTTGGAGGATCAGCGGTTGTTTACCAATAACCACGGTAAACAGTCACCCTAGAGGTGCGTGTGTGCGAAGTGTTTTGATTTCAAGTATTTGTCTTGAGATTAGGTTTTCTAATGTTTGCTCATTTTAAGTTTTTCCATGCACGCCTGATTAATCTAATAGTTAAATATATACAAGTGCGGAAAAATAAAAATGCGGGAGACAAATCTACGCTATTACACTGCTTCGGGCATGGGGAGTACAAATCATAAATTAGGGAAGAAAATATAAAGAAAATCCTAATTTATCTATTACAAGCTTTGGGCAATTACATAGTTATATAAAATGCGAAAAATAAGCAAACGCGTGGAGATGATGACGAGGAAAAATATTTAAGATCTAAAAAATTCTAAGGGTTTAAGAAAATACTTTTGTTGTTTTTTATTAGAAAAATATTGAAAGTTATTAATAAAAATAAAACCTAATTCTTAGTTAATTTACAAACTAATTATTTAAAATAAAACAAGGTGATTAAATTTAATTAATTTAAATTATCAAAAATTAAATTAATTAATTAAAAAACCTAAATCTATTTTTTTAATGATTTTATGGTTTTTTTCTGATTTAAATAAAATTGTTAAGAAAAGATAATAGTTAATTAAAACAAAAAAACATTCAAATGGGCCTGAATTATGAAAGGAATTTGGGGGTGTGAAAAGAAGAAAACGTTAAGCCCAAGATAGAGAGACCGGGTGCCTGTGGTAATCCTGTGAGAACCATTCCTTGGACTGCATCGTGGGGTAACCGGTCCATAACATTGAATCTGGATTGGATGATGATGATTGAGGAGGCGCATGGTATGAAAGTTAGGTTGCTCATACTGGATCTGCAAGGAAATATGTGGAAAAAACAAAAGGGTACCACTGGGGATCGAACCCAGTTATATAAGATTAACGCGCGCTTGTTTTACCACTGGGGTGACTGTTTAATTCGATTATGAAACTCCCCCCAATAAATATATTATAAACTCATTTTTCAAATTTGGAATTCCCACTTCTTCTTCTTCCTCGCGCTAGACAACAACAACAACATTTTTGAATTTCTAAAATCCTTCATTTCTCAACCATTTTAAAAACTGTAAACACCAAACTTGTTCTAAATTTCACAAGGAATTCAACCATACTGTTTATTTTAACTAAAACTCAAAGAATAAAAAGAATTTTACTCAGTACCAAAAATGAACCCTAACTGGTCAGAGCTTCGATTCTCACTCCATAAGCAAAATTAATAAAAAACTAATGATATGGTTAGCTTCAGGATATTGATATCTACATTTTATCTTTAGAAAGCAAACACAAATGATGCATGTATATGGATATCACAGTTTGAAAATTTTACCAAATTGGAGAAAGTCCAATGCTTCTTCTATGGCCTTTCAGTGTGATGTGATGATTGATTAAGCTTCCTTAGACTTTCAGGAACCTATTCCAATTCTTAATTTATGTTGAAAGTTGCTGAATCACTCCAACCAAGTCAAGTTGCAATGGTGAAAAGTGAAAATGGTGTATGATAATGAAATGATTACAGAAGTGCAACAGGGGTATGGATGAGTTATATATGATGTTTATAAAGTGTTAGGATGATTAACTTGCAAAGATATGGCAAGAGTTGGGAGTTTCAAAGAAATGGATTTCAAAACTCAAAAATGGAGAATTTTGACCAATTCTGATTTGAGAGAGATTGATGGTGTTTTTGGAGATGTGAATTCGTGTCCTATGCAGTGTGTTATGCTCTCTATTTATAGGAAAAGATTCAGAGGATGAGAGGACTTGGTTTACAAGTTATCAAGTTTTGGCTTGATTGAGATGTAACTTGTGATTTCTTGAGAAATCAAAGTTCTAATGCATAGTACCATTTCTTATAGAGTGGTTAGAAACTTTAAACATGTTCTATGATATTTTAAGTTAATTATATGCAGAGGAAACAAGTGAGAGGCTTAAAAAGAGTTTACAATTGCATAAAGCATGCTTTATGGGAATGGAAGTGTGATCTTTTCCCCTTTAATGGAAAAATGGATTGGATAATGCTTGAATCCAATGGATCATAGATCAAAATATTGTGTAATCTTCTTATTAGAGATATATTTACAAGCTTAGAGGCCTGCAAAGTGATATCTCTAAGCATGGTGTGAGATTTGTCCATATGTTCATCATAAAAATGACCTATAATTCAAGAATGAAATGCCAACTTCATCTCTTCGAATCTCTCAGCTCAAGTATGATCTTTTCATACTCTTGGATATTTTGGAAAGCTTGAAACATGATCTTAAACTTTCATGTTGATCATTTTCGCCAAATCAATAGGTAAGTTGGTGCAAATTGGCCAAGAAGTTGAGATGAAAAACTGATCAAAACTTGTTGAAATTTTTTCTAACTGTTAGATAAAAATATCATAACTTCATGGGCCTATATCTCTTAATCCAAGCACTTTTTGAGGATTATCACACATTAACAAAGTTGTATAATTCATTAATCCATACAACTTTCATGTTGAAAGTTTTCCTTGAATCAACTTGTATCTTGAGGAAACTTGCTTGTGAAGTTAGCGTTTTCTAAGCACAAAATACTTGAATTTTTTCTAAGTACTTGAAAATCTTCCAACTTTGACTTTTGTTGAATTTATTGATTCTTGATAATAAAGTTTGATAGTTTTTAATGTTTTGATGATTCTTGATTTTTGAATTCCAATGTTGACCAAAAAAGTCAAAGTTTGACTTTTGTGTGACTGTTGACTTTTCATCAATTGATTCCATTCTTCAACTATCAATCACTTGTATCTTTGGAAATATCTTGAGCCATGTAATTAGGTAAAAAAATTGTATTTGAGCCCTTGAGATCATGATTTAAGCCATTAGGTCATGCATTAGGCCAAAAGTCAATGATCAGTCATCTTGAATCAAAACCCAAATTTGGTAGTTTTTGACCTTTGAAGATTTGAGGACTTTCCTTGAGGAATCATGATCAACCCTTGATGAATATCACCTTAAAATGTTGATGCTGACCAAAAATCCTTATGTTTGAACTTATGTTGACCACAGTTGACTTTTTACTCAATATAGTTGATTTTCAATCATCTGAGCCATTGAGTGAGCAAACATGTGATGCAAGACTTGAAACTTGACATAAGCATTATTGAGGACCTATGATCAACCATGAAAGTAATTTGAGACCCTTTCAACCCAATATTATTTTAGAAGCACCAAACCCTAGTTGAAGATCCTTGCTTAGGAAGAGGTTTGACCAGTCAACTCTTAAGTGGCTTTGAGTGTTTAAGACCATTTGTGAGCATACTTTGAAGAAAATGGGAGGAAAAATTTTGGGGTACAACATGCATGTGATTTACTTGAGATTTTAGTGTTTTATCAGAATTGTATGATATATATTATGATTATTTTTGTTCTAACTAAATATTATGATGTAGAGATTAAGTGAAAACATCGAACAACGCACAAATGAAGATCAATGTTACATTGATGGTAATAATGATCATAATCATGATCAAACTCTAAGTAGAAGTGTTGTATGTCGTGCTTCTACAAAAGGAAGTAATTGTTTGGCCCCTTCCCCCCTCCAGTTAACCGCAATGAGTTATTGGACCCTAACTCAAATAAAATCACCATGTTATACTTGAACGCTGCGGTGATAAATGATATGCAATCTCTCCCGCTAGAACATTATCTATGTGTGGAATTATTCTATTACAGTCCTGAAGATGTAAGGGATTTTCTTGGTGGATATAAGTGGCTATACGTAGGGATATTGCAAGTTTGGTGCACGTAAGTATATAGTTGAAAATACATGTCAATATAGAACATTATCATTTTTGGTATTTTCTCAACTAATTTATTTATTTTCTTTAACTATTTAGTTACATTCATCATGTTTGTATAGAGTTAAATAAATCGAATTTTTATGGAATCTTGGATCCGCTTTTTATTCGATGGGCGTATAATCAACCAAAATACATTCAAAATTACTTTAAAAAACGGTTAAATGAGGGAGGAAAAGAATGTTACTTCACACTATGTCTCTGTTCGTACGTATTTTTGTAATTGATGTTTATGTATTCTATATTTAGTTTTATTTTACCAAATATTAATAATATATAAGCTCATGTTTATTCAGTGGTCATTGGCAATTGATCATAATATCATTTAAGACGAATATGATCATTGTACTGTGTTCCTTGCATGATCCACTAGACAAGAAAATGAAAGAGATTAGTAATTTGTAAGTGTATGTTTAATTCATTTTATTTGATATTTTAAGTAGTTTAGCATGAATTATGTTTAATTTATTTTCAATGTACAGTATTGTAGAGCAAGTGAATATGATGAACAATGTTAGAAGAAAGCCATCATGGATCTCTCATAAATTAAGTGACCTAATTACCTGTTTTATTTCATTTACATTCATGTGTGGTTATATTCATGTGTGGTTACATTCATGTGTGGTTACATTCATTTGTAGACGAGGAAACAACCCGGGAAATACAAGTGTGGGTATTATGTCATGAAACACATGTTAAATATTGTCCTTGCCGGCATTGTTGATTCATGGAATAAAGTATATATGTCATAATATGTTTATATATATTAATATATAAGTTTACATATATTTTAAACACTTTTTTTCTTTCTTATGTAGATGTTTAACGACGTAACCCCATTCTCCGTTTAGGACTTTGTCGATCTTCGTACGCGTTGGGCGTATATCCACAATATGCTTAAGGGTCCTGCTATTTGATTTATTGAGATGCGCTAATGACTTATTTTTTGTATATGATTATGTGAAAATTACTTTTGACTTAAACATTTTTTTTTGATATAAATATTAATTTTGGCTTTTGAGGCACAATGTTAGCTATTTTTTATGCTCTTTATGCATGGTTAACAAAAATACGGGTTATTGTAAATTCTCTTATATGGTTATAATAGTTACAAGATAATAAATTGGAAGAATTTGAGAAGCATAGAATGGTATATTTAAAACATGGGAAGTTTTAACAGTGGGTTATAAAACCTAATCGTGATTATATATTGAATGGTGAAATAATCGAACATGAGACCTTTAGTTCTATCACAACGGTTGAGTTAAAGAACCATTGTGATATGGCGCGCTTTCTAGAATATAACAATGATCACATGACTTTGATTATAAGTACCGTATATACAATGACACTCTGCATAACAACGCATGGGCCCACGTTGTTAATTGGGTTTTCCGCAATAGTGATTAGACACTTCACTTATTTTGTTATTTAGTTCATGTTGCAATTAAACTTTATTCAAATTTTATTTTGATTTATATTTTATATTGTTTTGTTGTGTGTGATGATTGTGCTTAAAATTTGAATTTAAAGAACGAATTTTTAAAATTATGATACTTTAAAATTTGGTAGATTTCATGATTTTTTTAAATATTGAATCAACTAGTTTGATTGAGTCAACAACTATATAGTTTTTTTAGAAATCAGTTTACTCAATTGAAGTATCTGATTTATTCAACTTGTCATACCCCAAATTTGACCCATCGAATAATCATATTACATTAACTTTTTATTTTATATTGTGTAAATTTACTAGTTTTAAGTCTTGTTATACTAGGGAGGGGTTTAAAAATTGATAAGAGGGGTGTGTTAATTAAAGGGTTCGTGGGCCTTCTATATCTGAATGGACCATAAGAGTTTTTTTGTCTGACCCATCATTTTTGTTAAGTAGAAGTGAAATTCTGACTTTTACTATTCAAATTACACTACATTATTATGTACACAATTAGTTATTATTTTACTAAACATAATTATTATTTCATTTAAATCATTTTTATCTTAACCAAAATCTGGTTATGATTTCTTATTATTATATTTGAACATTTTAGTTTCATAACTATTATAATCAACAAAATTATTCTTGTTAAAATTATTGATATCATTTTATTACTAACCAAATTATTTAGTATTATACTATGTTACCACTAATTACTGATAAATATTTATTTATCGTTATTGGTTTTATTATCAAATTTATTTTATTATTCTTAGGGATCGTTGACTAAGTCAACAAAGAGTTTTAAACCCTAATTCAGTACCCAGCGACGTCGTTTCCGTGTTCATCATCCTCATATTTTACCCTAATCTTCATTAAAAAAAACGTCCAAGCCCAAAACGTGAAAACACGCACTATTCAAATTAAACGCAAAAGAAACGCATCTTTTAAGTTAGAACAAATATTGTATAAATCATCAAAATCAAACTATATCTTTTATACAGAACAAATTGGTTGGATTTACAAACAGAATCAAGCTATTATACAAAATCATATCAAATCTTTACAAAAATATTATAAAACAAATCAACAAGCAAATCTTTCTAATCCCCAATTTCCTAAACAATCAAAATCTGTAAGGATAAAACATAAAAACTTCCTAAACCTATCTAAACTTAAAAGCTATAAAACCCTAAAGAACTCTAAGAGAAAAGGGGGGAGAAATCATAAGAAAGAAGAAGTAGAAAAGAGATTGGAGAGGGGATCATCAAAATTCCAAGCACCGAATTCTTCTTAGTTTAGATCTAGGATTTCAACATCTAAAACCATAGACTCCTCAGATTACCGTCGTCGATCCTTCAGCCTTTAAACCGTTGATCGGCTCACTATCATCTCTGTGCAACCAACAAACAGAAGGAGAAGAATGACGCTTGATACGATCCGCGAGCTAACATTTACTGCTTTAGCTTATTGTTGGGTCGTGATTATTGTGTTTTGGTGGGGATAGGGGTCAATTCTTGTCATTATTATTCTTGATTTGCATTTTCGTTTAGGGCTTGAGGGGGTGGAGTTTCTGGGTTGTTGTTGTGGTTTGTTTTTGTTTGTGTTCAGAGAAGAGAGATAAGAGAACAAAGAGAAATAGAGAGACAGAGAAGAGAGACAAGAGAATAAAGAGAAATAGAGAGACAAAGAGAGAGACAGGGAGAGAGAGAGAAACAAGATAAAAATGATGAAAATGTTTGTAAAACAAAATATGTATTCCTTATAGTTATGTGCTTGTCACCTCACGCGTGTTACCGTGTTCCCTCCATCATAACAGTATGATCCCCATCTAACGTCCCAGAATATGCACGCCTACGATAAATCCCTACGCGTAACCATATACGATCCAAACGGACCCCAGCCTCCTCATATGCCAAGTCCAATATCTGGACTTGAGCCCAATACTCAGAACACCCCTCATTTTTACTTCTGAACTAAATTGACACCCCCTGCATTGTTGGGCCAAATCCAATATCTGGATTTTGGCTCATGCTATTATCACCCCCCATTTTTACTAGCCTAACATCATTCACACCCCCCTGCATTTTATTTAATTTCCTTTATTATTTTTATTATAATTATTGTTATATTTTAATATTTATACATTTTAATATTATTTACTATTATTATAATAAATCAAAAATTATTTTTTTCAACTCATCAAAATATTTTATTTATTTTATTGCATTAAATTATTATTTTATTATGCACTAATAAAGACATTTTTACAATTAATACATTAAAAAATATTTAACCAACATTAAACTATTTTTCATAATAAATTAAATTCAATAATTAACTTTCAAAAAAGGGTTACGAGAATATTTTAATCGGCTGCGCACTTTGTCCAAAAACTCTACAATTCACACACTCAGACTAAGTACAAAGGAAATTAAAGCATCTTCGTAATCCATAAAAAACACCAACCCATGCGAACTACGAATTGGAACTCTGATTCCTCCTAAGAGGATACGTAGGCATACAACTAAAATCCTGGCAAGTTCCCCTAATAAAAACTAAAACCCTGTTTCTTAAAGATTGCGCTTCTAAACCATAGTATCCTTGCGAACAAGGTAGATGAGGGGTGCCTAACACCTTCCCTTCGTCTAACATCGAGTCCAAAAACCTAGAATATCTAACTTTTTGGGGTTAACCTGTATATTCTCTTCCTTAGGATAAAAATTAAGGGTGGCGACACTTATTGAAATTAAAGTTACAACAGTTGGCGACTCTGCTGGAGACTTAACCCTAGGTTTAGAAGCCTTGTCTTTTGGATTTACGATTTTTAGGGTTTTTTTTGTTTTTGGGTTTTTTATATTTTGCTTATTTAATTATTTATTTATTTATGGTTATTATTTTTATTCATTGTATTTATTCATCTGTGGTGGGATTTTATTATTTCAAAAATATTTTCAAAAAAACTTAGAAAGAAGGTTCGTCTATTAGCCAAGGGGATACATCAGCCTTGTGAGTTTATGTGACGACTTCACCTAGAGTCGATGGAATTCCACAAAAGGAATACGTCTCAAGAGATATCCTCTTGTGAAGTAAGACTTTGGAATGAAACCTATGACTCTCTTACAACCTTTAAATCAAAATCTCATCACGAGACCTTTCATGACCTAGAGATGAAAGTTTCGGTCTGTAAAGAGGCTCCACTTAAGGGAGGCCTATATCCCTTTCACTCTAGTGTTATTCATGATACCTTTAAGGAAACCACCTTATGGGTAGGGTAGAATACCCTTAGGCTAAAACTAGGAGCCTACCTTATAAGCGTACCATTCATAAAATCCTGTCACTAAGCCCTACATTCATGCATTCATACATTTTTGCATTACATATATTCATTACCCTCTATTTCTTTTTGTTTTTCTTATTCACAAGGTAAAAAAAAACTTTAATTAAAGGTTTTTATTGAAGTTTCCTGAAAATGAATACCAAAGGAAACAACTTGTCCACATCAATGTCGTCAAGCCAAATATGATAAAGATAATAATCATCAAGGAGAAACTAAGAGCCATGAAGATGTTAGTGCTTCCAATGGTTGTTTTTAGTTTGAATATCTTTCAATATCTGAAATGTATTCCCTTATTGAGGATGATTATTATTAATGAAAGTACTTTTTGTTCCATATTCGAACTATGTATTCATTTCAAGATACTCATCAATAAAAAAGCAAAACCTGAAAAATATTTATAAAAAAATAATGTATCCAAGTGAATAAGACATTCGAAACATAACCCTTAGCATATTCATACATATTCATATGCATTCATGCATTCACAAACATCTGCATTTCATACAAAAACTCATTTTTTTTCAAAACCTTCTCTAGTTAAACCATTGGTAAAAGAAAAGCACCACATCTCCGACCACTGTACCGAACAAGAGCCATCAACTGAAAGTGATGGAACAAATTGAGGAGAACCAAGATGCATTCAAGGAAGATCTTGAGCAAGTCAAATGCAACGTCGACTCAATGAGAGGATACACGAGTCAAGTTATTCTAACCTTGAAGAACATCATTGAGAGAGACGAGCAAATCCCTAGGGCAACCTTTGAAGAAGTAGCCCAGACCATTGGTGCATCGAGTGGTCACCAACCAAGGAAAGATCCAGAAGCAGGACCTCAAAAGTCCACCATGGCTAAACAAGAAGCAAGACAAGCTAATACTTAAGGGTTTGTCCCACCTCTGCCAAAGGTAAGGGCATCTCATACCCTGTATATTCTGATTAACAACGCAGACAATTACACAGACCTACAGTATAGAGATTTTAATTTGGGAGGTGCCACTCACCAACCAAAAATTGTTGAGAATCCCTTGGTGATCAACTAATATAAAGCTTTGGAGGAAATGTTAAAAGTTGTGGAGGGTTATGATGCTTTCAATGTCGACGCTCTCGGAATGGGTCTAGTTCCTGATGTGGTGATCCCGCCAAAATTCAAAGTACCTGACTTTCGAAAGTACAAGGGGCTCACATGTCCAAGGAACCATCTACGCATGTATTGTAGGAAAATGTATGCCTATGCTCAAGACCAGAAGCTAATGATCCATTATTTCCAAGACAATCTGATTGGGGTATATTTAGATTGGTATATGCAGTTGGAGCGGATTCATATTCAGACATGGGGAGATCTTGTTAACGCTTTCCTGGGATTGTACAAGTACAACTTGAACATGGTTCCTACCCGCATGCAACTTAAGAACTTGTCTCAGAAAAAGGAAGAATCTTTCAAGGAGTGTGCGCAAAGGTGGAGAGAAATGGAAGCCCGTGTACAACCACCACTCCTGGAAAAAGAAAATTGTCGACGTGTTCTTGGGAACTTTACAAGGCTTATACAATGAGAAGATGGTAGGAAGCGTCTTATCCGAATTTTCTGATTTGGTGACTATCAGTGAAAGGATTGAAACAGGGATAAAGAGTGGAAAGATACATGGGGCATCTCCTAGTACCCCATTACAATTCTAAAACACATGCTCCTAATTTCTCGAAAAAAATGGAAGGAGAAATCAATGTCGTAGAATCACACCCAAGGGCACAACAACCATTGCTAATTCCACGAGAACAACAGCAAAACAGGTTTGAAAGACCACTAAGAAGATTTGATCCTCTCCCCATGCCGAACAATCAATTATTGAAACACTTAGTCAAGGTACCTTTGGTAGAGCTAAAACCTCTAGCTCCTCCAATTGGGGCACTCCCACCGAGGTACGATGCCAATGCCAGGTGCAAGTATCATGCAAATTCTCCAGGACATACTATAGAGAAATTTTGGGCCTTTAGGCAAAAGGTTCAAGATTTGTTGGATGCCCAAGACATCACCTTTAATAAGCCAAATACCAAGTAAAATTCTCATGCCTCCGCATGGTGGACCCGAAATAAATACAATCAAAGTAGTCGCCGACTTTGGGGAAGCCGGACGAGTGAAGGCCCCAATAAATTTGCTAAAGGAATATATGTTGAAGTGTGGGTTCGTGTTGGAACATATTGAAGTTGTTGAAAGGACATTACAAAAATTAGTGGACCAGGGGATACTCCAATTCAGATCATGCCCTTAAGGAAATTTTTTTTGTAGTTGCGATTGAAAGAAGTATAAAGAAGACATTGTTATTCCTTGCTAAAGGCCAAACCTTAACGAGAAGAGTATTGTGATTCCGTGGGGAGAATCAACAGAAACATCCGCAATAACAATAAGACAAACTATGAGGATACCAGTAGTTCCAAAAAATACAATGGTAATTAGGGGGCCATCTCCTATCCCTTACAAAAGTGACAAAGCAGTACCATGGAGTTATGATTCAACTGTATACGTCAATGACTTAAAACAAGAATGTAAGCCATCAACAAGTCAATGACCTACAATCACAAATATAGCAGGAACAAGGGGTAAGACTCGCAGTGGTCGAATCTTTGGCTCTGAACCACAAAAAAAAAGATGATGTTGTGGTGAAAAATAAAACCAATACGTTAATAAAGGATAAAGGAAAAGCAATGTTAGAAGAAAGCCAATAACAAGAGCCTCCGAGCAAGAACTTTATCGAGCAAGAGGCAGAAGAATTTTTGGGTATAATCAAAAAGAGTGATTACAGAGTGGTGGATCAGCTTAACCAAACCCTAGCCAAAACTTATATACTCTTGTTTCTCATCAATTCAGAAGCGCATCGAGACTCACTAATGAAGGTTCTAAGTTCTACCCATGTCATAGAGGAAATTATTGTGAACCAATTTGACAATGTTGTAGCAAATCTGACGTCTAGATCATATTTTGGTTTTAATGACAGTGAGTTACCTCCACAAGGCCGAGCTCACAATAAAGAATCGCACATCTCTATTAAGGTAGGAACTATAAGCCTGTCCAGGGTACTCACCCATACCGGTTTACCCTCAATGTACTACCAAAATCTAGCCTGATGAAATTAACACTAGATGGTGTTGTGATAAGACGAAGTTCTACGATAGTCAAAGCTTTTGAAGATTCTCAAAGCTCAATATTTGGAGAAGTGGACCTTCCTGTCAAGGTTGGCCTACATATGTTCTACATCACTTTCCAAGTAATGATTATAGAACCAACATATATGTGTTTTCTTGGGCGACCTTGGATTCATGCAGTAGGGGCAGTCACTTCGACTTTACATTCATTGAAGGGAGATTGGTCATAATTGATGGTGAAGAGGACATCTTTGTAAGTCACATAGAATCCTACATGTATATTAGTGTTGATGAAGACTATGTAACCACACCATATCAAGTCTTAGAGTTTTCCTCAATGGTAACCCTACCAGTAGAAAAGATCAAGAAACCTACTATGACTTCGTGGAGAGATTTGCAAATAGAGGTGGAAAGTGATGCCTCAAAGGGTTGGGGAAAGCTCCCGGAAATACATGAGAAGAAGAATCGCTTTGGTTTGGGTTACGAATCATCAAAGGCTGCTCTGAAATGCAAAGCACGGTTTCCTCCAATCCAGGAGACCTTCTTCAACAAAAGAGTAGAGCATGACAGATAGGTGGCAATGATATCTAATAAGAGCAACATTAAAAAGCCGTCTGATTTCATCCATGGATGCACCCCAGGGGAAGAACTCAAGAATTGGACAGCTGTGGAGATCCCCGAGATCTTTTTCTTTCCAAAGTAATTTTTCTTGTTTTTGAAAGAACCTATGTCAAGCCCGAGGCATAGTAGTTTCTTGTAAAGGTCCCCCGTTTTGTTTCAGACGGTATTCACGATTAATAAAAATTATATCTCGCATTAAATTAAGATTTCTGTCTTTCCCTTGCATTTATCTTTTACATTTAAAAACGGAAATACTTTTCTTCATATGTATTTTCCAAATTCACATACTAACACCTGCACAAAAACATGATAAATGTGTATATCCATGCCCAAAATCACTGATAATGTTACTGTTGTTATCCGATATAATTTTGATACACCCATCAACCAAATTGGAGAGGAAGATGATGAAGATCTTGAAATTTCTAAAGAATTTGCGAGGGAGATAGAGCAAAAAGCTAACAGTATACAACCATACCAGGAATCTATTGAGACCATTAACCTTGGCACAGAAGAAGATCTGAAAGAGATTAAGCTAGGGGCAACATTGGAGAAAAGCGTCAAAGAAAGGCTGATTAAGTTGTTACATGAGTATGTGGATATATTTTCCTGGTCTTACAGGGGTATTCCGGGATTGGATACAGACATCATGGTGCACATACTACCTCTCAAGGAAGGTTGCTCTCCAGTTAGGCAAAATCTTAGAAGAACTCATCCAAACATGTCCAACAAGATTCGAGAAGAGGTATATAAATAATTTGATGCGAGGTTCTTAGCCGTGGTATATTATCCACCTTAGATAGCTAACATCGTGCCAGTACTCAAGAATAACGGTAAAGTACACATCTGTTTAAATTATCGGGATCTGAACAAAGCATGTTCCAAAGACGATTTCCCGTTACCTCACATAGATGTTTTGGTGGACAATACAACACAAGCTTCGGTATTCTCATCCATGGACGAATTCTTAGGCTATAATAAAATCAAAATGGCACCCGAAGATACGAAAAAGACTACTTTCATGACGCCTTAGGGCACTTTCTTTTACAAGGTAATGTCATTCAATCTAAAGAATGCAGGGGCAACAAGACCGAGCATCATAATTCCTCACCATATCGACCCAAGATGAACGGGGCCGTTCAAGCTTCCAATAAAAACATCAATAAATTCATTCATAAAATGTTTAAGACATATAAATATTGGCATGAAATGCTCCCCTTCTCTCTATATGATTATTGTACTTTTGTGCGCACATCAACAGGTGCAACTCCTTTCTCTCTAGTATATGGCATAGAGGAAGTACTCCTAGTGAAAATAGATATTCCATCTGTTGTACCCCAAAATTTTCCCTCCCATATTTCTCAAAACATTTCAAGAAAGATCCTCAAGTTGCTCAAGGAAGTCCAAGGGTTGACTAGACAAGCTCTCTCCTAAGGCAGTCTACCCCAAATTAGGGTTTCATCTTGCATCAATATATTTGAGTCCAAGGGATCCCAAATGCTCACCATTGTTCTAATATGTTCTCAAGATCATCCTTGTCAAGTTTCAAGCCTTGCAGAGGAAATTTGCTCAGTCAATTGCTCAAAGGCCTGAAAATCGACTATGCTAGGGCAAAAGTCAATTGTGGCCCACATACAGTCACACTTCAAGATTTGTGGTCAACATCCTCATTTTGAAGTATCATTCATCATTTGATCAAGGGTTGATCATGATTCCTCAAGGATTGCTCACAATTCATCAAAACCCAAAAGTTGCTAAATTAGGGTTTTGTAGGAAAAGTCAACTCAACTTTGACCAAGCATAACGTTCTCATACTTTATGAGAAATGACCCATCAAAAGCTCATTTTGAATAGGATTCAATGCCCTACAATTCATCTTCATCTCCCAAGTTCAAAATATGCACTCATAAGAAGTTATGAATTTGAACATTATAGGTCATTTTGAAAAGTAAACAAAAACACCTTTTTTGTCAAAGCTTCACACATGAACATGGAAGACCCAATTGAGATGAGACCAAAAGGGTTGCTTAGAGGACATCACAAGATTTCTAAAAAGTCCCAGAACACCTTCAAACAGTCAAAATTGAAGAAGTTATGCATTTGTGAAGTTGACCTTTTTTGCAAAATGGCCAAAAGTAAAATGTGCCTCAAAATGCATTTTTTGTCAAATAGGCCTATCTTTTTGCACTTGTTTTGAGTTGGTAGCATGGTCCACGAGCTCTAGCCCTTTCCACTTGTCTTTATCTTATTTTTGCTATTTATTTTTATTTTTTATTTCCATTAAATCAATTTAAATCAAAACAAATCATGAAAATATCCAAATCATTCAAACTTCAAGATCTTGTGCACATTTTAGGTCCCATAAACAGCTAGCAAGTGAATCAGTTCGTGCAAGGCATAGGTGGGCACAAAAAGATTGATTTTGGCCTATTTTTGAAGGAATTTTATGGAAATCAAATCAAGATCACAAATCATAATTGGCAAAGATTGAGATCATATTTGTAAACCTAATTCATCCCTTGGTATATAGTGAACAATTGCATCCAGAAACAACAGGGGTTTGGAGGCGTGAAAAGGAAGAACCAAACTTGAAAAAATTTAAAGAAAGTGATAATCGGATTTTGCACTTCCAGGCCTTTTCAAGACTCCCAAGCCATTTCTTTCGTTTCCTAGGCATTCAAGGAAGCCATAGAAATCAGAAACAAGGATCCTCACGCGCTAGAACCTGTTGTAAGTGGTACACAGTTTACCATTATTTTTATAATCGAATCTTGTTATTCTTGCATATTTATCATGTTTCAATAGCATATTCTAAATCCCTAACATGATTGCAAGCTGACAGTACTATTTAATTGCATTATTGTTAGTTGTATAGGAATCCACCATTGTTAGGGTTCCTTGTTGTGTTTTGGGTTTTTCTTACACAGGCAAAATTGGTCCACAAGAAGGGCACCATAATGCTCAGCAGGCTAATGCGGTTTGATTCATGGCTTTATATTCCATTTATCATGGTCGAGTGAGATTTTGAAACAAGCAAGGGTTGTAGTGACGACCATTATTCTGTAGGTAAAAGTCTCTGACTTTTACCAACAGAGAGAGGAAGAAGATGACACGCGTGGCATCATCCCATTCGCCTGTTTGAAATTTGACGCGTGTTTGGTAGTCAGCTTCGCTTTATGTATTTTATTATTTTTGTTTCATATATTAACCAACTGAACCAAGTGGCCCATTGGTGGCCAAGGAAGTGCTAAGGAATTAGAGGGCATGAGGTCAGGGGTTCGACCCCTTGTTTACCGTGGTTTTTGGTAAACAATCGTTGATCCTCCAAAAGGAAAGTTCTTTTGGTTACTCACAGGATCGATCAGATTGATCCCAGAACATATGCTAATTTTTATGTAAGACAAGCAATCAGGAAGAACGCACGTTCGACCAGAGAGAAGATACTTGAGATTTTGGAAAAGTAGACATAAATGTAGAAATGCAGGTAAAGATGCAAGAAAGATAACTTTGCAGAATAAGATTAAAGCAATGTAAAAGACTTTCATTAATAAAAAGAGGTGTTTCCAACGTACATTTCTCAGTTTTATCCTTTCTCACACAGCGGTTACTTGGACAATATTTGAGTAACTAGCACAATAGGTTGAACACACTTAAAAACTACACAAGTTTCCTAGTTTATACTAAAAACTAAGTAACCGTCGAGGAACAACTCTGCGCTAAGATGAAGACAAGTGTCTTTTGCATGTCCCTCGACCTCTAGCTTCCATCCACGTTGCTTCTTCTTAGCCGCTAGCGAAACTATCTTTCCCTCCAATAATTCAAATTCAAATGTCCCTCGTATTATGTGTCAAAGCGAGGGTATTTTCTCTTAGTCGAAGGTCATAAGTCCTCTTCAGTCGAAACCCTGAAAGTGAGCCATGGTCGAAGGCTCAAATACAACTTAGATCTTTTTCTAAGTTATTTCATACGTCGAAACATTCTTGGCTTGGTTTATTCCAGTTTTTTGGTCTAAAAGACCAAATATAGTAAGTGTCGAATTTGGGAGCCAACAAATTGCCCCCCAAGAATGTCTATTTCGACGCCCAAAGAAATAGTTATTCTTTGATCTTTCCATTCGACACCTGTCTTTCTAGTTGTCCACAAAGTCCTGATGTGCGCTTTTCGTCTTCCAACAGCTGCTGCTTTCGAAAAAACCCATCATTACTATTTCTCCAAGATGTCTTTTCTAACTGTCGTTACCACACTGCCATGATGACCATATTCCTAGAACCTATGCAAGCATGTCAAAACTTTTCCCAACGTCTGCACGGTAACTGCTTCATACTTCGCCACGTTCCCCACTATCTTCACATCATTAATTGGCCTTGACGAGACATATCCCTTTCTGAAGACTATAAATACTCCTGAGCCTTTTCATTTGGAACTTTCACCACTCTAAGCATTTCCAAATCTTCTGCTTTTAAACACCTTGTATTGTCAACTTCGTTTTCTCCAAATCTGCAACAATGGATTTCCTTTCCAATGCACCAAACTATTCCCATCCTAAAAATGTTGATGATATCCAAAGCCCACCAGAGATCTTTTCTACTAACCCTTCTCCTTCCTCGACTGATGGGCTTCGGTTCGTTGCTGAACCCATGACGAGGGAGTGGCGAGAAGCATATGATTCCCAGCTCCTCATTCCCATTAGGTACTCTGAAGACATATATGCTATGTCTGGTCCTTTTTCTACGTGTGTCGAGAATCCCATGAGGAATCGTGCCTTCTTCCCTACTCACCCAAGACTCAGACCTATAGGCTGCGCGAAGAAGCCTAGGGATGATCCTGAAGATGCTACTCCGGCCAATCAGCAGCATGTTCAGACTATGGAGAACATTAACCTTCAATTTATGAACAAAGGTATCGGGATATTTCGATCATGCCCTAACCTCTCCTCAGAGTATTCAGATTGGTTGAATAAGGTGGAAAATGCGCAAACCTCCGTCTTGAAGGAAATGGGAATTTACGATTTGGTGATGTTGTCGAAGACATGATTGTGTTATTGTCCCCTCATGTTGGTATATTTTCTATATTTCTGGGATAACACACATTTTACCTTTCATCTTCCCTGTGGTATGGTGACCCCCACCCTATTCGACATAGCCGCAATTACCGGTCTTCGACCGACTGGGGATTATTTCGATCCTGAGGATTTGTTTGAAGATGTTATTGGGTTTGCAGCTACAAAACCCACCTACACCACTTTTATCAACCACTTCCATGATAAAGCCTCCAGTACTGTGTCGGAGGTGGAGTAGATAGCCTTTTTGGCTATGTGGTTATCCCGTTTCGTATTTTGCACTAAGTCACTTCAGGTGATTAAGAAAATGCTCACACTCGCGACGCAGCTTCATCACGGCTATCCCCTTTGTCTGGCCGAATTGATTTTGGCCAATCTATATGAGTCCATCAGTAATGGTGTGACCCAACTTAAGGTTATAGGGGACAGGGCGAGCCTGCTGCTTTCTGGCCCTTTTTGGCTTCTCCAACTTTGGCTCAATGCCACCTTTGAATCTTTTCTTCCTCAGAAGAATAAGATTAATGAAGCGGCCCTAGAAATCCTGAACAGGAGGGTCGAAGGTACCAGGCTTGCACTGCTGACTCCTACTGATGAAGGCCAAACGTTTCAGAAGGCTTTCACAAGTTTCATGATGATGTTTGCGGAGCGCAAATGTTTTATTTCGACCATGGCTCCTTTTTCTAGTCGAAAAGTTGGTCCAAAATGGTTCACCAGACCATTTCCTTCAACTGAGGAGGAATACTTGAATGATGAATATGTGGACATGTGGAAATCGTTTCTTCTCCCTAGAATTATGCCATTGAGATTAAAGAGCTCCAAAAATAAATTAAGCTTGATCTCTTATCAACCAAACCTTGTCTTTCGACATTTTGGTATTGTCCAGTCACTTCCCTCACCCATTTATCCTCGAGAGAAGCTTTTATTATTTTACAACGCAGATTACTCAGAAGATGCTGCTACCAAGCATATTGGTAGGTACGTTGGTCGAACTGTACTAACCATGTTCGACTTTAACCTCAATTTTTTGAGTTCTGGTAATTTTGAGGGGTGGTGGAGACAGTATTATGATGAAGAGTTCTTCGATGAGAAGGACTTCGCCCACCACCTTCGTGAGGCGTTTAAGTTGGTTCTCGATAGGATCAAGAAAGGTATTACTTATTTTCTTTCTCTTTGCTTCAGATTTATCATTCGACGCTCGATTAACTTTAGTTTTTTTGTTTTTGTTTTTGTGTAGCTGTCAAGAGAACCACTTCGAAGAAGGCTGCTGAAAGCACAAAAGGGGGAGATTCTTCTGTCAACCCCTCTCCCAAGGTATTCACTTTCTTCTATACCCTTATTTTCTATGATTGTCCGACATGGGTACTGATCTCTTTGACTTGTATTTCTGGGTATTCAGAAGACTACCCCTAAAAAACTGAAGGTCCAGGAGATCGAAATCTCTAGTGACGAAGAAGAGGAATCTCCTCCTGTTCCTATGAAGAGACAAAGGTTAAAGAAACCAGTTCCCACCGTTGAGTCTCATCCCAAAATTTGAATTAAGACTACAGCTGCGAGGCCTCCTCCTGTAGTTATCAAAGAGCCTACTGAACAGGAAGTAGCTTCCAGGCTAAACAACCCTAGCGAGAGAGATAACTCCAGTCCCGATGCTGAAATCCTAATCCAGGTATTTGCTTCGACAGACCATCATTTACTTCTCGAACTCCCCTTTTTTCTTTATAAGAATTCTGAAAGAAACGAACTTTTTTATTTATTTTCCAGGACACTGCTGGCACCTCCAACCAAGTCCCTACTCCTGTCGAAGGCTATGTCACCCTATTGAATAGTGAAGGAGAGCCTACTTATAGGCCTTCTTCAGTGAAAGGCTCTTTCATGAGTTTAGCTGATGAAGTGAATCAAACTTCCGAACCTCAGCACGAAATAATAGAGGAAGTCAATAAAGAAGGCCCTATGGGAAATCATGAAGAGACTAGGGCTCCGTTGGTTGATGCGCAAGAAACTGGGGAGGAAAGGACCCCTAATGCTGAGACAGTAATAGCGAGGGATAATGAAGGGATCCAAGAAGCTGATGGCAAAGAGGGTTCTGCTGAAGGAAACCAGAATCCTACAAACACTGAGGAAATTCCAGAGCAGGTGGCCAACGTGGTTGTTACTGTCAACGAAAGTGTCCCTTCGACAGGATCTAGAACTAAGGAGGATTTTGCCTTGCTGAAATAGCAAAATCCTTTAGGCTATTTGACTATAATTCTAGAAGGTCAAGAAAGTTCCTCTGATCATAGTGCCTCAACTATGTCTGGATAATCTACTTCGACCTCTCCTCTCGATGAGGCCCTTCAGAAAGTTAAGGCACAAATCTTCAAAAGAGATTTAATGTTAACCTTGGAGGGGGAACCCACGGCTCCCTCTTTTCTAAAGACTTCTCTGAGGGCTGTCGATCTCCTCATTGCTTCTCCGGACGTGGCCAGCGTTATCTTGGATTTAATCTCCATTATTGACCAAGTATCAGCTGATTATAACAGTCAAAGGACTTTTAATCGTGAGATTGAAGAAACCAATGGTCAAGTGGCTGCTTCCTGGCGCGCTGCTACCAAATCATCTTCTAAGTTAAAGGGTCTGTCGAAGGCCCGGGAGGCTAGACAAAAAGAGGTCGAAGAGATAGATCGAGATACTGCTCAAATGAGGGTGCAGATTGCAGAGTTGGAAGCTAAAATTGCTGCCAATGATAAAAAGAAGGAGTAACTCCTCGCTGTTAACACTGAGTCAAAGAGCCAAGAGGAATTGGCTGAAGGGTTAAGACACGCTGATCGGGCCAAATCTCTTGATGCTAAGCTCGAGACCCTTCATCAATCGAAGGCTTTATGTGATCGACACCTAGAATTACAAAGAATTAAGTATCTTCAGATCAAGGCTAATCTCCCTTTTTGAATCCTGTTTCTTTCATTTATGTAATCACTTGTTGTAATGATTTCAAAGCCATTTTGGCTATTTTAATGAAAATTTAAGTTTCCATTTTGGCATTCTCTATTCAACGGTGACTATACATTACTTATTTTTACCTCCTGAAGTGTAGGTCTATACGCTTTCAAGTATTTACCATTCACCTTCAAAAGTCTTTGATCTTCACTTAACTCTTCAATCTCATAGGCTCCACCAGAGA
The DNA here is from genome assembly GCA_948472305.1 of Vicia faba. Classification (NCBI taxonomy): domain Eukaryota; kingdom Viridiplantae; phylum Streptophyta; class Magnoliopsida; order Fabales; family Fabaceae; genus Vicia; species Vicia faba. The sequence goes on along the minus strand of OX451737.1, from coordinate 1,620,394,999 downwards.
AAGCCTGGATAATTCTAAAAGGTCCTTCCCACTTAGGAGAACATTTTCCCAAATTTCTATCTTTTCGATCCATCGGAAGAATTACTTTCCATACTAGATCCTTAGGCAGAAATGTCTTAGGTTTCACTCTGCGATTATAGGATTTCTCAACTCGCTTCTTCTGCAGTCTCAAAAGATCCAGAGTTTTCAACCTTTCTTCATCTAAGTCAACTAGTTCGGCTAATATCATATTCCAATAGACCTCAGAAGGGATATCATGATGTATCTGAATCCTTGTCGCCTGCAGGTGGATTTCCACTGGCAACACTGCATCATGACCATAGGTTAGGCGAAATGGTGTTGTTCCCGTGGCTTCTTCCGGACAAGTTCGACATGCCCATAGAACTTGATCTAGCGTCTTGTTCCAGTTTCTAGGTTTCTTTCCCACGTGTTTCTTTATTAAGCTGATCACTACTTTATTCGCTGCTTCGACCTGGCCATTAGCTTGCGCATAATAAGGTGTAGATGTTAACAATTTAAACCCCATTTTCGCAGCAAAGTCTTGCATCTTTCGACCAGTAAAGACTGACCCTTGGTCTGTAGTTATTGTTTCGGGAATTCCAAATCTATATATGATGTACTTTTGAATGAATTCAATGACATTCTCTTGGTCTACATTGACTAAAGGGATTGCTTCAATCCACTTAGTAAAATAATCAATGCCCACCAATATATATTTCTGGCTTTTAGAAGATGCTGGTCGAATTTCTCCAATAAGATCTAAAGCCCATCCTCTAAAAGGCCAAGGTTTCACAATCGAGTGAAGTTCGCTTACCGGCACATGCTGAATACCTGTATGTATTTGACATTCTTGGCATCCTGTTGCAAACTCAACACAATCTTTTAACATAGTGGGCCAATATTATCCTTGTCGAAACAATAACCATCTCATCTTTTGGCCTACTTGGTGTGCTCCACATGCCCCGGCGTGTGTGGTGGAAAGAGCTATGTATGCTTCTGTTTCACTTAGGCATTTCAGAAGCACACCTTCAGGTGTTTTCTTGAATAATTCATTTCCCATCAACATATAACTCAGTGCTCTATATTTTATTTTTCGTTCTGTCGAAGCCGTTGGATTTTGTAAATAATCCACTACGGGCTTTCTCCAATCTTGTTCTGTTAGATTGTCTATGAACGAAATTTCAAAATTTTCGTGATCAGTGCATCCCAACGTTTTGGTCCTTAAATCCAATGGGGATAACTTAGTGGATGTTACTCTCCCTCTAACTTCGATTGCTTGTTGTAGCCTATCTTTCAAAACTTTATACCCGGAAGCAATCCACGCCAAGTTGTTAGCTACTTGATTTTCCAATCTGGGTATATGTCGAATGTTAACTACCTCAACGTTCTTCAACAACCGTCTGGATATTACGAAATACATGATAAGATTTTCTTTTATGCATTTGTATTCTTTCGTAATTTGTTTTAGGACTAACTCTGAGTCTCCCATTATTTCGACCTGAGTTGCCCCCAATTCCAACAGTATTTCAAGGCCTACAATTAACGCTTCGTATTCAGCCTCATTATTAGAGAAATCCTCATTTATCTTGTACTTAAATGTTGTTGGAATTTTGCTTGGAGAAATAATGAGGACTCCGACTCCAGTTCCATCTTTATAACTAGAACCATCCAGGTACAATTTCTATGGTTCGATCTCTAAATAATTCAGTGATCCCTCTTGTATAGAATGGTCGACTATAAAGTCTGCTACCACCTGACCTTTCATAGCCTTGAGAGGCATAAAGGTTAATGAGTACTCAGTTAATGTGAGTTCCCATTTGCCAATTCTACTGTGCAAAATGGGTTTCGCCAACATATATTTGTAAACATCAAAATGAGACGAAACATAAACATCAACTGGATTTATATATTGCTTAAGTTTTGTACATGAAAAATAAAGACATAAACATAGTTTTTCAACCTCGTTATATCTGGTTCTGCATCGTTTAAAACTCTACTGAGGTAGTATATGGGCATTTCGACACCATGCTCATCCTCTTGAGCCAACATGCTCCCTAAAGTTTTATCAAACGCAGCTATGTACAATCTCATACTTCTATTTCGACAAGGAGGTACCAAAATAGGTGGTTTGCTGAGGTACTCTTTGATTTTGTCGAAGGCTTCTTGATGTTCTTTCCTCCACTCAAATCCTCCTTTGCTGAGTCGAAGTAGTGGCGAAAAGGCTTGCGTTTTCCCATTAAGGTTGGATATAAATCTCCTCAGGAAATTTATCTTCCCAAGTAAGGATTGCAATTCCTTTTTGTCAGTTAGCGCTTTGGATTGCAAGATAGCTTTGGTCTTGTTTTGGTTTATCTCAATTCCTTTTTTATGGACCACAAAACCTAAGAAATCTCCCGCTTTGACACCAAAAGCACATTTTAGAGGGTTCATCTTCAGGCCGTAGCGTCTCATCCTCTCTAAGGATCGTCGAAGATGATCCATGTGATTCTTCCCTGAAACAGATTTGACAACAATATCATCAATATAAATCTGCATGAAAGTGTCAATAAAATCATGGAAGATCGAATTCATGGCTCTCTGGTACGTTTCCCCTGCATTCTTTAGGCCAAAGGGCATCACTACCCATTCATAAGTGCCTAAGGCCCCAGGGCAACGGAATGCCGTTTTCGACACATCTTCTTCAGCAATAAAGATTTGATAATATCCAGAGTAGCCATCAAGCATACTCATGTACTCGAAACCAGCGGCAGAATCCACAAGCATTTCCGCCACCGGCATTGGATATTCATCTTTGGGTGTTGCAGCATTCAGATCTCTGAAATTGATGCACACCCTTAAGGTACCATTTTTCTTTATAACAAGCACAATATTTGCAATCCATTCGACGTATCTGGTCGTTTGGATGAACTTGCATCTCAGCAGCCTTTCGACTTCCATTTTGATTTTTGATAAAATCTCTGGTGCAAACCGTCTTGGAGTCTGCTTAACGGGCTTCTTTCCAGGCTTTATTGGCAACTGCAGTTCTACCAAACTTCTGTCGAGACCGGGCATCTTGTCATAATCCCACGCAAAGCAGTCCTTGAACTTTTTTAGTAATTGAATCATTTCGACCCTGAGTCCTGGATCTATTTTTGTGCTTATGTACGTTGGCTTTTTTACAGGACCATCGCCTAGGTTTACCTCTTCTAGAGGGTCTTGCGCTAACATTCTAACATTGTTCGCCAACGGGTCCTTTTTGAAACCTAGAGGTTCATCGTCATAGATGGCGTCTAACCTCTGATCTCGAAGGTCTTTTGTTTCTAAGTCGGGAGGCTCTGGGTCGAAATCTTTCCCAGGGCCTGTTTTAGAAAGGACTTGGTCATTAGCTTTGAAGGCCATATATTTAACTTCAGCCTCCAAGGCCGCTATCATTCTACTTTCGGCCATATACGCCGAAATCTTTTGCAGAGTTTGTGAGTCAGTTATCATCACCAAACTCACTTCCCCAGCCTGTTGGCCGTATATCATCAACTCCTCCAAAGTCGATGTTGGATAAGTCTTCTCTATCCCACTGAAAGCCGTAGTCAGAGTGTAGGTATAAAGAGCAGAAGGCGTTAGGTGTTGGGGTTAAATCAAACTCAGGTGGATTACAAGGCCCTATATGAGCAAAATTTCTATCGAAACTATTCTTTCCGACACTGTTGATTTCACCTAAGTAATAACTCTGATCTGCCTCAATGTTTTCCACGATACCATCGGGGCGCCATATCGTGACCCTTTGGTGCATCGAGGATGGCACTGCACCGATGCCATGTATCCACTCTCGACCCAAGAGCAGATTGTAGTTTGGTTTCGCTGAGATCACCATGAACATGGTGGGTCGTAGGATTGATGCCTCTTTGAGGTCTAGTTGTATGACACCCATTGTGGTTCCAATGCCTCCTTCATAATTGGAAAAGACCATGTTATGGGGCTTGATGTCAGCGTCTCCCTTTCCTAGCTTTTCCAGCATGAATTGTGGGATGATATTGATGGTCGCCCCACAATCAACCAGAATTTTATTTATATTTATTTCCACTATCTTTGCTCTAATGAACAGGGGTTTAGATGATTCTTCATTGCCTCTATTGGTGGCTCGAAAAATGCGTTATGTTCTTCTACGCAGCCATTGTTCATTACATAGTAACATATTAGCCTGTGTCTAGCCATTTCTTGTTCATTCATTAAGTCAGTTTCCTCAACTTTGACCTGAAGGTTGTATTCTTTAGGTTACACTGATATGACATTCACCATGATGTCTAAACTGTCACCGGAATCGGAGTTGTTTACATCATTCGACCCACATTCCTCCGTCCATGGCATAAGATTCCTCTCTAGAGGCTTCCTTTGTTTCCTTTGCACATTGGTGCTAACCTCTGGATGAGGTCTAGATGCCTCTTTTTCGGCTTTTCGCCGTCTTTGGAATCTTCTCCATTGTGAACGGGACATAGGATTTTTTTCCTTTGTAATTTCTCGATATATGGGCCATCTTATTTGACATAGAAGCATGGTACTCCTTTTTGTAATCTAAAGAGGAGCCTCTTGGCACATCGAACGCCTTCCGTCTCTCTTCATTTGGCCTCTTTCTTCCCATGGTGTTAAGCTAAGTATCTGTAGGTACATTAGTTGGAGGCCGAAAAGTTGGTAGCCTCCTTACCTGACTCACGGGTCCTTGTTGATGTCCCCTTCTAGGGTCGAATCTGACTTCTGAACCCATTTTTTGTTGGGCATTGGTGCCCTATTTCGCTTTCACAATTCTCATACCTTGTATGTGTTCTGCGGCTTTCGTGTCAAAAATAGAGCTGCATCTAGGGCACAACATTACTTCCGATTTTTTCTTCTGGCACCTATGTAGAAAATCTTCCAGATATTCATTCTCTTTTGGAAATATCATTTTATTTACTTCTTCTTGACGAATGGCTTCCTCTGAGGCCTTGGTGCCATAGACTTCAACCATGTTGACCTGCATGTTGCTTTTGGCAACGAGATTCATTTTCTGCATCTTGGCCTCTAGATTCTCTGTCGAACCTTTTACAGCGGCCAAGTAAGAACTTGTGGTTGTTCTTTTGTTGGAGCTCTCAGTAACTCCTTTGCTTTTGTGTGGGTCTTCAGTAACCCGTTTATACAGTTTCAGGCCTTCAGCGGCCTTCTTGTTTGACCCTTGGGTAACTTCCTTTTTCAAATCTAGCCCTTCAGTGGCCTTTCTCACCCATTCAATAGTTTTTCTGGAGATGTTTCCAGTAAAACTTCCAAATATGGGTTTCATAATGAAATCTTCAGAAACTTCCACCATGTGAATGCCAACTAGTTCAGCATAATGTGCCTCCATCTACAGTGGGTTTGCGTCGATTTTCATTGCTGGCTTATCAGCAAATTTCAGCCTTCCTTCCTTTAGCGCTTGTTGAACAAGATCCCTGAAAAGGAAAAATTGTGAGGTTTTATGGCCCAAAAAATTATGGTATTTACAAAAACCTCTTTTCTTTCTCTGTTCTAAAGGAGGAAATTTTTCCCCTGGGGGCACTATCATCTGGTCATCTTTAACTAATAGATCAAATATTTCGTCACATTTGGATATATCGAAACTATAAGTTTTCTTAGGAAATTTGTCGCTGTTTTTCTCAGACTCTACATGATTTTTCCCATTTGATGGCACTAGCAATTTACAAGAATATGGTGGTCCTTGTTTTAATTCTGCTAAATCTATTTCTCCTTCTTCGACATCTATAGGATCACTAGATATCTCTAGATCATTATCATCCATTTCGATATAGGCTACCCTTTCTCGTCAAAGAGTTTTGGCAGCTTTAGCTTTCTCAGCTTTAAGGCGTTCTACTTATCGAAATCTATCGGCCAATTGGGCCATATCTCTTAGGTATTGTGTATCTAACTTTTTCCTAATCGAATAATCCAGGCCCCCCGCTGCTATTTCAACCAATTCATGCTCAGGAACTTGGGTAAAGCATATGGCTTTGAGTAATCGAAACCTATTTAAATATTCATCGATTGGCTCTGTAAACCTTCTCATTACAATAGCCAATTCTTTTAGACTTATTTTGGTCTGGCCCATGTAGAATTGTTCGTGGAACAATCTTTCCAATTGGTTCCAGTTGTGGATCGAATTGGCTGGGAGGGTGGTGAACCAAGTGAAAGTAATCTTTGTTAGGGAACTTGGGAAATATTTGATTCTAAGGTTTTCGTTGTTTGCTATTTCCCCGGCCTCTATCAAATATCTAGCTACATGTACGATAGTAGACTCTGTCGTATCCCCTGAAAATTTAGTAAACTTTGGAACCTTTCCCCTAGGTGGTAAGTCTGTTTACAGAATATATTCTGACAATGAGGATGTGAAGTTTGGTCTGTGAAAACCAACATTCATCCCGTTTTGAATCATAATCCTTTCGATCATGGCAGTTAGATTATTGTCTGTCCCATAATTTTGGTGTCGAACTTGTTGTATCAATTCATCAGCGTTTTGGTTTCTATTAGACATAATAACTCCTTGATCGATTTCTCTAGGGTTTCGTGGTATTTCAGCCCTTGGTTGTTCTATTTCTGCTCTAGGAATCTGAGGGTTTGGATTAACGGTCAAATCCTCTTCCATGATTGCCCCTTGATTTGATCTTATTGGTATCCTCTGGGGTTGTCGAACAGTTTGCGGTACCCCAAAGAATTCAGCCATGCGCGTCATTTGCGCTGTCATTTGTTGATTCGACTGGTAGCATTTTGAATGAGGGGGTTTAGCACTGTACTTAGAGTTTGTGCTAACATTTGCACCATATCATGATTACTTTCGTCCATCTGTTGCCTCAAAATTATTGTCAAAACATTTGTGAGGCTTGGTATTGTATGAGATGGCCCTCCCAAGAATTGGTTTCTACTGGCTCTAGACCCCTATAATGGCGATGATGCATTCACCAAAGGTTCTGAAAAAGTGGAAGCAACATTCATAAGGCTAGCCATTCCAGTAGTTGCCATGCCATATGGTTGCTCTCAACCCATCCAGGTTGTCGAAAATCCTGGGGGCACAAATGGTCGAGATCCTAGATTTTCCCTTGGTGGAGGCGTTCCTAATGGACCATATGGACCTACATACGAAAGTAAGGGTCCAGTTTGATTTGTGGTTAGCGTCGGTATTGGTCCAACGGAAGTTGGGATATTCCCTTCGACGGCGGTAGTAACCACTGTTCCATTCATTGGTGGAGGTATTTCTCCATGATTTGGCTCGTTAGCCATACTACTCTCGCTATTTTTCTTCCTAATAGTATACTCGTTGGTTACTCTACCACTTCTTAACAACATGCAATGTTATAACTGTACAGAAGAAACGCAATAACATAAACAAGATATTTAATAAAAATTAGCAACGTCCCACCAGGTGTGCCAATTTGTTTATCGTGGTTTTTAGTAAACAACCGCTGATCCTCCAAAAGGAAAGTTCTTTTGGTTACTCACAGGATCGATCAGATTGATCCCAGAACATATGCTAATTTTTTATGTAAGATAAGCAATCAGGAAGAATGCACGTTCGACCAGAGAGAAGATACTTGAGATTTTGGAAAAGTATACATAAATGTAGAAATGCAGGTAAAGATGCAAGAAAGATAACTTTGCAGAATAAGATTAAAGCAATGTAAAAGACTTTCATTAATAAAAAGAGGTGTTTCCAATGTACATTTCTCAGTTTTATCCTTTCTCACACAACTGTTACTTGGACAATATTTGAGTAACTAGCATAATAGGTTGAACACACTTAAAAACTACACAGGTTTCCTAATTTATACTAAAAACTAAGTAACCGTCGAGGAACGACTCTGCGCTAAGATGAAGACAAGTGTCCTCTGCATGTCCCTCGACCTCTAGCTTCTATCCACGTTGCTTCTTCTTAGCCGCTAGCGAAACTGTCTTTCCCTCCAATAATTCAAATTCAAATGTCCCTCGTATTATGTGTCAAAGCGAGGGTATTTTCTCTTAGTCGAAGGTCATAAGTCCTCTTCAGTCGAAACCCTGAAAGTGAGCTCTGGTCGAAGGCTCAAATACAACTTAGATCTTTTTCTAAGTTATTTCATACGTCGAAACATTCTTGGCTTGGTTTATTCCAGTTTTTTGGTCTAAAAGACCAAATATAGTAAGTGTCGAATTTGGGAGCCAACACCCCTGCCTCCAACATTTGGCATTTTTCTTGAATTTCCTTTACAGATTCCATATCCCACAAAGCGTGAGGTCCACCATATGCCCTCAAGGCTCCATCATTGGATCTCCAGGAAGCTAGATCTGAAGGCCACCATGTGGTGATCCACCAAAAGCCCAGTCAACGCATAGCATGGAATCCATGGAAGTCAAACGTGGGTCAACTTGTTTTGGGCCCAGAAGCTGATATTCACACCCCCCCCAATTGTTGATTACAGGCCCATATTCTTTTCCTTTTCATTTATATTTTCTTTTATTTTATTTATTTAATTATTTTTACTCACACAAAATTAATTCTTTTTTTATCAAAAAATCATAAAAATAATTTGTCATCCAATTAGATTTAGTTTATTTTTTTTTATCAAAAATTTAATTTAATTAGTTTATTTAATTTATTAGGTAACTTTAATTCCTTTTGTAAATAAATTAAAAACAATTAGAAAATTAGTGTTTTTAGTGTAATTTAATTCCCATTTTTTTTCTTTTTCTTAAAAATAACCAAAAACACAAAATATGTCATGTAAATTATTTTCTTTAATTTAATTTAATTATTAATTAGATTTGTATTCATTTTAAAACCTTATTCTTTTTCTTAGAAATAATCAAAAACAACAAAAATAAGTTTTCTTTCAATTAGGTTAGACGGGGTCAAAACCCTAATTTTACTCATCCTCGATTCGTCGCGCGCGTTTATTTTATTTTACAATATTGATGTAATTGCTCCTGGGATGTAATAGATTAATTAGGACTTTTTTTATCATTTTAACGGGTTTTTTGGCTATGTAATTGTAGCGATAAAAAATGTAGCGGGGTAAATCGGAGATCGAATTATTGATTAATTCGTCTCACAAAAGCAAGAGTCGCCACCGCGCTTTATTATTTCCAAAGGAAAAGGGGAAAGAGCGAAATAAAACCCTAAATATGCAATGTAAAATAATACTTTTAAAAGCAATGAAAATACAAGGCGTTTTTGAAAAGAGATCTATGGTTCGGGGGTTGGTTATACAGTGGGAAGGTATTAGCACCCAATGTATCTATAGTACTCTATAGGAACCTTTTGAAATATCTGTTTATTAAAATGTTCGTTTGATAAAAAATAAATTGTTTTGGCCGAAAAGGGGTACGGACGGTTTTTTGAAGGTACGACGACCTAATGTCGAAGTTTTGGCTTAAAAGGTATAAATTTTGAAAAGATTGAATATTTGGGGAAAAGTTGTCTTAAGTTTTAATGAAATGCGGATGTTCGCGTGATTGGATTTGAGGACATGAAGTCGACAAATTTAATCATTTTTCCCTTGGATTTTTACGTAAACGGAATAAACAAGTAAATACTGAATAATCAAACAGGAAATTAGATAGATGATGATTAAGTTATATATAACTACAACAATGATTAAATAACAAACCTAAAGATGTGAACATGCATTTTTTATATTTTTGTTTAATATTAAAGCGAGAGAATTAATTAAAGAAAATGAAACGTTTTTTAAGTTTTTCTATTTTTATGTTTTTTAGTATTAATAAAAGGTATTATTTTTAAGAGTTGTTAAATAATTAAACTAAATTAAAACTTAAAAGCTATTAATTTAAACCTAATTTAAAAAAGGGAATACTAAAAATTACTAAACTAAACCTAAAGTTAAACTTAATAAAAATGGTCAAATTATTTAAAAATGTTTTAATTAAATTACAACTCTTATTTAATTAAATTACTAATTAACTAATTTAATAAGATTCTAAAAAAAACTAAAAGGAGATAAATGAAGAAGGGGTATCAAATTAAAGGGGGTGGATAGGCAGTTATATAGGCCAAAGAGTTCTAAGGAGCCAAATCCAAATAAACAGAAATGGGGGGTGTGTTTAAGGATTTTGCTGGGCTTAGGCAGATGAGGTGGGTTAAGGTCCATTCATAATTTGTTTTAGGGTAAACATTGTTTTAGTTTTGGAGAAAAAGGGATTAGGGTTAACGAAATGTACAGAACGGCGCTCATCTTCTCGTTCTCGTGTTCTTCTTCTTCATGCTTTCGCCTCTGAGTTCTCCTTGCCCGAGCCACCAACATGTCCAAGCTTCTTCTTCCCTCCAACAAAACGTTAGAGCGACAGATTCACGGTAACAATTTCGTTTTCATTTTGTTAGGGTTTCATTACTGCATGTTATGATTTTGTGTCCATTTGATTCTGACTTCGAATTTGTTAATGGTTATTTGAGGTATACAAAAGAAAGAGAAGGAGAAAAACGTACCTTTGGAGACAGAGGAAAGAAGTTTGGACGTGTGCGTAGGAGGCCAAGGCGGCGGGGAAGACAGTGGCGGCGTGATATTTGCTTTGGCCCTGGTATTCCTTTTCTTATCTTCTTTGATTTGTGGTTTGATGATGTTGTTGAAAACCCTATGTGATATTTCTTCCTCTTCTGTTGATTTTGCCTATGCCTATGTAACGCTTCTTTTCCTCTTCTCTTAGTTGCCTTAAATTTGCCTCTTTTCTTCCTCTTCTGTTGGCTTGATGCTTGACTGTATGTTTCTTTATTGCCTATGATGAATATTTTGAGGCCTGACTGTATGCTTGGGTATGCTACTGTTGAAATGTTTTAATTTTGATTAGCTTTTCTTCTTCTTCTTCTCTTGCTACTGTTGCTTTCTTAATGGCCTATGATGAATATGCCTGAAGCCTTTCTGGTTGCCTAGAACATGCTATCGTTGAAACGTTTTTGTTTTGATTAGCTTGCCCTCTTCTTCCTTTTGCTTTGCTTCTGTACGCTTGAATTTGGTTTCCTGGATTCCTTGGTATGAGTTTAGGCCTTACTTGAAATGGTTATGGTTTTGCTGGGCAACAGTTTTGACATGGTTATGGAAACAGGTTGGTGGCCTTGAGGGCTTAAGGCTTTCTACAGGTTTCCACAGGTTATGGTTTGAAAGGCTATATTGGTTGTTGTTTTGGTGTTATACTGGTTTACGCAGGTTGATGGAAACTGGTTTATGTTACTATGGCTTAAGCTTTGAAATGGTTATTGTTTTGCTGGGCAACAGTTTTGACATGGTTATGGAAACAGGTTTTATGGTTTATGTTGATGGTGTTTTGAAATGGCTATGGTTTTGGCCATAGTTTTGACATGGTTTTGACATGGTTTTAATGCAGGTTGTGTATGTTTTGGTTTATGTTGATGCTTGAGTTGTTGGAACTCTGTTTTGGTTTAAGGCCTTCAGCAGGTTATGAACCATGAATTTTTCTTGAAGGGTTCCTTGTGTTATAACAGTTTGCTGGCTTCTATTCTTGAGGGCTCAGGTTTTGAATATTTTTACTATATTTCTGCCTTTGACCTTTGCACATTATGCTGCTACATCGGTTTTGTTTGGTATCCTCTTTCATGCTTTCCTTTTCTCTACTGTATTGCTGCTGTTCTATTTTGTATCCATTTTCTGCCTAAGCCAAAACCTGTAAAAACCACACTCTTTCTCTCTTCTCTCTCTTCAGTACAAATTGACATTAAAATGATGTATGTACTTTTAAGTTCTGAAAAAGCATAAGCTGGAAAATGATGTAAAATAGAAATATTTTCTTGCATAGTTTGATTTGCACACTTCCTCTTTGTCTACTGCATGGTACAGCATGGGAGCCTTGTGTTTTTTTGACTTCTTCCCACATCTTGGGGTAGTTTACGTTGGAATTGGCTTGTGTTGAAAATGCAACTTGACTTGCAATTTGCTGTTGAACTATGCTTTTGAAATATGCATGGGATTTGAAACATGCAGTTGGCTTTTGAAAATGTGCAATTGATTTTGGATTATGCAGTTTACAATTAAAATGCAATTTTGACAAAAGTGAATTTGTGCATATTTTTAACTTGTGCATTCATTTTTATCAATAAAAATTCATCCCTTTTTGTGAACCGGGAGAAATCCCGTGATTTGCAAAAAGGGTAAAAACTGATTCCAGCCGTTTGCTTTTAATGATGAACGCTAAATTTTTTATTTTTTTTTAAATTCATTTCTGACTTTTCTTTTGATTCTTTGCAGGTAAACTCAAATGAGCATTAAAGAAGTATTGGATAGAAGATGAAGATTTAGAACTTAGGGAAAAAAATTAGTATAGTTTTTATTTCATTTTAAACATTTGTAAGAATTGTCATTGTAAATACTTTGTTAAATAAGTATAGTATTTAAACAACAATTGTAACAATTAGAATAAAATGAATAAAATTCTATTATTTTCCAGTTAATTATTTTCTTCTTTCCAATTATTTATTTTACCATTTATAATTCTTTAAATTATATAATAACTGAAAATCAATTCCAATTATTAAATTTAGAATGATAAATAATTAAATAAACATCATTGATCAATTAGTTTCTCTTCAATTATTTACTCCATCATTTATAATTCTCTAAATTGTAATAACTGAAAATAAAATTTCAACTATTTAAACTTAGAATAATAAATAATTAGATAAACATTGTTGATCAATTAATAAACTTCTTTTCAAATATTTACTTTATTATTTATAAATCTTTAAATTATATAATAACTGAAAATAAATTCCAATTATTTAAATTTAAGATAATAAATAATTAATAAACATTGTTTTAGCATTGATCAATTAATAAATTTAGCGTTCAAAAAATAAACAGCTCTTGACTTGAAAAAGTTATGAATTTTAAATCTGCTTTGAAAATTGATAAAAATAGGTCAAAACACTTGCAATGTAATGATGCAGATGGGAGATGGTATCTTAGGTAAAAATTTGGGGTACAACAGCTGCCCTTATTTAAGTTTCTTCTATCCAGAGATATGAAGATTAAAATCTTCGTCTCGACGAGATTGAAGGTACTTAAATACATAATACGCAATTTTTTGTCCTAAGATACCGCCATTATATTTGATATGAATGTAGTGATTGAATTCACAGAGAAAGATATTGTATGGAACAAGACAATGCTGGAGAAATCAAACACCAACAAAACACAGAGACATGGATTATACACTACTGGGAAAACGAGTCATCGACTTCAAATGACAGACTCTTGACAGCGAATAAAATTGAGGGAACACGACCTCTGACCCTAACAAAGGAGGCATCTTGCATAGGCCATAAAACATATTATTGACCGAAAAATATCAGTGAGCTCACAACTCAAAGTCAAAGATAGACAAAGAGTATCAAACTTGCTGGCGATGGACTACCAACTTCTGAAGATAAAGATTCATAACAAACTTCTCTGCGAGATTTCCCGAGATATACCAATTAATGCTGAGATAATAATATGGTCGTAGATACACAAGTTGCTCAAATAAAGAAGCTGCCACTTGCTGTCTTCCAAAAAATATTATGACATACAAGCTGCTCAGATAAAGAGGATGTCACTTACTGTCGTCCAGGGATGTCAATAACATACAAGCTGTTCAAATAAAGAAACTGCCACTTGCTGTCTTCCAAAAGTACTATGACATACAAGCTGCTCAAATAAAGAAGCTTCCACTTGTTGTCTTCCAAAAAATATTATGACATACAAGCTGCTCAAATAAAGAGGCTGTCACTTGCTGTCGTCCAGGGATGTCAATAACATAAAAGCTGTTCAAATAAAGAAACTGCCACTTGCTGTCTTCCAAAAGTACTATGACATACAAGTTGCTCAAATAAAGAAGCCGCCACTTGTTGTCTTCCAGAAAAATAATAACGTACAAGTTGCTCAAATAAAGAGACTGCCGCTTGTCGTTTTCCAACGATGTCTATAACGTACAAGTTGCTCATGAAGAGACCGCCACTTGTTATTTTCCAATAATAATAACGCACAAGTTGCTCGTGAAGAGCTGTCGCTTGTTGTTTGCCAATGATGTCTATAACGTACAAGTTGCTCATGAAGAGACCACCGCTTGTCGTTTTCCAAAATAATAACGTGCAAGTTGCTCGTGAAGAGCTGCCGCCTGTCGTTTTCCAAAAATAATAACGTACAAGTTGCTCATGAAGAGCTGCCGCTTGTCGTTTTCCAAAAGATAATAACGTACAAGTTGCTCGTGAAGAGCTGCCGCTTGTCGTTTTCCAAAAGATAATAACGTACAAGTTGCTCGTGAAGAGCTGCCGCTTGTCGTTTTCCAAAAGATAATAACGTATAAGTTGCTCGTGAAGAGCTGTCGCTTGTCGTTTTCTGAAGAATAACTCAGAAGGAAATTGCGATGACACTGGCAGAGAATAAAATCTTCGTCAAAGAGAATTATGAATCAATCCTTCCCGAAGAGATCACATACTTAAATGTGCAAAATAAATGCACCATCCATCTAGGTCGCGACTTCACTGGGAAAAATCATGAGATAGCCTATGCAAGAGGCAACAACTCCCTCCAGGAATAAACCGGAGAGAAGACAGTCAACAAGACTCCACCCAATGAGAAGGTAATTTGATTGGGGGATTCATCCTATCCAGAAATGGACAAGGTAGGCTAAATCAAAAATCATCCACGAGGATTAGCTCAGTTGGGGAATTTAGAAAGGAAGCACATTTTCTGCCTAAGCTAACCTTCTACTTGGAAAGAAACATGTACGTTGTTTGAATAAACAAAGTACAACCCAAAATCAATGGCAAATGTGAATATGCATGCGTGATATAAGTGTAAATGAGTAAATGAATGTTGTGCTGACAAAACAAACAGATGGAATATCTTGAAGACGATAAGATGTCACGGCATAATAGATACTCGGCCAATATTTAAAAAGACGGAAAATAACTGGAACTGGAACCCCAAAACAACGTCGGAGCGTAGCACGCCACAAGGCTCAAGTCTTCTGAGTAGAAAAGTATTCAAATCCATCTTCTAATACCAGTAGACCACTGGCATGAGACAAAGCGTACCACACTTTAGAAATCTGCCCAAATAAAGATAACCAAAACAACGCTTAACTGGAAGAACCGGGGAGTCACCAAACTTAGTACCACGAGAAACGCAAGCTTACACAACCAACACCTCATGACGATTTTGAAACGAAACATGTTCATCATGCAAGGATAAATTACTGTACTGTTTCGCATTTCATGGCTTGACCATCCTCGGAACAACTGTTGATATTCCTTTCATTATTCACGACACATTTTTAAAAATAAGAATACTTTAAATAACTTTGTTTCAAATATTTCCGTAAAATTAAAATTTTGCCCACAGAAGGTAAATGCTCAAATTTCATTAATAAGATGGTAGTTCGCTAACAACGCGACTCCAACGGTTTACAAAAGTTTGGGAAATAGTACATGAAAGAAAAGGGTTACACAAAAACAATGATCACTATTCTCCCTAAGAACTTCGAATTCCGAAATGTGTTCAAATACCAAGACCAATCTGACCAAAAGCATGCCTAAGCCGCCCCCTTCGGGTTTTCAACTTAGCAAACTGTCAACTCAAACCTAAGCGAAATATTTCTTGACTGCATCGGTGTTCATGGAGCGCGGGAGCTCTTCACCGTCCATACGGTCCTTTATAATTCGGAGCCCATTTGCCCCTAGAATCAGGTTGGAAAGATAATATCTTCTTGAGCACAAGGTCACCTTCTCTGAACTCGCGTGGTCGAACCTTCTTATCAAAAGCCTTCTTCATCCTCTGCTGATACAATTGACTGTGACACAACACTGTCAATCTCTTTTCTTCGATTAAATTCAACTGATCATATCTACTTTGACACCATTCAGCCTCAGAAAGTTTAGCTTCCATCAACACTCTCAGAGACGGAATCTCAACCTCCACGGGGACTACTGCTTCCATACCATAAACTAGGGAAAATGGAGTTGCGCCTGTTGAAGTTCGAACTGAAGTACGATATCCATGCAAAGCAAACGGAAGCATTTCATGCCAATCTTTATAAGTTACCACCATCTTCTGGACAATCTTTTTGATATTCTTGTTAGCAGCTTCAACAGCCCCATTCATCTTCGGTCTGTAAGGAGAAGAATTATGATGTTCGATCTTGAACTCTTCACAAAGCTCTTTCATCATCTTGTTATTCAAATTCGAACCATTATCAGTGATAATCTTGCTCGGGATACCGTATCGACAAATGATCTGATTCTTGATAAATCTGACTACCACCTGTCTGGTTACATTAGCATAAGATGCTGCTTCCACCCATTTAGTAAAATAATCGATCGCTACCAAGATGAAACGATGACCGTTGGAAGCTTTGGGTTCAATCATTCCAATCATATCAATGCCCCACATAGAGAAAGGCCAAGGTGAAGAGATAACGTTGAGGAGGGTCGGTGGCACATGTATCTTGTCTGCATAAATTTGGCATTTATGACATTTCTTCACATATTTGCAGCAATCAGATTCCATTGTCATCCAATAGTAACCAGCTCTCAACATCTTTCTAGCCATTGCATGTCCGTTGGCATGAGTGCCAAAGGATCCCTCATGTACTTCTTGCATCATCATGTTTGCTTCATGTCTGTCTACACATCTGAGCAAGACCATGTCATAATTTCTCTTATACAAAACTTCTTCATTGAGGAAGAAACTGCTTGCTAACCTTCTCAACGTCTTCCTATCTTTATTGGATGCCCCAGGCGGGTACTCTTGAGTTTGAAGATCACGTTTAATGTCATAGAACCACGGTTTGTCATTGGTGACCTCTTCTACTGAGAACACATGAGCAGGTCTATCGAGGCGCATAACCCGGATTATAGGCACATCGTTCCAACCATTCACTTGAAACATTGAAGATAAAGTAGCTAAAGCATCAGCCATTTGGTTTTCATCTCTAGGGATATGATGTAATTCCACTTTGTTGAAGAAAGTTAACAATCTTCTAGCATAGTCTCTGTAAGGGATCAAACCAGGATGACAAGTCTCCCATTCTCCTTTGATTTGATTAATTACCAATGCCGAATCTCCGTAAATATCAAGAATCTTAATCCTTAAATCCACAGCTTCTTCGAGACCCATAATACATGCCTCATATTCAGCCATGTTGTTCGTGCAGTCAAACTTCAATCTTGCCGTGAACGGGATATGAGTACCTCGGGGAGTGACGATGATTGCCCCAATTCCATTTCCATAAGAGTTCACAGCTCCGTCAAATATCAAACCCCAATGGGATTCGGGATCAGGTCCTTCTTCAGGTAACGGTTCTTCACAATCTTTAGCTTTCAAATACATAACATCTTCATCTGGGAAATCAAACTTGATGGATTGATAATCGTCAATTGGTTGGTGAGCCAAATGGTCGGCTAAAATACTCCCTTTGATTGCTTTCTGAGTGTGATACTCAATGTCATATTCGGATAACAACATCTGCCAACGGACTATTCTTCCAGATAAGGCGGGCTTCTCAAAGATATACTTGATCGGATCCATTTTGGAGATCAACCAAGTGGTGTGGTTAATCATATACTGGCGCAGACGACAAGCAGCCCAAAACTAAAGCACAACAGGTTTTCTCTAGCAATGAGTATCGAGACTCACAGTCTGTGAATTTCTTACTCAGATAATATACGGCATGTTCCTTTCTTCCAGTCTCATCTTGTTGACCAAGCACACATCCCATGGAATCTTCCAATATAGTCAGGTACATAATCAAAGGTCTTCCTTCCACTGGAGGAATCAATATGGGAGGTTCAAGCAAATATTCTTTGATGCTATCAAAAGCTCTCTGACAATCTTCTGTCCACACACATCCTTGGTTCTTTTGGAGAAGCTTGAAAATCGGCCCACAAGTAGCAGTCATATGAGATATAAATCTAGAAATGTAGTTCAGTCTCCCAAGGAATCCTCTTACTTGTTTTTCCGTCTTGGGTGCAGGCATTTCCCGAATAGCTTTGAATTTATCAGGATCTACCTCAATACCTTTCTAACTAACAATGAAACCCAGAAGTCTTCCAGAATGAACACCAAAAGTGCACTTGTTGGGATTCAGACGGAGTTTATACTTTCTCAAACGCTGGAATAACTTCAATAAATGTTCCAAATGATCTTCCTCAGTTTGCGATTTGGCAATCATGTCATCTACATACACTTCTATCTCTTTATGCATCATGTCATGGAACAAAGCAGTCATGGCCCTTTGGTATGTTGCACCAGCATTCCTCAAACCAAACGGCATAACCCGATAACAAAATGTTCCCCACGGTGTAATGAAAGCTGTCTTCTCCATATCTTCTGGTGCCATCTTGATTTGATTGTAACCAGAGAAACCATCCATGAAAGAAAAGACTTTGAACTTTGCGGTACTGTCGACCAATACATCAATGTGCGGTAATGGGAAGTCATCCTTTGGGCTAGCTCTATTCAGATCTCTATAGTCTACACACATTCGAACTTTGCCATCTTTCTTAGCAACAAGCACTATATTGGCTAACCATTGAGGATAGACCGATGTAACAAGGAAACCTGCATTAATTTGTTTTTGAACTTCCTCTTTGATCTTGTCAGCCATATCAGGATGAGTCCTTCTCAACTTATGCTTAATCGGCGGACATTCAGGTCTCAACGGTAAACGATGCTCCACAATATTGTTGTCCAAACCTGGCATATCTTGGTAGGACCAAGCAAACACATCAACATATTCTTTGAGAAGCTCCAACATTTTCTCTTTGACCTCTGGGATAAGCAATGCTCCGACCTTGACTTCCTTTTTATCTTCTTCATCACCCAAATTGATCATCTCTATAGGTTCTTCGAACGGCTGAATAGTCTTTTCATCGTGCTCAAGCAAACGAGAAATTTCATCAGGAACCTCTTCGCTATCCTCTTCTTCGGTTCGAACACAGGGAATTCAAAGTTGGGAGAGGGCATAGGATCATTGTTTTCAATGGTTAAGTCATGGATTAATCTGCACATGCGATTATGCTTTATTTTAGAAATCGATTAATATGAATGAAACAAAAGTTATTATATTTTCCTATTACTACCAATTAATTTTCATTACTATTTCCCAGAAAAGTGAAAAAATAAAACAGTAATGGACAAAATAACATTTTTATTCATGACGGGAAATACTTGAAACAAAGAGCCCAGGCATTTCTCTTTTGCCTTGGGCAGAGCAAAAGGATTTATTTTCAACATAGCCCGACACAAATATTTTTCGCCTTGGGCAGAGCGAAAGTTTTTTTCAAAAATAAAACAAAACATTACTCAGAAATGTGCATCACAACAGGAACATCAACAGCAATCCAGTTCTGGCAAACCACTCCATGCGTCACAAAATCGGGTAAATCCTCTTCAGAATCGTCTCTTATTATAGCATCAACTTCAGGAGGAGTCAGATGGATAAAACCTGCACTTCGGAAAACCTCTTGTATCGGACGAGTAACTACTTCCTGCTTGACTCTTGTAGACACGGGATGAAAACCAAGACCTTCTCCAGACTTGTTCTCAGGCAAAGTCAACACCTGGCCCCAACCTTCAGCCGAACCACTTTCAACCACTCGTCGCGCATCCTCAAAAGAAGAAATAGATGCCCCTTTCTTCTTCACTTCATTATTAGCAACAGATAGAGCTTGGAATTGGGTTCCAACATCCTCATCAGCATCAATAAAAGAGAAAGATGACAAATGGCTTACCACCATAGCCTGCTCTCCACCAATCATTACCAGCTTTCCATGCCTTACAAACTTCAATCTCTGATGGAGCGTGGAAGTGACTGCCCCTGCATCATGGATCCATGGACGACCCAATAGGCAACTGTAGGCGGCACGAATATCCATTACTTGAAAAGTGATCTGAAAAGTATGAGGACCAATTACTATAGGAAGGTCCACTTCACCAATGACAGTCTTCCTAGAACTATCAAACGCTTTAACAATTACCCCACTAGGTCTCATGGGAGCACCTTGATATGAGAGTCGAGATAATGTAGTTTTGGGCATTACATTCAACGACGAACCTGTATCTACCAACACACTTGATAAAGTATCATTTCCACAACTTATTGAGATAAGCAAAGCCATATTATGGTTCCTTCCCTCCTCCAGGAGCTCTTCATCACTGAAACCAAGATTGTTACACGAAGTAATATTTCCCACAATTCCATCAAATTGGTCCACCGTCACATCATGATCCACGAATGCCTGGTCCAAGACCTTCATCAAAGCTTCTCTATGGGCACCAGAATCTCTCAGTAAAGCAAGCAAAGAAATCTTGGAGGGAGTTTGCAATAGTTGGTCCACAATCTTATATTCACTTCTCTTAATAAGCTTCAGAATCTCATCATCCTCAGGATGAGGGATAGGTTCATTGGATCGGCCTATCTCAACCCTTGGTTCAACATTTCTCGCTGGAATTTCTGCCGGTATGGGTCTCCTGACTTGAACTTCTGGTCTCTTCAAAGGTACTGCTGCAAAGACACGTCCACTTCTCGTAACTCTACTCACATCAGCAATGTTAACAAAAGACGGCCTTGTTGGTATAGGGACTTCTACCCCATTCTCAATCATTGTGGCATTATACTTATACGGTATAGCTTGGTCTGAGTTGTAAGGCACAGGACCAGGTGGGTAAATGATCAAAGGAGCAACTGGTGCAGTCTGACTGTCGTAAACGATCTCTACTGATTCAGGAAAATTGAATTGTGGTATTATAACATTCACTTCATCCTCCAGATCTCTGTCATATGTAATAATGATAACCCTCTGGTCTAACAACTTTTGAATATCCTCCTTCACAATAGGGCAATCAACCTCTCTTGAACAAAATTCACAAACATCATAATCATGCTGATGCCTAACAAAGGCAAGTCTTCTTAAGCTCTGATGTAACCTGATCAATGACTCTCTTATGTGTTCAACTTGAAAAACTCGAAACTTTCCCGGACAACCTTCCACCATGTTCACTGATGCTGCCCCATGTCGAGGCAAAGGATTATCTCTAACATTTGGATTAACATCCTTGAAAGACAAGATACCATTCTTAATCAACCTCTGCACGTCCGCCTTCAAAGCAAAACAATTCTCAAGGTTGTGCCCCAGCGACCCTTGATGATACTCACAAAACTGATCCGCCTTGTACCATGGAGAAGTACTATTTTGTGCGACAGGAGGAGGCTTCATCGTTATGAGGTTCTTTCTGATAAGAGCAGGGAACAATTCAGTATAAGTCATAGGAATGGCATCGAATTGCAGTTTTCTTGGTGAACGGTTCTGATTGTTGAATGGATAAGCCTGTTGTCGAGGCTGCTGCTGAAATGGCCGTTGTTGAGTTGGTGTGGTTTGATGAGCTGGGGTCATCAAAGTTGGGCGGACAACCGGAGTGACTACCGCAACGTGTGAGTAACCTCTCCTCGGTCTCCCTGGGAATATCACGCTGACACCCTGCTCTTTTCTTTTCGGGAAAACACCTCCAAACTTCTTAGTACTGCTAGACGGACTTCCTTCTTTAACCAAACGCCCTTCGCGAATCCCTTCCTCCAACCGCATGCCCATGCTTACCATTTCGGTGAAGTCACTGGGTGCGCTGGTGATCATTCTTTCATAGTAAAAGGAACCTAAAGTCTTCAAGAATATCTTCCTCATCTCTTTCTCCTCAAGAGGTGGATAGATTTGAGCAGCAATTTCACGCCACCTCTGGGCGTATTCCTTAAAAGATTCTCTGTCTCTTTGGGAAATCGCCCGGAGTTGGTCCCTGTCCGGTGCCATGTCAACGTTATATTTATACTGATGGACAAAAGCTTCGCTAAGATCGTTGAAGTTGCGGATCCGAATACTGTCTAAACCCATATACCACTTTAGAGAAGCACCCGTCAAACTGTCTTGAAAATAGTGAATCAACAAGTCATGATCATCAGAATATGTAGACATCTTTCTCACGTACATAGTCAAGTGACTCCGAGGACACGAATCACCCTTATATCTTTCAAAGTCTAGAACTTTGAATTTTGCTGGAATCTTGACATTCAGAACTAAACAAAGGTCATGAGTGTTCTTCCCAAACAAATCCTTCCCCTTTAACGCTCTGAGCTCTCTCTACATTTCTTGGAATTGGTCCTGAAATTCTTCCATTCTATCAAAGAGACCCAAACTTTCAGCAGGCTCAGCAGGATAAGTAGGTTCATTCAAGTATGGCACAGAGTGAACCACAGGAGCGACAGTTGTCATTACCGGTTGCGGGAAAGGTGTTACAGACGGGATTACCGGCGGCATGGCAGTTGTCTCTGGTTGAGGAAGAGACAAAGCAGGTTGAAACAAAGGTTGTACGACAGGCTGATACCCCTCTGGCACAAAGTTGTAAGGCATTCCCCACGGAAAACCTTTTGGCATCTGATGTTGAAGCGGAGAGTTGATTTGAGTCACAGATGTTGGAACAGTGACAATCTCAGAAACCACAGTAGTTGAAGTCTGAATCTCAGCAGCTGTAGTCGATGGATGATTCTGAGCAGCCATCAAACTTTCCACTAGCGCAGTTAACTTTTCCATACCGACACGAAGGGTAGCGACCTCCTCACGAAGCTCGTGGTTTTCCTGTTCCAGATCTTCCATCTTCCTCTGACGATTGGCTCGAGTATCGTATCGATGAGACAGCTTGACAACCTTTGGAGTGGAAAAAGAAACAAGGATAAGACTCTAGAAAACATGTGAAGTGGAATGTTGGATGATGCATGATATGTGATGCAAATGATGATTCATTTTAATAGTTTTTCTAGGAACTTCAATAATTTCGCACACATCAATGGTAAAGGAATTTGTAACAACAAAAACTCAATCCATTAATCAAAAGCAGTAAATTACAACTTACAACTTTGGAACAACAAAATAATAAATTACAACTTTGGGATAACAACCCAATAATAAAGCAGTAAACTACAACTTTGGAACATGAAGCCCATAATAAAAGCAATAAATTACAACTTTGGAACATGAAGCCCATAATAAAGCAGTAAATTACAACTTTGGAACATGAAGCCCATAATAAAAGCAGTAAATTACAACTCCGGAACATGAAGCCCTTTTACAGAGTTTTACAAAATGACAACAGCAAAATAAAACTAAAAACTAAAGATCACTCAGAATCATCAGATGAAGGACCAAATGCCAACTGTAACCGGAGCTTCCTGATCTTCTCTTCATAAAAGTCTTCCATCTCTTCCTTCTCAGCTACCAGTCGATCAACGATTTCCTTTTGTGGATTAGGAACAAGAGCAACGCTTACCGAACCTTCCTTCTTTCTCTTCCTTTCACTAGCATACTTCTTCAGTAAAGCATCCTTTTGACGAAGTTTCTCATCATGATCAATGAACCAGCCGTCTTGAATAAAGAGTAAATCCTCATTTTCCTTTAGTTGTCGAGCCAGGACCCGATTCTCATATTCAGACATATTATACTTTTCTTTTCAAGCATCTCTCTCGGATTTCATCCTAGCCAGATTTCCTTGGTATTCTCCCATATTCTCGATAGGGATATCAACAGATGATGATGCAACGGTAGGGAATAAAGGTTTCTCAGGTTTATAGGGCATCTTGAGAGCACAAGCCCTAGCGCGGACCCATTGTAGATAAGGTTCCAACGAAACGGCACCCCTATGTCCTAACATATCTCTCCCTTTCCTATGGTTGTGGCGCCAAGCTCCTTAGATCTCCCTCTTAGCTTCCTGATGATCTTGTCCTTCCTGATTTCCTTGGTATTCTCCCATATTCTCGATAGGGATATCAACAGATGATGATGCAACGGTAGGGAATAAAGGTTTCTCAGGTTTATAGGGCATCTTGAGAGCACAAGCCCTAGCGCGGACCCATTGTAGATAAGGTTCCAACGAAACGGCACCCCTATGTCCTAACATATCTCTCCCTTTCCTATGGATGTGGCGCCAAGCTCCTTAGATCTCCCTCTTAGCTTCCTGATGATCTTGTCCTTCCTGTAGAAAGAAACCACTCACATGGATGTTGTTTGGCTTGTCCCTCATCGGGTATCCAAACTGATGGCGCGCGAGAACAGGGTTATAGTTAATTCTGCCTCTCGTACCGAGAAGAGGCACGTTAGGAAAAGCACCATAGCTATCGATGATCTTCACGTCATAGTAAACTCGATTATACCAATCAATGTCGAAATGAGTGAGAGCCATAATCTTTGGCGCCCATCGCGGCTCCTTCTCGAGATCCCAGAAAACATCAGACCTAGGTAGATGAGAAACATACCACTGATACAACAACGGTGCACAACAAATAATCATTCCTCCTTGATAAGAGTTTCGAAGATGGATGGAGTAGTAGGTATCTCCTAGCAGCGTAGGGACCGGATTTCCAATCAAGAAGATTCTGATGGCGTTGATATCCACAAACTTATCAACGTTAGGGAACAAGAATAGACCATAAGCGAGTAAAGCAAAGACGTCTTCAAAGGCAATAGTATCTTTTATCTCAGCGAAATGACGAGCTTTCCTCAACAAAAACTGCGCAGACAAACCTCGGATTCCCCCTTTTGTAGTCATGTTCTCCTCTATCTCTGATTTCTTCAAGTGGGTGATGGTCGCTATCTCGTGAGATTTGGGTTCCTCTTCTAAGCCAGAAAAAGGAACACAGTCGGTGATCGGCAAGCCCAGTATGTAGGAGTACTCTTCTAAGGTAGGCATCAACTGGTAATCCGGAAAGGTGAAACATCAGTACAAAGGATCGTAGAATTGGACCAACGTATTAAGGATGCCTTCCTTCATCTTGCGCTTCATGAGAGGTATAATGGACCCATACTTTTTCTGAAAATCCGTCGGGTTCTTGATCTTAGGAATCAAACTCTTCAGCTCTTCAATCTCGGGCTCCTTAAAACTAAAACTTTGAGTGTTTCTCCTTCCAAATTCCATAATAACAGTGCCTGAGATGTCTGCAAGAATCATTCCTAAGTTCCTTGAAAAACAGGTTTTTTTACAAAAAAAGTTGATGAATGCATGAATGAATGATAATGCAACAATTACACACAAATTCACAAACATGGGGTTTAAAGGTTCGACGTTTCAGCATGGAGTCGAGGGTAAAGCCCACCCATAGGTATGTACTAACGGTTCAATCACACCTGTAAGACAAGGTTCTAAGAGTTCCCAGAGTCTACATTCCTCCTTCAGATATTACCAACGTCTTGATTACTCAATAATTAGCAATATTCTCAAGAGAAACTCATCCGAGCGTAGCATCGCGTAACAACTACTTCCGAATTACTCCGTTATAGTCTTCGCGCTACACCTATAGGCCAAGATGGGTTAGGGTTCTACGGTTCTCAATTTCTCTGGCTCCTAGGTCGAAAATAATAATGTCTTCCCGATTACTCGGTAAACAAATATTAAGTTCAAGAGGGCCTTCCATCGAGTGGGGGATCTCATGCCTCCTTCTTCGGGATTACTCCCTCAAAGTTAACATGACTATACCGCCCGTCCTATTCCTTAAGTGTAACTTAATTCGGGTATATGATTCGTCCTTTACAAAAAACCCAAGCAACCCCAATTTAAACACATAATCATACAAATCAAATAACAATAAAACAAATAAGACAAATTAGGCTTAACCCACTTAGGGATGGACCAGCAAGAGGTCAATCTTTCCCCAGCAGAGTCGCCAATTCTGTAGCGATAAAAAATGTAGCGGGGTAAATCGGAGATCGAATTATTGATTAATTCGTCTCACAAAAGCAAGAGTCGCCACCGCGCTTTATTATTTCCAAGGGAAAAGGGGAAAGAGCGAAATAAAACCCTAAATATGCAATGTAAAATAATACTTTTAAAAGTAATGAAAATACAAGGCGTTTTTGAAAAGAGATCTATGGTTCGGGGGTTGGTTATACAGTGGGAAGGTATTAGCACCCAATGTATCTATAGTACTCTATAGGAACCTTTTGAAATATCTGTTTATTAAAATGTTCGTTTGATAAAAAATAAATTGTTTTGGCCGAAAAGGGGTACGGACGGTTTTTTGAAGGTACGACGACCTAATGTCGAAGTTTTGGCTTAAAAGGTATAAATTTTGAAAAGATTGAATATTTGGGGAAAAATTGTCTTAAGTTTTAATGAAATGCGGATGTTCGCGTGATTGGATTTGAGGACATGAAGTCGACAAATTTAATCATTTTTCCCTTGGATTTAGACGTAAACGGAATAAACAAGTAAATACTGAATAATCAAACAGGAAATTAGATAGATGATGATTAAGTTATATATAACTACAACAATGATTAAATAACAAACCTAAATATGTGAACATGCATTTTTTATATTTTTGTTTAATATTAAAGCGAGAGAATTAATTAAAGAAAATGAAACATTTTTTAAGTTTTTCTATTTTTATGTTTTTTAGTATTAATAAAAGGAATTATTTTTAAGAGTTGTTAAATAATTAAACTAAATTAAAACTTAAAAGCTATTAATTTAAACCTAATTTAAAAAAGGGAATACTAAAAATTACTAAACTAAACCTAAAGTTAAACTTAATAAAAATGGTCAAATTATTTAAAAATGTTTTAATTAAATTACAACTCTTATTTAATTAAATTACTAATTAACTAATTTAATAAGATTCTAAAAAAAACTAAAAGGAGATAAATGAAGAAGGGGTATCAAATTAAAGGGGGTGGATAGGCAGTTATATGGGCCAAAGAGTTCTAAGGAGCCAAATCCAAATAAACAGAAATGGGGGGTGTGTTTAAGGATTTCGCTGGGCTTAGGCAATTGAGGTGGGTTAAGGTCCATTCATAATTTGTTTTAGGGTAAACATTGTTTTAGTTTTGGAGAAAAAGGGATTAGGGTTAACGAAATGTACAGAACGGCGCTCATCTTCTCGTTCTCGTGTTCTTCTTCTTCATGCTTTCGCCTCTGAGTTCTCCTTGCCCGAGCCACCAACATGTCCAAGCTTCTTCTTCCCTCCAACAAAACGTTAGGGCGACAGATTCACAGTAACAATTTCGTTTTCATTTCGTTAGGGTTTCATTACTGCATGTTATGATTTTGTGTCCATTTGATTCTGACTTCGAATTTGTTAATGGTTATTTGAGGTATACAAAAGAAAGAGAAGGAGAAAAACTTACCTTTGGAGACGGAGGAAAGAAGTTTGGACGTGTGCGTAGGAGGCCAAGGCGGCGGGGAAGACAGTGGCGGCGTGATATTTGCTTTGGCCCTGGTATTCCTTTTCTTATCTTCTTTGATTTGTGGTTTGATGATGTTGTTGAAAACCCTATGTGATATTTCTTCCTCTTCTGTTGATTTTGCCTATGCCTATGTAACGCTTCTTTTCCTCTTCTCTTAGTTGCCTTAAATTTGCCTCTTTTCTTCCTCTTCTGTTGGCTTGATGCTTGACTGTATGTTTCTTTATTGCCTATGATGAATATTTTGAGGCCTGACTGTATGCTTGGGTATGCTACTGTTGAAATGTTATCATTTTGATTAGCTTTTCTTCTTCTTCTTCTCTTGCTACTGTTGCTTTCTTAATGGCCTATGATGAATATGCCTGAAGCCTTTCTGGTTGCCTAGAACATGCTATCGTTGAAACGTTTTTGTTTTGATTAGCTTGCCCTCTTCTTCCTTTTGCTTTGCTTCTGTACGCTTGAATTTGGTTGCCTGGATGCCTTGGTATGAGTTTAGGCCTTACTTGAAATGGTTATGGTTTTGCTGGGCAACAGTTTTGACATGGTTATGGAAACAGGTTGGTGGCCTTGAGGGCTTAAGGCTTTCTACAGGTTTCCACAGGTTATGGTTTGAAAGGCTATATTGGTTGTTGTTTTGGTGTTATACTGGTTTACGCAGGTTGATGGAAACTGGTTTATGTTACTATGGCTTAAGCTTTGAAATGGTTATTGTTTTGCTGGGCAACAGTTTTGACATGGTTATGGAAACAGGTTTTATGGTTTATGTTGATGGTGTTTTGAAATGGCTATGGTTTTGGCCATAGTTTTGACATGGTTTTGACATGGTTTTAATGCAGGTTGTGTATGTTTTGGTTTATGTTGATGCTTGAGTTGTTGGAACTCTGTTTTGGTTTAAGGCCTTCAACAGGTTATGAACCATGAATTTTTCTTGAAGGGTTCCTTGTGTTATAACAGTTTGCTGGCTTCTATTCTTGAGGGCTCAGGTTTTGAATATTTTTACTATATTTCTGCCTTTGACCTTTGCACATTATGCTGCTACATCAGTTTTGTTTGGTATCCTCTTTCATGCTTTCCTTTTCTCTACTGTATTGCTGCTGTTCTGTTTTGTATCCATTTTCTGCCTAAGCCAAAACCTGTAAAAACCACACTCTTTCTCTCTTCTCTCTCTTCAGTACAAATTGACATTAAAATGATGTATGTACTTTTAAGTTCTGAAAAAGCATAAGCTGGAAAATGATGTAAAATAGAAATATTTTCTTGCATAGTTTGATTTGCACACTTCCTCTTTGTCTACTGCATGGTACAGCATGGGAGCCTTGTGTTTTTTGACTTCTTCCCACATCTTGAGGTAGTTTACGTTGGAATTGGCTTATGTTGAAAATGCAACTTGACTTGCAATTTGCTGTTGAACTATGCTTTTGAAATATGCATGGGATTTGAAACATGCAATTGGCTTTTGAAAATGTGCAATTGATTTTGGATTATGCAGTTTACAATTAAAATGCAATTTTGACAAAAGTGAATTTGTGCATATTTTTAACTTGTGCATTCATTTTTATCAATAAAAATTCATCCCTTTTTGTGAAGCGGGAGAAATCCCGTGATTTGCAAAAAGGGTAAAAACTGATTCCAGCCGTTTGCTTTTAATGATGAACGCTAAATTTAATTTTTTTTTAAATTCATTTCTGACTTTTCTTTTGATTCTTTGCAGGTAAACTCAAATGAGCATTAAAGAAGTATTGGATAGAAGATGAAGATTTAGAACTTAGGGAAAAAAATTAGGATAGTTTTTATTTCATTTTAAACATTTGTAAGAATTGTCATTGTAAATACTTTGTTAAATAAGTATAGTATTTAAACAACAATTGTAACAATTAGAATAAAATGAATAAAATTCTATTATTTTCCAGTTAATTATTTTCTTCTTTCCAATTATTTATTTTACCATTTATAATTCTTTAAATTATATAATAACTGAAAATCAATTCCAATTATTAAATTTAGAATGATAAATAATTAAATAAACATCATTGATCAATTAGTTTCTCTTCAATTATTTACTCCATCATTTATAATTCTCTAAATTGTAATAACTGAAAATAAAATTTCAACTATTTAAACTTAGAATAATAAATAATTAGATAAACATTGTTGATCAATTAATAAACTTCTTTTCAAATATTTACTTTATCATTTATAAATCTTTAAATTATATAATAACTGAAAATAAATTCCAATTATTTAAATTTAAGATAATAAATAATTAATAAACATTGTTTTAGCATTGATCAATTAATAAATTTAGCGTTCAAAAAATAAACAGCTCTTGACTTGAAAAAGTTATGAATTTTAAATCTGCTTTGAAAATTGATAAAAATAGGTCAAAACACTTGCAATGTAATGATGCAGATGGGAGATGGTATCTTAGGTCAAAATTTGGGGTACAACAGTAATTAATACCGGATCCTTGTAATGGCTTAGCTTATTTTCCACATTTTAATTTCCGCAAAATATTAACTGCTTAAATGAATGTTAATAGGATTGTATGGAAAGACTAATTGAAAATTAAAACGGTAGATCACCTAATGTTAAAAGATTAAATAACTGAAACAAATCATATGCACATATTCACTCCTAGGGTATACACACACTTCGATTGCCTTCGGTAAACGATCATTAAGTATGGGATATTTTAGTGGTCGCTCTCTTGTCTAAAAGATCAAATGTCCCGTTCGGAAAAGTTGCCTCGAATATTTATCTTAAGACATTAGGGTTATTACTAAGACGTCCTAACATTGCTTTAGTGATCGTACGTCCCTTTCAAATTGACCCTTACAACTCCAACGATGGTGCTACCCACTCACTAATAGTAGGATAGCATTGTCTAAAGGAAACGAATATAGAATAATTCATTTTTCGAGTAGGTAGATGCTAGTAGGTACTTGCTTAAAACAAACCTTTTCACACTTACACTCTTTTCAAACAAAGTTTTCAAAACGACTTCGTAACACTCTTGAAGACAGAAGCAATGGTTAAATCGAAGTAAAACAAAAACTTTTCAAATCACACAAACACGGAAGCAATTTTAAAATGATGAGCAAGTACCTAAGAGCCTGTGGAAAACCACGGATAGAAAGGATGCTAATACCTTCCCTTTCTATAATCTATCCCCGTACCCAGAATATCTTGAAAAGGGAATTTTTCTGTGCTTTTTTCCTTTCCAGTTGGATAAAATAAAAGTCGGCGGAGACTCTTGCTTACCGCGACATTTTGAAAACACAAACGTAAAATGCAAACCAGCATTTTCCTAAAACAGTTCCGGTTCTGCCACCGTATCACAGAACTGGCGACTCTCCTGGGGATAATAAGTGGGGTATACCTTAGGATTAGTTCATCATATTGCTTCTCTTGTTTGATTTGATTGCTTTATTTTTGTGGGTTTTGTATTGGAGTTACTATAGATCCTAACCCAGATCTGGGGACACCTTTTAGGTAAGTAGAAATAAACTGTGAGGGAACTGTACGGGGTAGACCGATACGGTTGAAGCAGTAGCTACGTTGATGTGGCACATTGGTTGGTACCGGCATCCCTTGTGGAGAAACAAGGAGAATACGGGGATGCTATGTGTGTCGTTAAGCATCAACTGACCTTAGAACCTATAATTGACCAACTTGGCCATAGGAAGTAGTGAGATAGCCGGTCTCGGTATAAAGCTGGGAACTGGTTGATACTCGATGCTACACTCATTGAGACCATACTCTCGAGATAGTTCTGGCTGCAAGAAAAGATTGCGTGAGCTGAAACCAGAACCGATGGAGGATGCTCAGTGATATTGAGAACCTCTAGAACCCGGTTACTATTATTAGGACAGGTTGAACCAACTGAACTTCAAGAGGGTAGTACCTAGACTCCATGCAAGCCTGAAATTTAAGGGCTCTTGTGTGACTTGTTTGCCTTTACCATGTCTGTTGTTTGCTATACCTGCTGTGTGTTTTACCATGACATCATGCATCATAACATAGCATGCATACTTACTTACGCTAACCATTTCAAAGACCGAGGGGATTTATCTTTGTTATGTTTTGCAGATTATGGCTTCCATGCGCAGAAATACCATTCGAGTCAACTTCGTGCATATACCTGCTCAGCTCAGAGAGTTAGTCTCTAAAGTTCCTGATACTTCTTCATTCATTAGAAGACATGGTCAGCTCCTTAGTTTGGTCACTTCAAAGTTGGATGAGCAGATGATGAGCGTCCTTTTCCAGTTCTTCGATCTGGTGCATCATTGTTTTGCCTTCCCAGATTATCAGCTGGTTCCCACTTTGGAGGAGTTTTCTGACTTACTAGACATATCCATCCTCGAGCAGACACCCTTCACAGGTTTGGAACAGGTTCCTAGACCTGAGGACATTGCTTCAGCCTTACATCTAAAAAGGGCTGATGTAGTATCCAACTGAGAGACACAGAGCGGGGTTAAAGGATTCGTGGCTAAGTTTCTCATTGATCAAGCTCAACTGTTCTGGGATAACTTAGACTTTCAAGATTTCGAAGACATCTTGTCTCTCTTCATCTACGGTTTGGTTTTTTTCCCGAATCAAGATTCCTTCATAGATGTGAATACGGTCAAGATCTTCTTGTCTCGTAATCTTGTGCCTACTCTTCTGGGTGATATCCTACATGCCCTCTACACTCGTACTGTGCAAAGAAGAGGGACCCTCATGTGTTGCATGTCGCTGCTGGCGAGGTGGTTTATTTCTCACCTCCCCAAGTCTGTATTGAAGAATGAGGAAGGTTTAGGTTGGGCCTACAGGATAATGTCCCTTGCCCATACGGACATTCTTTGGAGTTCTAAGGCTATGGAGGACATTGCTGTCATTGATCGATGTGGGGTTACCCTAATGATCCGTTGCTTGGAATTAGAGGAGGAATAACCTACAGTTCTTGCTTGTCTCTACGACAGTTTGGTCGCGCTCGGAGAGACGGTCCTCATGAGCTACTTCTTACAAACATTATCTTTGATTACAAGGGGGACATGGATGAGCATCGCTGAAGGTTTATACGAGCCTGAGGCATGGTGAACAGGTCTGACCCTCATGAGCTAGGACCGAAGACTTCTCTCCCTATGCAACCTTATCTCCAGTGGGACCGAGCTCGAGCCCAGAAGCTGGGGATGCCTTATGAAGCTGTGTTGCCAGTGATTGTGGAGCCTACCAATGAAGAGGGTGTTCCTTATACAGTCCTTTATCCATACATGCCTACTGATCTTGGGGCATTGAAGAGATCCTGGATCTAGTAGAAGGACGGGAGGGATACCTACCAGGAGAAGTATCATGAGCAGGAAAGGAAGATATTGAAGCTCACGAGGCAACTTGAGAACGAGAGGACAATCAACGATTATGTCAGCACGAAGGGAAAACGACCATGGGATTTCTGATATCTTTTATTGTTTCTAGTTTATATTTGTTTTCAGTCTATTTATTTTGTAACGCCTTGAAGGCATTGTTAAACATTTTTACAAGTTAATCTAATAAAGTTTATTTTATTTTTGGTTTACAAATTTGAATCTCCCAAAGTCTTTGATATCATTCCATACGCATTCCATTATCATGCACATCATTACAGGTACTATTACAGGTTTCTCATCTTCTTCGCTGTTTATTTCAGCATAAAATGTCTTCTGAAATGCCTATCGATAAAGCCATCAAAGCTCTTCAAGCACAAAATGCTCAATTCTAAGAGATGTTCTTGAACTTGGCCAAAGGGCAACATGATTTGAAGACTCTCATCCTGAAGGAGAAGAAGAAGAAGAAGAAGAAGGTGTTTCTGGTGAATATGGGTCACAGGTTTGGGAATAGGTTGCGACAAGAAGATGATTTGTCTCATTCATCCAAAGGAGGAGAGAATCAAGAGGAGGAAAAGGGTCCTAGACCTGTGGTCTCTGATAATGACACTGATTTTGATGATGAACAGTACCCTCCTGCTGAGGATAGGTACAAACAACTTGAAGACCGTCTGAGTGCTATGGAGATTCAGAAAGTTCCCGGTTTAGACTTCGAAGATTTGGGACTAGCATCGGGAGTGGTGATCCCTCATAAGTTTAAAGCTCCGGTTTTTGCTAAATACGATGGAGTATCCTGTCCAAAACACCACCTCCGCTCGTACGTCAGAAAAATTCAACCTTACACTACTGATAGGAATCTATGGGTTCATTTCTTTCAAGATAGTATGTCAGGGACTCAGCTTGAATGGTTTTATCAATTGGAAGGAGCTAATGTCCGAAACTGGGAGGACGTTGCTGCTGCTTTCTACAAGCAGTACCAGTATAACGACGACCTTGCTCCCACTCGTACTCAGCTTCATGGTATGTCAATGGGTGCAAGCGAAGGTTTTAAGGACTATGCTCAGAAGTGGAGAGATCTGGATGGAAGAGTCCAACCCCCTCTGTCTGATAGGGAGCTGGTTGATATGTTTCTGGGGACCTTGTCTGGTCCATTTTTCAATCATCTGATCGGTAGTTCATCATCTGGGTTTACTGAATTGATTATGACTGGGGAAAGAGTAGAAGCTGGTATCAGAAGTGGCAAGATATAGAAGGGTGCTTCATCAAGTACAGAAAAGAAGCCTTTCAGGAAAGAAGCTAGTGCAGTTTACGGCTCGAGGAGCCAAAGCCGACCTGAACACCGTCAAGCAGTGAATGCAGTGGTAATATCAAGACCTACAGTTGCCCCGCAATGCAACAATCAGCAAAGAATGGAGAGGCCGCAGAGATAGTATACTCGGCTTAATATGACCTTGTCTCAAATCCTACCGCAACTGTTGAAGACCAAGTTGGTAACTCTGAGGGAAGCCCTGAAGAATCCCAGCACCTCATCTCCGCTATACAATCCGAACGCCCGGTGCGCCTATCACTCTGATAGTCCAGGTCATGATACGAACAAATGTTGGGCTTTGAAGAATAAGGTGCAAGATTTGATTGAAGCTAAAGAGATTGAGTTTGACGCTCCGGAGAAGCCCAACGTCATAACTGCACCCATGCCCAAGCATGATCAAGGGGTGAATGCCATTGATGAGGATGAATAAGAGTCAGATATCGACAGCTGGATTTATCCGACTACCAACGGTGGCTTGAACAACTGGACGGCGAAGGACTTCGTGCCCGTTTCTTTTATTACACAGTAATTGACTTTTGTTTTGAGATTTGTAACAGACAGTTTAAAACTTTACGGCCCGGTGCCTTGCCCGAGGCACTTTGGCTTTGTTTGTGAGGGCTTATTATTTGTCATTTTCATATATCATCAATAAAGCATTGGACGTTTTCTTACATTACAAATTTTACGCTCCCTGTTTTTCTTTTCTATCTTGCACTTTATCAAAATAACTATTTGTCTTACACACACTCACATATCATAATACAGGTCCACATCCACTCTGGATCCCATTGATAATGACTCTGCTACTACCAGTTATGACTTTGAAAATCCGATCAACAAATCCGAGGACGAAGGTGAGGATAATTGTGAAGTTCCTGGAGAACTTGCTAGACTGTTACTTCAGGAAGAGAGGGCCATACAGCCGCATGAAGAGCCAGTTGAATCAGTGAATTTGGGTACAGATGAAGACAGGAGAGAAGTCAAGATAGGTGCGAATCTGGAGCCTAGTGTCAAGCAACGGTTGATACAGATGCTACGCGACTATGTTGAGATATTCTCTTGGTATTATGAAGATATGTCGAGTTTAGACACTGATATCATGGTTCACCGCCTGCCAACCAAAGAAGACTGCCCTTCGGTAAAGCAGAAGGTCTATCGTATGCGCCCTGAAATGTCTGAGAAAATCAAAGTTGAGGTTATGAAACAGTTTGACGTCGGGTTTCTAGCTGTTACTTCGTATCTGTAGTGGGTTGCCAACATTGTCCCGGTGCCAAAGAAAGATGGTAAGGTCCGAATGTGTGTAGATTATAGAGACCTGAACAGGGCAAGCTCCAAGGATGATTTCCCACTTCCTCATATCGATGTTCTGGTTGACAACACTGTGCAGCATAAGGCCTTCTCCTTTATGGATGGTTTTTCCGGTTACAATCAGATTAAGATGGCTCCTGAAGACATGGAGAAGACGACTTTCGTTACGCAGTGGGACACCTTCTGTTACAAAGTAATGCCTTTTGGGTTGAAGAATGTTGGGGAAACTTATCAGCGCGCCATGGTCGCTTTGTTCCACGACATGATTCACCATGAGATTGAAGTTTACGTTGATGACATGATTGCAAGGTCATGGATTGAAGAAGAACACCTTGACCATCTTCAGAAGCTATTTGACAGGTTGAAGACGTACAAGCTGAGGTTAAACCCGAACAAGTGCACCTTCGAAGTAAGGTCTGGTAAGCTGCTAGGTTTCATCGTTAGTGATAAAGGTATTCAAGTGGATCCTACAAAGGTGAAGGCTATACAGGAGATGCCATCTTCAGGGGCTTTTTGGGACGTCTGAATTACATTGCCCGATTCATTTCACATCTGACTTCTACTTGTGAGCCAACCTTCAAGCTGCTGAAGAAAGATCAAGTGGTAAGATGGAATGATAAATGTCAGACCGCTTTCAAAAGGATCAAGGAATATCTCCAAGAGCCACCTATTTTAATTCCTCTAGTTTAAGGGAGGCCTTTGATCTTATACTTGACAGTACTGGATAATTCAATGGGGTGTGTGCTGGGGCAGCATGACGAGTCTGGCCGAAAAGAGTACGCTATTTACTACCTTAGCAAAAAGTTTACCGACTGCGAGACTCGATACTCGTTGCTTGAGAAAACTTGCTGCGCTTTGGCATGGGCTGCTCGCCGACTGAGACAATATATGCTGACTCACACTACCCTATTGATGTCAAAGACTGATCCAATCAAGTATATCTTCGAAAAGCATGCCTTGTCCGAAAGAATAGCAAGATGGCAGATGATCTTAAATGAGTATGACATCCAATACACAACCCAAAAATAAATCAAGGGGAGTGTGTTGGCGGATCATTTGGCGCATCAGGCCGTGGATGATTACCAATCCATGAATTTTGAGTTCCCGGACGAGAACATCATGTTGGTGACCGACTATGAAAAACTTAGACCAGATAAAGGACCCGAGGAGGGATCCCGATGGTCTATGTGCTTTGATGGAGCCTCAAATGCGTTGGGTAATGCCATTGGCGCTGTGATTATATCTCCTGAAGGCTGTCATACTCCGTTCACCGCCCGATTATGTTTTAACTGCACCAACAATATGGCGGAGTATGAAGCGTGCATCATGGGCCTGCGTGCAGCTATTGACCTAAGGATTAATTTCTTGAGTGTGTTAGGAGATTACGCTCTGGTTATCAGTCAGATCAAAGGCGAGTGGGATACGAAGCACCCAAATATTATTCCTTACAAAGAGTATATATTGACTTTGCTTATGCACTTTGAGGAGATAACCTTTGAACACTTCCCAAGAGAGGATAATCAATTAGCAGACGCGCTAGCTACCATGTATTCTATGTTCAAGGTCAGGTGGGACAATGAAGTTCCCCAGATTACCATTGATAGGTTGGACGAACCCGCACATTGCTATGACATTGAGATTGAATAGGTAGCAGATAAACCCTAGTTTCACGAGGTAAAGAGGTATCTTGAGACTCAAGAATACCCCGAGGGTGCATCTGTTAATGATAAGAAGTTTATGAGGAGGTTCGCTGCGAAGTTCTTCATCAGTAACGGTATCCTTTACAAGCGTAACAATGACTCAACCTTACTGAGATGTGTGGGTAAGAACGAGGCAGAAAGGATTATGGAAGAGTTACATGAAGGTACTTTCGGAACTCATTCCAGTGGACATAATATGGCAAAGAAAATCCTACGGGCAGGATATTATTGGTCTACTATGGAAGCTGGTTGTTATCAGCATTCTCGAACTTGTCATAAGTGCCAAGTCTATGCTGATAAGGTGCATGTACCTCCAGTTCCTCTAAATGTGTTCACAACACCTTGGCCCTTTGCAATGTGGGGAATCGACATGATCGGCGAGATCAGACCTACTGCGTCCAACGGATATCGTTTCATTCTGGTAGCTATTGATTACTTTACGAAGTGGGTTGATGCAGCTTCCTTTGCTACAGTGACCAAGAACATAGTGGTGCGGTTTATCAGACACAATTTGATCTGTCGATATGGTGTACCAGAAAGGATCATTACGGACAATGGTACAAATCTAAACAACATAATGATCACCGAGCTCTACAAACAGTTAAAGATACAACATCACAACTCTTCTCCTTACCGGCCGAAGATGAATGGGGTTGTTGAAGCGGCTAATAAGAATATCAAGAAGATTGTGCAGAAGATGATAATGACATACAAAGACTGGCATGAGATGTTACCATTCGCTCTTCATGGGTACCGCACCTCAGCACGGACGTCAACAGGGGAAACACCCTATTCCTTGGTGTATGGCATAGAGGCAGTCTTACCCATTGAAGTCCAAATACCCTCTCTTCGGATTATGAAGGATGCAGGTTTGAGCGAGGACGGTTAGATCCATAACCAGCTTGATCAGCTGAACTTAATCAATGAAAAGAGACTTACTGCTATTTGTCATGGTCAAACGTATCAAAAGTGAATGATCAAGGCATTTAACCAGAAAGTTAGACGACAAGAGTATCAAGTCGGGGATCTGGTGATCAAATGCATCATACTATCGCAAGGTGATCCCAGGGGCAAATGGACCCCTATGTACGAAGGGCCATTTGTGGTTAAGAACATTTTCTCATGAGGAGCTATAATTCTAACCACCATGGACGGTGACGACCTTCCCCAACCCGTCAATGCAGACATAGTGAAAAAATACTATGCATAATCAAAGACCCGCTAGGTTGACTGGCCTAGGCAAAAATAAGGGCTTCCCGGCGGACCAAAAGGTTTCAGGCAAAAGTAAGGGATGAAATGGAAACAATCTGTACACCCGGCAAGTCGAAAACCTGAAAAGGCGGCTTGGGCAAAAAAAGGGTATCCCGGTGGACTGAAAACCCGAAAGGGCGGTCCAGGCAAAAATTAGGGATTAAAGCGTAACACTATGTCTCATTGGATCATCTTGCAGCCAGACTTCGGTATCAACTATCAAGCTCGGACAGCGCCAATCAATCTGATCTGCCTTCAACCAAGTAGCAAAGTGCTGAGATGCTCTAGGATATAAAGGAAATAGCAGAGTTGGAACACAATGGGATTGCTCACATAGCTGTTTTTCTTTGTTTTTCACAAATTGTATAAATTCTATCTTTCGGCGGCATTCTCTTACTAGGACGTCAGCCTCTTGTACAAAAACGCCTATTACGGGCCAACTTCAAAAATCAATACAATTCGTTTTCACAATAAATTTCAAAATGGTTTTTCTTTTCCTGTTTTGTTTTGCAAGAACGTCCAATGATTCATTTTTGATATATGCATTTGAAAATAATTGTTGCTCATAAATATTTACATGTGAAACAAAAGACGATTACTCGTAATTCCAAAAACAGGGGCAAACAAGAAATGTCCAGACCTTACAGTTGCTCTATTCACCAAGTACAGGGATAGAGCCAGCTTGAGAAGATGGCTAAAAGTACATACACTCCCCGCAGAGTAAGAAAATACCCGAAGACAACGGTGTTAATTTTCCCCAAGCAGAGTTTCATCTTTCACCAACAATGGAAGACCATCCCCAGCGGAGTTTATTTCTTCCACAAATAGAAACTTTATCCCCGAAAGAGTTCATTATTGCCAATAGTGGTAATGCATCCTCGGCCGAGGTTATTTCTCTAAGTCATCAGACCTTCTGGCAGAGTATCTCTTCCCCACAGAGTCATTTTCTCACCAGTTTATTCTCCAGCATAATTATTCTCCTGCCAAGTTATTCTCAAATCATCTTCAGTCATTATCCTCAGCGAGTGAAACTCTTTATATTCTCCAGCACCAGTCCGGGATTTATTTTCCCCAATTAGAGAACATCATAAAAACATTACACATCCATACATCATGACATGTGCATAAGCATCATAACAGCACAATCTCATTTATTTTGAGAACATCATTGCTCAATACATTTCATAGATCATGACATTACATACGACTAACCCTTTACCTTTCAGGAAAAGATACAATCAAATTCTCACAAAGTTCAAGCTATGAAGCCCGGGTACGACCGAATAATATCTTGATTCCTCCATCATATTATGAAGCCTGGAGAACGACCGGATAATATTATCAGAATACCGTGAAGCTTGGACTCGACCAGATAGTGGTATCTTTTAAACAAGCTATGAAGCCCAGATTCGACCGGATAATAGTTTAATCCCCAGCAAGTTATTGTGAAGCCTGGATTACGACTAAATAGCAATACAAAGGACACCATGAAGCCTGGATTCGACCAGATAGTGGTATATCATAAACACAAGTTGTGAAGCCCGGATTCAACCGGATAACAGCTCAGTAAGTTATTGTGAAGCCTGGATTACGACCAGATAGCGATACAAAGACACCATGAAGCCTGGATTCGACCAGATAATGGTAGAAGATGTTGTGAAGCCTGGATTATGACCAGATAGCAGCAAAGAATACTGCGAAGCCTGGAGTCGACCAGATAGTGGTATATCTTTAATGCAAGTTATGAAGCCCAGATTCAACAAGATAATATCTTGATTTCTCCGAACACCATGAAGCCTGGATTCGACCGGATAATGGTATAATACACCGTAAAGCCTGGATTACGACCAGATAGCGGTAAAGAACACTGAAGCCTGGGATTACGACTAGATAATAGTGAGGGACACTGTGAAGCTTGGATTTCGACCAAATAGCAGTCTACCCAGCCAATTACTATGAAGCCCGAAAATCGACCGGATATTAGTAGGCCCAAAAGTCAAATGGAAGCCCGGATGCGACCGGATAACCACTTGATTTCTTTTGAAGCCTGGATTACGACCAGATAAGAAGTAAGGTATTTTGAAGCCTGGAATCGACCAGATAGCAGTACAGAACACCATGAAGCCTGGATTCGACCGGATAATGGTATAAAACATCGTGAAGCCTGGATTACGACCAGATAGCGGTAAAAGACACTGAAGCCTGGATTACAACCAAATAGTAGTACAAAACACCATGAAGCCTGGATCAGGACCAGATAATAGTTTATTTTCACCTCTTCGACCAAGAGACAATTCCCCGGTAGAATAAAGGACGATCGAAGCTCCTAAAATTCAACTTTTACCAAGACAAACAACGACATTCCCCAGCGGGATCTTCCTCAACAACAGGTATACAAGCTCTCACTAAGGAATCTCTTATGCGATCGACACTTCTTCCGATGGCATCTTTAAGCCCATATCCCATCATCAATCTCCAAATGGAATCTATAAGCCCATTCTCGACATCACAAGACAAGTACCACTTCATGCGAGTGCAAATTTCTGGACACTCTAGTGTTCAATCATCTTCCACCTTCGGATCACGAAAGGCAGACAAGCCAATCTATATCCTCAGGTTTAAGAAGATTGAACAGGGGAAACTGTTGTACCCCAAAATTTTCCCTCCCATATTTCTCAATACATTTCAAGAAATATCCTCAAGTTGCTCAAGGAAGTCCAAGGGTTGACTAGACAAGCTCTCTCCTAAGGCAGTCTACCCCAAATTAGGGT
Source organism: Vicia faba (assembly GCA_948472305.1). Taxonomy (NCBI): domain Eukaryota; kingdom Viridiplantae; phylum Streptophyta; class Magnoliopsida; order Fabales; family Fabaceae; genus Vicia; species Vicia faba. Next base: position 1,620,354,092 of record OX451737.1, on the reverse strand, counting down.
TTCATGTTGCATCAAGATATTTGAGTCCAAGGGATCCCAAATTCTCACCATTGACCTAATATGATCTCAATATCATCTTTGTCAAGTTTCAAGCCTTGCAGAGGAAATTTGCTAAGTCAATTGCTCAAAGGCCTGAAAATCGACTATGTTAGGGCAAAAGTCAACTGTGGCCCACATACAGTCAAACTTCAAGATTTTTGGTCAACATCCTCATTTTGAAGTATCATTCATCATTTGATCAAGGGTTGGTCATTATTCCTCAAGGATTGCTCACAATTCATCAAAACCCAAAAGTTGCTAAATTAGGGTTTTGTAGAAAAAGTCAACTCAACTTTGACGAAGCATAACTTTCTCATACTTTATGATAAATGACCCATCAAAAGCTCATTTTTAACAGGATGCAATTCCCTACAATTCATCTTCAGCTTCCAAGTTCAAAATATGCACTCACAAGAAGTTATGAATTTGGACATTATAGGTCATTTTGAAAAGTCAACAAAAACACATTTTTTGTCAAAGCTTCACACATGAACATGGAAGACCCAATTGAGATGAGACCAAAAGGGTTGCTTAAAGGACATCTCAAGCTTTCTAAAAAGTCCAAGAACACCTTCAAAGAGTCAAAATTGAAGAAGTTATGCATTGGTGAAGTTGACCTTTTTTGCAAAATTGCCAAAAATCAAATGTGCCTCAAAATGCATTTTTTGTCAAATGGGCCTAACTTTTTGCACTTGTTTTGAGTTGGTAGCATGGTCCACGAGCTCTATCCCTTTCCACTTGACTTTATCTTATTTTTGCTATTTATTTTGATTTTTTATTTCCATTAAATCAATTTAAATCAAAACAAATCATGAAAATATCCAAATCATTCAAACTTCAAGATCTTGTGCACATTTCAGGTCCCATATACAGCTAGCAAGTGAATCAATTCGTGCAAGGCATAGGTGGGCACAAAAAGATTGATTTTGGCCTATTTTGGAAGGAATTTTATGGAAATCAAACAAGATCACAAATCATAATTGGCAAAGATTGAGATCATATTTGTAAACCTAATTCATCCTTGGTATATAGTGAACAATTGCAGCCAGAAACAACAGGGGTTTGGAGGCGTGAAAAGGCAGAACCAAACTTGAAAAAATTCAAAGAAAGTGATAATCTGATTTTGCACTTCCAGGCCTTTTCAAGACTCCCAAGCCATCTCTTTCATTTCCTGGGCATTCAAGGAAGCCATAGTGTGGTACGGTGGGAGAACTGACTTGAGGTTTTGCATTTGTGTTCGCAAATGTTTCGGTTTAGCAAGAGTCGCCACCGACTTTTTATTTAATCTTAAGGAAAGGTCAAAAAGCACAGGAAAGACCTTTGAGATGTTTTATTGGGTTCGGGGAGTAGATTATGAAAAGGGAAGGTGCAAGCACCCTTTTCATCCATGGTTATCCATGGGCTCTTAGTTACTTATTTAGATCACTTGCTTTGCTTTTCCAATTGTTTGAAATGGTGATTTGTGTGTGGTTTTGAAAGATGTTTTGAAAAGAGGCCATCGTTGTGGCAACCTTTGTAATGATTCTTGTTTGAATGTATACAAAGGTGTTTTTGTCTTTTGAAAAAGGTTTCAATGTTTGAAAGTTTGATTTGGATAATGTTTTGAAATTGTGTTGTGAAGTGTGTTTGAAAATAGCAAGGATGTTTTTGCAAGCTTTTTGATCAAGTAACTAAGAGCTATCTACCCTATTTTACTCAAAGATCCTTCCTAATGTTTTTAACCCTTTTGACAGTGTTGTTTCACCATTGCATTTGGTGAACAACCTTGTGTTAGGATGTTAAACGGGACAGGCGCAGGTCATCGTATAGACCATGATAGCAATTGTGTCAAGTATCTTTGGCAATTTTCTTGAGGGACTTGATCATTTTTGTTTAGGCAACCAAGATAGCGTCATCGAGGGACTATGATCTTTTGTTTTGTTTTGTTTTGTCAAAGTACCCAACATGCATACCATGGCCCATTTTTTAAGGCAACAAGTGGATTGTAACCCTAGGGGTGCAAGTGTGCATTGTGTTTGATTTTCAAGCATTTTGGTCTTTGATTAGGTCAAACTATTTGTTGATTTTATTTTTGCATACAAACCCTAATTCTCTAATCATGGCATAATTGAAAGCGTAAAAATGCGAGAATTTAAAATTCTAAGCTATTACAACATTATTATAGGGATGGGGGTACAATTTTTGAATGAGGGGGTATTTGGCAAGAAATATAAACCCTAATTTACTATTACATCCAAATTGAATTCTCAAGGCATAAATATTAAATGGACCATATTTAAATAAACAAAATAAATAAATATAACAAATAATATGAATTATGCAAAAAAGTTTTTGTTTGTTTATGAATGTAAAAGTATTTTTAATGTAAAAAGTATAAAGAAATAATATAAAAGATCTATTTTAATTGATTAAGGGATGAAACCTTAAATGAAATATATTTTAAAAAAAGGTATTTTTTAGTATAAATAATAATAAAAATAAAATGTAATGTTTTATATTTTTATTCTAAAGCATTTAATAAAATAAAAGTATATATGTATATATATGTACATTAATCAAATTAAATATATATAATATAAAATAAAATATGTACAAAAATAAAATATATTTAAGAAAATATTTTTAGTATAAATAAAAAATAAAGAACAAAAAATATAAATATAAATTACATATTATTTTCAATTTTAAATAAATAATATAAAAGTAATTATGCTTTTAATGTTAGAAAAAATTAAAATAAAATGCCAAATAAATGTAAAAAATTATGAAAATATTTTTTGAGCATTTTTTATATTTGGAAATAAATAAACAAAGTCAGAAAAGAAAACAAAAATGCAAAAATGTGAAAATACAAGAAATTAGGCCAGGGGGTTCAAAAATGAAAATGGGAGGTGTCAAAAGTGAGCCAGGCCAAGCCCAGCCCACCACTTCATCTTCTTCCTCTAGCATTTTGAAAATACGCACGCGCCTGTACAAACTCAGATATCCTGTATACCTGATCTATTGCAAAAACATACAACATCAAACTTGTAGAGAATTCCAAGACGATTCCAACCATATAAACAACTAATCCTAACTCTCAAAGACCAGAGAGAATTTCTCTGGCCCTAAAATCTGACCTAGTTTTTTCAGCATGTTTATGGATGAAATTCTCCTAGTAAACTTAATATAAATGAAAGTTGAGCATATGTATGGCTTCCTAGCAATGAACACTACATTTTTTATTTACAAACCTAAGGCTAAATGTTCCTAAATAGAGAGATAGAAAGTGAAGAAAAACCTGTTTCAGTTCGATTCGTGTAGGGAAATGCAGTGCTTCTCAACAAGTTTTGAGGTGTCTGGTAGGTTGCTTGAACTTCACTTGACCTTTTCCAATAGCTAGCTTGCCTTGAATGTCCTTGAATCAGCCTATGGAACTCAACCTGCACAAGCTTGAAATGAAAATGGTGAACACTGTAAATGGAGTTATAGTTGGTAATGGAGGTTTGGGATAGCTTGAGCGAGTTGAATGGAAAGTGTTTGAAGCAAAATGGGGCAAAACGCACGAGCCAAATGAGCTGGGGAACTCAAGTTGCAGCACCTGCTCTATTTTGCCAAAGAAGTGTGATTTCTGACTATGGGGTGTTTTGGAGCTCAAGCACTCGTGTTTCTAGCTCAAAGGGTTGTGACAAAAATGTTTGAAGTGTTTGTGTAAGTTGATCTTTGCTGGTTTTCAAGTTGTAAGCATTTGGACAAGTTTCTTGTTTTTGAAGCAAGAAATTGGAAGTTGTGATTACAGGCCTGTACAGGCTCTCTTATCATATTGCATACTTTTCTCTTGGCCCCTCTGATTAGTGGATTTGTTTTGCTGGAAGAGATTTGGATCAATGCTCAAGAAATGTTGGTTTGTCATAAAGCATAATTTTGCAAAAATAGAAATGTGCCTTTTACCATTTAGGGATTAAACTTGTGTACAATGTTCAAATGGCCAAAACAAAAGCTTAGACTGATGGATTTTCATTTAATTAAGGACTGTGAAGTGGTTTAGAGGCATGCAAACTAGTGTAAGGCATGCTGGTTTGAAAATGCAACATGAGTGAACATGATTTTGCCATGGATACAAAGTGAGTTTTGGCCAACTTCAAGCATTCGATTCTCACTAACCATAAATTTGTTTGAGGAGTTCTTGGACAATTTGGAAAGCTTGCAACATGCTATATAATTGATATTTAAAATTCAACTTGAGATTCCAAGTGGAATTATGTGAAAAATGGCCAAGAAGATAGGTCAAAATCCTTCCTAAACTAGGGCAAAATTTTACTAAGTTAAAAGTTTTAGGTACCCTTGTTCCAAAAATCATAACTTGAGATACAAGCCTCTTTTGAGAAAACTTTGTGAATAAAAGTTGTAGAACTTGTGGAGTACTACAACTTTCATGTTGTAAGTTTGTTTTGAATCCATTTGCATCATGGTGAAAATGTGGGACAAAGTTAGGAAAAATTAAGAAAATTTCATAACTTCGAAAAATTCTAAGTTATGAAATTTTTTAAATTTCAAACCCTAATTTGCAATTTTGGGTTTCTTGATGAGAAAGTTTCATAATTTGACACATCTTTATTAAAAATGACCCTTGACACTTGATTTTGACCAAAAAGTCAAAGTTTGACTTTTTAGTGTACAGTCAAATTTTGATCAATTGACTGAAAAATTCATCTGTCAATCCTATGCATTTGAGATCTTTTGAACTTGTTGAATAGGTCAAGATGATGCCATTGAGTCCTTGAGTCCTTGGTTGAGCTAAAATTGCCACTGGCTAGGTCAAAAAGTCAGAAATTGCCTTTGTACAGTCAAAACCCTAAAAATGACCATTTTGCCCTTTTGGTGATCTGATCAAATTTCTTGTGGAATTGTGATCCAAACTTGATCAAATGGTTCATATGAGTTCATAATGTTGATGTGGGTCAAAATTCATGAGGTTTGACTGTAAATTGGCCACAATTGACTTTTTCCCCAATACAACTTATTTCTAGGTCAACTGTCCAATTGACTGGGCAAAAATCTGATTCAAGGCTTAAAACTTGGTATGGACAAAATTATGAGTCCAATATGAAGTATGAAAATCAATTTGAGAATTGAAGGTCCAAAAATCCTTGTGCAAACTCAAACCCTAGTTTAGGTCATCAGTGCAAGGAGAGGTCTTGAGCAGAGCAAACCCTAGCTTGATCTTGAGTTCAAAGAGCCTTGTGATGAGAAATATTGATAAAAGGAGAGGGAAAATTTTGGGGTACAACAGTTTCCCATGTTCAATCTTCTTGAACCTGAAGAGTTAGATTGGCAAGTTTTCCTTTCGTGACTCGAAGGTAAAAGAGGATTGGACACTAGAGTGCCCGTAAATTTGCACTCGTCAAAATGTAGCTGAGGGAATGGGCTTAAAGATGCCATTTGGAAATGGTAGAATCTTGCTGGAGATGGGCTTAGAGATGCCATCCAAAACTTGTTTTGTTGAAAATCAGTAGAATGAACATCAGAATGGTATCCGTGTTTGGAACGTATCTGAGTTGTATCTGGATACTGGGTTCGTATGAGCAAAGGAATGGTGTCCGTGTCTGGAGCGTATCTGGACTGTCTCTGAAGTTTGAGATCTGTATGAGTAGCAGAATAACTTCCGTGTCTGGAGTGTATCCGTACTATAACTAGGATCCGGACAAGTGACAGAATGACTTTCGTGTCTAGAATGTATCTGAACTTGAAGTTGATAGTTGAATCTGGATGAGAAATAGAATGGACACCGTGTCTGGAGCGTATCTAGTCTGTATCTGATTGCTGAAGTCTGAATGAGTAATAGAATGACCGCCGTGTCTGGGGTGTATCTATAATGTATCTTGACTTGAAATTCTGAATGAGTAATAGAATGACCGCCGCGTCTGGGGTGTATCCATACTGTATCTGAATAAGAGACCTGAATGAGTAGCAGAATGACTTCCATGTCTTGGAGTGTATCCGTACTGTATCTGAAATCTTTGAATAGTTGTTAACGATAGCTTTTTTAATCTTATCCTGAAAAGGGTAGAATGTTAGCTAAAGCACCAAGTTATGTTGCATGATATGTATGATGCAATAAAATGTGTTCCATCAATGTTTATGATATATGAATGTAATGGATGTGCGTGTAAGTTGATTAGTTGTCTTGCTGAGGAAAATAAATCCTTGATAGCTGGGGATAATGAAATCCTTGACTGCTGTCGGGGAAAGTAAATCCTTGACCGATGCTGGGGATTCCAAAAATCTTTGTTGAAGATGAGAGAACCTTGCTAATTACTGTTGGGGATAGAAAATCCTTGGCAACCTGCGGGGATGTGATAATCCTTCATGACCTTCCTGGGGAAATAAGGGAAAATACGACGACTTCTACTGGGGAATTGAAACCTGGGAGGCTTCAAATGGATAAACGGGAACTAGAATCTTTGTTTTGTCGGGAAATAACTCTGTGGGGAGAGTGTTTATTCTGCCTGGGGAAGTCAAGAGCTTGGGTTGTATGCCAATTTACTGGGGATCCCTTGTTTTGTGGAGAACTCTGCTTGGGGAATTGAGAATGAGAAACTTCATTCTGCTAGAGGAATTTGGATAGTATTCCACCGAGGTTTAAGATTTGAAGTTTTGACTCCGTTGGGGAAGAAAGTTTCACCTTTACTAGGGATCTGTAGTTCAAAGTTTTCGGGCTCCGCTGGGGAAGAAAGTTTAGAATACTCTGGCTCCACTGGGGATCGGGAGTTTAGAGACTTAACTTTGATGGAAATTTTGAAACTTAACTCCGCTGGGGATATGTACTTCAAGGTTTTAGCTCTGTGGAGGATCTGAATGACATACTGTATGGGATTTCTTCTGGAAGAGCCTAAAGACGTTTTCCTATACTTTCGACCTATCAGTAATTATCTTTTCTTATTTCATTTTATTTGTAAGCAATGATTATATTCAAATGCATATGCCTATTTAACAAACCATTGGACGTTTTCAAATAAAACATAAGTGTAAAAAGAAAGGAAAGGCAAGCAAATTTCTGCACTTTGAAGTAATTTTGTATTAACTTTTGTAAGTATTTTTGTATAAAGGAGACAAACATCCTAGTAAGAGAAAGTTGTCGTGAAATTGAGAAACATTTTATACAAAGAAAGATGGCTATGTGCAATAATTCCATGGGGTTTCCATTTTTCTATAGCCTTCACAACTCTGAGTATCTTGTCTATTCGTTGCTTCGTCCGCGGGTGATTGGATTGATCAGAAGTTTGGAGCTTGTCCGTGAAGAGATTGTTCTTAAAGTGATCCGACGAGACATAATCATACACTTTAATTCCCTAACTTTTTCCTGGACCACCCTTTCGGGTTTTCGATCCACCGAGAAACCCTTTTCTGCCCATGTCGCCCTTTCGGGTTTTCAACTTGCCGGTTGTACAGATTTTTTTATTTATCCCTAATTTTTGCCTGAACTGCCCTTTCGGGTTTTCGATTCACCGGGATGCCCATTTTTTCCCAAGTCTCCCTTTCGGGTTTTCAACTTGTCGGGTTATTTATGCGTAGTATCTTTTGACTATGTCTGCGTCCGCAGGGTGCGGCAAGTCGTCACCGTCCATGGTGGTCAGAATCATTGCCCCACCAGAAAAGATGTTCTTGATCACAAATGGTCCTTCGTAAGTAGGAGCCCAGTTGCCCCTGGGATCACTTTGCAGTAAGATGATCCGCTTGATTACAAGATCTCCGACTTGATATACCTGACGCCTGACTTTCTTGTTGAAAGCCTTGATCATCCGTTTTTGATACGTCTGGCCATGACAAACAGCAGTAAGTCGCTTCTCGTTGATCAGATTAAGTTGATCAAGCCGGGTCTGAATCCAATCGTCTTCACTCAAACCAACATCCTTCATAATCCTTAAAGAAGGAATCTGAACTTCCATAGGTAAAACAGCCTCCATGCCATATACCAAAGAAAAAGGGGTTGCGCCGGTTGAAGTACGCGCAGTGGTACGATATCCATGTAGAGAAAACGGTAACATCTCATGCCAATCCTTGTAGGTGACTGTCATCTTTTGAATGATCTTCTTGATATTTTTGTTCGCGGCTTCAACAGCACCGTTTATCTTTGGCTGATAGGGAGATGAATTGTGATGTTGAATCTTGAATTGCTCACACAGAGCGGTGATCACTGTGTTGTTCAAATTTGTACCGTTATTTGTGATGATCCTGTCGGGGATACCATACCAGCATATGAGATTCTGCTTGATGAAGCGGGCAACCACATTCTTTGTAACGGAGGCGTAGGAAGCTGCTTCGACCCACTTGGTAAAATAATCAATAGCGACCAAGATGAAGCGATGTCCATTGGATGTCGTAGGCTTGACCTCTCTAATCATGTCGATTTCCCACATTGCAAATGGCCAAGGAGATGTTAAGACATTGAGAGGAACTGGAGGAATATGTACCTTGTCAGCATAGACTTGCCATTTGTGACAAGTACGGGAATGTTGATGGCAGTAAGCTTCCATGGTAGACCAGTAGTAGCCTTCCCTTAGAAGCTTCTTAGCCATCGTATGTCCGCTTAAGTGGGTGCCAAATGTGCCACTACGTATTTCGGTCATGATTAACTCTGCTTCAACCTTGTCCATACAAAGAAGTAGAACACAATCATGGCTGCGCTTATATAATATACCATTGCTAAGGAAGAACTTGGCAGCAAATCTCCTTAAGAACTTTTTGTCATTGACTGAAGCTCCTTCAGGGTATTCTCGAGTCTGGAGATACCTTTTGATTTCATGAAACCAAGGTTGTTCCATTACCTCTTCGGTATTAATCTCATGACAGTGCGCAGGTTCTTCCATTCGCTCAATGGTGATTTGGGGAGCCTCATTATCCCAGTTGAGTTTAAACATGGAAGACATCGTAGCCAGAGCATCTGCTAACTGATTTTCTTCTCGCTGAAAGTGCTCAAAGGTAATCTGCTCGAAATGAGGCAACAAGGTTAGGACATGTTCTTTATATGGGATAAGATTAGGATGTTTAGTGTCCCACTCTCCTTTGATTTGACTGATAACTAAATTCGAGTCCCCAAATACGACCAAAGATTTGATTCCCAAGTCAATAGCAGCCTTGAGACCAAAGATGCAAGCTTCATATTTGGCCATGTTGTTGGTACAGCTGAAGCAGAGTCTTGCAGTGAAAGGTGTATGGAAACCTTCCGGAGAAATAAGTACCACACCGATACCGTTGCCAAGTGCATTTGAAGCACCATCAAAGTACAGGGTCCATCGGGATTCTTGTTCAGGTCCGTCATACAGTCCGTTACCTTCAATGTTGTCCAATGTCATGATGTCCTCGTCAGGGAAGTCGAATCTCATAGCTTGGTAATCTTCGACGGCTTGATGAGCTAGATGGTCAGCTAGTACACTCCCCTTTATAGCTTTTTGGGTTGTATACTGGATATCATACTCTGTCAGGATCATTTACCATCTAGCGATTCTTCCAGATAAAGCCGGCTTCTCGAAGATATACTTAATCGGATCCATTTTAGAAATCAGCAAAGTGGTATGTGTCAACATATACTGCCTTAGCCAGCGAGCAACCCATACCAAAGCGCATCAAGTTTTCTCAAGCAGTGAGTAGCGAGTCTCACAGTCGGTAAACTTTTTGCTAAGGTAATAAATGGCATGCTCTTTTCGGCCAGACTCGTCATGTTGGCCTAATACGCACCCCATTGAGTTATCCAAAACAGTCAGATACATGATTAACGGTCTTCCCTCGACGGGTGGCATCAAGACAGGAGGTTCCAACAAATACTCCTTGATCTTATCAAAAGCAACTTGACAATCATTGTTCCATTCAACCACCTGATCTTTCTTCAACAGCTTGAAGATTGGCTCACAGGTAGATGTTAGGTGAGAGATGAACCTCGCAATATAGTTTAAGCGTCCCAAGAAACCTCTAACCTCCTTTTCAGTGCGGGGGGCAGGAATTTCTTGTATAGCTTTGACTTTAGCAGGATCAACTTCAATGCCTTTGTTACTGACGATAAATCCCAAAAGTTTACCAGACCTGACTCCAAAAGTGCACTTGCTTGGGTTCAGTCTGAGCTTATACTCCTTCAATCTGACAAACAGCTTTTGCAGATGGTCGAGGTGTTCTTCTTCTGTCTGTGAACGGGCTATCATGTCATCTACGTAGACTTCGATCTCATGATGTATCATATCATGAAACAAAGCTACCATGGCTCGCTGATAGGTTGCCCCGACATTCTTCAGTCTAAATGGCATCACTTTGTAGCAGAAGGTACCCCATTGCGTAACAACAGTAGTCTTCTCCATGTATTCGGGGGCCATTTTGATCTGGTTGTATCCCGAGAATCCATCCATGAAGGAAAATACCTTGTGTTGAGCTGTATTGTCAACCAAGATGTCAATGTGTGGTAGTGGAAAATCGTCTTTAGGGCTAGCCCTGTTTAAGTCCCGATAGTCCACACACATTCTGACTTTGCCGTCCTTCTTAGGCACGGGCACAATGTTAGCAAACCATTATGGATAGGAAGTAACAGCCAGAAAGCCAGCATTGAATTGCTTCATCACCTCAGCTTTGATCTTTTCAGACATGTCGAGCCTCATTCGACGGACCTTTTGTTTGATCGGTGGACAGTCTTCTCTTGTAGGGAGACGGTGAACCACAATTTCTGTATCTAATCCCGGCATGTCTTCGTAGGACCAGGCAAAGATCTCAACATATTCATTCAGTAGCTGAACTAGACGCTCTCTGACACTTGACTCCAGGTTGGCACCCACCTTAACCTTTTTCTTATCTTCCTCTGTTCCCAAGTTGATGGTCTCTAGCAACTCTTCCTGGGGCAGAATAGCCCTTTCTTCTTGTTGCAAGAGTCTGGCTAACTCTCCAGGCACTTCACAGTCTCCATCACCTTCGTACTCAGCATGATTGACCAAATCTTCAGAGTCATTGAAGGCTAAAGCAGAATAGTCACCCATGGAATCCGGAGTGGATGGGTACTTCCATTTTATGAGTGTGGGTGTGTGTAAGGGATAACCATCCTTAAACAAAACAAAATGTAAAAGGAAAGAAAATGAACACAACAGTTTATAGATGAAAACGTCCAATGATTCACTTAAAAATGGCATATGATAATGAAGAAATCAAGCCCTTACAAATGGACCTATATGCCCCGGGTAAGGCATAAGGTGAAAATAGTGTACGAATTATTTAATTATTACATACCAAAATAGGAAATTGTTCAAAGATAAATTACTGGTTGATGAAAGTGATGGGAACGAAGTCTTTCGCTTCCCAGTTGCTTAATCCTCCTTCGACAGTTGGAAAGATCCAATCTACAAAGTTGTCTTCTTCATCATCATCTTCTAAGGCATTAATTCCATGGTGAGTGATTTTTAAGGGTGGTCCTCCAGCCCAGAAGCGACGCACATCTTTCTTGCCAGCGGCAGTGAAACCTAGTCCGAACTTGTCCGTCTTGTGAGGAAAATCAGGCTGTTGCCCCCATACTGTACTTCTTCCTTCTTTGATTACGGCCTCTGCATCTTTGAGGGATGCCATCCTAGACACAGGCTTGGAAACGATAGGCACATCAGTCATTGTCTTTGCAACTGCGACTTCAGGAGAAACCTCTTCAAAATGTTGGAAAGGCGTTTCTATGAACTTGCCATCCAACTCCACATAGCGGAAGGAGTTAAGATGACTTATCATGTACTCTTCCTCTCCATGAACCGTTATGATCTTACCCTGAACCGAATACTTTAGCATTTGGTGCAGAGAGGAAGTTACTTCCCCAACATTGTGGATCCACGGCCTTCCCAAAAAGCATGAATATGAAAGACGGATGTCCATCACATAAAAGGTAGAGTTTAAAATTTTTGTGCCCACTTTGATTGGAATGTCCACTTCTTTGTGAACCATCCTTTTAGAACCGTCGAAGGCTCTAACAATGATGTTACTGGGCTTTAGGGTCAAACCTTCACAGTCTAATCTGTCCAACGCCTTCTTCGGTAGCATATTTAAAGACGAACCGGTGTCAACCAGAACATGGGCAAGTGTGGTCCCTCTGCATTCTACCGAGACATGCAGTGCGTCATTGTTCTTCCTTCCTTTAGGGGTCAAATCAGCATCAGAAAAACCAAGACCATTATCGGCGGTAAGGCTAGCCACGCACTCTTGAAACTGGTCAGCAGAGGTTTCTTGAGGCATGTGTGCCGTCTTTAGAAATTTAATCAATGCTTTAGCATGAGCCTCAGAGCAGAGCAGGAGAGCCAACATGGAGATTTTGGAAGGGGTTTGCCCTAGCTGCTCCACGACATCATAGTCACTCTTCTTGATTATCTTTAAGATTTCTTCATTCTCTTTTTGGGTGGTCTCGGGGATTACCACAGTCTGAGCCTTCATCATGACAGGCGCTTCTAATATCCCCTTACTTTTGGTAGTAACATTAGAGGATCTAACTTCAGGAGCATCAAGTTCTTCAATTACCGGGCTTTGCACAGATGGCTTGACAGGCACAGAAACTCTCGAGGTTCCGAAGACTGCCCGTGGAGGAGCAATCTCTGGAGAGAAGATCCTTCCGCTACGAGTTATCTTGCTTGTTCCCGCAATATTCCCTATATCAGGGGTTTCATCATTGGAATTCTCTTGGACTGATTCAATCTGTTTGACACCATGGTAGAATATTTCTCCTCCATAATTCCATGGTATCGTCTTGTTAGATTTATACGGGACAGGCCCCGACATGGTGATTTTCAGTGGCACAAACTTAGGATCAGCGTAATCTTAACAGGCCTTTTGCAGGTCTTGGAAAGATCGTCGGAGATGGTTATTATAACAATGTCATTGGTTGAAGTAACAAAAGTAGCAGGAGTAACATGAGTGATAGTAGCAACATGAGTCTTTTGAAAGAGAATATCTTGGGTATCCATCAGGCGTTGGATGTCTGATTTCAACAGTGGGCAGTCAGTTTGCAAGTTTTAACAAAAGTAGCAGTCTTTTCCACAGCCTGGGAATATCCCGACTTTCATCAAATTCACCTTAATCACTGGTAACGGAGTCAAATGGTCATCAACAGTGGTAACAAGAAGATCTTTCATAATGGCATGGACATTATGACCGTGCTTGGGCATTGGTGCAGAAATCACATTCGGCTTTTCGGGCGCATCGAATTCTACCTCCTTGGCGTCTATTAAGTCTTGGATCTTGTTTCTAAGAGCCCAACAGTTGTTGGTGTCATGCCCTACACTGTCAGAGTGGTATGCACATTTTGTATTGGAGTGATAATAAGGAGAAGAGGTATTAGGGTTTTTCGGCGCTTCTTTCAAGTTGGTAAGGTTCAGCTTTAACAGATGAGGGAGGACTTGAGCCGGTGTCATATTGATTCGGGTGAATTGCCGTTGTGGCCTTTCTACCCTTTGCTGATTTGCTCTTGGTTGATTGTTTCGAGGTTGATCGATTGAAGAGTTTTGGATCATCACAGCCCCCACCGTTGTTCGGTGCTCCGTTCTTCCTTGGTTCCTCTGAACAGCAGAAGATGTAATGCTTGAGCAACATCTTCAGGCTTTGGTTCTCTTTCTGTACCGTTGTGGGGTAGTTGATGGAGAATAGGAATCCTCAGGAGTTGAGAAAATTCCTCCAAAGTAGGTACTAATTGGTAGTCAGGGAATGTGAAATAGTGGTGTAGGGGGTCAAAGAACTGGAAGAGAACTTTCACCATGTCTTCTTCAATGTTGGAGTTGACCAAGTTGAGAAGTCTACTATGTCTTTCACTGAAAAGAGAATTCTCTGGAATCTTGGAAGTAAGCTCCTTGAGTTGAGAAGGGATTCTCACAAGGTTGACTTGAATTGTTTTCCTGCGAAGAGATTCCATGACCTACAAAACAGGAACAAAGATGAAGATCCAAACCCTTGAAATGGTTAGTGGATGCATATGATGCTTTATGATGTTCATGATGTATGCACAAGCATATGTACAAACAAGTCACACAAGATCCTAGTTTCAGGCTTGCATGAGGTTTCATAGGTAAATACCCTCTTGAAGTTAGTTGGCTCAACCTGTCCTATAAATAGTAACCAGGTTCTAAGGAGCTCAATATCACTGAATTATTTTCTATGTTCATTGTTTTGATTTAGCCACTTAACTGGCGACCAAAATATTCCAAGAAAATAACCCTCAATGAGTGTAGTATCGAGTATCTATCAACTTCGGACTGCACCAAAGTCAGTCATCTCACTACCCCTAATAAGGCCAAGATGGTCAAGTAAGATTCTAAGAGTTCATTAGTGCTTCATGACATCACTCAGCGGCCCCGATTCTCTTTGATTGACTCAAAGGCTACTGGTACTCACAAATATGTCGCACTAATATAGCTATTGCTTCAACCATGTCGGTATACCCCGCACAGTTTCCATAACGTATTGCTATTTACCTATGAATGTTTCCCAAAAATTCAGGTGGAGGATTCAAAACCCAAACAAGAGAACCAAATGTAAAGCAATCAAAGCAAACAAGATAATCATGCAAAGGTGATCTAAACCCAAAGGTTACTCCACTTTCAAATTTTTCCCCAGCAGAGTCGCCAGTTCTGTGGTACGGTGGGAGAACTGACTTGAGGTTTTGCGTTTGTGTTCGCAAATGTTTCAGTTTAGCAAGAGTCGCCACCGACTTTTTATTTTATCCTAAGGAAAGGTTAAAAAGCACAGGAAAGACCTTTGAGATGTTTTCTTGGGTTCGGGGAGTAGATTATGAAAAGGGAATGTGCAAGCACCCTTTTCATCCATGGTTATCCATGGGCTCTTAGTTACTTGTTTAGATCACTTGCTTTGCTTTTCCAATTGTTTGAAATGATGCTTTGTGTGTGGTTTTAAAAGATGTTTTGAAAAGAGGCCATCATTGTGGCAACCTTTGTAATGATTCTTGTTTGAATGTATACAAAGGTGTTTTTGTCTTTTGAAAAAGGTTTCAATGTTTGAAAGTTTGATTTGGATAATGTTTTGAAATTGTGTTGTGAAGTGTGTTTGAAAATAACAAGGATGTTTTTGCAAGCTTTTTGATCAAGTAACTAAGAGCTATCTACCCTATTTTACTCAAAGATCCTTCCTAATGTTTTTAACCCTTTTGACAGTGTTGTTTCACCATTGCATTTGGTGAACAACCTTGTGTTAGGATGTTAAACGGGACAGGCGCGGGTCATCGTATAGACCATGATAGCAATTGTGTCAAGTATCTTTCGCAATTTTCTAGAGGGACTTGATCATTTTTGTTTAGGCAACCAAGATAACATCATCGAGGGACTATGATCTTTTGTTTTGTTTTGTTTTGTCAAAGTACCCAACATGCATACCATGACCCATTTTTGAAGGCAACAAGTGGATTGTAACCCTAGGGGTGCAAGTGTGCATTGTGTTTGATTTTCATGCATTTTTGTCTTTGATTAGGTCAAACTATTTGTTGATTTGATTTTTGCATACAAACCCTAATTCTCTAATCATGGCATAATTGAAAGCCTAAAAATGCGAGAATTTAAAATTCTAAGCTATTACAACATGATTATAGGGATGGGGGTACAATTTTTGAATGAGGGGGTATTTGGCAAAAAATATAAACCTTAATTTACTATTACATCCAAATTGAATTCCCAAGGCATAAATATCAAATGGACCATATTTAAATAAACAAAATAAATAAATATAACAAATAATATGAATTATGCAAAAAAGTTTTTGTTTGTTTATGAATGTAAAAGTATTTTTAATGTAAAAAGTATAAAGAAATAAAATAAAAGATTTATTTTAATTGTTTAAGGGATGAAACCTTAATTTCTTTAAGAAAATAAAATATTATATTATTTATGTACAATAAAATATATATTAATATATACAAAATGAAATATATTTTAAAAAAAGGTATTTTTTAGTATAAATAATAATAAAAATAAAATGTAATGTTTTATATTTTTATTCTAAAGCATTTAATAAAATAAAAGTATATATGTATATATATGTACATTAATCAAATTAAATATATATATATAATATAAAATAAAATATGTGCAAAAATAAAATATATTTAAGAAAATATTTTTAGTATGAATAAAAAATAAAGAACAAAAAATATAAATATAAATTACATATTATTTTCAAGTTTAAATAAATAATATAAAAGTAATTATGCTTTTAATGTTAGAAACAATTAAAATAAAATGCCAAATAAATGTAAAAAATTATGAAAATATTTTTTAAGCATTTTTTATATTTGGAAATAAATAAACAAAGTCAGAAAAGAAAACAAAAATGCAAAAGTGTGAAAATACAAGAAATTGGGCCAGGGGGTGCAAAAATGAAAATGGGAGGTGTCAAAAGTGAGCCAGGCCAAGCTCAGCCCACCACTTCATCTTCTTCCTCCAGCATTTTGAAAATACGCGCGCGCCTGTACAAACTCGGATATCTTGTATACGTGATATATTGCAAAAACATACAACATCAAACTTGTAGAGAATTTCAAGACGATTCCAACCATATAAACAACAAATACTAACTCTCAAAGACCAGAGAGAATTTCTCTGGTCCTAAAATTTGACCTTGTTTTTTCAGCATGTTCATGGATGAAATTCTC
Organism: Vicia faba; assembly: GCA_948472305.1. NCBI lineage: Eukaryota > Viridiplantae > Streptophyta > Magnoliopsida > Fabales > Fabaceae > Vicia > Vicia faba. The sequence continues at coordinate 1,620,337,423 of OX451737.1, read as the reverse complement.
CTAGGACACTTAATATAAATGAAAGTTGAGCATATGTATCGCTTCCTAGCAATGAACACTACATTTTTTATTCACAAACCTAAGGCTAAATGTTCCTAAATAGAGAGATAGAAAGTGAAGAAAAACCTGTTTCAGTTGGATTCGTGTAGGGCAATGCAGTGCTTCTCAATAAGTTTTTAGGTGTCTGGTAGCTTGCTTGAACTTCACTTGACCTTTTCCAATAGCTAGCTTGCCTTGAATGTCCTTGAATCAGCCTATGGAACTCAACCTGCACAAGCTTGAAATGAAAATGGTGAACACTATAAATGGATTTATAGTTGGTAATGGAGGTTTGGCATAGCTCGAGTGAGTTGAATGGAAAGTGTTTGAAGCAAAATGGGGCAAAACGCACGAGCCAAATGAGCTGGGGAACTCAATTTGCAGCACCTGCTCTATTTTGCCAAAGAAGTGTGATTTCTGACTATGGGGTGTTTTGGGACTCAAGCACTTGTGTTTCTAGCTCAAAGGTTTGTGAGAAAAATGTTTGAAGTGTTCGTGTAAGTTGATCTTTGCTGGTTTTCAAGTTGTAAGCATTTGGACAAGTTTCTTGTTTTTGAAGCAAGAAAGTAGAAGTTGTGATTACAGGCCTGTACAGGCTCTCTTATCACCTTGCATACTTTGCCCTTGGCCCCTCTGATTAGTGGATTTTTTTTACTGCAAGAGATTTGGATCAATGCTCAAGAAATGTTGGTTTGACATAAAGCATACTTTTGCAAAAATGGAAATGTGTCTTTTACCATTTAGGGATTAAACTTGTGTACAATGTTCAAATGGCCAAAACAAAAGCTTAGACTGATGGATTTGCATTTAATTAAGGAGTGTGAAGTGGTTTAGAGGCCTGCAAACTAGTGTAAGGCATGCTGGTTTGAAAATGCAACTTGAGTGAACATGATTTTGCCATGGATACAAAGTGAGTTTTTGCCAACTTCAAGCATTCGATTCTCCCTAACCACAAATGTGTTTGAGGATTTCTTAGACAATTTGGAAATCTTGCAACATGCTCTATAATCCATCTTTGAAATGCAACTTGATACTCCAAGTGGAACTATGTGAAAAATGGCCAAGAAGATAGGTCAAAATCCTGCCTAAACTAGGGCAAAATTTTACTAAGTTAAAAGTTTTAGGTACCCTTGTTCCAAAAATGATAACTTGAGATCCAAGCATCTTTTGAGAAAACTTTATGATACAAAGTTGTATACTTTGTGTAGGACTACGACTTTAATGTTTTAAGTTTTGTTTTAATCCATTTGCATCATAGTAAAAATGTGGGACAAAGTTAGGAAAAATTAAGAAAATTTCATAACTTAGAAAAATTCTAAGTTATGAAATTTTTTCAATTTCAAACCCTAATTTGCAATTTTGGGTTTCTTGATGAGCAAGTTTCATAATTTGACAAATCTTGATTAAAAATTACCCTTGACACTTGATTTTGACCAAAAAGTCAAAGTTTGACTTTTCAGTGTACAGTCAAATTTTGATCAGTTGGCTGAAAAATTCATCTGTCAATCCTATGCATTTGAGATATTTTGAACTTGTTGAATAGGTCAAGATGATGCCATTTAGTCCTTGAGTCGTTGGTTGAGCTTAAATTGCCATTGTCTAGGTCAAAAAGTCAGAAATTGCCTTTATACAGTCAAAACCCTAAAAATGACCATTTTGCCCTTTTGGTGATCTGATCAAATTTCTTGTGGAATTATGATCCAAACTTAATCAAATGGTTCATATGAGCTCATAATGTTGATGTGGGTCAAAATTCATGAGATTTGACTGTAAATTGGCCACATTTGACTTTTTCCCCAATATAGCTGATTTCTAGGTCAACTGTCCAATTGATTGGGCAAAAATCTGATTCAAGGCTTGAAACTTGGTATGGACAAACTTATGAGTCCAATATGAAGTATGAAAGTAAATTTGAGCATTGAAGGTCCAAAAATCCTTGTGCAAAGTCAAACCCTAGTTTAGGTCATCAGTGCAAGGAGAGGTATTGAGCAGAGCAAACCCTAGCTTGATCTTGAGTTCAAAGAGCCTTGTGATGAGAAATGTTGATAAAAGGAGAGGGAAAATTTTGGGGTACAACATATAGCAATCCGAAACAAGGATCCTCGCGCGCTAGAACTTACTGTAAGTGGTACACTGTTTGCCATTATTTTCAGAATTGAATCTTGTTATTCTTGCATATTTATCATGTTTCAATAACATATTCTGAATCCCTAACATGATTGCAAGATGACAGTACCATTTAATTGCATTATTGTTAGTTGTATAGGAATCCACCATTGTTAGGGTTCCTTGTTGTGTTTTGGGTTTTTCTTACACAGGCAAAATTGGTCCACAAGAAGGGCACCATAATGCTCAGCAGGCCAAGGCGGTTTGATTCATGGCTTTAGATTCCATTTATCATGCCCGAGTGAGATTTTGAAACAAGAAAGGGTTGTAGTGACGGCCATTTGTACGTAGGTAAAAGTCTCTGACTTTTACCAACGGAGAGAGGAAGAAGATGACACGCGTGTGTGATACGGTGGGAGAACTGACTAGATGTTTTGCATTTCGATCGCACTTGTGCCGTTAGCAAGAGTCGCCACCAAATTTTCTTTTATCCCAAAGGAAAGGTAAAAAAGCACAGGAAAGACCTTTCGAGATTATTTCTCGGGTTCGGGGGGTAGATTATGAAAAGGGAAGGTATTAGCACCCTTTTCATCCATGGTTTTCCATGGGATCTTAGTTACTCGTTTTAGATCACTTGCTTTTGATTGTGTGCTTGTGGTGTGGGCTTTGAAAGTATTTTGAAAAATATCTTTGTAATGGTTCTCGTCTCTATAAGAACGTATACAAAGTTTTGTTTTCGAAAAATGGTTCAAAGATAAGTTTGTGAATCGTGTTTTGAAAAGTGTTTTGAAAAGAGCTTTTGCAATGGTTCTCGTCTCTATAAGAACGTATACAAAACTTTTTGTCTTTTTGAAAATGTTTTTGAAATGAGAGTTTAGGTGTAAAGAGTTTTTGTCGTGAGCAAGCGAGTAACTAAGAGCAAATCTATCTACTCGAAAGGTCTTAAGTTGTTTTTTTCTTCCTCCTTTTGATGGTGCTATCTTACCATTGATTTGGTAAGACGCCCCACCATTGGATGTGAAGGGACAAGCGCGGGTCAATTTTACAATCATTGAAGGCAACTTGTGAGACGCTTTAGCAATTTTTGTAAGGGACGAGATCATTTTAATCGAAGGCAACATCGAGGGTCATCGAGGGACTATAATATTTTTTATCGAAGGGTCATTGCTAGAGCGTCTCATATTCGAGGGACATGACTGTATTTCCGAGGCAACGAGCGAGGTTACCCTAGAGGTATGCGTGTGAAACAGTGTGTTGGTTTCAAGTTATTTTATTCTTTGATTAAGTCATCTAGCGATTGATTTTTGAATCTTGCCATACATGCCTAGTTACTATATAGTATATGGAAAACAGTAAATTGCGAGAATTGAAATTCTACGCTATTACAAAGTATTCGGGAATGGGGGTACAATTGTTACAAATGGGGATGAATCAAATGAGATAGGAAGATCCAAATATCAAACAATACAACCAAATCGAATTTTTGTGCGATTTATATAAAGCTATGACAATTTATGAAAATAATATTAGCAAAATATGAAATGCTAAATATTTACATGAAAAGAGGAAAATAAAACCTATTCTAAAAAAATGATTAAATTAAAATCTTTATTATTTTTTGTATTTTATTAATTAAGTAAGTAAATTTAAAGAAAGAAAACAAACTAAGTTAAATTTTTTGATGTTTTATTAAATGTAAAAAAATTAATAAAAATTAGTTTATATAAAAAAAGAAAATGATAAAAATTAATCACAAAAACCTAAATCAATTTAATAAAAATGTATTTTATGTTTTTTTTAGTAATTTTGTTAACAAATAAAAAATAAGAAGAAAAACAAATTAAACTAAAAAAGAAGAAAGAAACAATGGGCTTAAGGAAATTTAGGGGTGAGGCCCAAAGAAAAGGGTGTTATTGCTGTTAACAAAACAAGCCAGGGGGGTGGATTATTAAAACGCATGGGCCTTAGGGCAATACAAGCCCAAACCTCTAACTCTGTATTAGCTTCTGATTAAGAGAAAAATTAGGGTTCTAAGGAGTGTTGTTGTTCACAGCGGCGCTCTCCTCCTTGTTCATCCAAACTCTTCCATTTTTTCATCTTTGTTCATCTTTGTGAAGACTATAAACTTCTCACTAATCGTCCCTTTCTAATTTGGCGAACAAAATCGCTCATGCCGTCTTTATCTCACAATGATTCGCGTTTTCTGAAAACCCTAAGTTCGGATTGCCCTAAAGGCGACGAAATCGGTTCGTCCGATCTTCCCCCCCCCCCCCCCTCCAACTCTCAGTTGCCGAAACGCTGCTTCTCTCGGCTCCCTAATCGAATTTCTAAATTTTTTTTCTTGAAGAGGTGAAGTTCTGCTATCCTATTAAAGCTTAAACGAGTTCATTGTTTTTTGTCTTGCTTATGTTTTTCTGTTAATCAATCTTATTCCTTAGATGAAGGGAAATATGTTATGAGAAAGGTGAAGAATCCATACCTGTTTGGAACTTTTCTGTGAAATGGAAAGGGGATGATGAGACTGAGGGCGGTGCTCCTTGGTGGCCGGAGCTGCGTGGGGGAAGAGATGAAGATTGAAAGCGTGATTTTTTGGTAACTTTCTTCTATCTCTGATGATATTGGTTATCTTTTGGATTTTGTGGCTTGTTACTGTTTTGGGATTTGTTTGATGATGGTTGAAAATGTTTCAGGTTTTAGGTTTTGACAGTTTTTCTTTTGAAAGTTGGAGACTTGTTTTGGTTTTTGATTTCTTCCATTTTTTTTCAGTTTGTGAAACTGTGTTTTGGATTTTGCATGCTTGGAGTTTTTTTTTAGGTTTTGACAGTTTGTGAAACTGTTGCTGGTTTGGTGATTTAATGGTGTTTTGAGTAGTTGGATATTGGTTTATCAGTCTGAATGGTTTTCATGTTTTTTTGAAACTTGGTTCAGGTTTTAGATGTTTTGACAGTTTGTTACAGGTTTTGCTGTTTGAGGATGGCTTGGGATATTTGGCTTGGTATGTTTGTTAACAGGTTTTTGATGATGTTACTGGTTTTTTGTTTTGGTTTTGGATATGTTTTGGTATTTGAGGATGTTACTGGTTTGAACAGTTTTTGTGGTTTTTTTGTTGTTGGTTAACAAGTTTGTTACAGGTTTGGTTGATGAGAGTTTTGATGGTAGTGATGGTTTTGAATGTTACAGTTTTGAGATAGTTGTTGCGTTTTTAGCTTGATACTTGGTTTCCAAGTTTTTGACTTTGGCAGGTTTTTGAAGGTTATTGATTTGGTCCTTGCTGCTTGAGACTTGTTTTGGTTACGATTCAGATTTGGGTTTGACAGTTTTTTGGAGGTTTGGGGTTTGACAGTTTGCTGATGGTTTTTGAGGCATGTGTCAACTGTTTTTGATATTTGGCTTAGTATGTTTGTTAACAGGTTGCAGGTTTGTGAGTTTTGTGATGGTTTGAGGTTTTGAGACTTTAACAGTTTTTGGACTTTGACACTTTTTGTATTTTGTGATGGTTCAGACTTGAGACTTTTTTGCTTGGAGTTTTTGACAGGTTTTATGAGCTTGGCTTGACAGTTTGAAACTTTGAGGTTTTTGATTTGTGGATTGACCGTTTGAAGGTTGAAGACTTTGACAGTTTTTTGAGGTTTTGTGATTTTCTGAGTTTGATGATGGTTCAAATTTTTTCTTGACCTCCCTGCTGTTCTATTGCCTTCTTTTTATTCTATTCACCCTACTTCTGTTATCTCTATTCAAAATGGTGGGAAAACAAAAAATTTGAATATTTTACTATATTGTTCTTTTGGCTTTTTGATGGAAGTTTTGTTTTCTAGCAACTTCTATGTAACTTGTAACAGTCAAGGCAGCAGGGTTGTGCATCCCAATAACCTAGGTGACTTCTTTCCTCTCTTCTCTCTCAATGATACTAAGAAAGTCAATTGCTCTTTTGCCTTTTTTTTTCAATTCTGAAAAGTTTGCAATGAAAAATGGAAAATGATGAATTAGGCTTCTTGAACAAGTTTTTGCTTGTTTGACTTAGCTATTATATTGCCATACTTCTGCCTTTTGTTGACGCTGTTTACTACTATATTGCTGCCTCGTTTTTTGTTAATGTTGTTTGCATTTTGTTTACCATATTGTTGTGTGTTTGGTTCTGTTTGCAATATTTGTTTGGGCAATTTTGTTTGATTTGCGCTGCTGTTTGCTTCTGGACATTTTTGCTGCATTTGTTCTTGTTTGGATAACTTTGTAGCATTTGGACAGCTTTGCTGCATTTATTCTTGTTTGGATAGCTTTGTAGCATTTGGACAGTTTTGCTGCATTTGTTCTTGTTTGGATAGCTTTGTAGCATTTCTTTTCCTCTTTCTTTTTGTGAACCAAGAAGAATAATCTTCTTGTGATTTACAAATAGGGGAAATAAATTATGATGAATTAAAATGGCCTTCTGATTCCACTTTGCAAACTTTAATGATGAGTAGCATTTAAAATCTATGTTCATGCCCAAATGATTTTGTACTAATCATTTTTCTTTCTTTTGTTTTCATGTGAGCACAATTGGATGTGACAAAGCAAGGGAGGCAAGAAACTCTGTGGCAAGCATGGAAGCAAAGGAACTTCAGTCAAACTTAGGCATAGATTAATTCTCCTAGGCCAATCAAACATTTGAATTTCCTTGTAATTTAGAAAAACATTCTTGTATTGTATCCAACAATTGTACTAATTTATCTTTTAAATACAATAAGTTGTAAAACATAAAGTATTTAAAAGAACAAATTATTTTGTAACAATGTTTGAAAAATTGGAGAAAGTCTTATGAAATATTCTGGTGTCAATTGAAACCCTTTACTGACAATAACTTGTAATTTTCTCTTCGCATCCTAACCGATTCTTAAAGATTTCCAATCAAGATATTTAAAACAAAATGCTCCATTCTGGTAACTTACATTCCAAGTAATCCCAATAACTATGTAACTGCATTCCAAACAAACACGCACTGTATATTCCATTCCCTGACCAAGCAAATGTTTTAAAAGACACAAATCATCTGGTTAACCTGGATTAAGCAATCATTAGTGTCCTACATGACAGTCTTAATCTCTTGTCCCAAACAAACCATGCTCTGAGAACAAACACTGTCTTTTTAGAAAACTTGAAAAAACATGAAGACCTGTGAAAACCAATTGAATTTCTGAGAATTCATTTTCTTTTGAATATTGCAAGAAAAACCCTAATGGCTGGTTTACTGCCCCAGAAGAAAATATGTCTGATCGATTCCTGAGCCAACTTGAATATCTGAGAAACCCTAGGGTTGTGTCTTCTATGAAAAATGGGAGGGAAAATTTTGGGTTACAACAGCGTGGCATCATCCCATTCGCCTGTTTGAAATTTGGCGCGTGTTTGGTAGTCAGCTTCGCTTTATGTATTTTATCATTTTTGTTTCATATATTAACCAACTGAATCAAGTGGCCCAGTGGTGGCCAAGGAAGCGCTAAGGCATTAGAGGGCATGAGGTCAGGGGTTCGACCCCTGCCTCTAACATTTGCCATTTTTCTTGAATTTTCTTTACAGATTCCATATCCCACAAAGCGTGAGGTCCACCATATGCCCTCAAGGCTTCATCATTGGATCTCCAGGAAGCCAGATCTGAAGGCCACCATGTGATGATCCATCAAAAGCCCAGTCAACGCATAGCATGGAATCCATGGAAGTCAAACGTGGGTCAACTTGTTTTGGGCCCAGAAGCTGATATTCACACCCCCCTCCCAATTGCTGATTACAGGCCCATATTATTTTCCTTTTCATTTATATTTTCTTTTATTTGATTTATTTAATTATTTTTACTCACACAAAATTAATTCTTTTTTTATCAAAAAATCATAAAAATAATTTGTCATCCAATTAGATTTAGTTTATTTTTTTTATCAAAAATTTAATTTTATTAGTTTATTTAATTTATTAGGTAACTTTAATTCCTTTTGTAAATAAATTAAAAATAATTCAAAAATTAGGGTTTTTAGTGTAATTTAATTCTCATTTTTTTCTTTTTCTTAAAAATAACCAAAAACACAAAATAGGTCATGTAAATTATTTTCTTTAATTTAATTTAATTATTAATTAGATTTGTATTCATTTTAAATTCTTATTATTTTTCTTAAAATTAATCCAAAACAACAAAATTAAGTTTCTTTCAATTTGGTTAGACGGGGTCAAAACCCTAATTTTACTCATCCTCGATTCGTTGCGCGCGTTTATTTTATTTTACAATATTAATGTAATTGCTCCTGGGATCTAATAGATTAATTAGGACTTTTTATCGTTTTAACGGGTTTTTTGGCTATGTAATTAATACCCGAAGCCTTGTAATAGCTTAGCTTACTTTCCGCATTTTAATTTCTGCAAAATATTAACTGCTTAGATGAATGTTAATAGGATTGTATGGAAAGACTAATTGAAAATTAAAACGGTAGATCGCCTAATGTGCAAAGATTAAATAACTGAAACAAATCATATGCACATATTCACTCCTAGGGTATACTCACACTTCAGTTGCCTTCGGTAAACGATTATTAAGTATGGGGTATTTTAGTGGTCGCTCTCTTGTCTAAAAGATCAAATGTCCCGTTCGGAAAAGTTGCCTCGAATATTGATCTTAAGATATTAGGGTTATTACTAAGACGTCCTAACATTGCTTTAGTGATCGTACGTCCCTTTCGAATTGACCCTTACAACTCCAACGACGGTGCTACCCACTCACTAATAGTAGGATAGTGTTGTCTAAAGGAAACGAATATAGAACAATTCTTTTTTCGAGTAGGTAGATACTAATAGGTACTTGCTCAAAACAAACTTTTTCACACTTACACTCTTTTCAAACAAAGTTTTCAAAACGACTTCGTAACACTCTTGAAGACAGAAGCAAGGGTTAAATCAAAGTAAAACAAAAACTTTTCAAATCACACAAACACGGAAGCAATTTTAAAATGATGAGCAAGTACCTAAGAGCCCGTGGAAAACCACAGATAGAAAGGGTGCTAACACCTTCCCTTTCTATAATCTACCCCCCGTACCCAGAATATCTTGAAAAAGGAATTTTTCTGTGCTTTTTTCCTTTCCAGTTGGATAAAATAAAAGTCGGTGGCGACTCTTGCTTACCGCGACATTTTGCAAACACAAACGCAAAACGCAAACCAGCATTTTCCTAAAACAGTTTCGGTTCTGCCACCGTATCACAGAACTGGCGACTCTGCTGGGGATAATAAATGGGGTATACCTTAGGATTAGTTCATCATATTGCTTCTCTTGTTTGATTTGATTGCTTTATTTTTGTGGGTTTTATATTGGAGTTACTATAGATCCTAACCCGGATCTGGGGACACCTTTTAGGTAAGTAGTAATAAACTATGAGGGAACTGTACGGCGTAGACCGATACAGTTAAAGCAGTAGCTATGTTGATGTGACACAATTGTTGGTACTGGTATCCCTTGTGGATAAACAAGGAGAATACGGGGATGTTATGTGTGTCGTTAAGCATCAACTTACCTTAGAACCTGTAATTGACCAACTTGGCCATAGGAAGTAGGGAGATAGTCGGTCTCGGGATAAAGTTGGGAACTGGTTGATACTCGATGCTACACTCATTGAGACCATACTCTCGAGATAGTTCCGGCCGCAAGAAAAGATTGCGTGAGCTGAAACCATGACCGATGGAGGAAGGTCAGTGATGTTGAGAACCTCTATAACCCGGTTACTATTATTAGGACAGGTTGAACCAACTGAACTTCAAGAGGGTAGTACCTAGACTCCATGCAAGCCTGAAACTTAAGGGCTCTTGTGTGACTTGTTTGCCTTTACCATGTATGTTGTCTGCTATACATGATGTGTGTTTTACCATGACATCATGCATCATAACATAGCATGCATACTTCCTTACGCTAACCATTTCAAAGACCGAGGGATTTATCTTTGTTCTGCAGATTATGGCTTCCATGCGCAGAAATACCATTCGAGTAAACTTCGTGCAGATACCTGCTCAGCTCAGAGAGTTAGTCTCTAAAGTTCCTGATACTTCTTCATTCATTATAGGACATGGTCAGCTCCTTAGTTTGGTCACTTCAAAGTTGGATGAGCAGATGATGAGCGTCCTTTTCCAGTTCTTTGATCTAGTGCATCATTGTTTTACCTTCCCGGATTATCAGTTGGTTCCCACTTTGGAAGAGTTTTCTAACTTACTAGGCATAACCATCCTCGAGAAGACACCCTTCACAGGTTTGGAAGAGGTTCCTAGACCTGGGGACATTGCTTCAGCCTTACATCTAAAATGGGCTGATGTAGTATCCAACTAGGAGACACAGAGCGGGGTTAAAGGATTTGTGGCTAAGTTTCAGATTGATCAAGCTTAACTGTTCTGGGATAACTTAGACTTTCAAGCTTTCGAAGACATCTTGGCTCTCCTCATTTACGGTTTGGTTTTTTTCCCGAATCCAGATTCCTTCATAGATGTGAATGCGGTCAAGATCTTCTTGTCTCGTAATCTTGTGCCTACTCTTCTGGGTGATATCCTACATGCCCTCTACACTCGTACTGTGAGAAGAAGAGGGACCCTCATGTGTTGCGTTCCGCTGCTAGCGAGGTGGTTTATTTCGCACCTCCCCAAGTATGTATTGAAGAATGAGGAAGGTTTAGGTTGGGCCTACCGGATAATGTCCCTTGCCCATACGGACATTCTTTGGAGTTCTAAGGCTATGGAGGACACTGCTGTCATTGATCAATGTGGGGGTTACCCTAATGTTCCGTTGCTTGGAATCAGAGGAGGAATAACCTACAGTCCTTGCTTGGCTCTACAACAGTTTGGTCGCGCTCGGAGAGACGGTCCTCATGAGCTACTTCTTACAAACATTATCTTCGATTACAAGGGGGACATGGATGAGCATCGTCGTAGGTTTATACGAGCCTGGGGCATGGTGAACAGGTCTAACCTTCATGAACTAGGACCGAAGACTTCTCTCCCTATGTAACCTTATCTCCAGTGGGCCTGAGCTCGAGCCCAGAAGTTGTGGATTCCTTATGAAGCTGTGTTACCAGTGATTGTGGAGCCTACCAATAAAGAGGGTGTTCCTTATACGGTCCTTTATCCATACATGCCTACTGATCTTGGGGCATTGAATAGATCCTGGATCCAGTTGAAGGAGGATAGGGATACCTACCGGGAGAAGTATCATGAGCAGGAAAGGAAGATATTGAAGCTCACGAAGAAACTTGAGAACGAGAGGAAAATCAACGATTATGTCAGCACGAAGGGAAAACGACCATGGGATTTCTGATATCTTTTATTGTTTCTAGTTTAGATTTGTTTTCAGTCTATTTCTTTTGTAACGCCTTGAAGGCATTGTTAAACATTTTTACAAGTTAATCTAATAAAGTTTGTTTTATTTTTGGTTTACAAATTTGAATCTCCCAAAGTCTTTGAAATCATTCCATACGCATTCCATTATCATGCACATCATTACAGGTACTATTACAGGTTTCTCATCTTCTTCGCTGTTTATTTCAGCACAAAATATCTTCTGAAATACCTACCGATCAAGCCATCAAAGCTCTTCAAGCACAGAATGCTCAATTCCAAGAGATGTTCTTGAACTTGGCCAAAGGGCAACAGGATTTGAAGACTCTCTCATCCTGAAGGAGAAGAAGAAGAAGAAGAAGGTGGTTCTGCTGAATATGGGTCACAGGTTTGGGAATAGGTTGCAACAGGAAGCTGATCTGTCTCATTCATCCAAAGGAGGAGAGAATCAAGAGGAGGAAAAGGGTCTTAGCCATGTGGTCTCTGATAATGACACTGATTTTGATGATGAACAGTACCCTCCTGCTGAGGATAGGTACAAACAACTTGAAGACCTTCTGAGTGCTATGGAGATTCAGAAAGTTCCCAGTTTAGACTTTGGATATTTGGGACTAGCATCGGGAGTGGTGATCCCTCATAAGTTTAAAGCTCCGGTTTTTGCTAAATACGATGGAGTATCCTGTCCAAAACTCCACCTCCGCTCGTACGTCAGAAAAATTCAACCTTACACTACTGATAGGAATCTATGGGTTCATTTCTTTCAAGATAGTCTGTCAGGGACTCAGCTTGAATGGTTTTATCAATTGGAAGGAGCTAATTTCCGAAACTGGGAGGACCTTGCTGCTGCTTTCTACAGGCAGTACCAGTATAACGCCGACCTTGCTCCCACTCGTACTCAGCTTCAGGGTATGTCAATGGGTGCAAGCAAAGGTTTTAAGGACTATGTTCAGAAGTGGAGAGATCTGGCTGGAAGAGTCCAACCCCCTCTGTCTGATAGGGAGCTGGTTGATATGTTTCTGGGGACCTTGTCTGGTCCATTTTTCAATCATCTGATCGGTAGTTCATCATCTGGGTTTACTGAATTAATTATGACTGGGGAAAGAGTAGAAGCTGGTATCAGAAGTGGCAAGATACAGAAGGGTGCTTCATCAAGTACAAAAAAAAGCCTTTCAGGAAAGAAGCTAGTGCAGTTTACGGATCGAGGAGCCAAAGCCGACCTGAACGCCGTCAAGCAGTGAATCCAGTGGTAATATCAAGACCTATAGTTGCCCCGTAATGCAACAATCAGCAAAGAATGGAGACGTCGCAGAGACAGTACACTCGGCTTAATATAACCTTGTCTCAAATCCTACCGCAACCGTTGAAGACCAACTTGGTAACTCTGAGGGAAGCCCCGAAGAATCCCAGCACCTCATCTCCACTATACAATCCGAACGCCCGCTGCGCCTATCACTCTGATAGTCCAGGTCATGATACGAACAAATGTTGGGCTTTGAAGAATCAGGTGCAAGATTTGATTGAAGCTAAAGAGATTGAGTTTGACGCTCCGGAGAATCCCAACGTCATAACTGCACCCATGCCCAAGCATGATCAGGGGGTGAATGCTATTGAGGAGGATGAAGAAGAGTCAGATATCGACAGCTGGATTTATCCGACTACCAACGTTGGCTTGAACAACTGGACGACGAAGGACTTCGTGCCCGTTTCTTTTATCACACAGTAATTGACTTTTGTTTTGAGATTTGTAACATACAGTTTGAAACTTTACGGCCCGGTGCCTTGCCCGAGGCACTTTGGCTTTGTTTGTGACGGCTTATTATCTGTCATTTTCATATATCATCAATAAAGCATTGGATGTTTTCTTACATTACAAATTTTACGCTCCCTGTTTTTCTTTTATATCTTGCACTTTATCAAAACAGTTATTTGTCTTACACACACTCACATATCATAATACAGGTCCACATACACTCTGGATCCCATTGATAACGACTCTGCTACTGCCAGTTATGACTTCGAAAATCCGATCAACCAAGCCGAGGACGAAGGTGAGGATGATTGTGAAGTGCCTGGAGAACTTGCTAGACTGTTACTTCAGGAAGAGAGGGCCATACAGCCACATGAAGAGCCAGTTGAATCAGTGAATTTGGGTACAGATGAAGACAGGAGAGAGGTTAAGATAGGTGTGAATCTGGAGCCTAGTGTCAAGAAACGGTTGATACAGATGCTACACGACTATATTGAGATATTCTCTTGGTCTTATGAAGATATGCCGGGTTTAGACACTGATATCGTGGTTCACCGCCTGCCAACCAAAGAAGACTGCCCTCTGATAAAGCAGAAGGTCCGTCGTATGCGCCCTGAGATGACTGATAAAATCAAAGTTGAGGTTATAAAACAGTTTGACGCCGGGTTTCTAGTTGTTACTTCGTATCTGCAGTGGGTTGCCAATGTTGTCCCGGTGCCGAAGAAAGATGGTAAGGTCCGAATGTGTGTAGACTATAGGGACCTGAACAGGGAGAGCCCCAAGGATGATTTCCCACTTCCTCATATCGATGTTCTGGTTAACAACACCGTGCAGCATAAGGTATTCTCCTTTATGGATGGTTTTTCCGGTTACAATCAGATTAAGCTGGCTCCCGAAGACATGGAGAAGACGACTTTCGTTATGCAGTGGGGCACCTCTCCTTCCTTTACAGGCTCTATAATCACTGGGAGAATGGAGGGGTAAGACATCATAAGACTTTGGGCGCGGGTTTGTACCCACTTGAGGTAAGGCTCAAGGGGGATGGAATTCTTGTGTCCCAAGGTCTTATTGTCTACCTTATTGGGCATCCTCCAAGCTCGGATGAACCTTTGACGAAGTCCTTGATTGTCGTTGTCGAAGTCGAAAACCAAGCCTTGAATCAGCATGTCATGTGGGCCATCCCTTCAGGCATAACCAAACTATCTTAGAGCCAAGCAGGGGTTGTAGGTGATGCCTCCCCTAATTCCAAGTAGAGGGACATTAGGGAATTCCCCATAACGGTCGACGATGATAACATTCTCTTTGATTCGAGAACACCAATGAATATCTAAATGTGTAAGAGTCATCAATCGTTGTGAGCACCTCAAACCTTGTTCATTCTTCAAGACTGATTGGGGAAGATGAGAAATAAACCATCTTTCCAGAAGAGGAGTGCAGCACATGAGAACACCTCTTTTCCTCATTGTTCGAGTGTGAAAAGAGTGTAAGATATCTCCAAGCAATGTAGGCACCGGATTGCGAGACATGGATATTTTGACAGCACTCACATCTATGAGTTGATCAGGATTAGGGAACAAGACCATCCCATAGATGAGAAGAGCTACAATCTCCTCAAAACCTTGTAAGTCCAAGGAATTCCAGCATCTTTGGGCCTTCTCAAACAAGAACTTTGCCAAGAAACCTTTGACACCACTTCTAGTTTCCTAATGGGATGTGACATCAGATGGTTGCAAGTGCAGGGCTTGAGCAACATCTTCTGGATTTGGATCTCTTTCCGTACCGCTGAAAGGTAGTTGATTGAGAATAGGAATCCTCAAGAGTTGAGAAAATTCCTCCAAAGTAGGCACCAGCTGGTAGTCAGGAAATGTGAAGCAGTGATGCAGGGGGTCAAAGAACTGGAAGAGAACTTTCATCATGTCTTCCTATGTGTTGGAAGTGACTAACTTGAGAAGGCGACCATGCCTCTCGGTGAATGGAGATTTCTCATGAATCCTTGAAGCTAGCTCCTTGAGCTGTGAAGGAATTCTTACAAGGTTGACCCGGATAGTTTTCCTGCGAAGTGAATCCATAGCCTAGAAAACAAGAACAAAGATGAATTTCCAAAATCCTTGAAATGGTTAGTGGATGCAAATGATGCTTCATGATGTCCATGATGTTATGCACAAGTATATATGTACAAGCAAATCACACAAGTTCCTAGTTTAGGCTTCCATGGGGTTTCATAGGTAAGTACCCTCTTGAAGTTTAGTTGGCTCAACCTGTCCTAGAAATAGTAACTGGGTTCTAAGGAGCTCAATATCACTGGATTGTTTCCTTGTTCATTGTTTCAATTCAGCCTCTTTACTAGCGACCAAAATATTCCAAGGAACCAACCCTCAATGAGTGTAGTATCGAGTATCTACCAACTTCGGACTGCACCAAAGCCGGTCATCTCACTACATCCTAAAAGGCCAAGTTGGTCAAGTAAAGGTTCTAGAAGTTCGTTAGTGCTTCATGACATCACTCAGCGGCCCCGTATTCTATTTGATTGACTCAAAGGCTACCGGTACCCAAAAATATGTCACACAAACATAGTTATTGCTTAGACTGTGTCGGTATACCCCGCACAGTTTCCACAACGTATTGCTATTTACCTAATATGTTTCCCAAATTCGGGTGGAGGATTCAAACCCAAACAATAGAACCAAAGTGTAAAGCAAACAAGGCAAACAATTGTAAGCAAATAAATGTGATCTAAACCCTAAGGTAACCCCACTTTTAAAATTTTCCCCAGCAGAGTTGCCAGTTCTGTGATACGGTGGGAGAACTGACTAGATGTTTTGCGTTTCGATCACACTTGTGTGGTTAGCAAGAGTCGCCACATACTTTTCTTTTATCCCAAAGGAAAGGTAAAAAAGCACAGGAAAGACCTTTCGAGATTATTTCTCGGGTTCGGGGGGGTAGATTATGAAAAGGGAAGGTATTGGCTCCCTTTTCATCCATGGTTTTCCATGGGCTCTTAGTTAATCGTTTTAGATCACTTGTTTTTGTTGTGTGCTTATGGTGTGGGCTTTGAAAGTATTTTGAAAAATCTCTTTGTAATGGTTCTCGTCTATATAAGAACGTATACAAAGTTTTATTTCCGAAAAATGGTTCAAAGATATGTTTGTGAATCGTGTTTTGAAAAGTGTTTTGAAAAGAGGTTTTGCAATGGTTCTCGTCTTTATAAGAACGTATACAAAACGTTTTGTCTTTTTGAAAATGTTTTTGAAATGAGAGTGTAGGTGTAAAGAGTTTTTGTCGTGAGCAATCTAGTAACTAAGAGCGAATCTATCTACTCGAAAGGTCTTAAGTTGTTCTTTTCATCCTCCTTTTGATGGTGCTATCTTATCATTGATTTGGTAAGATGCCCTACCATTGGATGTGAAGGGATAGGCGCGGGTCAATTTTACAATCATTGAAGGCAACTTGTGAGACGCTTTAGCAATTTTCTTAAGGGACGAGATCGTTTTAATCGAAGGCAACATCGAGGGTCATCGAGGGACTACGATCTTTTTTATCGAAGGGTCATTGCTAGAGCGTCTCATATTCGAGGGACATGATTGTATTTCCGAGGCAACGAGCGAGGTTACCCTAGAGGTGTGCGTGTGAAACAGTGTGTTGGTTTCAAGTTATTTTATTCTTTGATTAGGTCATCTAGCGATTGATTTTTGAATCTTGCCATAAATGCCTAGTTACTATACAGTATATGGAAAACAGTAAATTGCGGGAATTAAAATTCTATGCTATTACAAAGTATTCGGGAATGGGGGTACAATTGTTACAAATGGGGATGAATCAAATTAGATAGGAAGATCCAAATATCAAACAATACAACCAAATCGAATTTTTGTGCGATTTATATAAAGCTATGACAATTTATGAAAATAATATTAGCAAAATATGAAATGCTAAATATTTACATGAAAAAAGGAAAATAAAACCTATTCTAAAAAAATGATTAAATTAAAATCTTTATTATTTTTTGTATTTTATTAATTAAGTAAGTAAATTTAAAGAAAGAAAACAAACTAAGTTAAATTTTTTGATGTTTTATTAAATGTAAAAAAATTAATAAAAATTAGTTTATATAAAAAAAGAAAATGATAAAAATTAATCACAAAAACCTAAATCAATTTAATAAAAATGTATTTTATGTTTTTTTTAGTAATTTTGTTAACAAATAAAAAATAAGAAGAAAAAAATATAAAACTAAAAAAGAATAAATAAACAATGGGCTTAAGGAAATTTTGGGGTGAGGCCCAAAGAAAAGGGTGTTATTGCTGTTAACAAAACAAGCCAGGGGGGTGGATTAGTAAAACACATGGGCCTTAGGGAAATACAAGCCCAAACCTCTAACTCTGTATTAGTTTCTGATTAAGAGAAAAATTAGGGTTCTAAGGAGTGTTGTGGTTCACAGCGGTGCTCTCCTCCTTGTTCATCCAAACTCTTCCATTTTTTCATCTCTGTTCATCTTTGTGAAGCCTCTAAACTTCTCACTAATCGTCCCTTTCTAATTTGGCGAACAAAATCGCTCATCCCGTCTTTATCTCACCATGATTCGCGTTTTCTGAAAACCCTAAGTTCAGATTGCCCTAAAGGCGACGAAATCGGTTTGTACGATCTTCTCCCCCAACTGTCAGTTGCCGGAACGCTGCCTCTCTCGCCTCCCTAATCGAATTTCTAAAGTTTTTTTTCTTGAAGAGGTGAAGTTCTGCTATCCTATTAAAGCTTAAACGAGTTCATTGTTTTTTGTCTTGCTTATGTTTTTCTGTTAATCAGTCTTATTCCTTAGATGCAGGGAAATATGTTATGAGGAAGGTGAAGAATCCATACCTGTTTGGAACTTTTGTGTGAAATGGAAAGGGGATAATGAGACTGAGGGCGGTGCTCCTTGGTGGCCGGAGCTGTGTGGGGGAAGAGATGAAGATTGAAAGCGTGATTTTTTGGTAACTTTCTTCTATCTCTGATGATATTGGTTATCTTCTGGATTTTGTGGCTTGTTACTGTTTTGGGATTTGTTTGATGATGGTTGAAAATGTTTCAGGTTTTAGGTTTTGACAGTTTTTCTTTTGAAAGTTGGAGACTTGTTTTGGTTTTTTATTTCTTCCATTTTTTTCAGTTTGTGAAACTGTGTTTTGGATTTTGGATGCTTGGAGTTTTTTTGAGGTTTTGACAGTTTGTGAAACTATTGCAGGTTTGGTGATTTAATGGTGTTTTGAGTAGTTGGATATTGGTTTATCAGTCTGAATGGTTTTCATGTTTTTTTGAAACTTGGTTCAGGTTTTGGATGTTTTGACAGTTTGTTACAGGTTTTGTTGTTTGAGGATGGCTTGGGATATTTGGCTTAGTATGTTTGTTAACAAGTTTTTAATGATGTTACTGGCTTTTAGTTTTGGTTTTGGATATGTTTTGGTATTTGAGGATGTTATGGTTTGAACAGTTTTTGTGGTTTTTTGTTGTTGGTTAACAAGTTTGTTACAGGTTTGGTTGATGAGAGTTTTGATGGCAGTGATGGTTTTGAATGTTACAGTTTTGAGATAGTTGCTTCGTTTTTAGCTTGATACTTGGTTTCCAGGTTTTTTACTTTGGCAGGTTTTTTAAGGTTATTGATTTGGTCCTTGCTGTTTGAGACTTGTTTTGGTTACGGTTCATATTTGGGTTTGACAGTTTTTTGGAGGTTTGAGGTTTGATAGTTTTCTGATGGTTTTTGAGGCTTGTGTCAACTGTTTTTGATATTTGGCTTAGTATGTTTGTTAACAGGTTGCATGTTTGTGAGTTTTGTGATGGTTTGAGGTTTTGAGACTTTTACAGTTTTTGGACTTTGACACTTTTTGTATTTTGTGATGGTTCAGACTTGAGACTTTTTTGCTTGGAGTTTTTTACAGGTTTTATGAGCTTGGCTTGACAGTTTGAAACTTTGAGGTTTTTGAATTGTGGATTGACTGTTTGAAGGTTGGAGACTTTGACAAGTTTTTGAGGTTTTGTGATTTTCTGAGTTTGATGATGGTTCAAATTTTTTCTTGACCTCCCTACTATTCTATTGCCTTCTTTTTATTCTATTCACCCTAATTTTGTTATCTCTATTCAAAATGGTGGGAAAACAAATTTTTTGAATATTTTACTATATTGTTCATTTGGCTTTTTTATGGCAGTTTTGTTTTCTAGCAACTTCTATGTAACTTGTGACAGTCAAGGCAACAGGGTTGTGCATCCCAATAACCTAGGTGACTTCTTTCCTCTCTTCTCTCTCAATGACACTAAGAAAGTCAATTGCTCTTTTGCCTTTTTTTTCAAATTCTGAAAAGTTTGCAATAAAAAATGGAAAATGATGAATTAGGCTTCTTGAACAAGTTTTTGCTTGTTTGACTTAGCTATTATATTGCCATACTTCTGCCTTTTGTTGATGCTGTCTACTGCTATATTGCTGTCTCGTTTTTTGTTGATGTTGTTTGCATTTTGTTTACCATATTGTTGTTTGTTTGGTTCTGTTTGCAATATTTGTTTGGGCAATTTTGTTTGATTTGCATTGTTGTTTGCTTCTGGACAGTTTTGCTGCATTTGTTCTTGTTTGGATAGCTTTGTAGCATTTGGACAGTTTTGCTGCATTTGTTCTTGTTTGGATAGCTTTGTAGCATTTCTTTTCCTCTTTCTTTTTGTGAACCAAGAAGAATAATCTTCTTGTGATTTGCAAATAGGGGAAATAAATTATGATGAATTAAAATGGCCTTCTAATTCCACTTTGCAAACTTTAATGATGAGTAGCATTTAAAATCTCTGTTCATGCCCAAATGATTTTGTACTAATCATTTTTCTTTCTTTTGTTTTCATGTGAGCACAATTGGATGTGACAAAGCAAGGGAGGCAAGAAACTCTATGGCAAGCATGGAAGCAAAGGAGCTTCAGTCAAACTTAGGCATAGATTAATTCTCCTAGGCCAATCAAGCATTTGAATTTCCTTGTAATTTAGAAAAACATTCTTGTATTGTATCCAACAATTGTACTAATTTATCTTTTAAAAACAATAAGTTGTAAAACATAGAGTATTTAAAAGAACAATTATTTTGTAACAATGTTTGAAAAATTGGAGAAAGTCTTATGAAATATTCTGGTGTCAATTGAAACCCTTTACTGATAATAACTTGTAATTTTCTCTTCGCATCCTAACTGATTCTTAAAGATTCCCAATCAAGATATTTAAAACAAAAAGCTCCAGTCTGGTAACTTACATTCCAAGTAATCCCAATAACTATGTAACTGCGTTCCAAACAAACACGCAATGTATATTCCATTCCCTGACCAAGCAAATGTTTTAAAAGACGCAAATCATCTGGTTAACCTGGATTAAACAATCATGAGTATCCTACGTGACAGTCTTAATCTCTTGTACCAAACAAACCATGCTCTGAGAACAAACACTGTCTTTTCAGAAAACTTGAAGAAACATGAAGACCTGTGAAAACCAATTGAATTTCTGACAATTCATTTTCTTTTGAGAATTGCAAGAAAAACCCTAATTGCTGGTTTACTGCCCCAGAAGAAAATATGTCTGATCGATTCCTGAGCCAACTTGAATATCTGAGAAACCCTAGGGTTGTGTCTTCTATGAAAAATGGGAGGGCAAATTTTGGGGTACAACAGCGTGGCATCATCCCATTCTCCTGTTTGAAATTTGGCGTGTGTTTGGTAGTCAGCTTCGCTTTATGTATTTTATCATTTTTGTTTCATATATTAACCAACTGAATCAAGTGGCCCAGTGGTGGCCAAGGAAGCGCTACGGCATTAGAGGGCATGAGGTCAGGGGTTCGACCCCTGCCTCTAACATTTGCCATTTTTCTTGAATTTTCTTTACAGATTCCATATCCCACAAAGCGTGAGGTCCACCATATGCCCTCAAGGCTCCATCATTGGATCTCCAGGAAGCCATATCTGAAGGCCACCATGTGATGATCCACCAAAAGCCCAGTCAACGCATAACATGGAATCCATGGAAGTCAAACGTAGGTCAACTTGTTTTGGGCCCAGAAGCTGATATTCACACCCCCCTCCCAATTGCTGATTACAGGCCCATATTATTTTCCTTTTCATTTATATTTTCTTTTATTTGATTTATTTAATTATTTTTACTCACACAAAATTAATTCTTTTTTTATCAAAAAATCATAAAAATAATTTGTCATCCAATTAGATTTAGTTTATTTTTTTTATCAAAAATTTAATTTTATTAGTTTATTTAATTTATTAGGTAACTTTAATTCCTTTTGTAAATAAATTTAAAACAATTCAAAAATTAGGGTTTTTAGTGTAATTTAATTCTCATTTTTTTCTTTTTCTTAAAAATAACCAAAAACACAAAATAAGTCATGTAAATTATTTTCTTTAATTTAATTTAATTATTAATTAGATTTGTATTCATTTTAAAACCTTATTATTTTTCTTAAAAATAATCAAAAACAACAAAATTAAGTTTCTTTCAATTTGGTTAGACGGGGTCAAAACCCTAATTTTACTCATCCTCGATTCGTTGCGCGCGTTTATTTTATTTTACAATATTAATGTAATTGCTCCTGGGATGTAATAGATTAATTAGGACTTTTTATCGTTTTAACGGGTTTTTTGGCTATGTAATTAATACCCGAAGCCTTGTAATAGCTTAGCTTATTTTCCGCATTTTAATTTTTGCAAAATATTAACTGCTTAGATGAATGTTAATAGGATTGTATGGAAAGACTAATTGAAAATTAAAACGGTAGATCGCCTAATGTACAAAGATTAAATAACTGAAACAAATCATATGCACATATTCACTCCTAGGGTATACTCACACTTTAGTTGCCTTCGGTAAACGATTATTAAGTATGGGGTATTTTAGTGGTCGCTCTCTTGTCTAAAAGATCAAATGTCCCGTTCGGAAAAGTTGCCTCGAATATTGATCTTAAGACATTAGGGTTATTACTAAGACGTCCTAACATTGCTTTAGTGATCGTACGTCCCTTTCGAATTGACCCTTACAACTCCAACGACGGTGCTACCCACTCACTAATAGTAGGATAGTGTTGTCTAAAGGAAACGAATATAGAACAATTCTTTTTTCCAGTAGGTAGATGCTAATAGGTACTTGCTCAAAACAAACTTTTTCACACTTACACTCTTTTCAAACAAAGTTTTCAAAACGACTTCGTAACACTCTTCAAGACAGAAGCAAGGGTTAAATCGAAGTAAAACAAAAACTTTTCAAATCACACAAACACGGAAGCAATTTTAAAATGATGAGCAAGTACCTAAGAGCCCGTGGAAAACCACAGATAGAAAGGGTGCTAACACCTTCCCTTTCTATAATCTACCCCCCGTACCCAGAATATCTTGAAAAAGGAATTTTTCTGTGCTTTTTTCCTTTCCAGTTGGATAAAATAAAAGTCGGTGGCGACTCTTGCTTACCGCGACATTTTGCAAACACAAACGCAAAACACAAACCAGCATTTTCCTAAAATAGTTTCGGTTCTGCCACCATATCACAGAACTGGCGACTCTGCTGGGGATAATAAATGGGGTATACCTTAGGATTAGTTCATCATATTGCTTCTCTTGTTTGATTTGATTGCTTTATTTTTGTGGGTTTTGTATTGGAGTTACTATAGATCCTAACCCGGATCTGGGGACACCTTTTAGGTAAGTAGCAATAAATTGTGAGGGAACTGTACGGCGTAGACCGATATAGTTAAAGCAGTAGCTATGTTGATGTGACACATTGGTTGGTACTGGTATCCCTTGTGGATAAACAAGGAGAATACGGGGATGTTATGTGTGTCGTTAAGCATCAACTTACCTTAGAACCTGTAATTGACCAACTTGGCCATAGGAAGTAGGGAGATAGTCGGTCTCGGTATAAAGCTGGGAACTGGTTGATACTCGATGCTACACTCATTGAGACCATACTCTCGAGATAGTTCCGGCCGCAAGAAAAGATTGCGTGAGCTGAAACCATGACCGATGGAGGAAGGTCAGTGATGTTGAGAACCTCTATAACCCGGTTACTATTATTAGGACAGGTTGAACCAACTGAACTTCAAGAGGGTAGTACCTAGACTCCATGCAAGCCTGAAACTTAAGGGCTCTTGTGTGACTTGTTTGCCTTTACCATGTCTGTTGTCTGCTATACATGATGTGTGTTTTACCATGATATCATGCATCATAACATAGCATGCATACTTCCTTACGCTAACCATTTCAAAGACCGAGGGGATTTATCTTTGTTCTGCAGATTATGGCTTCCATGCGCAGAAATACCATTCGAGTCAACTTCATGCAGATACCTGCTCAGCTCAGAGAGTTAGTCTCTAAAGTTCCTGATATTTCTTCATTCATTAGAGGACATGGTCAGCTCCTTAGTTTGGTCACTTCAAAGTTGGATGAGCAGATGATGAGCGTCCTTTTCCAGTTCTTTGATCTAGTGCATCATTGTTTTACCTTCCCGGATTATCAGTTGGTTCCCACTTTGGAAGAGTTTTTTGACTTACTAGGCATAACCATCCTCGAGCAGACACCCTTCACAGGTTTGGAAGAGGTTCCTAGACCTGGGGACATTGCTTCAGCCTTACATCTAAAATGGGCTGATGTAGTATCCAACTAGGAGACACGGAGCGGGGTTAAAGGATTCGTGGCTAAGTTTCTGATTGATCAAGCTCAACTGTTCTGGGATAACTTAGACTTTCAAGCTTTCGAAGACATCTTGGCTCTCCTCATTTACGGTTTGGTTTTTTTCCCGAATCCAGATTCCTTCATAGATGTGAATGTGGTCAAGATCTTCTTGTCTCGTAATCTTGTGCCTACTCTTCTGGGTGATATCCTACATGCCCTCTACACTCGTACTGTAAGAAGAAGAGGGGCCCTCATGTGTTGCATTCCGCTGCTGGCGAGGTGGTTTATTTCGCACCTCCCCAAGTATGTATTGAAGAATGAGGAAGGTTTAGGTTGGGCCTACCTGATAATGTCCCTTGCCCATACGGACATTCTTTGGAGTTCTAAGGCTATGAAGGACACTGCTGTCATTGATCAATGTGGGGGTTACCCTAATGTTCCGTTGCTTGGAATCAGAGGAGGAATAACCTACAGTCCTTGCTTGGCTCTACAACAGTTTGGTCGCGCTCGGAGAGACGGTCCTCATGAGCTACTTCTTACAGACATTATCTTCGATTACAAGGGGGACATGGATGAGCATCGTCGTAGGTTTATACGAGCCTGGGGCATGGTGAACAGGTCTAACCTTCATGAACTAGGACCGAAGACTTCTCTCCCTATGTAACCTTATCTCCAGTGGGCCCGAACTCGAGCCCAGAAGCTGGGGATGCCTTATGAAGCTGTGTTACCAGTGATTGTGGAGCCTACCAATAAAGAGGGTGTTCCTTATACGGTCCTTTATCCATGCATGCCTACTGATCTTGGGGCATTGAAGAGATCCTGGATCCAGTTGAAGGAGGATAGGGATACCTACCGAGAGAAGTATCATGAGCAGGAAAGGAAGATATTGAAGCTCACGAAGAAACTTGAGAATGAGAGGACAATCAACGATTATATCAGCACGAAGGGAAAACGACCATGGGATTTCTGATATCTTTTATTGTTTCTAGTTTAGATTTGTTTTCAGTCTATTTCTTTTGTAACGCCTTGAAGGCATTGTTAAACATTTTTACAAGTTAATCTAATAAAGTTTGTTTTATTTTTGGTTTACAAATTTGAATCTCCCAAAGTCTTTGAAATCATTCCATACGCATTCCATTATCATGCACATCATTACAGGTACTATTACAGGTTTCTCATCTTCTTCGTTGTTTATTTCAGCACAAAATATCTTCTGAAATACCTACCGATCAAGCCATCAAAGCTCTTCAAGCACATAATGCTCAATTCCAAGAGATGTTCTTGAACTTGGCCAAAGGGCAACAGGATTTGAAGACTCTCTCATCCTGAAGGAGAAGAAGAAGAAGAAGAAGGTGGTTCTGCTGAATATGGGTCACAGGTTTGGGAATAGGTTGCGACAGGAAGCTGATCTGTCTCATTCATCCAAAGGAGGAGAGAATCAAGAGGAGGAAAAGGGTCTTAGCCATGTGGTCTCTGATAATGACACTAATTTTGATGATGAACAGTACCCTCCTGCTGAGGATAGGTACAAACAACTTGAAGACCGTCTGAGTGCTATGGAGATTCAGAAAGTTCCCAGTTTAGACTTTGGATATTTGGGACTAGCATCGGGAGTGGTGATCCCTCATAAGTTTAAAGCTCCGGTTTTTGCTAAATACGATGGAGTATCCTGTCCAAAACTCCACCTCCGCTCGTACATCAGAAAAATTCAACCTTACACTACTGATAGGAATCTATGGGTTCATTTCTTTCAAGATAGTCTGTCAGGGACTCAGCTTGAATGGTTTTATCAATTGGAAGGAGCTAATTTCCGAAACTGGGAGGACCTTGCTGCTGCTTTCTACAGGCAGTACCAGTATAACGCCGACCTTGCTCCCACTCGTACTCAGCTTCAGGGTATGTCAATGGGTGCAAGCAAAGGTTTTAAGGACTATGTTCAGAAGTGGAGAGATCTGGCTGGAAGAGTCCAACCCCCTCTGTCTGATAGGGAGCTGGTTGATATGTTTCTGGGGACCTTGTCTGGTCCATTTTTCAATCATCTGATCGGTAGTTCATCATCTGGGTTTATTGAATTGATTATGACTGGGGAAAGAGTAGAAGCTGGTATCAGAAGTGGCAAGATACAGAAGGGTGCTTCATCAAGTACAAAAAAAAGCCTTTCAGGAAAGAAGCTAGTGCAGTTTACGGATCGAGGAGCCAAAGCCGACCTGAACGCCGTCAAGCAGTGAATCCAGTGGTAATATCAAGACCTACAGTTGCCCCGCAATGCAACAATCAGCAAAGAATGGAGACGTCGCAGAGACAGTACACTCGGCTTAATATAACCTTGTCTCAAATCCTACCGCAACCGTTGAAGACCAACTTGGTAACTCTGAGGGAAGCCCCGAAGAATCCCAGCACCTTATCTCCACTATACAATCTGAACGCCCGCTGCGCCTATCACTCTGATAGTCCAGGTCATGATACGAACAAATGTTGGGCTTTGAAGAATCAGGTGCAAGATTTGATTGAAGCTAAAGAGATTGAGTTTGACGCTCCAGAGAATCCCAACGTCATAGCTTCATCCATGCCCAAGCATGATCAGGGGGTGAATGCTATTGAGGAGGATGAAGAAGAGTCAGATATCGACAGTTGGATTTATCCGACTACCAACGGTGGCTTGAACAACTGGACGACGAAGGACTTCGTGCTCGTTTCTTTTATCACACAGTAATTGACTTTTGTTTTGAGATTTGTAACAGACAGTTTGAAACTTTACGGCCCGGTGCCTTGCCCGAGGCACTTTGGCTTTGTTTGTGACGGCTTATTATCTGTCATTTTCATATATCATCAATAAAGCATTGGACGTTTTCTTACATTACAAATTTTACGCTCCCTGTTTTTCTTTTCTATCTTGCACTTTATCAAAACAATTATTTGTCTTACACACACTCACATATCATAATACAGGTCCACATACACTCTGGATCCCATTGATAACGACTCTGCTACTGCCAGTTATGACTTTGAAAATCCGATCAACCAAGCCAAGGACGAAGGTGAGGATGATTGTGAAGTGCCTGGAGAACTTGCTAGACTGTTACTTCAGGAAGAGAGGGCCATATAGCCGCATGAAGAGCCAGTTGAATCAGTGAATTTGGGTACAGATGAAGACAGGAGAGAGGTTAAGATAGGTTCGAATCTGGAGCCTAGTGTCAAGCAACGGTTGATACAGATTCTACGCGACTATGTTGAGATATTCTCTTGGTCTTATGAAGATATGTCGGGTTTAGACACTGATATCGTGGTTCACCGCCTGCCAACCAAAGAAGACTGCCCTCCGATAAAGCAGAAGGTCCGTCGTATGCGCCCTGAGATGTCTGAGAAAATCAAAGCTGAGGTTATAAAATAGTTTGACGTCGGGTTTCTAGTTGTTACTTCGTATCTGCAGTGGGTTGCCAATGTTGTCCCGGTGCCAAAGAAAGATGGTAAGGTCCGAATGTGTGTAGACTATAGGGACCTGAACAGGGAGAGCCCCAAGGATGATTTCCCACTTCCTCATATTGATGTTCTGGTTAACAACACCGCGCAGCATAAGGTGTTCTCCTTTATGGATGGTTTTTCCGGTTACAATCAGATTAAGATGGCTCCCGAAGACATGGAGAAGACGACTTTCGTTATGCAGTGGGGCACCTTCTGTTACAAAGTAATGCCTTTCGGGTTGAAGAATACTCGGGCAACTTATCAGCGCGCCATGGTCGCTTTGTTCCACGACATAATTCACCATGAGATTGAAGTTTACATTGATGACATGATTGTAAGGTCCCAGACTGAAGAAGAACACCTTGACCATCTTCAAAAGCTATTTGACAGGTTGAAGACGTACAAGCTGAGGTTAAACCCGAACAAGTGCACCTTCGGAGTAAGGTCTGGTAAGCTGCTGGGTTTCATCGTTAGTGATAAAGGTATTCAAGTGGATCCTGAAAAGGTGAAGGCTATATTGGAAACAAATATTGAGGAATCAAAGTGGGTTCATACGCGACTTAATTAGCTCAACCTCATTTAAGAGAAACGCTTGACAGCTTTGTGCCATGGCCAATTATATCAGAAGTGCATGAAGAAAGCCTTCGATAAGAAAGTCCACCCTCGAGTATTCAAACAGGGGGATTTGGTTCTCAAGAATTTTTCTGCTACCTCGCCTTGATTCATGTGGTAAATGGACACCCAACTGCAAAGGTCCATATGTGGTAAAAACATCATTTTTCGGCGGTAGTCTCATCCTCACACCAATGGATGAGGAAGAACTACCACATCCGGAAAATTCAGACGCAGTCAAAAAATGATATGTATAAAAGGCTCGCTAAGTTCAAACCCTAAACAGGCGACTTAGGCCAAAAGAAGCATCCCGATGGATCAAAAAACCTAAAGGGCGATCCAGGAAAAAATTAGGGACATACACAAAAAATTTATTATCCTGGTGGATTGAAAACCCGAGAGGGCAATCTAGGGAAAAATTAGGGATCTTATTCAAATAAATAAAGAATAAAAAGACTGCGATCTACAAACCACGACTACGACCACGAAGGAGAGAGATGGGTCCAAATCATTTGGCTTGGAAGCAAAGGAGATGGGGGCTATCAAAAGGACATTGGAGAAACAGTAGTAGCAATTATCATTTCATTTCCATTTACAATTTTATCAAAACTTTCTGTAATTACCTCTTGTTAGACGATGTGACGGATCTAGAAGGGGGGGGTTGAATAGATCCCTTTGAAAATTTTGTGCTTTTTGTAAAATTGTTTTTATCAGAGAGCGACAACCCTGAATCTGATCGTCTAAACTTTACGTATTCGAAAGATCGGATATGCGAACCAATTTGATGAAAATGATGAGAATAGAATCACAACTAAAGTTGAATATGATGAATCGCTTTAGCAAGTTTAACAAGGTGTAAGTTATTACCAATTAGTTGCGGAGAAGATAAAGCAAATTTGTGAGTTGTAAATTCACCAAACACTTGGTGTACGTACTACACAAGGTTTGGTTATACTCAAATTGTAGTGATTATAGCGATTCAAATGAATGCTATATGAGTTGTAAATTTTAGTTTGTCACTACAATTATTTTGTATGAATGAGAAAAATTGATAACTTACAAATTCAAGCAAATAGAAATAAAATGCAGAAATCTAAAATGGACACAGTATTTGTTAAGGCAGTTCACCCTGTCGTCCTCGCGTGGGCTACTCTGCCCCCAATTCTAGAATCTAGAATTAGGATTATGAAATTAATTTTGCAAAGTTTGTAAGAGAAGATACAATCACTACAATTCAAAGTCACTTGATGAATCTTATATGTTGCATTCCTCTTCCCTTGATGTTAGATGAATCAAGTATGCCAAATCTTGAACAAAATCTCCTTCTACCTTGAATTATTTTGAACCCTAGAAATTGGCCCCAAATCCATCTTCACAATCCTCCGGTTACCGCTACCCGATTGAACACCCCACGGTCTTCCAATCCCTTAGTTCGGCTGAATTCAATGAAGCAAAGACATGTGATAAAAAACCCCAATTTTGGAGGACAAAACCCCAATGGTTTTATTCAAGAAAAAACCCACAAAGATCTCTACCCAAATCTGAAATTGCACTTTCAATTCGGACGTTATAAACACAATCCCAAAAACTTGATCAACAAAAATGATTGTGTGTAGTTGTTGATGGTTGATGAGAGGTTGAAGATGAAGGGAGCTCTTGTGTCTATCTTTCATTTTTTTCTTGTTTTTTTAGAAAATAGAGGCCAAACAATATATATATATATATATATATATATATATATATATATATATATATATATATATATATATATATATATATATATATATATAAGTGATTCCCATGATGTAACAACATAGGAGAAAAAATGAGACAATTTAGCGATGCGTCGGCTCATGCAGGGTGTACAGAAGGCGTGCGCTTTCCGGAGCGAGAGAGGTTGAAATTCCTTCAGTCATGCGCCGACTCATTTCCTGATGCGCCGACTCATGTTTTCTCAGAACTATGCATCGATGCATAGAGAAGGTGCGCGCCTTCCCGGACGTTGCCAAGCCAAAATCTTTTTCTCATGAACCGACCTAAGATTCCATGAGTCGGCTCATGCAGTCTGTTTTGAGAAAAATGCTTGTTTTTTATGTTTCTCACTTGACCCTAATAGAAGCATGACATATTTGCACAGAAAGGTTTTTGGCAAACATTAAAACTCAGTTTTTTCACCTTTGCCCTCACACCTCTTTCAAGGAATTCCACTTGTTTGCTCGCCTATTCAGAGGCATATTTATCAATAAAACATTGACTTTTTCAAATCTCTCAATTGCATTTTTTCTTTTGAGACTTGTTTGCAAAGTACTACGATTATTTTTGTGAATATTACGTTGAAATCATTTTGGGGAATTGACATACAAATAAAAGCATTTGATAAAAGCAACAAAAATCATTTTTTGTTAGAAAAACGTCGAAATAAAATCCACGTCTATGTCCATACCTACGCCTGCGCCTGTGATACAATTACCTATGACATGTTGACACTGTTCACCATACTTTATCAAAATTCAAATCGACTTGGAGATACAACAATTATCAACAAACAACATTTGGGAGTTGGTGACTACGAGAACCCGATGGTTTAAAAAAGGATAATTATCAAAAACATTTGTGTTGTACCCCAAAATTTTCCCTCCCCTTTCTTCTCAAGACATTATTTCAAGGCTTCTCAGATATTCAAGACACTCAAGGGTTGACTAGTCAAAACGCTCTTTCTAAGCCAAAGGACTACAACTAAGTTTTGAAGTTTCTCAAGGAAATTTGGTTTGAAAAGGTCTCAAGTGGCATCCATGGTTCCCCTTAGGTCCTTAACAAGGTTCATGTCAAGTTTCAAGTCATGCATCACAATTTTGCTCAGTCAATGGCTCAGATGATTGAAAATCAACTGCATTGGTTAATGTGATACGGTGGTAGAACCGATTGTTTTGGAAATGCTGGTTTGCGTTTTGAGTTTTGTATTCGCAAAATGTCGCGGTAAGCAAGAGTCGCCATCGACTTTTATTTCATCCAATCGGAAAGGAAAAAAGCATAGAAAAATTCCTTTTTCGAGATTTTGAGTACGGGGGGTAGATTATAGAAAGGGAAGGTGTTAGCACCCTTTCTACCCATGGTTTTCCATGGGCTCTTAGGTACTTGCTCATCTTTTAAAATTGCTTGTGTGTGTTTGTTTTTGAAAAGTTTTGTTTTACTTCGTTTTAACCCTTGCTTCTGTCTTCAAGAGTGTTACGAAGTGTTTTTGAAAACTTTGTTTGAAAAAAAGTGTTTGGTGTGAAAAAGTTTGTTTTGAGCAAGTACCTACTAGCATCTACCTACTCGAAAAAGATTGTTTCTGTTCTTGTTTCCTTTAGACAGCGATAACCCACAATTGGGGAGTAGGTAGCACCGTCGTTGGAATTGTAAAGGTCAATTTGAAAGAGACGTACGATCATTAAACAATGTTCGGACGTCTTAGTAATAACCCTAATGTCTTAAGATCATATTCGAGGCAACATTTCCGAATAGGACTTTTGATCTTTGTCAGACAAGAGGGCAACCACTAAGACACCCTATACTTAATGACCGTTTACCGAAGGCAACCAAAGTGAGAGTATACCCTCAGAGTGCACATGTGCGAGTGATTTGATTTCAGTTATTATCTTTGCACATTAGGGTTTTCTAGCTATTTTAAAATTAGCATGCAATCTTGTCATACAATCCTATTAACATACATCTAACAGTTAATATTTGCGAGAATTAAAATGCGAGAAATAAAACCTACGCTATTACAAGGCTTCGGGGTAGGGATTAATTACATAGCCAAAAAAACTCGTAAAAGACGATAAATAAAGAAAATCCTAATTAAACTATTACATACCGTAAGCAGTTACATTAATATTGCAAAAATAAACGCGCGTGATGAATCGAGAACGAGAGAGTAGGGTTTTGACCCCGACTACCTAATTGTTATTTAAAAGGAAAAAATCATTTTCTGTTGTTTTTGATTATTTTAAAAAAAAAAAGGTTTAATTGAATAAATAAAAAAAACCTAATTTCTAATTAATTTAAATTTAATAAAAATAATTAAATCGACCTATTTTTGTATTTTTGTTTTATTTGAGAAAGAAATAAATTAAATCACATGCTAACCCTAATTTTTTTCTAATTGATTTTAAATATATGAAAAATTTAGAATTAATCCTAAATTAAATTAAACTAACATTAAATTAAATTTAGTTTAATAAAATAAAACCTAATTCTAAATTTGTGAAACTTGATTTTATGATTTTTTGTGAAAATAGATATTAATTTTGTTAGAATATAATTTAAATAAATTAAATAAATAAAAGGAAATAGAAAAAGAATAGGAATGGGCCTGAGGTAAATAGCAAAAGGGAGGGGTGTCGTTTGCAACTTTCTGGGCCCAAATGTTGATGGCCCTTTTGACTTTTCCAATCCCATGTTGGGGCTTGACTCATGCCTATGGTGGACTCTCAAGGATAGGCCTTGGATCTGGAGTGTGGATGGATGGAATGGTTGGATGTTGAGGACGTACGGTAGGCTCATTGGATGCTAGCACGCCTGAATATGTATGAAAAAATAACATGAAGCAAAGTTGGGACCTGGGGATCGAACCCAGGTCCTTGAACTTTCATCCACTACACGCTTG
The DNA here is from genome assembly GCA_948472305.1 of Vicia faba. Classification (NCBI taxonomy): domain Eukaryota; kingdom Viridiplantae; phylum Streptophyta; class Magnoliopsida; order Fabales; family Fabaceae; genus Vicia; species Vicia faba. The sequence continues at coordinate 1,620,304,830 of OX451737.1, read as the reverse complement.
CCAGCTGAGTTGGTTGTATTAGTTGTATAAAAAATAACCAACAATTATTATATGGTAAAAACAAAAAGTGAATTCTTAAAATGAGCGCAATTCAAATGGCCCATTCAGAGCATGCCACGCCATCGTCTTCTTCGTCGCCTCTGTCGTTTTAGACAAACTACTTTTACCTACGGACGCTGGGTGTAGGTACAACCATGTGCATCTCCAAAATATTATGCAAGCATGATAAATCACAACCAATGGTACCAATTAAATCGTTGCAACCTTACGAGCATTATGGTACCATTATCCATGGCCAATTGTTCCTGTACAGAAAAACCCTAAAAATGAAGTAAGAACCCTAACTATGGCATCTTAATGTATAGTCAGTAAAATCACAATTGGATATAATAAATAGCTTGCAAATAACTCAAGGATCAAGAATATGCTAATAAATCATGTTAAAGATGCCAGAATTAAGATATGCGAATTCAAGAAAAGAGATGAACCGTGTGCCCCTTACAGTGCAATTCTGAATATGGGAAAGCTTGTTAATGGTTGAAACACGTTCATGGGATGTCCAGCAAACGTTTGGGATGGCTAGAATGCTTTGAATTGGCCTGAAACGTGGAAATCAGTTTGCCACTTTTCTTGAATTTTTTTAAACTTGCTTTCTCTTTTACACGCCTCCAGCCTCCTTATTTTTGGTCTGCAAATGTTCCTTATGTACCCTAGAATGAATTAAGGTTGCAAACTCATTTCAAATCTTCTCCAATTATGATCATTGATTCATGATTTGATCCTTGTGAAAATATTTCCAAATCAAGCAAAATGCAATCTTTTTGTGTCCAAATGAACCTTACACGATTTGATCTCACTTCCAGCTATATAATAGACCTAAACATGCACAAAATCTCAAGATTTGATTAGCTTTTGATATTTTTACTATTTTATTTTGATTTTATTTGATTTAATTCAAATAAAAATCAAAATAAATAACAAAAATAATATAATGACAAGTGGAATGGATCATGGGTGGTGGGTCACATTACAAACTCAGTTCAAGCATAAAAAGTTGGGCCCATTTAGCAAAAATTGCAATTTGGGACACATTTGACTTTTGGCAATTTTGCAAAAAGGGTCAACTTTACCAATGCACAACTCCCTCAATTTTGACCCTAGAGATGTGTTCTTGGACTTTTTAGAAAGCTTAATATGTCCTCTAAGCAACCCTTTTGGTCTCATCTCAATTGAGTCTTCCATGTTCATGTATGAAGCTTTGACATAAAATGTGTTTTTGTTGACTTTCCAAAATGACCTATAATGTCCAAATTCATATCTTCTTGTGAGTGCATATTTTGAACTTTGGAGATGAATATGGATTATAGGGAATTACATCCTCTTCAAAATGAGCTTTGCATGGGTCATTTCTGATAAAGTATGAGAAAGTAATGCTTGGTCAAATTGAGTTGACTTTTCCTACAAAACCCTAATTTAGCAACTTTTGGGTTTTGATGAATTGTGAGCAATCCTTGAGGAATCATGATCAACCCTTGATCAAATGATGAATAATACTTCAAAATGAGCATGTTGATCAAAAATATTGAAGTTTGACTGTAAGTGGGCCACAATTGACTTTGGCCCTAGCACAGTTGATTTTCAGGCATTTGAGTAGTTGACTGAACAAACTTCCTTTACAAGGCTTGAAACTTGTCATGGATGATCTTGAGAACATAATAGGACAATGGTGAGCATTTGGGATCCTTTGGACTCAAACATCTTGATGCAAAATGAAACCCTAATTTGGGGAACACTGCCTTAGGAGAGAGTTTGTCTGGTCAACTCTTGGACTTCCTTCAGGAATTTGAGGACCTCACTTGACATGCATTGAGAAATATGGGAGGGAAAATTTTGGGGTACAATAGCTGCCCCTGTTCAATCTTCTTAAACCTGAGGATGTAGATTGGCTTGTCTGCCTTTCTTGATCCGAAGGTGGAAGATGATTGAACACTAGAGTGCCCAGAAATTTGCACTCGCATGAAGTGGTACTCGTCTTGTGATATAGGGAATGGGCTTATAGATTCCATTTGGAAGTCAATGATGGAATATGGGCTTAAAGATGCCATCAGAAGAAGTTTCGATCGCATAAGAGATTCCTTTGCGAGAGCCCGTACACCTGTTGTTAAGGAGGACTACGCTGGGGAATGCTGGTCTCTATCTTGAGAGAAATAGAGTTTTAGGAACTTCAGTTGTCTGTTACTCTATTGGGGAATCATCTTAGTCGAGGAGGTGCAAATGAACTGCTATCTGGTCGTGCTCCAAGCTTTACAGTGATTTGCTGAGGAAAATAAGACTGACTGCTATCTGGTCGTGCTCTAGGTTTTACAGTGACGTATTGGGGAGATGAGATTAGGCTTGCTATCTGGTCATGCTCCAGGCTTTACAATTTCTTGATTCTTATCTGGTCGTACTCCAGGCTTCAGAATGAATTAGGTGGTTATCCGGTTGCATCCGGGCTTCCATCTAATTTTAAGGCATACTAATATCTGGTCGATTTCCGGGCTTCATAGTAATTGGTTGAGTGAACTGCTATTTGGTCAAATTCCAAGCTTTGCAGTACCTTATACTATTATCTGGTCGTGTCCCAGGCTTCAATGTCCTTTGTATTGCTTATCTGGTCGATTTCCAGGCTTCACAATAACTTGTTGAGGGTTAAGCTGTTTTCCGGTCGATTTCTGGGCTTCATAGCTTGTATTTAAGATATACCACTATCTGGTCGATTCCAGGCTTCGTAGTATTTTTGAGAAATCAAGATATTATCCGGTCGATTTCCGGGCTTCATAGCTTGAACTGGAACAGAAATCTTAGTATCGATTTGACTGAACCAGAGAAAACTTGTGAGAACTTGATTGTATCTTTCCCTGAAAGGTAAAGAGTTAGTCGTATGTAATGTCATGATACATGAAATGTATTGATTAATGATGTTCTCAAAATAAATGAGATTGTGTTGTATGATGCATATGTGCATGCCATGATGTATGGATATGCAATGTTCTCGTGATATTCTCCGGCTAGGAGAATAAATCCCGGACTGCTGTTGGAGAGTATAAGGAGTTGAGTTCTTCATTCTCACCGGGGATAGTGATCGAAGATGATTAATTGGAGACTTACGTCTGTTCTTCTTGAGAACAATCCGTCGGGAGAGACTCTGTTTGAGAATAACCCTGCGGGAGAATGACTCTTTGAGGAAGAGAGATACTTTGTTGGACGATCTGCTGACTTGGAGAAAGCACTCCACTGTGGATGAATTACCGTTGCTGGTGATAATGAACTCTGTCGGGGATTGAATTTCTGCCTGTGGGAGAAATAAACTCAGCATATGGTAATCTTCTATTGCTGGTGATAGATAAACTCTACTTGGGGAGAATTTTGCCAACTTATTCGCGATTATGAACCTCGGCTGGGTAGAGCTAACACCATTGTCTTGTTCCTAGAATTACGAGTAATTGTCTTTCGTTTCGTATGTAAATATTTATGAGTAGCAATTATTTTCAAATGCATATATCAAAAATGAATCATTGGATGTTCTTGCAAAACAAAACAAAAAAAGAAAAATAATTTGGAATTTCTTGTGAAAATGAATTGTATTGATTTTGAAGTTAGCCATTAATAGGCGTTTTGTACAAGAGGCTAACGTCCTAGTAAGAGAACGCCGCTAAATAATAGAGATTATACAATTTGTGTAAAATAAAGAAAAACAGCTATGTGAAACAATCCCATCGGGTTCCAACTCTGCTATTGCCTTTATATCTTCGAGCGTCTCATCACTTTTCTACTTGGTCGAAGGTAGATCAGATTGATTGGCGTCGTCCGAGCTTGATAGTCGATACCGAAGTTTGTTTGTAAGATGATCCAATGAGACATAGTGTTACGCTTTAATCCCTAATTTTTGCCTGGACCGCACTTTCGGGTTTTCAGTCCACCGGGATACCCTTTTTTTCCCAAGCCGCCCTTTCAGGTTTTCGACTTGCCGGGTGTACAGTTTTTTTCACTTTCATCCATTACTTTTTCCCGAACCCTTTTGGTTCGCCGGGAAGCCCTTATTTTTTCCTAGGCCAGTCAACCTAGCGGGTCCTTGATTATGCGTAGTATCTTTTCACTATGTCTGCATTGACGGGGTGAGGAAGGTCGTCACCATCCATGGTGGTTAGAATCATAGCTCCTCCCAAGAAAATGTTCTTAACCACAAATGGCCCTTCGTATGTGGGGGTCCATTTTCCCCTGGGATCACCTTGCGGTAGTATGATGCGTTTGATCACCAGATCCCCGACTTGATACTCTTGGCGTCTGACTTTCTTGTTAAAAGCCTTGATCATTCGCTTTTGATACGTCTGACCATGACAAATAGCAGCAAGCCTCTTTTCGTCGATTAGGTTCAGTTGATCAAGTCGGGTTTGGATCCAGTCGTCTTCGTTCAAACCTGCATCCTTCATAATCCGAAGAGAGGGTATCTGGAGGGTAGGACTGCCTCCATGCCATACACCAGAGAGTAGGGTGTTTCCCCTATCAACGTCTGTGCTGAGGTGTGATACCCATGAAGAGAAAATGGTAACATCTCGTGCCAGTCTTTGTACGTTACTGTTATCATCTGCACAATCTTCTTGATGTTCTTGTTAGCCGCTTCAACAGCCCCATTCATCTTCGGCTGGTAGGGAGAAGAGTTATGATGTTGTATCTTGAACTATTTGTAGAGCTCAGTGATCATCATATTGTTGAGATTTATACCATTGTCCGTGATGATCCTCTCTGGTACACTGTACCGGCAGATCAGATTATGTCGGATAAACCGCGCCACGACGTTCTTGGTTACTGTAGCAAAGGAAGCTGCCTCAACCCACTTCGTAAAGTAATCAATAGCCACCAGAATGAAATGATGCCCGTTGGATGCAGTAGGTCTGATCTCGCCGATTATGTCGATGCCCCACATCGCAAAGGGCCAAGTAGATGTCAGAACATTCAAAGGAACTGGGGGTATATGCACCTTATCAGCATAGACTTAGCACTTATGACAGGTTCGAGAATGTTGATAACAATCGGCTTCCATAGTAGACCAAAAATATCCAGCTCATAGGATCTTCTTTGCCATGGTATGTCCACTAGAATGAGTTCCGAAGGTACCTTCATGTAACTCTGCCATGATCCTTTCTGCCTTGCTTTTGTCCATACATCGCAGTAAGGTTAAATCATGGTTATGCTTGTAATGATACCATTGCTGATGATGAACTTCACGGCGAACCTTCTCAAGAACTTCTTATCATTAACAGATGCACCCTCGGGGTATTCCTGAGCCTCGAGATACCTCTTTACCTCGTGAAACCAGGGTTTATCTGCTACCTCTTTAGTCTCAATGTCACAGCAATGTGAGGGTTCGTCCAACCTCTGGATGGTAATCTGGGGAGCTTCATTGTCCCACTTGACTTTGACCATAGAAGACATGGTAGCTAGCGCGTCCGCTAACTGATTCTCCTCTCTTGGGAAGTGTTCAAAGGTTATCTCCTCAAAGTGCGGAAGTAATGTTAGTACATACTCTTTGTAAGGAATAAGATTTGGGTGCTTCGTATCCCACTCGCCTTTAATCTGGCTGATCACTAGGGAGGAATCTCCGAACACACTCAAGAACTTAATCCTTAGGTCAATAGCAGCTCGAAGACCCAGGATACATGCTTCATACTCTGCCATATTGTTGGTGTAGTTAAAACATAATTGGACGGTGAACGGAGTATGACAATCCTCAGGAGATATGATCACAATGCCAATGCCATTACCCAACGCGTTTGATGCTCCATTAAAATACATAGACCATTGGGATCCTTCCTCAGTTCCTTCATCCGGTCCAGGTTCTTCACAGTCGGTCACCAACATAATGTTCTCATCCGGGAACTCGAAATTCATGGACTGGTAGTCATCCACGACCTGATGCGCCAAATAATCCGCCAATACACTCCCCTTCATTGCTTTTTGGGTTGTGTATTAGATGTCATACTCGGTTAAGATCACCTGCCATCTTGCTATTCTTCCGGATAAGGCAGGCTTTTCGAAGATATACTTGATTGGATCCATCTTTGATATCAATAAGGTGGTGTGAGTCAGCATATACTGTCACAGCCGGCGAGAAGCCCATGCCAAAATGCAGCAAGTTTTCTCGAGCAATGAGTATCGGGTCTCACAGTCGGTAAACTTTTTGCTAAGGTAATAAATAACATGCTCTTTTCGGCCAGACTCGTCATGCTGCCCCAGCATGCACCCCATTGAACTATCCAGTATTGTCAAGTATAAGATCAAAGGTCTTCTCTCAACTGGAGGCATCAGAATTGGCAGTTCTTGAAGATATTATTTAATCTTTTCAAAAGCGGTCTGACATTCATCATTCCATTTTACCACTTGATCTTTATTCAGTAGCTTGAAGATTGGCTCACAAGTAGCGTTCAGATGTGAAATGAATCGGGCGATGTAGTTCAGACGTCCCAAAAAGCCTCTAACTTCCTTTTCTGTGCGGGGAACCGGAATCTCCTGTATGGCTTTTACCTTGGCATGGTCCACCTGAATACCCTTATCACTGACGAAGAAACCCAGCAGCTTACCAGACCTTACCCCGAAGGTGCACTTGTTCGGGTTCAACCTCAACTTGTACGTCTTCAACCTGTCGAACAGTTTCTGGAGATGGTCAAGGTTCTCTTCCTCAGTATGGGACCTTGCGATCATGTCATCAACATAAACCTCAATCTCATGGTGAATCATGTCATGGAAAAAAGCGACCATGGCGTGCTGATAAGTTGCCCCAGCATTCTTCAACCCAAAAGGCATTACCTTGTAACAGAAGGTGCCCCACTGTGTAACGAAGGTTGTCTTCTCCATGTCTTTGGGAGCCATCTTGATCTGGTTGTAGCCAGAAAAACCATCCATGAAGGAGAAGATCTTATGTTGCGTGTTGTTTTCGACCAGAACATCGATGTGAGGAAGTGGGAAATCATCTTTGGGGCTCGCCCTGTTCAGATCTCTATAGTCCACACACATCCGTACCTTACCATCATTCTTAGGCACTGGAACAACGTTGGCAACCCACTGCGGATAAGAAGTAACATCTAAAAATCCTGCGTCGAACTGTTTCATGACCTCAGCTTTGATTTTCTCAGACATCTCAGGGCGCATACGGTGAACCTTCTACTTTACCGGAGGACAGTCTTCTTTAGTTGGCAGGCGGTGTACCATAATATCGGTGTCCAAACCAGGCATATCTTCGTATGACCAAGCGAAGATCTTAACATAGTCGCGTAGCATCTGTATCAACCGTTGCTTGACACTAGGCTCCAAATTAGAACCTATCTTAACCTCTTTCATGTCTTCCTATGTACCCAAATTCACTGATTCAACTGGCTCTTCATGACGTTGTATGGCCCTTTCTTCCTATAGTAACAGTCTAGCAAGCTCTGCAGGAACCTCACAATCATCCTCACATTCGTCCTCAGCTTGGTTGATCGGATTTTTGAAGTCATAACTGGAAGTAGCAGAGTTGTTATCAATGGGATCCAGAGTGGATATGGATCTGCATTATGATACGTGAGTGTGTGTAAGAGGATAGTTGTTTTTAATAGAGTGAGAGACAGAGAAGAAGAAAAAAGAGCGCAAAATTTGTAATGCAAGAAACGTCCAATGCTTTATTAATGATATATGAAAATGACAAATAATAAGCCCTCACAAGCAAGGCCAAGGTGCCTCGGGCAAGGCACCAGGCCGCAAAGTTTCAAACTGTTTATTACAACTCTTTAAAACAAAAGTCAATTACTGTGTAATAAAAGAAACAGGTATGAAGTCCTTCGCCGTCCAGTTGTTTAATCCACCATTGGTTGTTGGGTAGATCCAGTTGTCGATATATGAATCCTCTTCACCAGCATCTTCTGTGGCGGAGACAACCTCAATAGCATTGATTCCCGAGCCATGCTTGGGCATGGGTGCATTTATGACGTTGGGCTTCTCCGGAGCATCAAACTCAATCTCTTTGGCTTCGATCAAGTCTTGCACTTTTTTTTCAAGGCCCAACAGTTGTTTGTATCATGTCCTGGGCTTTTGGAGTGATAGGCGCAGCGGGAATTCGGGTTATAGTGGGGAGAAGTGGTGTTGGGGTTCTTCGGGGCTTCCCTTAGAGTTACCAGATTGGTCTTTAATAATTATGGTAGAATTTGAGACAAGGTCATACTGAGCCGACTGTACTGCCTCTGTAGTCTTTCCACCCTTTGTTGATTGTTGCATTATAGTGCAACTGTGGGTCTTGATATCACTACCGCATTTACTGCTTGACGGTGTTCAGGTCTGCTTTGGCCCCTTGGGCCATAGACTGCACTAGCTTCTTTCTTACTGGTGAAAGGCTTCTTCACTGCACTTGATGAAGTATCCTTCTGTATTTTACCACTTCGGATACCAGCTTCTACTCTCTCTCCAGTCAAGATCAACTCAGTAAACCCAGATGACGAACTGTCGATCCGATGATTGAAAAATGGACCAGATAGTGTCCCTAAAAACATGTCAACCAGCTCCCTATCAGACAAAAGGGGTTGGACTCTTCCATCCAAGTCTCTCCACTTTTGAGCATAGTCCTTAAAACCTTCACTTGCACCCATAGACATACCCTGGAGCTGAGTACGAGTAGGAGCAAGGTCGGCGTTATACTGATACTGTCTGTAAAAAGCAGCAGCAATGTCTTCCCAGTTTCGGATATTAGCTCCTTCTAATTGATAAAACCATTCAATTTGAGTCCCTGACAGACTATCTTGAAAGAATTGCACCCACAAATTTCTATCAGCAGTGTGGGGTTGAATTTTCCGAACGTACGAGCGGAGATTGAGTTTTGGGTAGGATACTCCATCGTACTTGGCAAAAACTGGAGCTTTGAACTTATGAGGGATCACCACGCCCTACACCAATCCCAGTTCTCCGAAATCCAAACTAGGGATCTTTTGAATCTCCATAGCACTCAGTCGGTCTTCTAGTTGCTTGTACCTATCCTCGGCAGGAGGATATTGCTCATCATCAAAATCAGTATCATTATCAGAAACTGCAGGACTGGAGCCCTTTTCTTCTTCTTGGTTTTCCCCGTCCTTGGACGAGGAGATCAGACCAGCTTGCTGTTGCAACCTATTCCCAAAGCTTTTGCCCATACTCAGAAGAATGACCTTCTTCTTCTTCTTCTTCTCCTTCAGAATGAGAGTCTTCAAATCCTCTTGCCCTTTAGCCAAGCTCAAGAACATCTCTTGGAATTGGGCATTATGTGCCTGATGATCTTTGATGGCTTGATCAAAAGACATTTCTACTGAAATAAACAGCGAAGGATATGAGTAACCTGTAATGGTACCTGTAATGATGTGCATGATAATGGGATGCGTATGTAATGATTTCAAAGACTTTGGGAGATTTAAATTTGCAAACCAAAAATAAACAAACTTTATTAGACTAACTTGTAAAAGGTTCAACAATGCCTTTGAGACGTTACAAAGAAGTAAATGGAAAACAAATCTAAAACTAGAAAAGCAAAATCAAAAGTACCATGGACGCTTCCTCTTTGTGCTGACGTAGTCATTGATCACTCTTTCTTCCTCGAGCTGCCTGGTGAGCTTCAAAATCTTCCTTTCTTGCTCATGGTACTTCTCCCGGTAAGTATCCCTTTCCTCTTTCAGTTGAATCCATGACCTCTACAATTCCCCATGATCAGTGGGTATGTAAGGATAAAGAATCGTGTAAGGAACGCCTTCTTCATTAGTGGACTCCATAATCACAGGCAATACGGCTTCATAAGGCATCCCAAGCTTCTGGGCACGAGCTCGGACCCATTGAAGGTAAGGTTGCATAGGAAGGGAAGTCCTTGGTCCCAACTCTTGGGGGTCAGATCTTTTCACCATTCCCCAAGCTCGTATAAACCTCTGGTGGTGCTCGTCAACATCTTCCTTGTAGTCAAATGCAATATTCTCAAGAAGTAGCTCATAGGGACCGTCTCTCCGAGCACGACCAAACTGTTGCAAAGCTAAACAAGGATTGTAGGTTTTACCCCCTCTGATTCCAAGCAAAGGGACATTAGGGTATCCCCCACAACGATCAATGACAGCAGTGTCTTCCATAGCCCGGGAACACCAAAGAATGTTTGTATGGGCAAGTGACATTATTTTGTAGGACCAACCCAAACCTTCTTCGTTCTTCAGCATAGACTTAGGGAGGTGCGAGATAAACCACCTCGACAGCAGCGACATGCAACACATAAGAGTCCCTCTTCTTCGCACAGTACGAGTGTAGAGGGCATGCAAGATATCACCCAGTAGAGTAGGCACAGGATTGCGAGAAAGGAAAATCTTGACAGTGTTCACATCTACAAAGGAATCTGGATTCGGGAAGAGAACCAAACCATAGATAACGAGAGCCAAGATGTCTTCGAAAGCCTGAAAGTCCAAATTATCCCATAATAGCTGAGCCTGATCTATCAGAAATTTGGCGAGAAAACCTTTAACCCCGCTTCGTGTTTCCCAATTGGATACTACATCAGCCTGTTTCAGAGCTGAGGCAATGTATTCTGGTCTAGGAACCTCTTCCATACCTGTTAAGGGTACCTGCTCAAGGATGGATATGCCCAATAAGTGAGAAAACTCTTCCAAAGTGGGAACTAGCTGGTAATCTGGAAAGGTAAAGCAATGATGCACAGGATCGGAGAACTGGAAAAGCACACTCATCATCTGCTCATAAAACTTTGAGGTAACCAGGCTAAGAAGCTGACCATGTCTCTTAATGAACATAGAAGTCTCAGAAACTCTTGAGGCTAACTCTTTAAGTTGAGCAGGTATTTGCAGAAAGTTAACTCGGATGGTATTTCTGCGCACGGAAGCCATAATCTGCAAAACAGAACAAAGATAAATCCCTTCGGTCTTTGAAATGGTTAGTATAATTAAGTATGCATGCTATGTTATAATGCATGATGTCATGATAAAAACAACAGGTATAGCAGATAACAGGCATGGCAAAGGCAAACAAGTCACACAAAAGCCCTTAAGTTTAAGGCTTACATGGAGTCAAAGGTATTAGCCTCTTGAAGTTCAGTTGGTTTCAACCTGTCCTAGCAAAAGTAACCGGGTTTTAGAGGTTCTCAATATCACTGACCATCCTCCATCGATCATGGTTTCAGCTCACACAATATTTTCTTGCGGCCGGAACTATCTCGAGAGTATGGTCTCAATGAGTGTAGCATCGAGTATCAACCAGTTCTCAGCTTTATACCGAGGTCGGCTATCTCACTACTTTCTAATGGCCAAGTTGGTCGATTAAAGGTTCTAAGGTCAGTTGATGCTTAACGACACACATAGCAGCCCTGTATTCTCCTCGTTTCTCCACAAGGGATACTGGTACCAACCAATGTACCACATCAACGTAGCTACTGCTTCAACCGTATCAGTCTACGCCGTACAGTTCCCTCACAGTTTTTTGCTACTTACCTAAAAGGTGTCCCCGGATTCGGGTTAGGATCTATAGTAACTCCCAAACAAAACCCTTAGAAGTAAAGCAACCAAAACAAACAAGAGAAGCAATTATGATGAACTATGTCCTAAGGTATACCCCACTTAAAGATCCCCAAGAGAGTCGCCAGTTCTGTGATATGGTGGCAGAACCGACTGTTTTGGAAATGCTGGTTTGCATTTTGCATTTTGTATTCACAAAATGTCGTGGTAAGCAAGAGTCGCCACCGACTTTTATTTCATCCAATCAGAAAGGAAAAAAGCACAGAAAAATTCATTTTTCGAGATTTTGAGTACGGGGGGTAGATTATAGGAAGGGAAGGTGTTAGCACCCTTTCTACCCATGGTTTTCCATGGGATCTTAGGTACTTGCTCATCTATTAAAATTGCTTGTGTGTGTTTGTTTTTGAAAAGTTTTGTTTTACTTCGTTTTAACCCTTGCTTCTGTCTTCAAGAGTGTTACGAAATGTTTTTGAATACTTTGTTTGAAAAAAAGTGTTTGGTGTGAAAAAGTTTGTTTTGAGCAAGTACCTACTAGCATCTACCTACTCGAAAAAGATTGTTTTTGTTCTCGTTTCCTTTAGACAGCGTTATCCCACTATTGGGGAGTATGTAGAACCGTCGTTGGAATTGTAAGGGTCAATTCGAAAGGGACGTATGATCACTAAAGCAATGTTAGGACGTCTTAGTAATAACCCTAATGTCTTAAGATCATATTCGAGGCAACATTTCCGAATGGGAATTTTGATCTTTGTCAGGCAAGAGGGAAACCACTAAGACACCCTATACTTAATGACCGTTTACCGAAGGCAACCAAAGTGAGAGTATACCTGTGATACGGTAGGAGAACTGACTTGAGGGTTTTGTGATTGTGTTTGCAAATGTCGCGGTTTAGCAAGAGTCGCCACCGACTTTTCTTTTATCCAATAAGGAAAGGTGGAAAAAGCACAGGAAAGACCTTTTGAGATGTTTTCATTAGTTCGGGGGGTAGATTATGAAAAGGGAAGGTATTAGCACTCTTTCCATCCATGGTTTTCCATGGGCTCTTAGTTACTTGTTAGATCACTTGCTTATGTTTGAAAATTGTGTTTTTGTATGGTTTTGAAAGTATTTTTAAGAAGTGTCACCGTTTAGGCGAACTTTGCAATGATTCCCGTTCGTAAGAATGTATGCAAATTGTTGAGCTTTTGAAAATATTTCAATGTTTGGAAAGTGTTTTGAAGATGTTTTGGAAAGTGTATGTGATTGTTTTAAAAATAGCAAGGATGTTTATTTTGAAATTGAGCAAGTAACTAAAAGTAATCTACCTACTCAAAAGGTTTTAGATGTGTTTTTCCTCCTCCTTTAGATGTTGCTATCTTACCATTTATTTGATAAGAAGCCCCATCATTGGATGTGAAGGGACAGACGTGGGTCATCGTATAGTCATGCTAGCAATGTTGTGAAATGACTTAGCAATTTTCTGTAGGGACTAAGATCATTTTGAAAGGCAACTTTGATAGCGTCATCGAGGGACTATGATCTTTTTCGATTTTTTTGTGCTAAGACATCCCACATGCATAACATGGCCATTTTTGTAAGGCAACAAGTGGAATTTCCCTAAGGGTGCATGTGTGCAAGTGTGTTTGATTGCATGCATTTTGTCTTTGATTTTTTGGGTTGTCTACTTGTTGATTTTATCTTGCCATACACACCTAATTACTTAACATTTATATGAAGGTAATAAAAGAGTGCAAAAAATAAATCCTACACTATTACAACCATATTTAATTGTATGAAAATATAAAGGAAAAAATAAGGTAAAAGCAAGAAAAATGGATCTTTCGACTTAGGGCAGCAACCCTACGATTCTGCCATTTTTGGCCCTCTTCAACCTTACCTGAAAAGGGGAGAAAGAATGAGTTTCGACTGGGACCTAGAAGCCAGCATATTTTGGCTTTCGATTGGGGCCTGGAGGTCAGCATGTTGTGCCTTTCGACTGCCTCTTTCATTTGGCCTGAAGGTTAGTATGGAAGCCAGAGGCTTCGTTTCTAACTTTTCTGTCTCCTGTTTCTTTCATTTGAGTTTGAATAGCAATATGGCCCAAGGCCATGCCAACATCACCTTAAGACTAGATTAGTTCTTTAAAGTGTATTTAAATGTACCAAGAGCAAAAGCCAAGAAGATTGTTAACCATGACACATATTAAGAGAGTGAAAACAAAACAAAAAGAAGAAAATAGTATGTACATGTTTTAAATGAAAAAGAAAACTTATTTACATACTATGCTGGAAACGAAGGGACAAAGGTTAAAAATGACTTACCTTACTGGAGGTTGGAGCGTGTTCTGGACTTTGAAGCAGTTGCTTTGAATGCCTCTGGATTCGAAGGAAAAGACCCAGGGGAAGCCTTCGACACTGGATTCGAAAGAGCAAAACAAGTGAAATATCCTTCTTTGCTGGATTCAAAGGAAGGAACAAGTGGGATGCTACTTGATTCGAAGGAAACTGGAATGTGTTGTTCTTCAGAAACAAGTGTTGAAGTGTTTGAGAATTTTATGGTGTGTGAGAATTTTGAAGATACATTCCCTCCTCTTCTCTCCCTCTTTTTTTCCTCTCTTTGTGCAAATGAACTCTCTATTTATAGAGAAAGGCTTTTAGGAAGCTTGGGAAGCAAAAATAATAAAATAAGGCTCAGCTGGAAAGTAAATGTCCACTTGTGCCATAAAAGCAAGATGAATGGTTCAGATGGGTTGCTTCCTTCTGAAGGAAAATAGGCGCAAGGCTCAAGACAAACTTTTCTAAAAGGTAGTATTATACTATTAAGTGCAAGTGGTCTTGGACAACAAATGGGTAAAGACCTATTTTAACTTGCATAAACAATTAAGTACAGGGTGAGTCATAGGTTTGAGGCCTGAAAAGGGAAAACACGTAGCCTAGCCTATGGGTCTAAATGTTCAACTTGATCTTTTGATTTGAATCCTCCATCTTTCTACACCTTTCGACCAGACTAGAACAACACATCATACGTTTTCACCAGTTGTGTCCTTCGAATGAACCAACTGTGTGTTCTTCGAATGGCCCTTTTTAGCTGAATATGCCATTTTGAGTCTTCTTGCTTTCAATAACTTAGGCCCAAACCTTCGACCAGACTCCAAAGTAAGAGAACAATTATTCCCCAACTATGGCAAGTCCTTTGAATGGACCACCAAGTTGTGTCTCATAATGCAGGACTATGGCGTATTGAAGGGTTCACAGATGGATTCGAAGGTGATATGAAGGCGCATTCGAATCATACATGAAGATGAATTTGAAAGTCACAGGAAGGTATCCATTCATCCAATCGAAAACTTATGAATCCAAGGCAAACAGGTGAGGGGCGAATGGTGCAATCAAATGACATTTTTTAGAAGGTTATTAACTTTTGAATCGAAGGAAGCTATCAGAAGATTATTCACTTTTTGAATTGAATAAAACCAAAAGGAGGCCTTTACTTCCTGAGTCGAAGGACATTCCTGAGTCGAAGGACATTCCTGAGTCGAAGGACACTGTTTCAAAGGGAAACAAAAACTCAATTGAAGCTTGGATGAAGATCATCTCCTTCTGAATCGAAGGAGACCTATTTGAAGTCACATTCCCAGACGAAAGTGGCACGCTAGCAGCAACTTTTGAGCAATCGAAGGAGGTGCAGAGTCCAATCGAAGGGGGCTGAATCGAAGGAGACCTATTTTCCTCCAAATTCTTTAAAATGTTATTTTTATCTGTTTTCTCCCTTTTTGACAGCTTCCTCTTAATTCTGGTGTTGGAAAATCCCAATGTACTTGTGCAAGCTTGAATTTTGAGAATCATTGTGAGAGATGCCTTGAGAATTGAGAGGGCAAATTTTGGGGTACAATAGCTTCCCCTGTTCAAACTTCTTGAGCCTGAAGAGTTAGATTGGCGGATCCGGCATTCGTGACTTGATGGTGAAAGATGTTTGAACACTAGAGTGCCGAAAAATTTGCACTCGAAGATGGATGGTGAATGGGCTTATAGATGCCATTTGGAGGAATGTTGGTAAACTCTGGAAGAAGTATCAGCACAAATCTCTTGTTGATCCATACTAGACTTGTTGTTTTACCTGTGAGAAATGGTGTTATAAAAATGAAGATGCTTGCATCATGCTTACTAGATGTGGTATCATGCTAAATGCATTGTTATGTACATGTTATGATGTATGAATGGTAAATGTGTGTTTTCGTATGAGAAAATAAATCCCTGACTACTGCTGAGGAAATCTTTGGAGGTTGAATCCTTGATTGCCTGTTGGAAATGAAGGATATTCATATCTTTAAGTTCTTTTGAAGATATGCTTTTGCTGGGGAACATCACTCCAAGATCAGCTGTTATCTGGTCGGATCCAGGCTTCACAGTTGCTGAGGATGAAGTAGTCGGTTTCTATCTGGTCGGGTCCAGGTTTCATGGAAACTTACTTGAGGAAGAGATGAATTAACTGTTATCTGGTCAGATCCAGGCTTTGCAGAAAACTCCTTGAAATTGAATAGTCATTTGGTCGGGTCCAGGTTTCAAAATAACTTGTTGGGGATGTTGAGGTTAACTATTATCTGGTCGGATCCAGGCTTCACAGTAACTTGTTGGAGGTAAGGGTGAATTAACTGTTATCTGGTCGAATCCAGGCTTTACAGTACTTCTTGAAGACTGTTATCTGGTCAGGTCCAGGCTTTATGGTCTTTTGGAAAGTTGTACTATTATCTGGTCGAATCCAGGTTTCATAGTGTCTTTCTGGGGATCATGATTAATTGTTATCTGGTCGGGTCTAGACTTCACAATATACCATTCGAAAACTGTTATTTGGTCGGGTCCAGGCTTTGCATATTTCTGATGAGGTTAATTGTTATCTGGTCAGGTCCAGGCTTCACAATGAACTGGTTGAAAATTGTTATCTGGTCGGGTCTAGGCTTTGTAGATTTCTGATGAAGTTAATTTTTATCTGGTCGGGTCCAGGCTTCACAATGAACTGGTTGAAAACTGTTATCTGGTCGAGTCCAAGCTTTACAGATTTCTGATGAAGTTAATTGTTATCTGGTCGGGTCCGGGCTTCACAATGAACTGGTTGGGGATTTAGTTGTTATCTGGTCGGGTCCAGGCTTCACAAAGAATCTCTGAGGATGATTGCTATCTGGTCGGATCCAGGCTTCGCAATGACTTTCTTGAAAATATGGTAATGAGGAATGATATCTGGTCGGATCCAGGTTTCTCAGTCCTTTGTCGGGGAATAAAGAGGCAACTCTACTGGGAACAAGTAGTTAAAACCTTGGTTGGATTAAGTTTAAGTTCTTCTATATTTTTGAAGAGTTGGGTTGGTCGTGTTCAGGTTTCATAGCCTTTTGAGAAATGAGATCAACTTTTATCTGGTCGGATCCAGGCTTCAGTAACTCAAGAAGTCAAATTGTTATCTGGTCGGGTCCAGGCTTCAGTAATCGAAGAAATCAAACTGTTATCTGGTCGGGTCCAAGCTTCAGTATAAATTGAAAATTATGCTAATATCTGGTCGGATCCAGGCTTCATAGCATTTCTTGGTAATAATAAAGGCTTTGTTGAAGACTTTACTAGGGATTAGGGGTTGTGGCCCTATGATTTACAGTCATTTGAAGGGGAAATTCTAACTAGAGAGTATAGACTCAGTCAGGCATGGCAGACTTAGCTTGAGGAGAATATACTCAGCTGGGCGATTCAGACTCAAATGGGGAATTTGGGTTCCGTTGAGGGATCTGTACTCTGTTGGGGAATAGAATCTTGGTTGGAAGATATACTCTGTTGGGGAATATGGACTCAATGGGGAGTGTTTATTCAGCTGGGGAGGATGGACTCAGCTTGGAGAATAAAATCTTGGTTGGAAGATATATTCTACTGGGGATAAAAAACCCCGGTTGGAAGATATACTCTGCTGGGAATGATGGGATCATCTGGGGATGATGGGCTCGTAGATTCCATCCAAGAATCCTTGTTGAATTGTAATTTGTAAGTTGAAAGAATGAGTATCAGAATTGCGTCCATGTCTGGAGTGTATCTGAACTGTATCTGAAAGCTGAATCTGAATGAGTGTCATAATGGCATCCGCATCTGGAGCATATCTGAATTGTATCCGAAAGTTGGATCTGAATGAGTAACAGGATGGCATCCGTATCTGGAGCGTATCTGAACTGTATCAAAAGGTGGGTTGTTTGGTGATGAATCAGTGTAAAACATTAGTTGTATGCAATGTCATAATGTATGAAATGCGTGATGTCATGATGTTCTCAAAATTAATGAGATGGTGTCGTATGCACTTATCATGCATGTGAATAGGATGTATGAAATGTGAAATGTTTAATGAATGTATTTTTGTCTGGGAAAATAAATCCTCGACAAATGTCGGGGAACCGTTAAATCCTGGACTGTTGTTGAAGAGTTGGTGTGTCTTCAAACTTTGCTTAGAATGTTTCCATTGGGGATTCCTATTTTGTTGTTTGAGGAGAAATCCGCTGGGGGATATTGAAAACTCTGTGGGGAGCATGTTTATCCCTGCTTGGGAAAAGAGTTTAGGAACCTTAGTCGTCTGTTGCTCTACTGGGGAGTCAAAGTTGAACTGATATCTGGTCGGGTCCAGGTTTCACAGTAACTTGGGGGATTGTAGAATAGTCTATTGTGGAAGAGGAGTTGTGGTCCTTTGATTTGTAGTAGTCGGAGAGGAAAACTCAAGTTGGGGAATCCTACCGTTTGTTGGGGAAATAAACCCTGTTGCCGGTCTGCTTGAGAGATGACGACTTCGTTGAGGAAAGTATTCGAGGATTTTTGAGGTTGTCTCAGTTGGGGAAAGGTTTTCAGAGAATGAAACTCTGGCTGGGAGTCATCCTATGAGAAGGATTTTGGGGATATTTGTCACCGGAAGTGTCATCCTTCTTGAATTGATTTTGTTCACTGAGAGAGCTTCGTTCACTGGATATTCATTATGTGAATTTCTCTACTGTCAAACAAATAGCCATATGCAAACAGTGATATTCAAGTAATGCAAAGTTTATGCCTGTCTTGAAGTTTTAAAAAATGTGTTTTTAACAAGTAAAGAAGTTTTTAATTCAACTTTGGATTTTGAGTAAAGCCTTACAGGACTCAGGATACCTTTTGTAACAGTATGCTTTCGAAATAACCCATGCTTCAATTAGGACTTTTGAAGGGTTGTAACGTGGCTTGGCTCACGGTTTAAGAAACAAAGGATAAAGGCTCAAAGTGTATTTGTATCCACCCGTTCTTCGTGATGTTCTTCAGTCCTAAGCTCAGTTAATTATGCGTTTGAACTCCAATTGAGTCTGGAATGATGTTTTGGTGATGGTTCAGACAAGTTAAGTTTATCAAAAGGCAATCATTTTTTGTAACCTTTTTCATGTTGTTGAGGATTTGTATTGACCTCTTTTTGATTTGTTATCCTTGATTTTTGCTTGACTGTTCTTGTTTTGAGATTACAGTCAGCGGGATGCCCCAGTTCTCTTAAGTCTCCTTTGTAGGTTTTGACTTAGTGGGCTTTTTTTTTGAGAAATAATGACTTCCTATGTGATAGGGAACCATCACCGTCTTTTGATTCCAGGGGAATGTTTCTTGACGTCATTCGTTGTATTACGAGATGAGAGTTTGCTGCTTAACGAGCGTTTGAATTAACTGAGAGACTACCATGCCCCAGGTTTTGACTAAAGGTTTCAATTTGTGTTTAAAACAGAAAACTTATACTTCTTTGGCTCGAAGGGGTTGACTAGGGATTATCTTCCTTATAACTCCAATGTTTAGGATTTGAAAAAAACGCCTGTAGATCATCAGTAAGGTCTGTTCAAAAGCATATTGTATGAGATTATGGCATTGTTTTCGTCATCCTCCCTCTAAAGGTGTGATACGGTGGGAGAGAACTGACTGTTTTTTTTGGAATGCTAGTTCGCGTTTTGCGTTTGTTTTCGTAAGCAAGAGTCGCCACCGTCTTTTATTTTATCCAACAAGGAAAGGAAAAAAGCACAGAAAAATTCCTTTTTCGAGATGTTTCTCGGGTTCGGGGGGTAGATTATAGAAAGGGAAGGTGTTAGCACCCTTTCTATCTGTGGTTATCCACGGGCTCTTAGGTACTTGCTCAAAGTGTTTTCAAAAAAATTTGCTTTCTTTGTGTTTGTGGGTTTGAAAAGAGTTTTGGTTTGAAAAGGAGTGTAAGTGCGAAAAGTTTTTGTTTTGTTTTGAAAGAGCAAGTACTTAAGAACAATCTACCTACTCAAAAAAAGGAATTGTTCTATGCTAATGTCCTTTAGACTATGCTATCTCACTATTGATGAGTAGGTAGCATCGTCATTGGAGTTTTAAGGGTCAGTTCGATTAAGAGACGTGCGGTCACCAAAGCAATGTTAGGACGCCTTAGCGGTAATCCTAATGTCTTAGATCATTTTTCCGAGGCAACCGTTTCAAGGCAACTATGATCTTTGGAGAAGAGGGTGACCTCTAAAACTTCCTATACTTAATGACCACGTTCAAAGGCAACCAAGTGAGGTGTACCCTAAGAGTGCGCATGTGCGAGTGTGTGTTTTTCAGTTAATTTTATCTTTGTACATGTCAATGGTTATCTATGTTGATTTTAGGTTTAACATTCGATCTTGTCATGCATTCCCTATTACCAAACATCTAACAGTTTATAAGTTGCGGAGATTAAATTGCGGAAATTAAACTAACTATTACAAGGTGTCGGGTATTTACATCGCCAAAAGCAACCCTTGAAATTAAAATGCGGAAGATAATAAAGCGGTAAAAATAATAAAGTCCTATTAAACTATTACATTCCGGCAAACAGATACAATAATGGATCGCGTACGGGAAATTAAATCGGGCGAGTTCTAGGGTTTTGACCCTTTAATTATTAAAGAAAGATTTTTTTGGTTATTTTGAATTAAAAAGAAATTAGATCTAAGTTAATTATTAAATTAATTAATTAATTAATTAATTAATGAAAATAATATTTTTGGGTTTTTGATATTTAAAGAAATAAAAATAAATTTAATCAAAGTTAATAATACCAAGTTGTCTAAATTAATTTTAATTATTGCAAAATATATTAAAAGTTATTCCTAATTAAAACTAAATTAATTAAATTAATATTAACAAAAATAAAATACTGAAAATTAATTTAAATAAGAAAATATTTTTTGGTTTTTAATTTTATGAAAAAAATGATTTAATTGGTTAGTCAATAAATAAAAACAACTAATTAAATAAAATAAATAGAAAGAATAAAATAGAAAGACTTAGGGGTGTGGGCCTGGAAAAGGAGTCTGATTAGCAATTTTATGGCCCAATAATCCACTGGCCTGGTTGACTTTCTTGATTCCATACATACGTGCTGACTTTGGCCCATGGTAGGCTTTCATTCTGGACCACCAGATCTGGCCTGGGGCCATCTGGCAAATGATTGGATGAGGATGCATGATCGACCATGCATTTGGATTCACACTGAATAACCTGTTGAAAAAATATAGCAAATACATGGGGGATCTGGGATTCGAACTCAGGTCATGTTAGTCATTGCATACACTCCACTACCACTCAACCAGGGCGCTTTAGTTGTTAATATAATGGACAATGATGAATAAAAGGGGAAACACATTAACAGGTTGTGCTTGTCTTTCTCCTCCGATCATGCCCATGGCCATTAACAGATCTAATTTTACCTGTAACAGAAACCCCTAAAAAAAACCTAGGAAACCCTACAATGGCGTTTTGCGTTATAGAGCAGATAAATACAATCAAATAATATGGAAAGCTTGGAAATTGTCTAGTGATTGCAAATATGCCATTAGTTTCTTGTAATGATGCATAGATTTTGAAACACGAAATCAAATTCAGAGGGAGGTCGCGTATCACCTACAGTGCGTTTGAGAGGGTGTGAGAGCTTGCTTTTGGTTGCAGGAGGTTCAGTGATTGTCCAGCAATGGATTGGTGTTGAGCTTTGCCTTTGAATTTGCCTCTAAGAACGATTTCAGTTTCACACTTTTTCACCTTTTTTCAAGTTTTTATTTTGATGATTCTGCAGCCTCTAGCCCTTGATCCCGTGTGCTTTCACTTGTATATGTATGCTGCAATGTATTAGGTCAACTTTTGTGGACTGAATCCTTGTACATCAATGCTTGGAGATTTGATTTGATCCTCCATTAAAAGCTTTCCAATTTTGCCAAAAATCCAATCTTTTTGCACATGGAATGCTTGATACGAGTTTGATCATGTCATTGATGGTGATTAGGTCCTGAAAATAGAAAAAGATCTCATGTAATCAAGTTTTGTGATTTTATTTGATTTAAATTGATTTAAAATAAAATAATTCAATAAAAAATCCAATAAAATAGAAAAATTGATAAATGGTCACAAGGATGAAGCTAGGACACGTGTGTAGTGTGACAAGATCATATCAAGTGGAAAAGAATGGACCCATTTGACAAAATTTGAAGTTTTGGGGATAGTTGACTTTTAGCAATTTTACAAAAATGCCCAACTTCAACAATGCATAACTTCTTCAATTTTGAACTTTTGGAAGTGTTATTAGACTTTTTATAAAGCTTGGGATGTACTCTAACCAACCCTTTTGGTCTCATCTAATTTTGATATTCCATGCTCAAGTTATAAGCTTTAGCAAAAAAGGTGTTTTTGTTGACTTTCAAAAATGACCTATAATGTCCAAATTTGTAACTTCTTGTGAGTGCATTTATTTATCTTGGGGTATGAAGATGGATAGTAGTAAATTGCATCCTCTTCAAAATGAGCTTTGGATGGGTCATTTCTCATAAAGTATGAGAAAGTTATTCTTGGTCAAAGTTGAGTTGACTTTTCCTACAAAACCCTAATTTAGCAACTTTTGAGTCTTGATGAATTTTGAGCAATCCTTGATGAATCATGATCAACCCTTGATCAAATGATGAAATATCCTTCAAAATGAGAATGTTGGCAAAAAAATCTTGAAGTTTGACTATTTTTAGGTCACAGTTGACTTTTGTCCTAGCACAGTCGATTTTTGGACCTCTTGAGCATTTGACTGAGCAAACTTCCTCTACAAGGCTTGAAATTTGACATAGATGAACTTGAAAACATATTAGGACATTGGGGAGCACTTGAGGTCATTGTGATGCAAGGACCTTGATGCAACACAAAACCCTAATTTGAGGTTGACTGCCTTAGGAGATAGTTTGACTGTTCAAATCTTGAGCAATCTTGAGCAACTTGGAGATTTTTCTTGCAATGTTTTGAGGCATATGAGAGGGAAAATTTTGGGGTGTAACATCTGCCCCTGTTCAATATTCTTAAACCTTAGGATGTAGATTGGCTTTCGGGCCTTTCGTGATCCAAAAGTGGAAGATGATTGAACACTAAAGTGCCTAGAAATTTGCACTCGCATGAAGTAGTATCAGCCTGGTGATGTCGGGAATGGGTTTACAGATGCAATTTGTTGATTGGTGGTCTGAAATTCGACTGGAATATGAATCAGGGAGATCTTATCATCGATCTGACTGAACCAGAGAAGGTCTTGGATTAACTTCGACTGGATAAGAATCAGAAAAATCTTTGAATTGATTTAGCTGAACCAGACAAAAGTCTTGGAATAACTTCAACTGGAATACGAATCAGGGAGATCTTATCATCGATCTGACTGAACCAGAGGAGGTTTTGGATTAACTTTGACTGGATCAGCATTAGAAAAATCTTCGAATCGATTTAACTGGACCAGACAAAAGTCTTGGAATAACTTCAACTGGAATATGAATCAGGGAGATCTTCGCATCGATCTGACTGAACCAGAGAAGGTTTTGGATTAACTTTGACTGGATCGGCATCAGAAAAATCTTCGAATCGATTTAACTGGACCAGACAAAAGTCCTGGAATAACTTCAACTAGAATACGAATCAGGGAGATCTTTGCATCGATCTGACTGAACCAGAGAAGGTCTTGGATTAACTTTGACTGGATCGGCATCAGAAAAATCTTCGAATCGATTTAACTGAACCAGACAAAAGTCTTGGAATATCCTCAACTGGAATACGAATCAGGGAGATCTTCGCATCGATCTGACTGAACCAGATGAGGTCATGGATTAACTTTGATTGGATCGGCATCATAAAAATCTTCGAATCGATTTAACTGGACCAGACAAAAGTCTTGGAATAACTTCAACTGGAATACGAATCAGGGAGATCTTCGTGTCGATCTGACTGAACCAGAGAAGGTCTTGGATTAGCTTTGACTTGATCGGCATCAGAAAAATCTTCGAATCGATTTAACTGGACCAGATAAAAGTCTTGGAATAACTTCAACTGGAATACGAATCAGGGAGATCTTCGCGTCGATCTGACTGAACCAGGGAAGGTTTTTGACATAGCTGAGAATTTAACTGCATCTTTCCTCAAAGGTAAAGGTCAGTCATATTCAATGCATGATATGGATCAAGCAATGATGCTCTCAAAATAAATGAGATTGTGTTATATGATGCGTATATGTATGCATCATGATATATGGAAATGTAATGTTTTAACTGGGGAAAATAAATCCCGGATAGCTGCTGGCGAATAGAGTTGAGTTCTTCGTCTCTGCTGGGGATGACGAACGAAGGTGATTGTGAGAATAAACATGCGGGAGAAGATAACTCCGTTGGGGAATCAACTGATGAGGAGATTACTCTGTGGGGAAGAGATGTTCTACTAAGGATTCCACTGATAAATTTCGTCGGGATGAATTATCGTTGCTGGTGATATTGAATCTGTTGAGGATTGAATTCCTATTTGTGAAAGGCATGAACTCCGCTGGGGATGATCTTTCAGTTGTGGCTTCACTGGGGATAACCTGTTAGATTCTTGTGGGAATGATCCTTTGAACTCGGCTGGGGAGATTTGTATTCCGCTGGGGATAAACTTCCAGAGTCTACTGGGGAAGATGCTTCAACTCCGTTGGGGAAGCTTTTCCAGACTGCGTTGGGGAAATTTTAGCTCCACTGGGGGTATCTTGTATTCTGCCGGGGAACATTCTTATACTTTGCTAGGGAATATTAAGTCTGTTGAGGATATCAAGCATTTGCAGTGTTGATGGTAGATAAACTCTGCTTGGGGGAGAATATCACTGATTCATTCACAGTTGCAAGTCTTAATTGGGGGAGAGCTACCATTACTGCCTTACTCTGCGGGGAGTGAAGGCATCTTAGCCATATTCTTCAGCTGAATTTAGCGTCGTACCTGGTGGACAGAGAAACTGTACAGTTCGGACAATTCTTATTGCCCCTGTTTCTAATATTAGCAGTAATTCATCTTTTGTTTCGCATGTAAATATTTATGAGCAGCAATTAATGTCAAATGCATATATCAAAAATGAACATTGGACGTTCTTTGCAAAACAAAACAGATAAAGAAAAACAGTTTGAAATTTCTTTGAAAAATGAATTGTATGGATTTTGAAGTTTGGCCTGTAAATAGGCGGTCTTTGTACAAGAGGCTGACGTCCTAGTAAGAGAACGCCGCCGAACAAATAGAATTTATACAATTTGTGAAAAGAAACAAAACAGCTATGTGAATAATCCCACTGGGATCCAACTCTGCTATTGCCTTTATATCCTCGAGCGTCTCATCACTTTGTTATTGGTTGAAGGTAGATCAGATTGATTAGTGCCGTCCGAGCTTAATAGTTGATACCGAAGTCTGGATGCAAGGTAATCCAATGTGACATAGTGTTACGCTTTGATCCCTAATTTTTTCCTGGACCGCCCTTTCGGGTTTTCAGTCCACCGGGATACCCTTTTTTGCCCAAGCCGCCTTTTCAGGTTTTCGACTTGCCGGGTGTACAGATTTTTTTCATTTTCATCCCTTATTTTTGCCCAAACCCTTTTGGTTCGCCGGGAAGCCCTTATTTTTGCCTAGGCCAGTCAACCTAGCGGGTCTTTGAATATTTATGTATCTTTTTACTATGTCTGCATTGACGGGGTGAGGAAGGTCGTCACCGTCCATGGTGGTTAGAATCATAGCTCCTCCTGAGAAAATGTTCTTAACCACAAATGGCCCTTCGTAAGTAGGGGTCCATTTTCCCCTGGGATTACCTTGAGGTAATATGATGCACTTGATAACCAGGTCCCCAACTTGATACTCTTGTCGTCTAACTTTCTTATTAAATGCCTTGATCATCCGTTTTTGGTACGTCTGACCATGACAAATAGCAGTAAGTCTCTTTTTGTCGATTAGGTTCAGCTGATCAAGCCAGGTCTGAATCCAGTCATCTTCACTCAAACCTGCATCCTTCATGATTCGAAGAGAGGGTATCTGAACTTCAATAGGCAAGACTGCCTCCATACCATATACCAAGGAATAGGGTGTTGCCCCTGTTGATGTCCATGCTGAGGTACGATACCCATGAAGAGCAAATGGTAACATCTCGTGCCAGTCTTTGTATGTCACCATCATCTTCTGCATAATCTTCTTAATGTTCTTATTAGCTGCTTCAACAGCCCCATTCATCTTCGGCCGGTAGGGAGAAGAGTTATGATGATGTATCTTGAATTGCTTACAGAGCTCAGTGATCATCTTATTATTGAGATTTGTACCATTATCCATAATGATCCTCTCTGGTACACCGTATCGACAGATCAGATTGTGCCGAATGAACTATGCCATGATGTTCTTGGTTACTGTAGCAAAGGAAGCTGCTTCAACCCACTTTGTGAAGTAATCAATTGCTACCAGGATGAAACGATGCCCGTTGGATGTTGTAGGTCTGATCTCACCAATCATATCAATGCCCCACATCGCAAAAGGCCAAGGTGCCGTCAAGATGTTCAGAGGAATTGGAGGTATGTGCACCTTATCAGCATAGATTTGACACTTGTGACATGTCCGAGAATGCTGATAACAGTCGGCTTCCATTGTGGACCAGTAATATCGTGCCCGAAGGATTTTCTTTGCCATGGTATGTCCACTAGAATGAGTTCTGAAAGTACCTTCGTGCAAATCTGCCATGATCCTTTCTGCTTCATTCTTATCCACACAACGCAGTAAGGTTGAATCATGGTTGTGCTTGTAAAGAATGCCATTGCTGATGAAGAACTTTGCTGCGAACCTCCTCAGAAACTTCTTGTCATTAACAGATGCACCCTCGGGGTACTCCTGAGCCTCAAGGTACCTCTTCACCTCATGAAACCAGGGTTTATCTGCTACCTCTTATGTCTCAATATCACAGTAATGTGCAGGTTCGTCCAATCTTTCAATGATAATCCGAGGAGCTTCGTTGTCCCAATTGACCTTGAACATAGAAGACATCGTAGCTAGCGCGTCCGCCAACTGATTCTCCTCTCTCAGGAAGTGTTCAAAGGTTATCTCCTCAAAATGGGGAAGCAATGTCAATACATACTCTTTATAAGGAATAAGATTTGGGTGTTTCGTATCCCACTCGCCTTTGATCTGACTGATCACGAGAGCGGAATCTCCGAAGACACTCAAGAACTTAATCCTTAGGTCAATTGTCGCTCGAAGACCCATAATGCACGCTTCATACTCCTCCATATTGTTGGTGCAGTTGAAACATAGTCGGGCGATGAACGGAGTATGAGAGCCTTTATGAGATATGATTACGGCGCCAATGCCATTGCCTAAAGCGTTTGAAGCTCCATCAAAGTACATAAACCATCGGGATCCTTTCTCAGGTCCTTCATCCGGTCCAAGTGTCTCACAGTCAGTCACTATCATGATATTCTCATCCGGAAATTCAAAGTTCATAGACTGGTAATCATCCACTGCCTGATGTGCCAAATGGTCTGCCAACACACTTCCCTTGATTGCCTTTTGAGTCGTGTACTGGATGTCATACTCAGTCAAAATCATCTGCCATCTTGCTATTCTTCCGGACAAGGCAGGCTTTTCGAAGATATACTTGATTGGATCCATCTTTGATATCAACAAAGTAGTGTGAGTCAGCATATACTGTCTCAACCGGCGAGCAGCCCATGCCAAAGCGCAACAAGTTTTCTCAAGCAGTGAGTATCGGGTCTCACAGTCGGTAAACTTTTTGCTAAGGTAATAAATAGCGTGCTCTTTTCGGCCAGACTCGTCATGCTGACCTAACACACACCCTATTGAGTTGTCGAGTACTGTCAAGTATAAGATCAGAGGTCTCCCTTCAACTGGAGGCATCAGAATAGGTGGCTCTTGGAGATACTCTTTGATCCTTTCGAAAGCGGCCTGACATTCATCGTTCCATCTTACCACTTGATCTTTCTTCAGTAACTAGAAGATTGGCTCACAAGTAGCAGTCAGGTTCGAGATGAATCGGGCAATGTAGTTCAGTCGTCCCAGGAAGCCTCTGACTTCTTTCTCTGTTCTGGGAGCTGGCATTTCCTGTATAGCCTTCACCTTTGCCTGATCCACCTGAATACCTTTATCGCTTACGAAGAAGCCCAACAACTTACCAGATCTCACCCCGAAGGTGCACTTGTTCGGGTTTAACCTCAGCTTGTACAACTTCAACCTGTCAAACAGCTTCTGCAGATGGTCAAGGTGTTCCTCCTCAGTTTGGGATCTTGCAATCATGTCGTCGATGTATACCTCAATCTCATGATGGATCATGTCATGAAACAAAGAAACCATGGCACGCTTATACGTTGCCCCAACATTTTTCAATCCAAAAGGCATGACCTTGTAGCAAAAGGTACCCCACTGAGTAACAAAAGTTGTTTTCTCCATGTCTTCGGGAGCCATTTTAATCTGATTATAACCGGAGAAACCATCTATAAAGGAGAATACCTTGTGATGAGCGGTGTTGTCAACCAGAACGTTGATATGAGGTAGAGGAAAATCATCCTTGGGGCTTGCCCTGTTCAGATTCCTATAGTCGACACACATTCGAACCTTACCATCCTTCTTCGGCACAGGAACCAAATTGGCCACCCACTGAGGGTAAGAAGTAACTGCTAGAAAACCGGCGTCAAACTGTTTCATAACTTCAGCCTTGATTTTCTCAGACATCTCTGGGTGTATTCGAAGGACCTTCTGTTTCACTGGAGGACAGTCTTCCTTAGTAGGAAAGCGGTGAACCACAATATCGGTATCCAACCCAGGCATATCTTCGTAAGACCAGGCAAAGATCTCAACGTAGTCACGCAGCATCTGAATCAACCATTGTTTCACACTAAGCTCCAGGTTTGCACCGATCTTGACCTCTTTCTTGTCTTTCTCTGCACCCAGATTCACTATTTCCACTGGCTCCTGATGTGGCTGTATAGCCCTCTCTTCCTAGAGTAGCAGTCTAGCAAGTTCACCAGGCACTTCACAATCATCTTCACCTTCGTCTTCGGCTAAGTTGATTAGATTTTCGAAGTCATAACTGGCAGTAGCAGAGTCGTTACCAGTGAGATCCAAAGTGGATTTAGACCTGTATATGTGAGTGTGTGTAAAATAGCTGTTTTGCAATATGTAATAGAAGAAAAACAAGGAGCGCAAAATTTGAAATGCAAGAAAACGTCCAATGCTTTTATTAATGATATATGAAAATGAAACCCATAAAGCCCTCACAAATGAAGCCACAGTGCCCCGAGTAAGACACCGGGCTATAAAGTTTGAAACATTGTCGGTTACAAATTCAAAATAAAAAGTCTCATTACTGGGTAACAAAAGAAATAGGGATGAAGTCCTTTGTTGTCCAGTTGCTTAGTCCACCGTTAGTAGTAGGATAGATCCAGCTGTCGAACTCAGACTCTTCAACATCGTCTTCAATG
The DNA here is from genome assembly GCA_948472305.1 of Vicia faba. Lineage (NCBI taxonomy): Eukaryota > Viridiplantae > Streptophyta > Magnoliopsida > Fabales > Fabaceae > Vicia > Vicia faba. The sequence continues at coordinate 1,620,275,541 of OX451737.1, read as the reverse complement.
GCATTCACTCCCGAGTTGCTGACGAACACGGGAGGTCTTCCGATCCTTGCATTCCGAACAGCCCTTTGAGCTTCTGCAGTGAAACCCAAACCAAACTTGTTAGTCTTCTGTGTAAAATCAAGGAGTTGTCTCCAATTCGCACACCCACCTTTCTCGACAACAGCCAGGGCATCCTTGAAGGAAGCCATCTTCATAGGAGAATCTTCAACAACAGTCTCAGTTGATGCCAGTGTCTGGGGAACCTCTTCAAAATGCTGAAATGGGGTCTCAATGAACTCCCCATCCATCTCTACATATCGAAAAGAGTTGAGGTGGCTCACCATGTACTCATCCTCTCCTTGTACTGTCACAATCTTCCCTTTTACTGGGTACTTCAGCTTCTGATGGAGCGTTAAGGTTACGGCCCTAGCTTTGTGGATCCATGGAAGACCCAGCAAACAAGAATAAGATGGCCGAATGTCCATCACATAGAATGTAGAGTTGAAAACCTGAGAACCAACCTTAATTGGAATATCCACTTCTCCATGCACCATTCTCTTAGACCCATCAAAGGCCCTAACAACAATGTTACTTGGTTTCAGCTCTAACCCTTCACAGTCCAACCGGTCTAGGGCTTTCTTAGGCAAGACGTTCAATAAGGAACCAGTATCCACCAATACATGAGCGAGAGTGGTGCCCCTGCACTCAATGGAGATATGCAGGGCATCGTTGTGATTCTTCCCTTTAGCAGTCAAGTCGGCGTTAGAGAAACCCAACCCATTATCAGCAGTCAGACTAGCCACACAATCTTTAAACTGATTAGCCGATGTCTCTTGTGGTACGTGTGCAGTCTTCAGGAAAGCAATCAGAGCCTTGGCATGGGCTTCTGAGCATAGCAACAGTGATAACATAGAGATTTTGGACGGGGTTTGCCCCAGCTGCTCAACTACATTGTAGTCACTCTTTTTGATGATCTTTAAAATCTCTTCCATCTCTTGTCTAGAAGCTTCAACAGTAATTGTCTTTGGTGCCTCCGTCTGGGCAAGCTCACTGGTGGTCCCTTTGCCCCGAGTGTCAGATGACTCGGCGACAGGGGTAAGAATGGGAACTTGAGCAGGAATAGTAGCAGGTACACTGGCAGGTGTGATAACAACGGGTTTTCGGGCAGTTGGTGGAGAGATATCAGGTGAGAAAAGTCTTTCGCTGCGGGTGACTTTAGCAGGTCCAACAATATTGCTGACGTTAGTATCAGCATCTAACTCTTGTTTAACTCCATGAAAATAAACATCGGCCCTGTAATGCCAAGGGACAGCTTTATCAGAAGTGTAGGGGATAGGCCCAGGAATAGTGATGATCAATGGTGCGATTCTTGGAACAGATGTAATTCTAACAGGCTTTCTCGAGGAAGCCTTGGAAGAATTGTCAAGAATGGTGATAATGGCAACGTCTTCAGTATGAACTAAGGGAACAACAGTCTTCTCAAATAGAACTTCTTTACTATCCATCAGGCATTGGACACTTGAATTCAAAAGATGGAAACTGGTAGGTAGAACAGAACACATACGGCAACCTTCGCCACAACCCGGAAATAAACCAGCTGGCAAAAGGTTCTTCTTCACGGTCATCAAAGGGGTAACAATGTCGTTCACAGAAACCACAAACAAGTCTTCATCTATAGCATTTACTCCATGCTTGGGCATATGAGCAGTCACAACATTAGGCCTTTCGGGCGCCTCGAACTCAATCTCCTTAGCATCAATTAAGTCCTGTATTTTGTTCTTTAAAGACCAACAATCATCTGTATTATGCCCCGGGTTATCAGAGTGAAAAGCACAGCGGGCATTAGGGTTTTACTTTGGTGATGTTGTATTTGGATTCTTCGGGGCTTCCCTAGGAATCACAAGATTGGTCTTTAATAACTGCAGCAGAATCTGGGATAAAGTCATGTTGAGATGGGTGAATTGCCTTCGAGGTCTCTCGGCCTTTTGTTGATTGTTGCGCGGAGTAGCACCAGCAGGTCTTGAAATAACAACCGCATTAACAGCTTGGCGGCGTTCAAGTCTACTCTGGCTTTTCAAACTGTAGACAGCACTGGACTCTTTCTTAAAAGGTTTTTTCTCGGTGCTTGATGAAGCACCCTTTTGTATCTTACCAGCCTTAATACCAGCCTCAATCCTCTCACCGGTAATAATTAGCTCTGTAAACCCATACGAAGAGCTTCCAATCAGATGGTTGAAAAATGGACCAAACAAGGTCCCCAGAAACATATCCACAAGCTCCCGATCCGCCAAGGGTGGTTGTACTCTTCCGGCGAGGTCCCTCCACTTCTGAGCATAATCTTTGAAACCTTCGCCCGTTCCCATTGACATACCCTGGAGTTGGGTACGCGTGGGAGCGAGGTCGAAATTGTATTGGTACTGCCTGTAGAAAGCAGTAGCCAAATCTTCCCAGCTGCGGATACTGGCTCCGTCCAACTGGTAAAACCATTCAAGCTGAGTCCCTGAGAGACTGTCTTGAAAGAAGTGGATCCATAGGTTCTTATCAGCGGTGTACGGCTGAATCTTCCTTACATATGACCGGAGGTGCAGCTTCGGACAAGAAACTCCGTCATACTTAGCAAAGGCTGGTGCCTTGAACTTGTGGGGAATCACTACCCCAGATGATAGCCCCAGATCACCAAAGTCCAGACCATGCACTTTCTGAACTTCCATCGCACTCAACCGGTCTTCCAGTTGCTTGTACCTATCCTCAGTGGGAGGATACTGGTCTTTGTCGAAGTCCATCTCGTTGTCTGAGACCATAAGGCTAGGAGCCCTTCTTTCCTCTTAACTATCTTTCCCTCCAGATGAGGTGGTCAAATCAACTTCATCCCGTAGCCTGTTTCCAAACCTGTGACCTGTGTTAAACAGGACTGTCCTCTTCTTCTTCTTCTTCTTCTTCTTCTTCTCTTTCAGAATAAGGGTCTTCAGATCTTGCTGACCCTTAGCTAAGTTCATGAACAGCTCTTGGAATTGGGCATTCTGGGCTTGTAGGGCCTTGATTGCTTGCTCAGTTGATGGTTCAGCAGACATGATGAGTGCTGAAATAAACAGCGAAGAAGATAACAGACCTGTAATGGGTACCTGTTATGAAGTGCATGGGATGAAATGCGTATGACATGATTTCAAAGACATCGAGAGATTCAAATTTGTAAACAAGAAATGAAACACACTTTTATTAGATAAACCTTGTAATTTAAATTGTTCAACAGATGCCCTTAAGGAGTTACAAGAATGGAAATACTGAAAAGTAAATAAAAACTGGAAAGGAAATAATCAAAGGACAATCAGTGCTCCCATGGTCGCTTCTTGTCGGTACGGACATAGTCATTGAGAATCCACTCGTTCTCCAGCTGCCTAATCAACTTCTGAATCTTCTGCTCTTGCTCGTTAAACTTTTCTCGATAAGCGTCCCGCTCTTCTCTCAGCTGTATCCAAGACCTTTTCAGTGCCCCAATGTCAATGGGCATGTAAGGATGGAGGATGGTAAGAAGAACCTCCTCTTCATTAGCAACTTCAACAATTATAGGCAAGACGTCTTCATACGGCATTCCTAGATTCTGGGCACGGATATGGACCCATCTGAGATATGGCTCCATCAGAAGAGAAGTCTTTGGACCCAGTTCATGTGGATCAGATCTGTGAACTCTATCCCAAGCCCTTATGAATCTGCGGCATTTCTCGTCGCTATCCCTTTGAAAATCAAAGATGATACTAGGCATTAGCAAATCATGAGGTCCTTCTCTTCTGGCACTCCCAAACTGACGTAAGGCCAAGCATGGATTGTAAGAAATTCCTCCATGGGTTCCTATCAGTGGAACATTGGGGTACTCCCCACAGCGATCAATAATGGCCACCTCGTCCATACCCTTGATAGTCCAGATGATGTCATTATGAGAGAGAGACATAACCCTATAAGCCCAGCCCATGCCTTCTTTGTTCTTCAGCACTGATTTGGGGAGGTGCGAAATAAACCACCTCGCAAATAATGGAGCACAGCACATCAAGGTTCCCCGCTTTCGAGCAGTACGGGCATAAAGCTGATGGAGAATGTCACCCAAGAGAGTGGGTACAGGATTACGAGAGATGAAGATTTTCACCGCATTCACATCAACAAAGGAGTTAGGATTCGGAAACAATACCAAGACATATATCAGAAGAGCCAGAATATCTTCGAATGCCTTGAAGTCTAGACTATCCCAGAAATAATTAGCCTTACCAACCAAGAACTTAGTCAGGAAGCCCTTTGCTTCACTTCTAGTCTCCCAATTAGCCATTACCTCATCCTTAGTCATATGAAGGGCTGCAACAATATCTTCGGGCCTAAGGATCTTCTCCCAACCAGTAAACGGGGTCTGCTCCAGAATAGAGATACCGAGCAGATCAGAGAACTCTTCTAAGGTGGGAACCAACTGGTAGTCCTGAAAAGTAAAGCAATGGTACAACGGATCATAGAATTGGACCAAAACACTCATCATTTGCTCGTCCAATTTGGAGGTGACCAAACTGAGAAGATATCCATGCCTTCTGATGAAAGAGGTAGTATCAGGCATCTTTGCAATCAATTCTTTAAGCATAGTGGAAACCCGGAAAAAGTTGATCCGGATGGTATTCCTACGCATGGGCATCATGACCTACAAAACAGAACAAAGATGAATCCCTCCTATCTTTGAAATAGGTTAGTCCAATGCAAGATGTATGCAATGTTATGATGTCATGATGTCATGATTGAAAGCACATCACAAGTATCCACAAATAGCAAACATGATAAAGGCACACAAGTCACACAGAGAGCCCTTAGATTTCAGGCTGGAAAGGAGCTTAGGTACTAACCTCTTTCAGTTCAGTTGGTTCAAACTTGTCCTAAAAATAGTAACCGGGTTCTAGAGGATCTCAATATCACTGACTAACCTCAATCGGTCATAATTCTAGTTTAACAACCTTTTCTTGCGGCCGGAATCATCGCGAGAGTTTTGTCTCAATGAGTGTAGCATACTGCTACTGTTCAATGGCCAAGTTGGTCAATTTAAAGGTTCTAAGGTCAGTTGGTGCTTAATGACCCCTTAGATGACCCATATTCTCCTCGTTCTAACACAAGGGATATCGGTACAATCTAAGGTGCCACACCAACGTAGCTACTGCTTCAACTGTATCGATCTCCGTCGTACAGTTCCCTCACAGTTTATTGCTACTTACCTAAAGGGTATCCCCCAGAACCGGGTTAGGATCTATAGTAACTCCGATTCAAGCCCACAAAGATAAATGATACAAAGAAAACAATTGAAAACACAATGATCTAATCCTAAGGTACACCCCACTTATTAAGTATCCCCAGCAGAGTCGCCAGTTCTGTTATACGGTGGGAGAGAACTGACTGTTTTTTTTGGAATGTTGGTTTGCGTTTTGCGTTTGTTTTCGCAAAATGCCGTGGTAAGCAAGAGTCTCCACCATCTTTTATTTTATCCAACGAGGAAAGGAAAAAAGCACAGAAAATTCCTTTTCGAGATGTTTCTCGAGTACGGGGGGTAGATTATAGAAAGGGAAGGTGTTAGCACCCTTTCTATCCATGGTTATCCACGTGCTCTTAGGTACTTGCTCAAAGTGTTTTCAAAAAAATTTGCTTTCTTTGTGTTTATGGGTTTGAAAAGAGTTTTCGTTTGAAAAGGAGTGTAAGTGCGAAAAGTTTTTGTTTTGTTTTGAAAGAGCAAGTACTTAAAAACCATCTACCTACTCGAAAAAAGGAATTGTTCTATGCTAATGTCCTTTAGACTATGCTATCCCACTATTGATGAGTAGGTAGCATCGTCATTAGATTTTTAAGGGTCAATTGGATTAAGGGACGTGCGGTCACCAAAGCAATGTTAGGACGCCTTAGCGGTAACCCTAATGTCTTAGATCATTTTTCCGAGGCAACCGTTTCGAGGCAACTATGATCTTTGGACAAGAGGGCGACCACTAAAACTTCCTATACTTAATGACCACGTTCGAAGGCAACCAATTGAGGTGTACCCTAAGAGTGCGCATGTGCGAGTGTGTTTTTTTCAGTTAATTTTATCTTTGTACATGTCAATGGTTATCTATGTTGATTTTAGGTTTAACATTTGATCTTGTCATGCATTCCCTATTACCAAACATCTAACAGTTTATAAGTTGCGGAGATTAAATTGCGGAAATTAAACTAACTATTACAAGGCGTCGGGTATTTACATCGCCAAAAGCAACCCTTGAAATTAAAATGCAGAAGATAATAAAGCGGTAAAAATAATAAAGTCCTATTAAACTATTACATTTCGGGAAACAGATACAATAATGGATCGCGTGCGGGAAATTAAATTGGGCGAGTTCTAGGGTTTTGACCCTTTAATTATTAAAGAAAGATTTTTTTGGTTATTTTGAATTAAAAAGAAATTAGATCTAAGTTAATTATTAAATTAATAAATAAATTAATTAATTAATGAAAATAATATTTTTGGGTTTTTGATATTTAAAGAAATAAAAATAAATTTAATCAAAGTTAATAATACCTAGTTGTCTAAATTAAATTTTAATTATTGCAAAATATATTAAAAGTTATTCCTAATTAAAACTAAATTAATTAAATTAATATTAACAAAAATAAAATACTGAAAATTAATTTAAATAAGAAAATATTTTTTGGTTTTTAATTTTATGAAAAAAATGATTTAATTGGTTAGTCAATAAATAAAAACAACTAATTAAATAAAATAAATAGAAAGAATAAAATAGAAAGACTTAGGGGGTGTGGGCCTGGAAAAGGAGTCTGATTAACAATTTTATGGCCCAATAATCCACTGGCCTGGTCGACTTTCTTGATTCCATACATACGCGCTGACTTTGGCCCATGGTAGGCTTTCATTCTAGACCACCAGATCTGGCCTGGGGCCATCTGGAAAATGATAGACCATGCGTTTGGATTCACACTAAATAACCTGTTGAAAAAATAGAGCAAATACATGGGGGACCTGGGATTCGAACCCAGGTCATGTTAGTCATTGCATACACTCCACTACCACTCAACCAGCGCGCTTTAGTTGTTAGTATAATGGACAATGATGAATAAAAGGGGAAACACATTAATATGCCAGAAATAAAAAAAGAAAACGCGCCAAGTTTGAATGGGGCAATCAGATGGGGACACGTTGTCGTCCCTGTCCTCAGGTTTGCACAGAAATTACCTGCGGATTTAAATCCGCAGCTAAAGGCGTAGGTCAATTCAAAAATCCATCTCAGGCCATATAAACTCCATCCAAGGCCATGTTTGTGCTTGTCTTTCTCCTCCGGTCATGCCCATGGCCATTAACAGGTCTAATTTTACCTGTAACAGAAACCCGTAAAAAAAACCTAGGAAACCCTACAATGGCGTTTTGCATTATAGAGCAGATAAATACAATCAAATAATATGGAAAGCTTGGGAATTGTCTAGTGATTGCAAATATGCCATTAGTTTCTTGTAATGATGCATAGATTTTGAAACATGAAATCAAATTCAGAGGGAGGTCGCGTATCCCTTACAGTGCGTTTGAGAGGGTGTGAGAGCTTGCTTTTGGTTGCAGGAGGTTCAGTGATTGTCCAGCAATGGATTGGTGTTGAGCTTTGCCTTTGAATTTGCCTCTAAGAACGATTTCAGTTTCACACTTTTTCACCTTTTTTCAAGTTTTGCTTTTGATGATTCTGCAGCCTCTAGCCCTTGATCTCATGTGCTTTCACTTGTATATGTATGCTGCAATGTATTAGGTCAACTTTTATGGACTGAATCCTTGTACATCAATGCTTGGAGATTTGATTTGATCCTCCATTGAAAGATTTCCGATTTTGCCAAAAATCCAATCTTTTTGCACATGGAATGCTTGATACGAGTTTGATCATGTCATTGATGGTGATTAGGTCCTGAAAATAGAAAAAGATCTCATGTAATCAAGTTTTGTGATTTTATTTGATTTAAATTGATTTAAAATAAAATAATTCAATAAAAAATCCAATAAAATAGAAAAATTGATAAATGGTCACAAGGCTGAATCTAGGACACGTGTGTAGTTTGACAAGATCAAATCAAGTGGAAAAGAATGGCCCATTTGACAAAATTTGAAGTTTTGGGGATAGTTGACTTTTGGCAATTTTGCAAAAATGCCCAACTTCAACAATGCATAACTTCTTCAATTTTAAACTTTTGGAAGTGTTCTTGGACCTTTTAGAAATCTTGGGATATACTCTAACCAACCCTTTTGGTCTCATCTCATTTTGATATTCCATGCTCAAGTTATAAGCTTTGGCAAAAAAGGTGTTTTTGTTGACTTTCAAAAATAACCTATAATGTCCAAATTTGTAACTTCTTGTGAGTTCATTTCTTGATCTTGGGGTATGAATATGGATTGTATTAAATTTCATCCTCTTAAAAATTATCTTTGTATGGGTCATTTATCATAAAGTATGAGAAAGTTATGCTTGGTCAAAGTTTAGGTTACTTTTCCTGCAAAACCCTAATTTAGCAACTTTTGAGTCTTGATGAATTTTGAGCAATCCTTGATGAATCATGATCAACCCTTGATCAAATGATGAAATATCCTTCAAAATGATAATGTTGGCAAAAAAATCTTGAAGTTTGATTATTTGTAGGTCACAGTTGACTTTTGTCCTAGCACAGTCGATTTTTGGACCCCTTGAGCAATTGACTGAGCAAACTTCCTCTGCAAGGCTTGAAATTTGACATAGATGAACTTGAGAACATATTAGGACATTGGGGAGAACTTGAGGTCATTGGGATACAAGAACCTTGATGCAACACAAAACCCTAATTTGAGGTTGACTGCCTTAGGAGATAGTTTGACTGTCCAACTCTTGAGCAATCTTGAGCAACTTGGAGATTTTTCTTGCAATGTTTTGAGGCATATGAGAGTGAAAATTTTGGGGTGAAAGAAAAGGATTGTAAATTTTAGCAAGAGTTAAATTTCATAAAGAAATTATAAAGCATAGTTTAAGTATAATGAAAACAAATGGATGAATTCAAGACAAACATATGCAATGCATTAATGAAACAAAGTTTGACATTAATAGATAATTGTTTGAATGACTAAAGAAAATACAATTGAAAATTCAAAATGAAACAAGTTGCTCTCAATGATTTGGCAAAGGAGTAGTGATCATGTTTGGAGTCTCCGGAGGGTCGAATTCAATCTCCTTGGCGTCAATCAAATTCTGAATCTTGTACTTCAATGCCCAGTAATCGTTAGTGTTATGCCCGGGACTGTCATAATGATAAGAGCACGTTGCATTAAGATTGTAGTTAGGATAAGAAGTCTTGGGGTTTGGATGAGGTCCTATTAATGCAATCAGATTCATCCTCAACAAGTGTTGTAGCGCTTGAGATAGTGGCATATTGATGTTGGTAAACTGTCTTTTGGGCGCGACCTCCTTATGCTGATGCCCCTGCCTTTGTTGAGCAGGCGTAGGATTAGAGATCAAGATTGCTCCTACGTGTTGGTCATGACGACTCTTTTGACCATACACATCATTGGACTCATTCTTCCTATTGTAGGGATTTTTATGAGCATCAGAAGGTGTAGCTTCTTGAATCTTCCCACTTTTGATGCCAGCTTCGACCCTTTCGCCGGTCAGTATTAGCTCGGTGAACCTGAATGAAGAGCTTTCGATCAAGTATTTGAATAAAGGCCTTGTCAAAGTTCCCATGAAGATGTCAATCAGCTCCCTGTCAATTAAAAGGGGTTGCACTCTACCATCCAGATCTCTCCACTTTTGGGCGTACCCTTTGAAGCTCTCATTGAAACCCATGGTCATGTTCTGCAATTGCACAAGAGTTGGTGCAAGATCAGCATTGTACTGATACTGCTTATAGAAAGCAGCAGCTAAATCCTCCCAGGTGTGGATGCGAGAACATTCCAATTGATAGAACCATCCGAGTTGAGTCCCTATTAGGCTTTCTTGGAAGAAATGGATCCAAAGCTTTGGATCCGTTGTGTATGGTTGAATATTGCGGACATAAGACTTTAAGTGCATCTTAGGGCAAGAGACTCCATCGTACAGGGAAAAGGTAGAGATTTTGAACTTTGGCGGGATGACCACTCCAGAAACCAAACCCATGTCTCCTAAATCCAAGCCAGGTATCTGTTGAATCTCCATAGCACTGAGGCGATCCTCCAACTGTTTGTATTTGTCATTAGCAGGAGGTATTTTTCCTCGGAGTAGTCGGCTTCAACTTCATCAATCTCCAAATTATGGTCTTCTTCAAGACTATCCCCCATGTTGGATGGAGTTGAAAGATATAGAGCTCTTTTGACTGTTCTTTCAGGTCTTCTTCTCAAGTTCAGGACGCCTATTGACTTTTTGGACTTTTTCTTCTTGTCTTTGAGAAGGAGAGCTTTCAGGTCCTCTTGCCCCTTATCCATAGCCAGAAACATTTGTTGGAAATGAGCGTTTTGAGCTTGGAGATCTTTCACCGTTTGTTCCATATCCATCTTACTGAAATAAACAGTAGGAAGATAAGGAGACCTGTATAGGAGAAACCTGTCATGATATGATGCATGATATGGGGATGCATGTTTTCAAGGATCTCGCGGGGTAAACACAAGAAAAAGTTAGAGATTAAACTTTGATCAATAACTTTGATTGGAGAACTTTGTGTCGGTGGATATCTTTCCACGAGAATTAAGCTCACCATGTCAAGTGGGTCATAGCCCTTGACTCAAGTTGTTGTACTTGATCTTTGACGGTGTTTGGTTAGAGGAAAATAATTCCTCTTGCCCCTTGCTAGACGTCTGGTTCAACGTGACCCTGCATCAAAAACCCTCGAGGTCCTTGAAATGGCTATTGAAGATGCTATGGTATGATGTTATTATGTTATGAACAGATATGCGAGGTAAGCAGGTTTATATACAGATAATCATATTCACACAAAGTAGACAAGTCCTTAGCTTTAGGCTTGCATGGAGTTTGTAGGTAAGTACCCTCTTGAAGTTTAGTTGGCTCAACCTGTCTTAGTTAATAGTAACTGGGTTATAAGGGATCTCAATATCACTGACCTTTCCCACAAGCTTCATTCAATAAGAAATTGACTCGCAACTGAACAAAACTCAAGGGTCACGCCTCAATGAGTGTAGCATCGAGTATCTACCCACTTCAGACTGTACCAAAGTCGGTCATCTCACTAGGTCCTAATGGCCAAGTTGGTCAAGTAAGGTTCTAAGGTTAGTTGATGCTCTATGACACCACACGGCGGCCACGTACTCTCCTTGACTGACTCAAGGGTTACCGGTACCAACCAAAGTTCCACATCAACGTAGCTACTGCTTCAACCATGTCGGTATACCCCGCACAGTTCTCTCACAGTTTATTGCTACTTACATAAAAAGGTGTCCCCAAATCCGGGTGTAGGTTTTAAAACAAACCCAAACAAGGAACCAAAATGTAAAGCAAGCAAATCAAACAATGTAAGCAGGTAAATGTGATCTAACCCTAAGGTAACCCCACTTTTGAAGAAACTCCCCAGCAGAGTCGACAGTTCTGTGATACGGTGGGAGAACTGGCTTGAGGGTTTTGTGACTGTGTTCACAAATGTCGCAGTTTAGCAAGAGTCGCCATCGACTTTTCTTTTATCCAATAAGGAAAGGTGGAAAAAGCACAGGAAAGACCTTTTGAGATGTTTTCATGAGTTTGGGGGGTAGATTATGAAAAGGGAAGGTATTAGCACCCTTTCCATCCATGGTTTTCCATGGGATCTTAGTTACTTGTTAGATCACTTGCTTTTGTTTGAAAATTATGCTTTTGTGTGGTTTTGAATGTTTTTTGAAAAGGTGCCATCGTTTAGGAGAACTTTGCAATGATTCTCGTTCGTAAGAATGTATGCAAAGTGTTGAGCTTTTGAAAATATTTCAATGTTTGGAAAGTGTTTTGAAGATGTTTTAGAAAGTGTATGTGATTGTTTTGAAATTGAGCAAGTAACTAAAAGTAATCTACCTACTCAAAAGGTTTTAGATGTATTTTTCCTCCTCCTTTAGATGTTGCTATCTTACCATTGATTTGATAAGAAGCCCCATCGTTGGATGTGAAGGGACAGACATGGGTCATCGTATAGTCATGCTAGCAATGTTGTGAAATGACTTAGCACTTTTCTGTAGGGACTAAGATCATTTTGAAAGGCAACTTTGATAGCGTCATCGAGGGACTATGATCTTTTTCGATTTGTTTGTGCTAAGACATCCCACATCCATAACATGGCCATTTTTGTAAGGCAACAAGTGGACTTTCCCTAAGGGTTCATGTGTGCAAGTGTGTTTGATTGCATGCATTTTGTCTTTGATTTTTTGGGTTGTCTACTTGTTGATTTTATCTTGCCATACACACCTAATTACTTAACATTTATATGAAGGTAATAAAAGAGTGAAAAAAATAAATCCTACACTATTACAACCATATTGAATTGCATGAAAATATAAAGGCAAAAACAAGGTAAAAGCAAGAAAAATGGATCTTTCGACTTAGGGCAGCAACCCTTCGATTCTGCCATTTTTGGCCCTCTTCGACCTTACATGAAAAGGGGTGAAAGAATAAGTTTTGACTGGGACCTAGAAGCCAGCATATTTTGGCTTTCGATTGGGGCCTGGAGGCCAACATGTTGTGCCTTTCGATTGCCTCTTTCATTTGGCCTGAAGGTTAGTATGGAAGTCAGACGCTTCGTTTCTAACTTTTATGTCTCCTGTTTCTTTCATTTGAGTTTGAATAGCAATATGGCCCAAGGCCATGCCAACATCACCTTAAGACTATATTAGTTCTTTAAAGCGTATTTAAATGTACCAAGAGCAAAAGCCAAGAAGATTGTTAACCATGACACATATTAAGAGAGTGAAAACAAAACAAAAAGAAGAAAATAGTACGTACATGTTTTAAATGAAAAAGAAAACTTATTTACATGCTACGCTGGAAACGAAGGGACAAAGGTTAAAAATGAATTACCTTTTTGGAGGTTGGAGCGTGTTCTGGACTTTGAAGCGGTTACTTTGAATGCCTCTGGATTCGAAGGAAAAGACCCAGGGGAAGCCTTCGACACTGGATTCGAAAGAGAAGAACAAGTGAAATATCCTTCTTTGCTGGATTCAAAGGAAGGAACAAGTGGGATGCTCCTTGATTCGAAGGAAACTGGAATGTGTTGTTCTTCAGAAACAAGTGTTGAAGTGTTTGAGAATTTTATGGTGTGTGAGAATTTTGAAGATACATTCCCTCCTCTTCTCTCCCTCTTTTTTTCCTCTCTTTGTGCAAATGAACTCTCTATTTATAGAGAAAGGCTTTTAGGAAGCTTGGGAAGCAAAAATAATAAAATAAGGCTCAGCTGGAAAGTAAATATCCACTTGTGCCATAAAAGCAAGATGAATGGTTCAGATGGGTTGCTTCCTTCTGAAGGAAAATAGGCGCAAGGCTCAAGACAAACTTTTCTAAAAGGTAGTATTATACTATTAAGTGCAAGTGGTCTTGTACAACAAATGGGTAAAGTCCTATTTTAACTTGCATAAACAATTAAGTACAGGGTGAGTCATAGGTTTGAGGCTTGAAAAGGGAAAACACATAGCCTAGCCTATGGGTCTAAATGTTCAACTTGATCTTTTGAGTCGAATCCTCCATCTTTCTACACCTTTCGACCAGACTAAAACAACACAACATTCGTTTTCACCAGTTGTGTCCTTCGAATGAACCAACTGTGTGTTCTTCGAATGACCCTTTTTAGCTGAATATGCCATTTTGAGTCTTCTTGCTTTCAATAACTTAGGCCTAAACCTTCGACCAGACTCCAAAGTAAGAGAACAATTATTCCCCAACTATGGCAAGTCCTTTGAATGGACCACCAAGTTGTGTGTCATAATGCAGGACTATGTATTGAAGGGTTTGCAGATGGATTCAAAGGTGATATGAAGGCGCAATCGAATCATACATGAAGATGAATTTGAAAGTCACTGGAAGGTAGCCATTCATCCAATCTAAAACTTATGAATCCAAGGCAAACAGGTGAGGGCCGAATGGTGCAATCGAATGACACTTTTCAGGAAGGTTATTAACTTTTGAATCGAAGGAAGCTTTCAGAAGATTATTTACTTTTTGAATTGAAGAAAACCAAAAGGAGGCCTTTACTTCCTGAGTCGAAGGACATTCCTGAGTCGAAAGACATTCCTGAGTCGAAGGACATTCCTGAATCGAAGGACACTGTTTCAAAGGGAAACAAAAACTCAATTGAAGCTTGTATGAAGATCATCCCCTTCTGAATCGAAGGAGACCTATTTTAAGTCACATGCCCAGACGAAAGAGGCACGCTAGCAGCAACTTTTGAGCAATCGAAGGAGGTGCAAAGTCCAATCAAAGGGGGCTGAATCAAAGGAGACCTATTTTCCTCCAAATTCGTCAAAATGTTATTTTTATCTATTTTCTCCCTTTTTGACAACTTCCTCTTAATTTTGGTGCTGGAAAATCCCAATGTACTTGTGCAGGCTTGAATTTTGAGAATCATTGTGAGAGATGCCTTGAGAATTGAGAGAGAAAATTTTGGGGTACAACAATACCCTAAGAGTGTGCATGTGCGAGTTATTTGATTTCAGTTATTATCTTTGCACATTAGGGTTTTCTATCTATTTTAAAATTAGAATGCAATCTTGTCATACAATCCTATTAACATACATCTAACAGTTAATATTTGCGAGAATTAAAGTGCGAGAAATAAAACCTACGCTATTACAAGGCTTCGGGGTAGGGATTAATTATATAGCCAAAAAAACCCGTAAAAGACGATAAATAAATAAAATCCTAATTAAACTATTACATACCATAAACAGTTATATTAATATTGCAAAAATAAACGTGCGCGATGAATCGAGAACGAGAGAATTAGCGTTTTGACCCCGACTACCTAATTGTTATTTAAAAGGAAAAAATCATTTTCTGTTTTTTTTATTATTTAAAAAAAATAAGGTTTAATTGAATAAATAAAAAACCTAATTTCTAATTAATTTAAATTTAATAAAAATAATTAAATCGACCTATTTTTGTATTTTTGTTTTATTTGAGAAAGAAATAAATTAAATCACATGCTAACCCTAATTTTTTTCTAATTGATTTTAAATATATGAAAAAGTTAGAATTAATCCTAAATTAAATTAAACTAACATTAAATTAAATTTAGTAAAATAAAATAAAACCTAATCCTAAATTTGTGAAACTTTGATTTTATGATTTTTTGTGAAAACAAAAATTAATTTTGTTAGGAAATAATTTAAACAAATTAAATAAATAAAAGGAAATAGAAAAAGAATAGGAATGGGCCTGAGGTAAATAGCAAAAGGGAGGGGTGTCGTTTGCAACTTTCTGGGCCCAAATGCTGATGGCCCTTTTGACTTTTCCAATCCCATGTAGGCGTTTGACTCATGCCTATGGTGGACTCTCAAGGATAGGCCTTGGATCTGGAGTGTGGATGGATGGAATGGTTGGATGCTGAGGACGTACGGTAGGCTGATTGGATGCTAGCGCGCCTGAATATGTAAGAAAAAATAACATGAAGCAAAGTTGGGACCTGGGGATCGAACCCAGGTCCTTAAACCTTCATCCACGGCACGCTTGCCAGCTGAGCTGGTTGTATTAGTTCTATAAAAAATAACCAACAATTATTATATGGTAAAAACAAAAAGTGAGTTCTTAAAACGCGCGCAATTCAAATGGCCCATTCACAGCACGCCACGCCATCGTCTTCTTCGTCGCCTCTGTCGTTTTAGACAAACTACTTTTACCTACAGACGCTGGGCATAGGTACAACCCTGTGCATCTCCAAAATCTTATGCAAGCATGATAAATCACAACCAATGGTACCAATCAACTCATTGCAACCTCACGAGCATCATGGTACCATTATCCATGGCCAATTGTTCCTGTACAGAAAAACCCTAAAAACAAAGCAAGAACCCTAACTATGGAACCTTTGTGTATAGTCAGTAAAAACGCAATTGGATATAATCAATAGCTTGCAAATAACTTAAGGATCAAGAATATGCTAATAAATCATGTTAAAGATGCCAGAATTAAGATATGCAAATTCAAGAAAAGAGATGAATTGTGTGACCCTTATAGTGTAATTCTGAACGTGGGAAAGCATGTTAATGGTTGAAACACATTCCTGGGATGTCCAGCAAACGTTTGGGATGGCTAGAATGCTTTGAATTGGCCTGAAACGTGGAAATCAGTTTGCCACTTTTCTTGAATTTTTTGAAACTTGCTTTCTCTTTTACCCGGCTCCAACCTCCTTCTTTTTTGTCTGCAAATGTTCCTTATGTACCCTAGAATGAATTAGGATTGCAAACTCATTTCAAATCTTCTCCAATCATGATCATTGATTCATGATTTGATCCTTGTGCAAATCTTTCCAAATCAAGCAAAATGCAATCTTTTGTGTCCAAATGAACCTTGCACAATTTGATCTCACTTCCAGCTGTATAATAGACCTAAACATGCACAAAATCTCAAGATTTGATTAGCTTTTGATATTTTTACTATTTTATTTTGATTTTATTTGATTTAATTGAAATAAAAATCAAAATAAATAACAAAAATAAAATAATGACAAGTGGAAGGGATCATGGTTCGTGGGTCACATTACAAACTCAGTGCAAGCATAAAAAGTGGGGCCTATTTAGCAAAAATTGCAATTTGGGACACATTTGACTTTTGGCAATTTTGCAAAAAGGGTCAACTTTACCAATGCACAACTCCCTCAATTTTGACCCTAGAGATGTGTTCTTGGACTTTTTAGAAAGATTAAGATGTCCTCTAAGCAACCCTTTTTGTCTCATCTCAATTGAGTCTTCCATGTTCATGTATGAAGCTTTGACACAAAAGGTGTTTTTGTTGACTTTCCAAAATGACCTATAATGTCCAAATTCATATCTTCTTGTGAGTGCATATTTTGAACTTGGGAGATGAATATGGATTGTAGGTGTTGTACCCCAAAATTTTCCCTCCCATATTCTTCAAGATTTGCCAAGTCAAGCTTCAAAACCTCCCCAAGGGATTGCACAGTCAAGGGCCTCCTAAGCAGTCAAAATTAGGGTTTTTTGTTCTGATCAAGAAAATGAAGTTTCCAAGGGTCCAATCAAGTCCCACATGCTTATAAATATGGTCAAGTGTCCTCATATCAAGTTTCAAGACTTTCAGCACAAAATTGCACAGTCAAAACCCTAATTGCACTACAGTCAACTGTAGGGGCAAAATGGTCATTTGACAGTCAAAAGTTCAAATTTTTGGTCAACATCTCATTTTGAAGCCACAAACATCATTTGATCAATGCTTGATCATGATTCTCAAAGTATGGCTCAAAAATCATCAAGATGCAAAAGTTTCTATTTTTGGACAGTTGAAAAGTCAGCTGTAACTTGACCAGGGCATAACTTTCACATGGATTATCAGAAAAATTCCATCCAAAGCTCATTTTGAAGAGAAAGACATTTCCTACAACTCATATTCATACTTCAAGTCCAAGAAATTCTCTCACAAAAAGTTATCAATTTCAACATTATAGGTCATTTTCAAAAGTCAACAAAAAGGGACTTTAAGTCAAAGGCCATAACTTGAGATTGGTAAATCAAAATGACATGGGACCAAATACATTGGTTAGAGGACTTCAAGACCTTTCTAAAATGTCCAAGAACATGATCAAAGCTTAAAAATTGAGCAAGATATGCATTGGAGAAGTTGGGAAATTTTTGTGAAATGGCCAAAATCATTTATCCTTGAAATTTCATTTTTGACAAAAGGGGCCCACTTTTTACACTTGAATTAACTTGGCCATGCTTCCCACGTGTCCCACCTTTTATTTCATATTTTTAATTAATTTTTTCATTTTTAATTGATTTTATTGGATTTAATTAATTTTAAATCTTTTAAAATCAAAAGAAAATAAAAAAGCTTAATTAAATGGAATATTTGGCCTTAACTAACTTTGATTTATCATTATGCAGCCTACCAAATTCGTGCAAAGGGCCAAAAGAGCAAGAATTCAAAAATGAGTCAAAAAAGGAAATTTGGTTATGGAGGTTTATGGAGAATCATGAAATTGAATGTGTTGCATTAAGAGACCATAATTCCTTTTGATTCACATTGCCTAATGCTTATACAAAGGAGACAAAAACGAAATTGGAGAGCTAGGCTGCACCAGAACACAAAGAATCCATAAACTCACACTTGAGTTTTTGTCAAAAAAAAATTGAAACTCCAAAATCTCATACAGCCATCTTCAAGGTCTCCTGACTATTCTTTTGTGTCTATAAGGTAGTATGTGACATGTTTGAACCAATTTCTATGGCCAATACATGCTAGAACACCATGCTCATGGACATCCGTGTGTTTATCTTTTTGGTTTTGATTCTTACATTGTCTTATGATTTACTCTATTTTACTAATGCTAACATGTTTATATGAGTACAGGGATTGATTCTGGTCCATCTTTTGAATGATTCTGTGTCTAGAATCAAAATCACCATGACCATGGCAAGCATGGTGAAGTTTCGGATTCTGGGTTATAGGTCGTTTCAAGTTCTAAAAACCATCTCATTGAACCCAGGAGGCTTTGATTAGTGAGGAAGGATCTTTTATTTTCTTCGATTGTACTTAATTTTCATGTTTGATTTTTCAGGACTTTCAGCCACGGAAGAAATCCGTAGGTAAAACCCTTCGACCTAAGGCGACGGGCCAAAGGTTAGGGATGATATGTGGCTCATAACCATTGGACCATTTAAATGTTTATCCCGCGCGTTTTCATTTTTGAGATTTCCAGAATCCACGTTTTTTCATTCTTATATTTTTGTTTTCATTATAAATCGGATAAATGCGCTGGTACGGATGGTAAGTCTGTAGAGTTGTGATCTTGAGGTCCCGGGTTCAACACCCCCGTGACCAATTTTAATAACCAGCATTTTCTTTTCTATTTTTAACAAATTTTTACTTTTCTTTATTAAATAAAAATCAACTAAAAATATTTTAATTTTAAAACCAATCACTAGATTTTAGGTTATTTTTATATTTCATTTTTAACTTGACATATCTTTCTCAATAAATCCAAAAAAAACAAAAAGTAGTTTTATTTACTTTTTATTTTGCAATTTTATTTTAATCTAAACAATTCTATTTTATAACAAAATTTACAAATAAATTTATTTCTTCTTAAAATCCAATTTCTTTATATAATTAAAATCACCAAAAATGTTTATTTCAATTTAAATGTAATTTCTGTTTATAACTTTAAAAAAAAATCATTAATATTAATTTAAAAAATGCAAAAAAATAAGTTCCTTTTTATTTAACTCAATTATTTTAATAATTTTATTTTAATTCCTTCAAAGGGTTCAACACCCTCGCATTCGATTACATTTTTGTTTCGCGCGTTTTATTTATTTTTTTTTGTGAATATAATGTACTTGCTCCGAAGCCTTGTAATAGTTAATTAGATATTTATTTTCTGCAATTTATTTTAAATCGGGTCTGGATTAATTTGGCGTTGTAGACCCGCGCCTTTGTAATAGTGTAGGACCTTTTATCTTTTCCGCACTTTAAATTCCCGCACCTTTAACTGCTAAACAATAACATGAAAGAATGAATGCCCAAAAATAAAATCAAAGCGTAGATCACCAATGCATGACAAGACAAACAATAAACTGAAAATGACACACAATTCACACACCACCCCTAGGGTACGCCTCACCGTTGCCTTACCTCGAAAGGTGATCGTCGAGTAGAGGATGTCTTAGTAAGTCCTCATGATCCGGGAACCTGGCATGAGGGTAGCTTCTAAGGTGTCTTCCTATTGCTTCGGTGATCACCATGTCCCGAACCTCGAATTGACCCGAACACCTCCAACGGTGGTGCTACCTACCTCTCAATGGTGGGATGGCATTACCTTAAGGACATTTACACAGACTAACTCCTTAGGGTAGGTAGATGACTCGTAGATACTTGCTCTAATTCAAAACAAAATCAAAAACTTCTTTTCACACCTCACACTTTCAAAAAGCTTTCAAAAACAATTTTCCAAACACTCTTGAGGACTGATACAAGAGTCGATCTGAAACTTTCAAAGAAACTTTTTCAAACCCACACACTTTTGAAAAGCAAACAAACATTTTGAAAACACAAATGAGCAAGTATCTAAGATCCCATGGATAACCATGGATAGAAAGGGTGCTAACACCTTCCCTTTCTATAAATCTACCTCCCGAACCGAGAGCAATCTCTTTAAGGAATTTTTCTGTGCTTTTGTCCTTTCCATTTGGAGAAAATAAAAGACGGTGGCGACTCTTGCTTACCGCGACATTTCGCGAAACCAGCTAAAAAACAGTCAGTTCCAGATCCACCGATCACAGAACTGGCGACTCTGCTGGGGACTCTTATAAAGTGGGGTGTACCTTAGGACTAAGATCACTGTGTTTTCAATTGTCTGAATTGTTTGCTTTATTATTGTGGGTACTGTCTTGGGAGTTCTATAGATCCTAACCCGGATCTGGGGATACCTTCTTAGAAAGTAGCAACAAGGCTGTGAGGGAACTATGCGGGGTATCTCGACATGGTTGAAGCAGTCTGCTACGTTGATGTGGCACTTTGGTGTGTACCGGTAACCCTTGAGTCAATCAAGGAGAGTACGGGGCCTCCGCGTGGTGTCGTGAAGCATCAAAAGACCTTAGGAACCTTAATTGAACCATCTTGGCCTCTTTAGGGTAGTGAGATGACTACTTTGGTGTACTCCGAAGTCGGTTGATACTCGATACTACACTCAATTGAGGGTTGTTTTCTTGGGATATTTTGATCGCCAGTCCGTGGCTAAATCGAAATGATGAACAATGAAAGCAATCCAATGATATTGAGATCCTTAGAACCCGGTTACTTCTAATAGGACAGGTTGAGCCCACCAACTTCAAGAGGATAATACCCAGACCCCATGCTGGCCTGAACTCTAAGGGTTTCCCTTGTGTGACTTGTGTGCCTTCCAACTTGACTACTTGCATGCTTGTTATCTGACATTTGAGTTTCTTACAGGTTTTGTTTATAGTCCTTAATTGGGACTCATAACAAGGTTTACTAAGTTTCTCGCAAGTTTTGTTTACAATCCTTAAATGGGACTCATAACAGGGTTTACCTACATTACCCCACGCATAGCATAACATCATGACATCATGCCATTGCATGCATCCTACATAAGGACTAATCCATTTCAAGGATCTCAAGGGTCTGTGGTGCAGGTCACGATGGACCAAACTGCCTAGCCAGGGGCAAAGGGGATTTATTTTCCTCTAAGCCAAGGTTGTCAGAGGCTATGACCCACTGGATATGGTGAGCCTTTGACCCTTGAAGAAGGACTCTCAACAACATGCAGTTCCTTCAACCAAGCTACGAAATTCAACTCTAACAATTTTTTCTTGTCTACCCCGCGAGATCCTAGAAAACATCGCATGCATATCATACATATCATTTCATTACAGGTACACTTGTTGCAGGTCACTTACCTTCTTCGCTGTTTATTACAGCCGTCATCATGAATCCTGAATCATCTGATGGACAAGCTATCAAGGCCCTCCAGGCCCAGAATGCCCAGTTCCAGGAGTTGATTATGAGCCTAGCCCAAGGTCAAAAGGAATTGAAGACTCTGATTCAGAAGAAGAAGAGGACTGTTTTGTTCAACCCTAGACGCAGATATGGGAACACACTGCAGAATGAAGCTGAGAGGACTACTCTATCTGTGGGGGAAGGCAGTCACCAAGGGAGAGAGGTTCCTAGCCCTATGGTCTCCGACACCGAGACAGACTTCAATTATGAACAGTACCCCCCTGCTGAGGACCGGTACAAGCAACTAGAGGATCGTCTGAATGCCATGGAAATTCAACAAGTGCCTGGGTTGGATTTCGGGGACCTGGGCCTATCTTCTGGTGTGGTGATCCCACACAAATTCAAGGTTCCTTCTTTTGCTAAGTATGATGGGGCATCCTGTCCCAGGCTGCATCTCAGATCTTATGTGCGGAAGATTCAACCATACATTGTAGACAAGAACTTGTGGATCCACTTCTTCCAGGAGAGTCTTTCAGGGACTCACCTCGAATGGTTCTATCAGCTGGATGGGACCAAGGTTTGTAACTGGGAAGAGTTGGCTACTGCTTTTTACAAGCAGTATCAGTATAATGCCGACCTCGCTCCTACACGTACCCAACTCCAGGGTATGTCGTTAGGATCGGGAGAAGGTTTCAAAGAATATGCGCAGAGATGGAGGGACCTTGCTGGGAGGGTACAACCACCTTTGACCGACCGGGAACTCGTTGATATGTTCTTAGGGACCCTATCCGGGCCGTTCTTCAATTATCTCATTGGTAATTCATCTGCAAGGTTTACCGACCTCATTCTGACTGGGGAAAGAATCGAAGCTGGTATCAAGAGTGGGAAGATTCAGGAGGCCACACCTTCGGATACTCACCAAAAGCCTTACATGGGCAAGAAAGAGTCTAATGCTGCATACGGTCAAAAGAGTCGTC
The DNA here is from genome assembly GCA_948472305.1 of Vicia faba. Classification (NCBI taxonomy): domain Eukaryota; kingdom Viridiplantae; phylum Streptophyta; class Magnoliopsida; order Fabales; family Fabaceae; genus Vicia; species Vicia faba. The sequence continues at coordinate 1,620,252,959 of OX451737.1, read as the reverse complement.
GTGACCAACAGGCAGGGGCAGTCATGATCTTTGGTTCTGCACCACGCCGCCAACCACAAAAGGGAAATCAACAAAGGCCGGACGAGCCTAAAAGACAATTCACCAACATCAACATGCCATGGTCACAAGCATTACAGCACATGTTGAAAATGAACCTGATTGCGGTGATCAACCCTCCTGCAAATCCCAAGACCTCCTCTCCAAACTACAATCCAGAAGCGAGGTGTGCTTATCATTCTGATAGCCCGGGGCACGATACTGAGGAATGTTGGGCGCTGAAGTATAAGATCCAGAATATGATCGACGCTAAGGAGATCGAGTTCGAGCCTGCTGAGACTCCCGTTGTGACCACTGCTCCTTTGCCAAAACATGGCTAGGATTGAGAGATTTTTGTTCATTTGAATTCAAGTTGAATTTTTCTTTTCTTGTTCAAACAAACAATTATCATGTTAAACTCTTTTATTTCATGAATGCATTACACATGTCTGTCTTGAATTAATTATGTTTACTGTACTTAAAACTGCTTTCATATTTTTGTGATGATCAACTCTTGACTGAAAATTCTAAGCCTCTTGAGGGAGGATGACGAAAACGATACCACGATCTTTACAGTATGCTTTTGAACAGACCCCGCTGATGAGGTACAGGCATTGTTTCAATCCCTAAACACTGGAGTTATAAGGAAGATAATCCCTCGTCGACCCCTTTGAGCCAAAGAAGTAGGAGTTTTTCTTTTCGAAAATTAAAACCCTTAATCATAACCTGGGGCAGGGTAGTTCTCTCAGCTGATCCAAGTGCACAACGAATGGCATCAAAAGAAGTCCTTCTGAAACAAAAGACAGTGATGGTTCTAAATAACCATAAAGATAGGAAGTCATTATATCTCAAAAATAAAAAACCAATAAGTCAAAACCTATGAAGGAGACTTACAAAACTGGGGCATCCCGCTGACTGTAATCACAAAAGAAACAGTTCAGGCAAAATTTAAGGATAGCAAAATAAAAAAGAAAGAGGTCGCACAAAACCTCAACAAAAAAAAAAAAAAAAAAGAGACTGCCTATTCAGAATGAATCATCAATATCTGAATCATCATTGGAACATCAAGGCAAAGACTCAAACAAAGTCTAGCGCACGATCGACTGAGTTTAGGATTGAAGAACATCACGAAGAGCGGGTGGGTACAAATAATTTGAGCCTTTATCCTTTGTTTCTTGAACCATGAACCAGGCCACGTTATAACCCTTAAAAGTCCTAGCTGAAGCATGGGTTAGTTCGAAAGCATACTGTTACGAAAAGTATCCTGACTCCTTAAGGCTTGCGGTAAAATAACGAGTTGACATCACATTTTACAAAATTTGCTGTTTTTACTGAAAAAATGCATTTTCCAAAAAACAAACTTCAAGACAGACATAAGCCTTTGCATTCTTAAAATAACCTTGTTTGCATATGACTATTTGTTTGAACAGCAGAGAAATTCGCACGACGAACATCTAATGAACAAAAGTCCTCTCAACAAAGAGATCACCTCAAGTGGAAGAAACACTTCCAATCAAGGGGCATGGCATGATCCGTGTCTATCATCTGGGGCAGTCCAGTCAAGATTCGTGGAATCTCTCAAGGCCAACTAGCTTGGGGCAAACCTCCGCCCGAGTCACTGGTGGCATTCCAGCAACGAATCTTGCACGATCGGACATCTTCTGGTAGCAGGGCAACACAACACTATCAACAGGGGCACCCCCCTACACCATGAGAGCGTGGACATAGTCGAAAAAGAATACTACGCGTAATCAAAGACCCGCTAGGTTGACACATCTAGGCAAAAATAAGGGCTTCCCGGCGAACCAAAAGGGTTCGGGCAAAATAAGGGATGAAAAAGAAAAATTTGTACACCCGGCAAGTCGAAAACCTGAAAAGGCGGCTTGGGCAAAAATGGGTATCCCGGTGGACTGAAAACCCGAAAGGGCGGTCCAGGCAAAAGTTAGGGATCAAAGCGTACGACTATGTCCCGGAATCTCGTCACTTGCCTACCAAAAGGAAGATTTGTCAATAGGCAGTCATCCAGCACCTCCACAAGATATCTTTTCCCCTCACCTCACAAACAGGGGCAATAATGAGTCGTCCAGGCGATCCAGTTGCTCTGTCAACCAAAGTACCAAGGAAAGGTTAATACAAAGATGATTACCATCTACCTTTACAAATTCCAGATCAAGGGTTAACATCCGAAACCAAACAGGACAATCATCCACTTGATCATCATCGGGCAACCCTACACCGGTTCCTTCTCAACTTTCAGACAAAGTCTTACACGGACTCATCCACAAGTAACCCTACACCGGTTCCTTTTCTTTCAGAAAAAGTCTTACATGGACTTATCATCAAAGTAACCCTACACCGGTTCCTTCTCAACTTTCAGACAAAGTCTTACACGGACTCATCCACAAGTAACCCTACACCGGTTCCTTTTCTTTCAAAAAAGTCTTACACGGACTTATCATCAAAGTAACCCTACACCGGTTCCTTCTCAATTTTCAGACGAAGTCTCACACGGACTCATCTTAAGATAACCTTACCCCGGTTTATCACGAAGTCTTACACGGACTCACCCTCCACAGATAACCTTACCCCGGTTCATCAAGAAGTTTTATACGGACTTATCCTGAAATAACCCTACACAGGTTATCTCTTTCCAGACGTAGTTTTACACGGACTCGTCATCAGTAAACCCTACACAGGTTTCCTTCTCAAAACTCCAGATGTAGTTTTACACGGACTCGTCACCCAGAAACCCTACACAGGTTCTCTATTTTTAAGGATGCAGTTTTACACGGACTCGTCATCAGTAAACCCTACACAGGTTTCCTTCTCAGCTCCAGATACAGTCTTATACGGACTCATTGTCAGTAAACCCTACACAGGTTTCCTCCCTCCAAAGATGCAGTTTTACACGAACTCGCCATCAAGAAACCCTACACAGGTCCTCTCTTTCCAAAGATGAAGTTTTACACGAACTCGTCATCAAGAAACCCTACACAGGTTTCCTCCCTCCAAAGATGCAGTTTTACACGAACTCGCCATCAAGAAACCCTACACAGGTCCTCTCTTTCCAAAGATGAAGTTTTACACGAACTCGTCATCAAGAAACCCTACACAGGTTTCCTTCCACTCCAAATGCAGCTTCACGCGAGCCCAACCTCAAAGTAACCCTACATAGGTTCCCTCTTTCAACTTACAAAAAATACATCTAAAAAATTTCCCTAGTAGATTCTGGAAGCTTCTTCCCCGCAGAGCACGAACGCGTCTCCCGGCTTTCTTCAAAGGTTATTTCCCTACCAGGATATAACTGGGTTATCCTCAGCCAAAAGCCACAGAAAGATTGTCCTCGGCGAAGTCTCCCCATCCCCAGCGAAGTTACCATCAATATCCGAGCAAAGTACGTCTCTCCCCACAGAGTATTGCTTCCCAGCAAGGTCGCTAGAGTACTTTTCTCCCCGCAGAGTTATCCATTCGCCAAGTTTATTCCCCAATGGAGTTATCTTCTCCTACCGATATTCTTGCAGCTATCATCCCCAGCGGAAGCGAAATTTATTCTTCAACATCAGCCCAGGATATGACTTCCCGGCACCCGTCAAGGATTTATTTTCCTAAGACGAAAACATACATTCCTAAACATCACATACATCATCATAGCATGCATAGACGCATCATATCTTACAAATCTCATTTATGTTGAGAACATCATTGCTTGATCCATACCATGCATTGCGTATGACTGACCTTTACCTTTCAGGAAAGATTCAGTTAAATTCTCAATCTGATTTCAAGACCTAAACCGGTTCAGTTAATCGACTCCAAAGATTTTCTTATCCAGTCCAAGGCCTTCTCTAGTCCAGCTAAATCGACCCCAAACAGATTTTTCTGATGAAGACTCAGTAGAAGTTATCAAAGGTTTTTCTCAAACGTCCGCTTTTGAGATTATAATTTCCTATGGTTCTCTCCCCGATGTTGCGGAGGTGATAATTCCAATCCAGGTTTTTCTCAAACGTCCGCTTTTGAGATTATAATTTCCTATGGTTCTCTCCCCAATCCTGCGGAGACGATAATTCCAACCCATGTTTTTCTCAAACGTCCGCTTTTGAGATTATAATTTCCTATGGTTCTCTCCCCAATGCTGCGGAGACGTTAATTCCCACCCAGGTTTTTCTCAAACGTCCGCTTTTGAGATTATAATTTCCTATGGTTCTCTCCCCAATGCTGCGGAGACGTTAATTCCCACCCAGGTTTTTCTCAAACGTCCGCTTTTGAGATTATAATTTCCTATGGTTCTCTCCCCAACGTTGTGGAAACGATAATGCCAATCCAGGTTTTTCTCAGACGTCCGCTTTTGAGATTATATTTGCCTATGGTTCTCTTCCCGATCCTGCGAAGATGGTAATTCCCACCAAGATTTTCTCAACGAGCGTTGTTGAAGTTAAAGTCACCCAAGGTTCTCTCACCGTTCATGCTGAGGTAGTAACCATCCCTGGTTCATTCATCATCTTTTGAAGCTCTAGACTCAGCTCCTGTAACCAGTCAGGACACATCTATACCAAGCATCTGAAAATCAGCTCCTGCAACATGTCAGGTACTCATTTTGCTTTTGCAGGTATACAGGTTCTCGCTAAGGAATCTCTTATGCGATCAACGTCCAGATGGCATCTATAAGCCCATCATCCTACTCGTCAATCTCTAAATGGCATCTATAAGCCCATTCCCACCACATCACTGCTACTATGTGAGCACAAATTTCTGGGCACTCTAGTGTTCAATCATCTTCTACCCTCGGATTACGAAAGGCACGTCAGCCAATCTGCGTCCTCAGGTCTAAGAAGATTGAACAGGGGCAACTGTTGTACCCCAAAATTTGCCCTCCCATATTCTTCAAGATTTGCCAAGTCAAGCTTCAAAACCTCCCCAAGGGATTGCACAGTCAAGGGCCTCCTAAGCAGTCAAAATTAGGGTTTTTTGTTCTGATCAAGAAAATGAAGTTTCCAAGGGTCCAATCAAGTCCCACATGCTTATAAATATGGTCAAGTGTCCTCATATCAAGTTTCAAGACTTTCAGCACAAAATTGCACAGTCAAAACCCTAATTGCACTACAGTCAACTGTAGGGGCAAAATGGTCATTTGACAGTCAAAAGTTCAAATTTTTGGTCAACATCTCATTTTGAAGCCACAAACATCATTTGATCAATGCTTGATCATGATTCTCAAAGTATGGCTCAAAAATCATCAAGATGCAAAAGTTTCTATTTTTGGATAGTTGAAAAGTCAACTGTAACTTGACCAGGGCATAACTTTCACATGGATTATCAGAAAAATTTCATCCAAATCTCATTTTGAAGAGAAAGACATTTCCTACAACTCATCTTCATACTTCAAGTCCAAGAAATGCTCTCACAAAAAGTTATCAATTTCAACATTATAGGTCTTTTTCAAAAGTCAACAAAAAGGGACTTTAAGTCAAAGGCCATAACTTGAGATTGGTAAATCAAAATGACATGGGACCAAAAACATTGGTTAGAGGACTTCAAGACCTTTCTAAAATGTCCAAGAACATGATCAAAGCTTAAAAATTGAGCAAGATATGCATTGGAGAAGTTGGGAAATTTTTGTGAAATGGCCAAAATCATTTATCCTTGAAATTTCATTTTTGACAAAAGGGGCCCACTTTTTCCACTTGAATTAACTTGGCCATGCTTCCCACGTGTCCCACCTTTTATTTCATATTTTTTAATTAATTTTTTCATTTTTAATTGATTTTATTGGATTTAATTAATTTTAAATCTTTTAAAATCAAAAGAAAATCAAAAAGCTTAATTAAATGGAATATTTGGCCTTAACTAACTTTGATTTATCATTATGCAGCCTACCAAATTCGTGCAAAGGGCCAAAAGAGCAAGAATTCAAAAATGAGTCAAAAAAGGAAATTTGGTTATGGAGGTTTATGGAGAATCATGAAATTGAATGTGTTGCATTAAGAGGCCATAATTCCTTTTGATTCACATTGCCTAATGCTTATACAAAGGAGACAAAAACGAAATTGGAGAGCTAGGCTGCACCAGAACACAAAGAATCCATAAACTCACACTTGAGTTTTTGTCAAAAAAAAATTGAAACTCCAAAATCTCATACAGCCATCTTCAAGGTCTCCTGACTATTCTTTCGTGTCTATAAGGTAGTATGTGACATGTTTGAACCAATTTCTATGGCCAATACATGCTAGAACACCATGCTCATGGACATCCGTGTGTTTATCTTTTTGGTTTTGATTCTTACATTGTCTTATGATTTACTCTATTTTACTAATGCTAACATGTTTATATGAGTACAGGGATTGATTCATGTCCATCTTTTGAATGATTCTGTGTCTAGAATCAAAATCACCATGACCATGGCAAGCATGGTGAAGTTTCAGATTCTGGGTTATAGGTCGTTTCAAGTTCTAAAAACCATCTCATTGAACCCAGGAGGCTTTGATTAGTGAGGAAGGATCTTTTATTTTCTTCGATTGTACTTAATTTTCATGTTTGATTTTTCAGGACTTTCAGCCACGGAAGAAATCCGTAGGTAAAACCCTTCGACCTAAGGCGACGGGCCAAAGGTTAGGGATGATATGTGGCTCATAACCATTGGACCATTTAAATGTTTATCCCGCGCGTTTTCATTTTTGAGATTTCCAGAATCCACGTTTTTTCATTCTTATATTTTTGTTTTCATTATAAATCGGATAAGTGCGCTGGTACGAATGGTAAGTCTGTAGAGTTGTGATCTTGAGGTCCCGGGTTCAACACCCCCGGGACCAATTTTAATAACCAGCATTTTCTTTTCTATTTTTAACAAATTTTTACTTTTCTTTATTAAATAAAAATCAACTAAAAATATTTTAATTTTAAAACCAATCACTAGATTTTAGGTTATTTTTATATTTCATTTTTAACTTGACATATCTTTCTCAATAAATCCAAAAAAAACAAAAAGTAGTTTTATTTACTTTTTATTTTGCAATTTTATTTTAATCTAAACAATTCTATTTTATAACAAAAATTACAAATAAATTTATTTCTTCTTAAAATCCAATTTCTTTATATAATTAAAATCACCAAAAATGTTTATTTCAATTTAAATGTAATTTCTGTTTATAACTTTAAAAAAAAATCATTAAAAAAATATTTTAATTTTTTCTTGTTTCTTTTTAATATTAATTTAAAAAATGCAAAAAAATAAGTTCCTTTTTATTTAACTCAATTATTTTAATAATTTTATTTTAATTCCTTCAAAGGGTTCAACGCCCTCGCATTCGATTACATTTTTGTTTCGCGCGTTTTATTTATTTCTTTTTGTGAATATAATGTACTTGCTCCGAAGCCCTGTAATAGTTAATTAGATATTTATTTTCTGCAATTTATTTTAAATCGGGTCTGGATTAATTTGGCGTTGTAGACCCGCGCCTTTGTAATAGCGTAGGACCTTTTATCTTTTCCGCACTTTAAATTCCCGCACCTTTAACTGCTAAACAATAACATGAAAGAATGAATGCCCAAAAATAAAATCAAAGCGTAGATCACCAATGCATGACAAGACAAACAATAAACTGAAAATGACACACAATTCACACACCACCCCTAGGGTACGCCTCACTGTTGCCTTAGCTCGAAAGGTGATCGTCGAGTAGAGGATGTCTTAGTAAGTCCTCATGATCTGGGAACCTGGCATGAGGGTAGCTTCTAAGGTGTCTTCCTATTGCTCCGGTGATCACCATGTCCCGAACCTCGAATTGACCCGAACACCTCCAACGGTGGTGCTACCTACCTCTCAATGGTGGGATGGCATTACCTTAAGGACATTTACACAGACTAACTCCTTAGGGTAGGTAGATGACTCGTAGATACTTGCTCTAATTCAAAACAAAATCAAAAACTTCTTTTCACACCTCACACTTTCAAAAAGCTTTCAAAAACAATTTTCCAAACACTCTTGAGGACTGATACAAGAGTCGATCTGAAACTTTCAAAGAAACTTTTTCAAACCCACACACTTTTGAAAAGCAAACAAACATTTTGAAAACACAAATGAGCAAGTATCTAAGAGCCCATGGATAACCATGGATAGAAAGGGTGCTAACACCTTCCCTTTCTATAAATCTACCTCCCGAACCGAGAGCAATCTCTTTAAGGAATGTTTCTGTGCTTTTGTCCTTTCCATTTGGAGAAAATAAAAGACGGTGGCGACTCTTGCTTACCGCGACATTTCGCGAAATCAGCTAAAAAATAGTCAGTTCCAGATCCACCGATCACAGTAGGGAATTACATCCTCTTCAAAATGAGCTTTGTATGGGTCATTTCTAATAAAGTATGAGAAAGTTATGCTTGATCAAATTTGAGTTGACTTTTCCTACAAAACCCTAATTTAGCAACTTTTGGGTTTTGATGAATTGTGAGAAATCCTTGAGGAATCGTGATCAACCCTTGATCAAATAATGAATAATACTTCAAAATGAGCATGTTGATCAAAAATCTTAAAGTTTGACTGTATGTGGGCCATAGTTAACTTTTGCCCTAGCACGGTCGATTTTCAGGCATTTGAGTAGTTGACTGAACAAACTTCCTCTGCAAGGCTTGAAACTTGTCATGGATGATCTTGAGAACATATTAGGACAATGGTGAGCATTTGGGATCCTTTGGACTCAAACATCTTGATGCAAAATGAAACCCAAATTTGGGGAACACTGCCTTAGGAAAGAGTTTGTCTGGTCAACTCTTGGACTTCCTTGAGCAATTTAAGGACCTCACTTGACATGTATTGAGAAATATGGGAGGGCAAATTTTGGGGTACAACAGTCAAAAAGTCAACTGTGGTCAACATACAGTTAAACTTCAATATTTTTGGTCAACATCAACATTTTTAAGTTATATTTATCATTTGATCAAGATTTGATCATGATTCCCCAAGGAAAGCTCTTAAATCATCAAAAGTCAAGAATTGTCAAATTAGGGTTTCCTTATGAGAAGTCAACTGAACTTTGACAAGGCATAACTTTCACATACTTCTTCAACTTTTCCCCAACCAAATCCAATTTTGAATAAAATTGAATTCCCTACAACTTTGTTTTTATTCTCAAGTCCAAAAAATGTTTCATTTGAAAGATATGAGCTAAAACATTATAGGTCATTTTCAAAAGTCAACAAAAGACACTTTTTGTCAAGGCAACTTACATCAAGATAAGTTATTCAAAAGCAAACATGATCAACATATAGATTGTATAGGAAATCTTGATATTTCTGAAAAGTCAAATATCAGCTTCAAAAGATGAAAATTAAGAAAGTTATGAGTTGCACAAGTTGGAAAATTTTGAAGAAATTCATGAAATGCAAAATGAGAAAAATTGAAGTTTTGAACTAGTGGGCTTAACTTTTGATGTTCAAACATGTCCATAAGGTGTTAGAGGACCTATAAATCCATTCACATATTTTTATGATTTTATTTCTTTTATTATAATTTTTATTCATTTAATTTCAAATAAAATAAAATATGAAACAATGGTATAAAGGCTTGGGCTTTTTGTTTCAACCATCCAAAGGCCCAAGACAAATCATGACAACTCATTACAACCTTGCCAAAACGTGCAAGACTCAAAATGGCAAAGAAATAACTCAAATTTTCATGTTTTCAAAAATTGATTCTTGTTTAAACCATGGCGTCATGAGTTGATTCCATGCCATATTTGTTAGCCCAAATACAAGCCAACAACATGTACATATTCGTGCAAGGCATCCAAGAGACAAGAATCATTCAAAAAAGGAAAGTTTTCAATATGTTGGAATATTGATTTCATGGGCATGAATACCTTATCCCTTTCCATACTTGTTGGCTACTATTTCATTCAATATATAAAGGCAAGCAAAGCCATTCCAAAGACCACGAAATCATTGCATAAAATGCTCTCCAAAAATTCTCTAAAACTAAAAGAACTTGTGAAAATTATATCTCACGTGTCCAGCAAGTTCCAATCGAACTAAGGCTAGCATTCACCTCCTGAAGATCAAAGGAGTGGATCTAGATCCATAGTTGTACTCCTTGAGCACTAGAACACGATCTGTGCGTCACGCCGATTTTTGAAATTGGTAAAAATTAAAACTATGTTTTCTTGCATTTTTAATCATTACTAACATGTTTGATCTCCTCTTATGCATCATTAGAACAGGATAGGAACATTACATGTAAAGTTTGACGCATAAATGGTGTTTTACCGTCGTTACGGCACGGAAGCCATTGATCATCGAACCGGACATTGCAAGCAACTTTCTCCCCTTGCAACCCCCATCTACTTTCACAAAGCAGACCCATATTCTTTTTATTATTATTATTTTTTTAATATATTTCTTTTCTTTTTTTAATCACTTTTTTTAAATAAAATCATAAAAATAAAAAAAAATTAGATATAGATTTTAATTAATTAACTTTATTTTCATAATAAAAATTAATTAATTTAATCACTTTAAGTTTATTTTATTAATTAAAATATAATTAGAATTATACTTTAATTATAATTCAATTATTTTTCTCAATAAAAACACCAAAAATATTTTTCATACTTAGAATTTTTTTAAATATCTTGCCCTCTTCAATCTCTGCGCATTTATTTACTTTTTCGCATTTTTTTCAATATTGTAATTGTCCAAAGATTTTAATAGCTAATTAGGACCCTTTTACATTTTTATCTGCATTTTCTCGCATTTTTACTTTCCGCACTAGTATATATTTAACTGCTAGATTAATTAGGCGTGTATGGCAAGACATAAAAAACAAACGTTAGATAACCTAACCTCAAGACTAATAATTGAAACATAACACACTTTGCACACGCGTACCTCTAGGGTGACCCTCACTTGTTGCCTCGGATTTTAAAACAGTCACGTCTCTCGAACATGGTCCGTTTTAGCAAAGATCCTTTGGTTAAAAGATCATAGTCCCTTGATGCCCCTTCGATGCTTCCTCGGCAAATGATCTTAGTACCTTAAGGAAATTGCTAAAGTTTCCTACGAGTTGCCTTCGTGACTGTACAATGACTCGCACCTGTCCCTCAAACATCCAATGATAGGCTACCTACCAACTAATGATAGGATAGCACTATCTAAAGGAAAAGAGGAAAAGAACAAAGATATTTTGAGTAGGTAGACAGCTTGTATTTGCTTGCTCACAAAACAAAACAAATTTATCACACATACACTCTTTTTTCTAAAAATATTTTCAAAGACAAAACACTTTGTATGCATTCTCAACGATACGAGATTCATTACAAAGTTTTCCGCACTAAGGCATCTTTTCAAAAATATTTTCAAATACACTTACACAAAAAAGCATTTTCAAAGTGAGCTAGCAACTAAGAGCCCATAGATAACTACGGATGGAAAGGGTGCTAACACCTTCCCTTTCCATGACCTACCCCCTTACTCAGAAAATATTCTCGAAAGGTCTTTCTTGTTCTTTTCACCCTTTCCTTTATTGGGTAAAAGAAAAGTTGATGGCGATTCTTGTTAACCGCAACATTTGCGATAAAATGCAAAAACCAGTAAAGCCAGTTCTCCCACCGTATTACAGAACTGGCGACTCTACTGGGGACAACTACAAGTGGGGTTTTCTTAGAGATATTTCATATTTTAAATGTTTTCCTTGTTGTAATACGGCGGGAGAACTGACTTTACTGATTTTTTGCATTTTATCGCAAATGTTGCGGTTAGCAAGAGTCACCATTGACTTTTCTTTTAACCAACAAAGGAAAGGGTGAAAAGAACAGGAAATACCTTTTTTAAGATTTTTAGTTTGGGGGGTATATTATGGAAAGGGAAGGTGTTAGCACCCTTTCCATCTGTAGTTATCTATGGGCTCTTAGTTGATAGCTCACATTTGAAAATGCTTTTTGGTGTAAATGTGTTTGAAAATATTTTGAAAAAGAAGTCTTACTTTGGAGAACTTTGTAATGTTTCTCATATCATTGAGAACGTATATAAAGTGTTTTTTTTATCTTTGAAAATATTTGTGAGAATAGTTTGTGTATGTGTGAAAAATTGTTTTGTTTGTTTTTGTAAGCAAGCAACTATAAGCGGTCTACCTACTCGAACGATCTTTATTCTTTTCCTCTTTTTTTAGACAATGTTATCCTACTATTATTCAGTAAGTATCCATATCATTGGGTGTTTGAGGGATAAGCGAGGGTCATTATACAGTCACAAAGGCAACTTGTAGGGCACTTTAGCAATTTTATCGTAAGGGACTAGATCGTTTACCGAAGACAACATCAGAGGGTCATTGAGGGACTGCGATCTTTTTAACTGAGGGTCTTTGTTAAATGTGATACGGTGGCAGAACCGACTGTTTATACTGGTTTGTGTTTTGCGTTTTTTGTTTGCAAAATGTCGCGGTAAGCTAGAGTCGCCACCGACTTTTATTTCATCCAATCATGGAAAAGGAAAAAGAACAGAAAAAACCTTTTTTCGAGATATTCTGAGTACAGGGGGTAGATTATAGAAAGGGAAGGTGTTAGCACCCTTTCTATCCATGGTTTTCCATGGGCTCTTAGGTACTTTCTAATTTTTTAAATTTCTTTTGTGTGCTTGTTTTGAAAATGTTTTACTTCATGATAACCCTTGTATCAGTCCTCAAGAGTGTGACGAAGTTGTTTTGAAAATTGTTTTGAAAGGTGTTTGTGTGAAAAGTTTTTATTGAGCAAGTACTTAAGATTCTACCTACTCGAAAAAAGATTGTTCGTTCTATCTCCTTTAGACAGCGCTATCCTACTATTAAGGAGTAGGTAGCCCCTTCGTTGGAGTTATAAGGGACATTCGAAAGGGACAAGTACAATCACTAAAGCAATAGTTAGAAAACTTTAGTAGTAACCCTAGAGTCTTAAGATCTTAATGAGGAAACATTTCCGAGGCAACATTTCCGAGGCAGCATTTCTGAGGAAACATTCGAATGGGACACTTTGATATTTTAGACTGGAGGGCAACCGCTAAAATCTCCTATGCTTAATAATTGTTTACCGAAGGCAACCGAAGTAAGGTAAACCCTAGGAGTGAATATGTGCATATGAATTGTTTCAGTTATTTAATCTTTGCACATTAGGTGATCTACCGTTTAAATTTCAAGTAATCTTGCCATATAATCCTATTAGCATACATCTAGACAGTTAAATATTTGCAGGAATTTAAAGGTGTGAGAAAATAAACCTAGCTATTACAAGGCTTTGACAGTTACATAATTGTCTCGACTAAAAATAAAAATGCGGAAGTTTAAAACCCTAGTTAAAACTATTACAACCTCGAAACAGTTACAATAATGATAAAACAAATAAAAGAGCGCGCGGTAAATTAAATACGAGGGAAATTGAGAACCCTAAAATCTAATTAAAAAATGATTAAGTTATTTTTTGAGAAAAGAATTAGTTAAATTATGTACAACAAAACCCTAATTCTAATTATTTTTAATTACAAAAGAAGAAGTTGAAATTAACCTAATCTAGCTAAATTAAGTAATTTCAAGAAATAAAATATTTTACAAAAAAAAGATTTTGTGTATTTTTGGTTTTTATTTGAGAAAAGAAATTTAATTGCACATTAATTAACCCTAATTTCTAATTTCTTTTAATTATGAAAAAAAGAAATTAAATTAACCTATATTTCTAATTAAATTAAAATAAATATTTTATTAAAAAATGCTTTTTTTGGTGTTTTGTGATTTATTGAGTTTATGATTAAAAAAAAGTAATTAATTTGGTGAAAAATAATTAAACAAAATAATTAAAATAAAAGAAATAAATAAAGAAAAGAAGACGGGTCTGTGTTGAATAGCAAATCTAGGGGGTGCCAATCTGAGTTTTTCAAGGCCCAAAATGCTCCAAGCCCAGTCAGCCTTGGATTCTTTGTAGCGTTGACTTGAAGGCGTACCATGGTCCATCACTGCCTGTGTGTTGGATTGAATGGATGGTGAATCCATTGGCTGAAATTAATGGAATATGGTGGGCATCAGGACGAGAGATACGCTGGATCTGCATAGGGAAAATTTGAAAATAATTTGCTGGGACCTGGGATCGAACCCAGGTCCTTATGACCAATACCAATGCCTCCTTGTCAGCTGTGCTACACGCTTTAGTTGTTAGTATAAGGACAACAATTAATGTTATATAAAAATGAGTGGATTAATTAATAAAAGAAAAAACGCGCGCCAGCTTTCAAATAGTCCAATGATGATTGGACGCGTTATCTTCTTCTTCCTCATCTGTCGTTTTAGATCCTAGCCTTTTACCTATGGACAAGCTTCGTAGCCATAGCCCTGTAACATTCAAAAATCCACAAAACGCAAGAAAAATGAAATCTAACTATATAGATCAACTTGTTTTGATCTTGTGAACATCGTGGTACCCCTTCTTGCCCAATTTAACCTGTAGAACAAACCCCTAAATTACACACGCAAAACCTAACAATGGCAAAGGCACGTATAGGCTTCAAAAATGCAATTAAATTATTCAGTTAGCTTGCAAATACGACGAGGATCACAAATATATAACTTAAACATGCTAATGATGCAAGAAATACAATAATCGATTTTGAAATCAAGGGAAAACCGCATGGACGCTAGGGGGAGATTCTGGGCGTGAGAACACGTGCAACTGATCGTATTAGCTTCTGGGAAGGTCCAAGAAACGATTGGAAGTGTTGGAATGGATTGAATTCGTCTCTAAGTTCAAAAACGATCCAGCACTTTTTGTCACTTTTTTTGAATTTGGTTTGGTGTTTTTACGATTGTAAAACCTTATTTCTTGCTTTGTATATGTCCAATATATATCAAGGAATGAACAAGGGTTACAAACTTGGATTGAATCTTTGCAATTTGAGAGATTTGATTTGATTTTCAAGCTTATGTAAACTTGTTATTTTGAGCCAAATCATCCCTTTCTTGTACCAATTATGCTTGATTCGTTTTGGCCTTGATACTTCAGCATATTTTGATTGCCAACCTGTCCAAAAACCAAATCAAATCATATCTTTGCTATTATTCATCAATTATTTGATTTAATTCAATTTTTAATTAATAAAAAATCAAAATAAATTGAAAAATGAAGAAAATAATGTATGGATGAGTATTTAGGTCGTGGACCACATTATAAGTGAGGTGCAAGCATAAAAAGTTAGGCCCATTTAGCAAAAAAAATACAATTTTGAGCACATTTGACTTTTGGCAATTTTGCAAAAAGGGTCAACTTTGACAAAGCATATATCCTCCCATTTTAACCCTAAAGGGGTTTTCTTGGACTTTTTAGAAATCTTAGGATGTCCCTTAAGCAACCCTTTTGGTCTCATCTCAATTATGTCTTCCATGTTCATGTAAGGAGCTTTGACCCAAAATGTGTTTTTGTTGACTTTTCAAAAGGACCCATAATGTAGAAATTCATATCTTTTTGTGAGTGCATATTTTGAACTTGTAATATGAAGATGAATTGTATGGAATTGCATCCTCTTCAAAATGAGCTTTGTATGGAAAATTACTGATAAAGCATGTGGAAGTTATGCTTGGTCAAAGTTTGGTTGACTTTTACTTAGAAACCCTAATTTAGCAACTTTTGGGTTTTGATGAATTTGGAGCATTCCTTGAGGAATCATGATCAACCCTTGATAAAATGATGAAAGTAACTTCAAAATGTTGATGTTCACCAAAAATCTTGAAGTTTGACTGTATGTGGGTCACAGTTGACTTTTGACCTAATATAGTCGATTCTCAAGCATTTGAGCAGTTGACTGAGCAAACTTCTTGTGCAAGGCATGAAACTTGACATGTAGGGTCTTGAGAAGATATTAAGACCATGGAGAGCATATGAGGCCTTTGTGGTTCACCCATCTTAATGAAAATGGAAACCCTAATTTGAGGTATACTGCCTTAGGAGAGAGTTTGTCTGGTCCATTCTTGAGCAACCTTGAGCAAATTGAAGATCTCAATGGACATGTATTGAGTAAAATGAGAGGGAAAATTTTGGGGTACAACATCTGCCCCTATTCAATCTTCTTAAACCTGAGGATGTAGATTGGCCCGTCTGCCTTTCGTAATCTGAAGGTGGAAGATGATTGAACACTAGAGTGCCCAGAAATTTGCACTCGCATGAAGTGGCACTTGATTTATGATATCGGGAATGGGCTTACAGATTCCATTTGGAGGTAGATAATGGAAAAGTGTCGGATATGGGCTTATAGATGCCATCCTGGATGCAATGGAGAATTATCGGAGATGAGCTTAGAGATGCCATCTAGAGATTGTTGATTTCCTGAGATATTCCTTTGACGAGAGTCTATGTTGATGTTGTTGATGAGGAATCTGTTGAGGAACGTTGGTATCTGTCTTGGGAGAAATAGAATTTTAGGAGATTTAGTTGTCCGTTACTCTACTTGGAAAATAACTCTTGTTTGAGGAAGCTGAAGTGAACTACATATCTGGTCGGTGTATATGCGACTTACTGGGGAAATGCGAAACCAATCGTGTTTTATTAGGTCCAGGTCTTACAGTGTTGTGGACTGTTGTCTGGAGATAAGAGGAAAGAAACCTGGATGGTAAGGTTATGAGAAGGAACCTGGATAGTAGGGTTACTTTGATATGAAAGCCTGGATAGTAGGGCTGTGAGAAGGAACCTGGATAGTAGGGTTTCTTCAATATGAAAGCCTGGATAGTATGGTTGTGAGAAGGAACCTGGATAGTAGGGTTTCTTCGATATGAAAGCCTGGATAGTAGGGTTGTAAGAAGCAACCTGGATAGTAGGGTTACTTTGATATGAAAGCCTGGATAGTAGGGTTGTGAGAAGGAACATGGGTCGTAGGGTTACTTCGAAATGAAAGCCTGGATAGTAAGGCTGTGAGAAGGAACCTGGATAGTAGGGTTACTTCGATATGAAAGCCTGGATAGTAGGGCTGTGAGAAGGAACCTGGATAGTAGGGTTTCTTCGATATGAAAGCCTGGATAGTAGGGCTGTGAGAAGTAACCTGGATAGTAGGGTTTCTTCGATATGAAAGCCTGCATAGTAGGGTTTCTTCGATATGAAATCCTGGATAGTAGGGCTATGAGAAGGAAACTGGATAGTAGGGTTACTTCGATATGAAAGCCTGGATAGTAGGGCTGTGAGAAGGAACCTAGGTCGTAGGGTTACTTTGATATGAAAGCCTGGATAGTAAGGCTGTGAGTAGGAACCTGGATAGTAGAGTTACTTCGATATGAAAGCCTGGATAGTAGGGCTGTGAGAAGGAACCTGGATAGTAGGGTTACTTAGATATGAAAGCCTGGATAGTAGGGCTGTGAGAAGGAACCTGGGTCGTAGGGTTACTTCAATATGAAAGTCTGGATAGTAAGGCCGTGAGAAGGAACTTGGATAGTAGGGTTACTTTGATATGAAATCCTGGATAGTAGGGTTGTGAGAAGGAACCTGGATAGTAGGGTTACTTCGACATGAAATCCTGGATAGTAGGGCTGTGAGAAGGAACCTGGATAGTAGGGTTACTTCGACATGAGAGCCTGGATAGTAGGGCTATGAGAAGGAACCTGGGTCGTAGGGTTACTTCGGTATGAAAGCCTGGATAGTAGGGCTGTGAGAAGGAACCTGGGTCGTAGGGTTACTTCGATATGAAAGCATGGGTAGTATGGTTGTAAGAAGGAACCTGGATAGTAGGGTTACTTCAATATGAAAGCCTGGATAGTAAGGCTTTGAGAAGAAACCTGGATAGTAGGGTTACTTCGATATGATAGTGTAGATTAGTTGACCCGTTTGGTTTTGGGAACTGAGTTTCCGTTAGTCGTCTGTAGATGTAGCTTGTATAACTGATGGATTCGTTGAAGCTAATCGTCTTTTCCTACAAAGGATATCAAGGTTAGTTGTATGTGATGCATAAAATGCAGGGTGAGATGATATTCTCAAAATAAATGAGATTATGTTGTATATGATATGTATGCGTATGTCATTATGTATGTTCTTGAAATGCTATCAGGGTATGCTCGCGTCTGGGAAAATAAATCCCTGACTGTTGCTGGAGATTTGCAAATATTCTGTCGGGAATAGACGCTGGAGAATAACTCTGCGGGGACCAAATTTAGGGGGAGAGATACTCTATTAGTAGACTTGCTGATCTATAGGAATAAACTCAGCTGGGGATGAATTCCGTTGCTGGAGATGATAAGTTCTGTTGGAGATTGAAATTTTGTATCTGGAGAAATAAACTCCGCTTGGGGGATGAAATTTACTGACTCGCCCGCGATTACGAACCTCGGCTGGGGAGAGTTATGTCCTGTTTCGGGAAATATGACATCAATTCCTTTGGATACTTTTACTCTATGGGGAGTATATGTACCAATAATTATGTTCCAAAGTTGACTTTATCCCGATACCTGCTGGGCAGAGTAACTGTAGGTTTGGCACTTCTTATTTTTTCCCTGTTTCTAGAATTACGAGTGATTTACTTTTGTTTCTTATGTAAATATTTATGAGCAACAATCATTTTCAAATGCATATATCAAAAATAAATCATTGGACGTTCTTGCAAAACAAAACAGAAAAAGAAAGAACAAATTGAAGTTTCTTGTGAAAATGACTTGTATTGATTTTGAAGTCGGCCTGTAATAGGCGTTTTGTACAAAGAGGCTGACGCTCTAGTAAGAGAACGCCGCCGAAAGATAGAAATTATACAATTTGTGTAAAAGAAAGAAAAACAGCTATGTGAAACGACCCCATTGGGTTCCAACTCTGCTATTGCCTTTATATCTTCAAGCGTCTCATCACTTTGCTACTTAGCCAAAGGTTGATCAGATTTATTAGCGTCGTCCAAGCTTGATAGTCGATACCGAAGTCTGGTCGCAACATGATCCAATGAGACATAGTGATAAGCTTCATATCCCTAACTTTTTCCTGGACCGCCCTTTCTGGTTTTCAGTCCACCGGGATACCCTTTTTTGCCCAAGCCGCCCTTTCGGGTTTTCGACTTGCCGGGTGTACAGATTTTTTCATTTTTATCCCTTATTTTTGCCCGAACCCTTTTTGTTCGCCATGAAGCCCTTACTTTTGCCTAGGCCAGTCAACAGAGGGGGTCTTTGATTATGCGTAGTATTTCTTCACTATGTCTGCATTGACAGGGTAAGGAAGGTCGTCACCATCCATGGTGGTTAGAATCATAGCTCCTCCCGAGAAAATGTTCTTAACCACAAATGGCCCTTCGTACCTGGGGGTCCATTTTCCCCTGGGATCACCTTGCGGCAGTATGATGCGTTTGATTACTAAATCCCCGACTTGATATTCTTGACGCCTGACTTTCTTGAAAAAAGCCTTGATCATTCTCTTTTGATACGTCTGACCATGGCAGATAGCATTAAGTCTCTTTTCATTTATTAGATTTAACTGATCAAGTCAGGTTTGGATCCAGTCGTCTTTGTTCAAACCCGCATCCTTCATAATCCTGAGAGAGGGTATCTGGACTTTGATGGGTAGGAATGCCTCCATGCCATATGCCAGAGAGTAGAGCGTTGCTCCTGTCGACGTCCGTGCTGAGGTACGGTACCCATGAAGAGAAAATGGTAACATCTCATGCCAGTCTTTACATGTCACCGTCATCTTTTGTACACTCTTCTTGATGTTCTTGTTACCTGCTTCAACAGCGCCATTCATCTTCGACCGGTAGGGAGAAGAGTTATGATTTTGTATCTTAAACTGTTTACAGAGCTCGGTGATCATTGTGTTATTGAGATTCGTACTATTGTCGGTAACAATCCTCTCTGGCACACCATATCGATAGATCAGATTGTGTCGGATAAACCGTGCCACGACATTCTTGGTTACTGTAGCGAAGGAAGCTGCCTCAACCCGCTTCGTTAAGTAATCAATGGCTACTAAGATGAAGCGATGCCCATTGGAAGCGGTGGGCCTGATTTCCCCGGTCATGTCGATGCCCCACATTGCAAAAGGCCAAGGAGTTGTCAAGACGTTCAGAGGAGCTGCAGGTACATGCACCTTATAAGCACAGATTTGGCATTTATGACAAGTTCGAGAGTGTTGATAACAATCGGACTCCATGGTGGACCAGTAATATCCTGCCCGTAGGATCTTCTTAGCCATGGTATGTCCAATAGAATGGGTTCCGAAGGTGCCTTCATGTAGATCTATCATGATCCTCTCTGCTTCGCTCTTATCTACACACCGTAACAGTGTGGAGTCATGGTTGCGTTTATAGAGGATTCCATTACTGAGGAAGAACTTTGCAGCGAACCTTCTCAGAAACTTCTTATCATTGACAGATGCCCCTTCGGGATATTCCTGAGCCTCGAGATACCTTTTGACTTCGTGGAACCAGGGTTTGTCTGCCACCTCTTCGGTATCGATCTCACAGCAGTGTGCTGGTTCATCCAACCTCTCAATGGTAATTTGGGGAGCTTCATTGTCACAAATAACCTTGAACATAGAAGACATGGTAGCTAGCGCGCCCGCCAACTGGTTCTCCTCTCGTGGGAAATGTTCAAAGGTTACCTCCTAAAAGTGTGGGAGCAATGTCAGTACATACTCTCTGTAAGGAATGAGATTCGGGTGCTTCGTATCCCACTCGCCTTTGATCTGACTTATCATCAGAGCGGAATCCCCGAATACACTTAAGAACTTGATCCTTAGGTCAATAGCTACTCGAAGACCCATAATACATGCTTCATACTCCGCCATGTTGTTGGTGCAGTTGAAACATAATCGGGCGGTGAACGGAGTATGACAGCCCTCGGGAGATATGATTACAGCGCCAATGTCGTTTCCCAAGGCGTTTGAGGCTCCATCAAAGTACATAGACCATCGGGATCCTTCATCCGGTCCAGGTTCTTTGTAGTCAGTCACCAACATGATATTCTCATCCGGAAACTCAAAATTCATAGACTGGTAGTCGTTTACCGACTGATGAGCCAAATGATCAGCCAATACACTCCCCTTTATTGCTTTTTGGGTTGTATATTGTATGTCGTACTCAGTTAAGTTCATTTTCCACCTTGCTATCCTTCTGGAGAGAGCGGGCTTCTCGAAAATATACTTGATCGGATCCATCTTTGATATCAACAAGGTAGTGTGAGTCAGCATATACTGTCTCAGTCGGCGAGCAGCCCATGCAAAAGCGTAGCAAGTTTTCTTGAGCAATGAGTATCGTGTCTCACAGTCGGTAAACTTTTTACTAAGGTGGTATATTGCATGCTCTTTTCAACCAGACTCGTCATGCTGCCCCAGCACACGCCCCATTGAATTGTCCAGCACTGTTAAGTATAATATCAAAGGTCTTCCTTCAACTGGAGGAATCAGAATTGGCGGTTCTTGAAGGTATTCTTTGATTCTTTCGAAGGCGGTCTGGCATTCGTAATTCCACTTTACCACTTGATCTTTCTTCAGAAGCTTGAAGATTGGCTCACAAGTAGCAGTCAGATGTGAAATGAACCTGGGGATATAATTCAGGCGTCCAAAGAAACCTCTAACTTCCTTCTCTGTACGGGGAACCGGCATCTCTTGTATGGCCTTCACCTTCGCAGGGTCTACCTGAATACCCTTATAACTGATGACAAAACCCAAGAGCTTACCAGATCTTACCCCGAAGGTGTACTTGTTCGGATTCGACCTC
The DNA here is from genome assembly GCA_948472305.1 of Vicia faba. Lineage (NCBI taxonomy): Eukaryota > Viridiplantae > Streptophyta > Magnoliopsida > Fabales > Fabaceae > Vicia > Vicia faba. Next base: position 1,620,231,263 of record OX451737.1, on the reverse strand, counting down.
AACTTGTATGTCTTTAACCTGTCAAATAATTTATGTAGATGGTAGAGGTGCTCCTCTTCTGTTTGAGACCTGGCGATCATATCGTTAACATAAACCTCTATCTCATGGTGAATCATATCATGGAACAAAGTGACCATAGCGCACTGATAAGTTGCCCTAGCATTCTTCAACCCAAAAGGCATCACCTTGTAGCAGAAGGTACCCCACTGTATAACGAAGGTTGTCTTCTCCATGTCTTCAAGAGCCATCTTGATCTGGTTTTATCCAGAGAAACCATCCATGAAGGAGAAGATTTTGTGTTGCACGGTGTTGTCGACCAGAACATCAATGTGAGGAAGTGGGAAGTCATCCTTGGGGCTTGCCCTGTTCAGATCTCTGTAATCAACACACATTCGTACCTTATCGTCCTTCTTAGGTACTGGAACAACGTTGGCAACCCACTGTGGATAAGAAGTGAAAGCTAAGAATCCTGCATTAAACTGTTTCATGACCTCTGCCTTGATCTTCTCTGACATTTCAGGACGCAACGACGAATCTTCTGTTTAACTGGAGGACAGTCTTCTTTAGTCGGCAGGCGATGTACCACAATATAAGTGTCCAACTCAAGCATGTCTTCATAGGACCAAGCGAAGATCTCGACATAGTCGTGCAGCATCTGTATCAACTTCTGTTTGACGCTAAACTCTAGATTTTCACCTATTTTAACCTCCTTTATGTCTTCCTCAGTACCCAAATTCACTGTCTCAACCGGCTCTTCATGAGTCTGTATGGCCCTTTCTTCCTGCTGAAGTAGTCTAGCAAGTTCTCCAGGCACCTCACAATCATTCATACCTTCGTCCTCGACTTGGTTGATTGGACTTTTTAAGTCATAACTGGCAATAGCTGAGCTGTTAACAATGGGATCCAGAGTGGATATGGATTTGCATTATGATACGTGAGTGTGTGTAAGAGGATAGCTGTTTTGATAAAGTGAAAAACAGAAATGAAAAACAGAGAGCGCAAAATTTGTATGCAAGAAACGTCCAATGCTTTATTAATGATATATGAAATGACAAATAATAGCCCTCACAAGCAAATCCAGGGTGCCTCGGGCAAGGCACTAGGACGTAAAGTTTCAAAAATTTTATTACAAATCTTAAATAAGTCAATTACTACGGAATAAAAGAAACATGTATAAAGTCCCTAGCCGTCCAGTTACTCGGTCCACCATTGGTAGTTGGATAGATTCAGCTGTCGATGTCTGAATCCTCCTTTTTGTCTTCAATGGCATTAATTCCCCGATTGCTGATGCATAGGGGAGGTCTTCTATCACGAGCGCGTCAAACAGCCCTTTGAGCCCCTGTAGTAAAGCCCTAACCAAATTTGTTTGTTTTATGAGTGAAATCAGGGAGTTGACCCCAATTGGCACACCCACCTTCTTCAACCACGACCATGGCGTCCTTGAGAGAAGCCATCTTCAAAGGAGGTTTGTTGCTAGTAGTTTCAGTCGATGCCAAGATCTGAGGGACCTCTTCAAAATTCTGACAAGGAGTTTCTATGAATTCCCCGTCCATCTTTACATAGCGGAAGGAATTGAGGTGACTCACTGTTGTACCCCAAAATTTTCCCTCCCATATTTCTCAATACATTTCAAGTGAGGTCCTCAAATTGCTCAAGGAAGTCCAAGGGTTGACCAGACAATCTCCCTCCTAAGGCAGGCTACCTCAAATTAGGGTTTCATATTGCATCAAGATACTTGAGTCCAAGGAATCCCAAATTCTCACCATTGTCCTAATATGTTCTCAAGATCATCCATGTCAAGTTTCAAGCCTTGCAGAGGAAATTTGCTCAGTCAATTGCTCAAATGCCTGAAAATCGACTATGCTAGGGCAAAAGTCAATTGTGGCCCACATACAGTCAAACTTCAATATTTTTTGTCAAAATCCTCATTTTGAAGTATCATTCATCATTTTATCAAGGGTTGATCATGATTCATCAAGGATTGCTCACAATTCATCAAGAACCAAAAGTTGCTAAATTAGGGTTTTGTAGGAAAAGTCAACTCAACTTTGACCAAGCATACCTTTCTCATACTTTATGAGAAATGACCCATACAAAGCTCATTTTGAATAGGATGCTATTCTCTACAATCCAACTTCAGTTCCCAAGTTCAAAATATGCACTCACAAGAAGTTATGAATTTGGACATTATAGGTCATTTTGAAAAGTCAACAAAAACACCTTTTTTGTCAAAGCTTCATACATGGACATGGTATACCAAATTGAGAAGAGACCAAAAGGTTTGTTTATAGGACATCTCAAGCTTTCTAAAAAGTCCAATAACACCTTCAAAGAGTCAAAATTGAGGAAGTTATGCATTGGTGAAGTTGACCCTTTTTGCAAAATTGTCAAAAGTCAACTATGCCTCAAATTGCAATTTTTGCTAAATGGGCCTAACGTTTTGCACTTGTTTTGAGTTGGCAAGATATTCCAAGAGCCCTAGCCCTTTCCACTTGTCATTATCTTGTTTTTATTATTTATTTTGATTTTTATTTTAATTAAATCAATTTTAATCAAAACAAATCATGAAAAATCCAAAACATTGAAATACAAAGATCTTGTACATGTTTCAGGTCCTATATCCAGCTAGTATAAGATTGAATTCGTGTAAAGTCTTGGTGTGCAGAAAAAGATTCAATTTGGCCTATTTTTGGAAAGATATTCAAAGGAATCAAATCAAAATCAAAAGCCATAATTGATAAAGATTGAGCACACTTTTTCAACCCTAATTGATTCCTCAATACATAAGGAACATTGGCAAACCTAAAGCAAGGCGGGAGAGAGGCGCAAGAACAAGAACAAAACTTGAAAAAACATCAAAAAAAGTGCAGACACGATTTCATATTTCCAGGCATCCTCAAGACCTTTTAACCATCCCAATCGCTTCCTGGGTTCACGGGAAAGCAAAACCAATCAAGAACAAGGAGTTTCCATTGCCAAATACAACTGTAAGTCATCCACGACATTGATTTATTTTTGAAATCGAATTGCATCATTTTGTCACCTATAGCATAAAATAATTATATATTTTTGATCCTTGGAACATTTGCAAGCTATCCATATCATCCAATTGAATTTTTATGGATTGAATCAAGAATTGCCATTGTTAGGGTTTGTGGTTTCGTTTTAGGTTTTTTGTGTACAGGCAAAATCAGCCCCCATGAAGGTTACCATGATGTTCAGGATGACAAGACGATTCGATTTGTGGCATTAGAAATCATTTATCATGTCCAGGAAGGATTTTGGAACAAACCAGGGTTGTAGCTACAAACATACGTCTGTAGGTAAAAGCCTTTCACTTTTAGCAACGGAACAAGGACAGGGATGATGGCGTGGCATCATCCTGTTGGTCCATTCAAACTTCTGGCGCGCGTTTTTATTATTCCCCACTAACTCCCTTTATTTGCATATTATCTATTATTGTTATTCTATGAATAAATGAAACAGCTAGCTCAGTTGGTTGCCAAGCGTTGGAAAGTGCTTCAGGGCCTGGGTTCGAATCCCAGGTCCCCTAATTTCTTCATATTATTTTCTTTCAGGTAATCCAGCGCGCACACAAGGCCAAGGTCCACCATGTGACCTCATCATCCAACCTGCCAAGTGGCCAGATGGCCAGATCCAAAGGCCATCAACGAAGGAGCATCATGAAGCTTAGTCAAAGCAATACATGGGATTCTGGAAGTCAGCGTGGACCTTTGGTTTTGGGCCCAGAAAAGTGTTATCCACACCCCCCAAACTGCTTTTCAGGCCCAGTTTTCTTCTTTCTTTCTTTTTTATATTTTGTTTTATTTAGTTTATTTATTTATTTTACTAACATAAATTAATTTTCTTTCATTAAAAAAAATCATAAAAATAATATTTCTCATCCAATTAGGTTTAAGTTTATTTTTTATCAAAAATTAATTAATTAATTAGGTTATTTGATCTTAGATAACTTTGATTATTTTGTAAATAAATTTAAAAATAATTAGAACAATTAGGGTTTTGTTTATAATTTAATTCTATTTTCTTTTTTCTTAAAAATAGCCAAAATCACAAAAATAGGTTAAAATTAGTTATTTTCTTTAATTAATTTAATTACTAATTAACTTTGTATTTAATTTTAAAACCTAATTCTTTTCTTAAAAATAATTAAAAACAACAAAAACAATTTTCTCTTTCAATTAGGTTAGAAGGGGTCAAAACCCTAGTTCTCTCCCGATCTAAATTTCCTCGTGCGCGCTTTATCATTTATTTTTACCCTATTAATGTAATTGCTCACAAGTTGTAATAGTTTAAATAAGGACTTTTACTTTCATTTATCGCTTTATTTTTTAAGGGTTTGTTTTTGGCTATGTAAATACCCGAAGCCTTGTAATAGCGTAGCTTACCTTCCGCACATTAAATTCTGCAAATTATTAATTGTTAGATGTATGAATATTAGGGATGCATGACAAGAATGTATGTAAACTTTAAAACAGTTATCAAACCCTAAATGTGCAAAGATAATAAACTTGAAATTGAACCACTCGCACATGTGCACTCCTAGGGTACACTTCCACTCCGGTTGCCTTCGGTAAACGGTCATTGAGTATAGGATATTTTAGTGGTCGCCCTTTTGTCTCAAAGATCAAAGTTGCCTCGGAAAGGTTGCCTCGGATATTGTTGCCTCGAATAATTGATCTAAGAAATTAGGGTTATTACTAAGACATCTTAACATTGCTTTAGTGATCGTACGTCCCTTTTCGAATTGACCCTTAAAACTCCAACAATGGTGCTACCTACTCACTAATAGTGGGATAGTGTTGTCTAAAGGAAACAAACATAGAACAATTATTTTTTTGAGTAGGTAGATTAGTTATTAAGTACTTGCTCAATCCAAACAAACTTTTTCACACTTACACTCCTTTCAAACAAAATTTTCAAAAACACTTCGTAACACTCTTGAAGACAGAAGCAAGAGTTAAATCGAAGTCAAAACAAAAACTTTTCAAATCACACAAACACACAAAAAAGCAATTTTGAAAATGATGAGCAAGTACCTAAGAGCCCGTAGATAACTACGGATAGAAAGGGTGTTAATACCTTCCCTTTCTATAATCTACCCCCCGTACTCAGAATAATCTCGAAAAAGGAATTTTTCTGTGCTTTTTTTCTTTCCTTGTTGGATAAAATAAAAGTCAGTGGCGACTCTTGCTTACCGCGATATTTTGCAAACACAAACGCAAAATGCGAACCAGCATTCCTAAAAACAGTCCCGGTTCTGGCCACCGTATCACACTCACCATATATTCTTCCTCGCACCGCACTGTGACAATCTTTCCTTTCACCGGATACTTCAGCATTTGATGGAGTGTAGAAGTGACTTCCCCAGCCTCGTGGATCCAAGGACGACCCAACAAACAAGAATACGACGGCCTGATATCCATCACATAGAAGGTGGACCCAAAAGTCTGAGAACCCACTTTGACAGGGATGTCCACCTCCCCGTGCACCATTCTCTTCGATCCGTCGAAAGCCCTTACCACAATGTTACTAGGCTTTAGAGTCAAACCTTCACAATCCAACCGATCCAACGCCTTCTTCGGCAGAACATTCATCAAAGACCCAGTATCTACCAACACATGAGCCATAGTGGTGCCCCTGCATTCAATCGAGACATGTAGAGCATCATTGTGCTTCCTTCCCTTTGGTGTTAAATCTGCATCTGAAAAACCCATCCCATTATCAACAGTCAGGCTGGCCACACAATCTTTGAACTGATTAGATGAAGTCTCTTACAGCACATGTGTAGTTTTGAGGAATGCAATCAAAGCCTTCGCATGGGCTTCGGAGCATAATAGCAGAGACAACATGGATATTTTTGATGGGGTCTTCCCCAGCTGCTCCACCACATTATAGTCGCTCTTTTTAATGATTTTCAGTATTTCCTCCATTTCTTGTTTAGAGGCTTCCACAACAATTTTCTTAGGTGCCTCCGTCCGGGCAGGCTCACCTATAATTTACTTGTCGCGGGTATCAGACGGTTCGCCGACAAGGGTAATAACTGGAGTAAGAACAGGAACAGTAGTTGATGTACTAGCAGGAACAGCAGATGGAATGACAATAGGTTTGTTGACAGTCTTAGGGGAAATCTCGGGAGAGAAGACCCTTCCACTTCGAGTAACTTTGCTGGTTCCGACAATGTTACCAACATCAGGATCAACTTCTTCGTCTTTCAAATCTTGTTTGATTCCATGATAGTACACATCAGCACCATAATGCCAGGGGACAGCTTTGTCCGAGACATACGGGACGGGACCAGGAACAGTGATTATCAGTGGAACAATTCTCGGGGCAGGTGTAATCCTAACAGGTCTTCTCGAGGAAACCTCAGAAGGATTGGCAGAAATGGTTATAATGGCAACGTCTTCAGATGGAACAACGGGATCCAAAGTTTCTCAAACAGAATTTCTTTGCTATCTATCAGGCGTTGAACACCTAATTTCAGTAAACGGAAACTAGAAGGTAGAAACGAACGCATGTGGCAACCTTCACCACAACCCGGAAATAAATCGGCCAACAGCAAATTCTTTTTGACAGTCATGAGAGGAGTGGAAACTTCATCAATAGAGGTAACGAATAAATTAGTATCAACAACATTAATTCCATGACTTTGTTTAGGCATGGGAGCAGTTATGACATTTGGCTTTTTCGGAGCATCAAAATCTATTTCCTTGGCTTCAATCAAGTCTTGTACTTTGTTTCTTAGAGCCCAGCAGTCATTTGTATCGTGGCCAGGACACTCAGAATGATAGGTACACCGGGCATTTGGATTATATCAAGGAGATGTAGTATTTGGATTCTTGGGAGCCTCTTTCAAGGTTTCCAAGTTGGATCTTAGTAGATGAGGTAGAACTTCAGCCAATGTCATGTTAATACGGGTAAACTACCGTTGTGGTCTTTCCACCCTTTGTTGATTGTTGCGTTGTGGAGCAACTTTAGACCTAGGTATCATTACGACACTTACTGTCTGATGATGTTCAGCCCTGTTTTGGCCCCTCGGGCTATAGATGGCACTGGCTTCCTTCTTACCAGCAAAAGGCTTCTTTACTGAACTTGAAGAGGCATCCTTATGTATTTTTCCACTTCGAATCCCAGCTTCTACTCTTTCCCCAGTTAGGATCAGCTCGGTGAAACCAGCTGATGAGGTGCCGATCAAATGATTGAAAAATGGACCCGATAGCGTCCCTAGAAACATATCAACCAACTCCCTATCAGACAACGGGGGTTGAACTCTCCCAGCCAAGTCTCTCCATTTTTGTGCATAATCTTTAAAACCTTCACTTGCGCTCTAGACATACTCCGGAGTTGAGTACGAGTAAAATCAAGGTCGGCATTATACTGATACTGTTTGTAGAAAGAAGCCACCAGATCTTCCTAGTTTTGGATATTTTCTCCCTCCAGCTGGTAGAACCATTCAAGTTGAGTCCATGACAGACTATCTTGAAATAAGTGAACCCACAGATTTCTATCAGCGGTGTGGGGCTGGATCTTTCTGACATAAGAACGAAGATGGAGTTTTGGGCAGGACACCCTATCATACTTAGCAAAAACTGGAGCTTTGAACTTCTGCGGGATGACTACTCCCGACACCAATCCTAATTCTTCGAAATCCATTCCAGGTATCTTCTGAACTTCCATGGCACTCAGACGATCTTCCAATTGTTTGTATCTATCCTCAGCATGAGGATATTGCTCATCATTGTAGTCAGTATCGTTATCAGAAACTGCGGGACTGGGATCCTTCTCTTCTTCCTGATTCTCCCCTTCCTTAGATGAAGAGGTCAGATCGGCTTGTCGCTTCAACCGCTCTCCAAACCTTCTGCCCATATTCAGAATACTGACAGCCTTCTTCTTTTTCTTCTTCTCTTTCAGAATGAGGTCTTTCAGATCCTCCTTCCTTTTTGCCAAACTTATAAACATTTGTTGGAACTGGGCGTTCTGTGCCTGAAGGTCCTTGATGGTTTGCTCGGAAGACATTTCGTGCTGAAATAAACAGCGAAGAGGATGAGAAACCTGTAATGGTACCTGTAATAATGTGTATGATAATGGAATGCACATGCAATGATTTCAAAGACTTCGGGAAATTTAAATTTGCAAACCAAAATAAACAAAAACTTTATTAGCTGAATTTGAAGGTTTAAAATTCCTTTTAGGCGTTACCATTAAAAAAACAAATCTAAAACTATAAAAGACATAAAAATTCCCAAGGATGCTTCATCTTTGTGCCGAGATAGTCATTGAGTCCTCTTTCTTCATGCAACTGCTTTGTGAGCTCTAAAACCTTTCTCTCCTGGTCATGGAATTGATCCCTGTAAGTATCCCGCTCCTTCATCAACTGAATCCAAGACCTCTATAATTCCCCAAGATCAGTGGGCATATAAGGATAGAGAACCATGTAAGGAATACCCTCTTTCGTAGCGGGTTCCACGATCACTGGTAAAACAGCCACATAGGGCATCATAAGCTTCTGGGCACGAGATCGTACCCATTGTAGGTAAGGTTCCATAGGAATGGAAGTCTTTGACCCCAAAGCCTTGGCGCCAGATCTGTTTACCATGCCCCAGGCTCGTATGAACCTCCGGCGATACTCTTTAACATCATCCTCGTAGTTGAATACAATGCCCTCAATAAGTAAATCGTGGGGACCATCTCTCCGAGCGTAACCAAATTGTCGCAGAGCTAAACAAGGATTGTAGGTTATACCCCCTCTTATGCCAAGCAGTGGTACATTAGGGTACTCTACATAGCGGTCAATAATAGCAGTGTTTTCCATAGCTCGAGAGCACCAAAGAATATCCGTATGAGTGAGCGACATTATCCTTTGCGACCAACCCAAACCTTCTTTATTCTTCAGTATGGACTTAGGGAGGTGAGAAATAAACCACCTCGACAGCAATGGCATACAACACATAAGAATCCCTCTTCTCTTCATGGTATGAGTATGGAGAGTGTGCAAAATATCTTCGAGTAAGGTAGGCACAAGATTGCGAGAGAGAAAGATCTTGATAGCATTCGCATCTACGAATGAGTCCAGATTAAGGAATAGGACTAACCCATCGATTAGAAGAGCCAAGACCTCCTCAAAATCCTGAAAATCCATATCATCCCAAAACAGTTGGGCCTTGTCTATCAGAAACTTAGCTAGAAAACCCTTGACTTCGCTTCTTGTTTCCCAATTGGATACCACGTCGGCCCATTTCAGATGCAAGGCTGAGGAAATGACTTCTGGCTTAGGAACTTCTTCTAGACCTGTGAAGGGTAACTGCTCAAGAATGGGTATATCTAACAGCTGAGAGAATTCTTCTAGGGTAGGCACCAACTGATAGTCTGGAAAGGTGAAGCAGTGGTGCTTGGGATCAAAGAACTGAAAGAGTACAATCATCATCTTTTCATCAAAGTTTGAAGTAACCAGGTTGAGAAGTCGACCATGTCTCTTAGTGAACGCAGAAGTTTCAGAAACCCTTGATGCTAGCTCTTTGAGTTGGGAAGGTATCTTCATAAAGTTGATTCAGATAGTGTTTCTACGAACGGAAGCCATGATCTACAAAACAGAACTAAGATAAATTCTCTTGGTCTTTGAAATGGTTTGTGTAATAAGAATGGATGCTAGGTTATGATGCATGATGTCATGATAAAACACAGGTATAGAAAACACAGGTATAACAAACACAGTCAAGTCACACAAAGTCCTTAGGTTTAAGGCTTGCATGAGGTCAAAGGTAGTACCCTCTTGAAGTTTAGTTGGTTTCAAACCTGTCTTAAAAAGTAACCAGGTTCTAGAGGATCTCAATATCACTGACCATCCTTTATCGAGCATTGTCTCATCTAAAGCAATCTTTTCTTGCGGCCGAAATATCCTGAAAGTCTGATCTCAATGAGTGCAGCATCGAGTATCAACCAATCCTCAACTCTACACCGAGGCCGTCTATCTCACTACTTTCTAATGGCCAAGTTTGTTCAACTAAGGTTCTAAGGTCCGTTAGTGCTTCACGACACCATGCGGCGGCCCCGTATTCTCCTTGTTTCCCCATGAAGGATACCGGTACCAACCAAAGTGCCACACCAACACAGCCATTGCTTAAACCATATCGGTCTATGCTGTACAGTTTCCACGATCTATTGTTGTTTACCTAATAAGTGCCCCTAGATCCAGGTGTAGGATCTTTAGTAACCCCAAACAAAACCTCAAAAGTAAAGCAATCAAGACAATTAAGAGAAGAAATTTAATGACCTAGATCCTAAGGTTTACCCCCACTTTATATTTTATTCCCCAGCAGAGTCGCCAGTTCTGTGATACGGTGGCAGAACCGACTGTTTATATTGGTTTGCGTTTTGCATTTTTTGTTTGAAAAATGTCGCGGTAAGCTAGAGTTGCCGCCGACTTTTATTTCATCCAATCATGGAAAAGGAAAAAGAACAGAAAAAACCTTTTTTCGAGATATTCTGAGTACGGGGGTAGATTATAGAAAGGGAAGGTGTTAGCACCCTTTCTATCCATGGTTTTCCATGGGCTCTTAGGTACTTGCTCATTTTTGAAATTTATTTTATGTGCTTATTTTGAAAATGTTTTACTTCATGATAACCCTTGTATCAGTCCTCAAGAGTGTGACGAAGTTGTTTTAAAAAAAATTTTGAAAGGTGTTTGTGTGAAAAGTTTTTATTGAGCAAGTACTTAAGATTCTACCTACTCGAAAAAAGATTGTTCGTTCTATCTCCATTAGACAGCGTTATCCTACTATTAAGGAGTAGGTAGCCCCGTCGTTGGAGTTTTAAAGGACATTCTAAAGGGACAAGTACAATCACTAAAGCAATAGTTAGAAAACTTTAGTAGTAACCCTAGAGTCTTAAGATCTTTTCGAGGCAACATTTCCGAGGAAACATTTCCGACGCAGCATTTTCGAGGCAACATTCGAATGGGACACTTTGATCTTTTAGACTAGAGGGCAACCGCTAAAATCTCCTATGCTTAATGGTTGTTTACCGAAGGCAACCGAAGTGAGGTAAACCCTAGGAGTGAATATGTGCATATGAATTGTTTCAATAATTTAATCTTTGCACATTAGGTGATCTACCGTTTAAATTTCAAGTAATCTTACCATACAATCCTATTAGCATACATCTAGACATTTAAATATTTGCAGGAATTTAAAGGTGCGAGAAAATAAACCTAGCTATTACAAGGCTTCGACAGTTACATAATTGTCTCGACTGAAAATAAAAATGCGGAAGTTTAAAACCCTAGTTAAAACTATTACAACCTCGAAACAGTTACAATAATGATAAAACAAATAAAAGTGCGCGCGGTAAATTAAATACGAGGGAAATTGAGAACCCTAAAATCTAATTAAAAAATGATTAAGTTATTTTTTGAGAAAAGAATTAGTTAAATTATGTACAACAAAACCCTAATTCTAATTATTTTTAATTACAAAAGAAGAAGTTGAAATTAACTTAATCTAGCTAAATTAAATAATTTCAAGAAATAAAATAGTTTACAAAAAAAAAGATTTTGTGTGTTTTTTGGTTTTTGTTTGAGAAAAGAAATTTAATTGCACATTAATTAACCCTAATTTCTAATTGCTTTTAATTATGAAAAAAAGAAATTAAATTAACCTATATTTCTAATTAAATTAAAATTAATATTTTATTAAAAAATGATTTTTTTGGTGTTTTGTGATTTATTGATTTTATGATTAGAAAAAGTAATTAATTTGGTGAAAAATAATTAAACAAAATAATTAAAATAAAAGAAATAAATAAAGAAAAGAAGATGGGCCTGTGTTGAATAGAAAATCTGGGGGGTGCCAATCTGAGTTTTTCAAGGCCCAAAACGCTCCAAGCGCAATCAGCCTTGAATTCTTTGTAGCGTTGACTTGAAGGCGTACCATGGTCCCTCACTGCCTGTATGTTGGATTGAATGGATGGTGAATCCATTGGCTGAAATTAATGGAATATGGTGGACATCAGGACGAGAGATGCACTGGATCTACAAAGGGAAAATTTGAAAATAATTTGGCTGGGACCTGGGATCGAACCCAGGTCCTTATGATCAATACCAATGCCTCCTTGCCAGTTGTGCTACGCGCTTTAGTTGTTAGTATAAGGACAACAATTAATGTTATATAAAAATGAGTGGATTAATGAATAAAAGAAAAAATGCGCGCCAGCTTTCATATAGTCCAATGATGATTGGACACGTTATCTTCTTCTTCCTCATCTGTCATTTTAGATCCTTGCCTTTTACCTACGGACAAGCTTCGTAGCCATAGACCTGTAACGTTCAAAAATCCACAAAACGCAAGATAAATGAAATCTAACTATATAGATCAACTCGTTTTGATCTTGTGAATATCATGGTACCCTTCTTTTTGCCCAATTTAACCTGTAGAACAAACCCCTAAATTGCACATGCAAACCCTAACAATGGCAAAGGCACGTATAGGCTTTAAAAATGCAATTAAATTATCCAGTTAGCTTGCAAACACGGGGAGGATCACAAATATATAACTTAAACATGCTAATGATGCAAGAAATACAGTAATCCATTTTGAAATCAAGGGCAAACCATATGGATGCTAGGGGGAGATTTTGAGCGTGAGAATGCGTGCAACTTATCGTATTAGCTTCTGGGAAGGTCCAAGAAACGATTGGAAGCGTTGGAATGGCTTGAATTGGTCTCTAAGTTCAAAAACGATCCAGCACTTTTTGTCACTTTTTTTGAATTTGGTTTGGTGTTTTTACGACTGCAAAACCTTATTTCTTGCTTTGTATACATCCAATATATATCAAGGAATGAATTAGGGTTACAAACTTGGATTGAATCTTTGCAATTATGAGTGATTTGATTTGATTTTCAAGCTTATGTAAACTTGCTATTTTGAGCCAAATCATCCCTTTCTTGTACCAATTATGCTTTATTCGTTTTGGCCTTGATACTTCAGCATATTTTGATTGCCAACCTGTCCAAAAACCAAATCAAATCATATCTTTGCTATTATTCATCAATTATTTGATGTAATTCAATTTTAATTAATAAAAAAATCAAAATAAATTGAAAAATGAATCAAATAATGTGTGGATGAGTATTTGGATCGTGGACCACATTATAAGTGAGGTGCGAGCATAAAAGTTATGCCCATTTAGCAAAAAATGCAATTTTGAGCATATTTGACTTTTGGCAATTCTGCAAAAAGGGTCAAATTTGAAAAAGCATATCTCCTCCAATTTGGTGTTCTTGGACTTTTTGGAAAGCTTAGGATGTCCCCTAAGCAACCCTTTTAGTCTCATATAAATTGAGTCTTCCATGTTCATGTAGGGAGCTTTGACCCAAAATGTGTTTTGTTGACTTTTCAAAAGGACCCATAATGTATAAATTCATATCTTTTTGTGAGTGCATATTTTGAATTTGTGAGATTAAGATGAATTTTATGGAATTGCATCCTCTTCAAAATTAGCTTTGGATGGAAAATTTATGATAAAGCATGTGGAAGTTATGCTTGGTCAAAGTTTGGTTGACTTTTATTGAGAAACCCTAATTTAGCAACTTTTGTGTTTTGATGAATTTGGAGCATTCCTTGAGGAATCATGATCAACCCTTGATCAAATGATGAAAGTCACTTCAAAATGTTGATGTTGACCAAAAATCTTGAAGTTTGACTGTATGTGGGTCACAGTTGACTTTTGACCTAATACAGTCGATTCTCAAGCATTTGAGCAGTTGACTGAGCAAACTTCTTGTGCAAGGAATGAAACTTGACATGTAAGGTCTTGAGAACATATTAATACCATGGAGAGAATATGAGTCTTTTGTGGTTCACCCATCTTGATGAAAATGGAAACCCTAATTTGAGGTATACTGCCTTAGGAGAGAGCTTGTCTGGTCCATTCTTGGGCAACCTTGAGCAAATTGAAGATCTCAATTGACATGTATTGAGTAAAATGAGAGGGAAATTTTTTGGATACAACACTAAAGTGTCCCGCGTTCGAGGGACATGACTGTTTTTCTGAAGGCAACAAAGTGGAGGTACCTTAGAGGTATGCGTGTTCGAGTGTGTTGTGTTTTAGTTAAGTTTATCTTGAGTGTTAGGTTTGCTAACATTTGCTTCTAGTCTTTCCATACAAGCCTATTAGCATTCATCTAACAGTTAATTGAATAAGTATGGAAAGTAAAGTGCGGGAATTTTGAATATACGCTATTAAAAGGCTTCGGGATGGGAGAATTACAAACCAAAAACGTGGGGAAAAGGTATAAATGGTCCTAGTTAAACTATTACATCCTTTATACAATTACATAAAATTATGAAAAATAATACGAATAAATAAATAGACGCGCGGGGAAGAAAGAAGGAAAAAATGAAAGGATGAAGAAAAAAACTTTATGAAAAATTTCTAAGTGATAAAAGAAATATTTTTGTTGTTTTTTTATTAGAAAAAATAATTAAATTACATTGAGAAACCCAGGTCTAATTAATTAATTAAAAAAGGTGATTAAAATGATTAATTAAAAATTAATCTAATTAAAAGATAATTCTAATTATTTTTTAGTTTTTTGATTTTATGATCTTTTATAATTTTAATTAAAAAAAGAAACGAATTAAATGAAAGAAAAAAATAAATAAATAAACGAAATGGGCCTTGCTGCAAAGAGTAAACAGGGGGTGTGAGATCTTGAAATGTCTCAAGCCTAATGTCCTAGGTCCAGGCGTGGCAACAGGTAATGGAGGGGTGTGAGTCTGAAATCTCTAAGTCCGTCAATGAGAAGGCCCAAACGTCCAATAACCTACAAAATATATGTTGAAACTCCAAAATAACAAAACCTGGGATTCGAACCCATGCTCTAGGAGAGGAAGGCCTTAAACACGCACTTGCTACCACTGGATCACTCTGCTCATTCATTAATATAATAACATGATAACATTATAATATAAAAACCAGTCAGAATTACTTAAATAAATAAATAATGCGCGCCCAAGTGGATTCAAATGGGCCAATTAGAATATAGATTTTTTGCACGCAAACTTTGACCAAAGTCCACGCGTTATAGGGATGCCGGAGTCAAACTTTGGTCATCCTCTCGGTCACCTAAAATCCGTACCTGCAAAAACAAGAAAAATCGAAGTCCCAAATTCAGGCTACCCCTTAAATCATATGTTGTGGGTCCAACCATGGTATTGGTTTGGTCTGAAATGGCTTGTAGGGTTGGATCTGAAACTCAAACTTTTCTGAGCCCTAACAATGGCAGAACTAGATTCCTACATCAAAACTCGAAGGAAATGGTTCTAAAACAACCCAAGCCTCAGTATGAACATGTATGAGTGTTTAAAAATAGTTTATAACGTGAGAATTAAAAGTTTTGAGATTAAGAAATTTACCCAACTGGAGTAACTTCGTGAGCGTATTCTAGCGTGCTTCAAGCTATAAGAAGGAAAGGAATGAGATCCTGGGAGCTTCAGGGACACGATGCAAGGCTTGGTTTTGATGAATATGGACTTGAAGTTTTAGTTTCGAATTTTACAACTTTGTGATTGTTTTGTGAAATTTCATGGAGTTTTTCTAGCAGTTTTGTGTGTGTCCTCTTGCTTGCATTCTTTCTCTTTATATAGAGGGAGTAAGGAGGTAAACAAATATGGAAGAGAATGAGCACATTAACCATGTCAATAAATAAGAAAATCTCATTTTGAAAAAATTCCAAAATCATATGATTCTTGCCATTTTCGAATTTTGCATGAACCTAGACACTTTCTATGTATCTTGCACAAATTTGGGCTTCATATACTCCAGCCCATAAGCCTTGCATGCTTAGCCCATTAGTTTTTTCTCTTTATGTGATTTAATTCATATTTAAATGAATAAATATTCAAATAAATAGAAATCAAAATCAAAATAGTGCATGTTTAGGTTTATAGGTCCTTGGGCATGTCATAAACATATTTGAACCCTAAAAGTTAGGTCCACTAACCTAGAAATGTAATTTTGCTCAAAGTTGACTTCATGCATTTTCACAAATTTTTCCAACTTGTGAAAACCATAACTTGCTCAATTTTTATATTTTGAAGATGATCTTGAACTTATTGGAAATTCCAATATGTCCTCTACATTCTTTATTTAGACCATTTTTGCTTTTGAAGATATTAACTTGATGTGAATTTCCTTGACAAAAAGTGTCTTTTGTTGACTTTTGAAAATGACATGTAATTTATGGGATCATATCTTTCAAATGAAGCATTTTTGGACTTTAGAACAAAAGCAAGGTTGTATAGAATTGAATTTTCTTCAAAATGAGCTTTGGTTGGGGAAAAGTTGATGAAGTATGTGAAAGTTATGCTTGGTCAAAGTTCAGTTGACTTCTCCTAAGGAAACCCTAATTTGGAAATTCTTGACTTTTAATGATCTAAGGACTTTCATTGAGGAATAATGATCAAATGATGAATATCACTTCAAAATGTTGATGTTGACCAAAAATCTTGAAGTTTGACTGTATGTTGACTACAGTTTACTTTTTGACCAATACAGTTTATTTTCAATCATTTGAATCATTGACTGAGCAAACTTATAATGCATGACTTGAAACTTGACATGAACCCTATTGAGGACATATGAAGAACATGGAAGCCACATAAGACCTTTGCAAACCAAATTTCCTTGAGAAACTCCAAACCCTAGTTGTAGGCCTTTGGTTTAGGAGGTGAATTGACTGGTCAACTCTAGAGTGTCTTGATTATTTGAAGAGTCTTGAAAAAAATGCCTTAAGAAAAGTGAGAGGGCAAATTTTAGGGTACAATAGCTGCCAGTGTTCAATCTTCTTAAACCGGAAGAGTTAGATTGGTGTGCCCGCCATTCGTGACTTGAAGGTAGAAGATGATTGAACACTTAAGTGCCCAAACATTTGCACTCGCCTGTGCAAGAGGTAACATAGTTGGTTGATTGTACCGGGAACGAGCTTATAGATGCCATTTGGAGAGGTGATGGAGAGTCATCGGTGATGGGCTTATAGATACCATCTGAAGTAATTGTTAAGTTCTACTGGAAGAAGGATCAGAATAAATCTTTGGGTCGATTTAAACTGAACCAGATAAAAGACTCTACCGGAAACAAAACATGATAAATCATTAGTCGATTTAAACTAAACCAGTTGATGTCATGAGTTATCTTTAACTGGAGACGAATCAGAAAAATCTTAGGGTCGATTAAACTGAACCAAAGAAAGAGTCTACTGGAAATGAATCAGGATAAATCATAGGTCGATGTAAACTGAACTAGCTGAGGTCTTGAATTATCTTTAACTAGAGATGAATCAGAAAAATATTAGGGTCGATTTAACTGAATCGGAGAAAGAGTCTACTGGAAACAAATCAGGATAAATCGTTGGTTGATTTAAACTGAACCAGCAAAGATCTTGAATTATCTTTAACTGGAGACGAATCCAAAAAATCTTATGGTCGATTTAACTAAACCGGAGAAAGAAGTCTACTGCAAATGAATTAGGATAAATCGTTGGTCGATTAAAACTAAACCAGCAGAGGTCTTGAATTATATTTAACAGGAGATGAATCAGAAAAATCTTAGGGTTGATTTAACTGAACCAGAGAAAGAAGCCTACTAGAAAACATATCAGGATAAATCAATGATCGATTTAAATTGAACCATCAGAGGTCTTGAATTATCTTTAACTAGAGACGAATCAGAAAAATTATAGGGTCTATTTAACTAAATCAGAGAAAGAGTCTACTGGAAACGAATCAGGATAAATCGTTGGTCGATTTAAACTGAACTAGCAGAGGTCTTAAATTATCTTTAACCGGAGACAATTCAGAAAAATCTTAGGGTCGATTAAACTGAACCAGAGAAAGAAGTCTACAGGAAACAAATTAGTATAAGTCGTTGGTCGATTTACACTGAACCAACAGAGGTTTTGAATTATCTTTAATTGGAGACGAATCAGAAAAATCTTAGGGTTGATTTAACTGAACCAGAGAAATAAGTCTACCGGGAAAATGAATCAGGATAAATTAATGACCGATTTAAACTGAACCAGCAGAGGTCTTGGATCATCTTTAACTAGAGACGAATCAGAAAAATCTTAGGGTCGATTTAACTGAACCAGAGAAAGAAGTCTACCAGAAAACGAATCAGGATAAATCATTGATCGATTTAAATTGAACCAGCAAAAATATTGAATTATCTTTAACTGGAGAAGAATCAGAAAAATCTTAGGGTCGATTTAAATGAAGCAGGGAAAGAAGTCTAACCGGAAAACAAATCAGGATAAATCATTAATCGATTTAAACTAAACCAGCAGAGGTCTTGAAATATCTTTAACTAGAGACAAATCAGAAAAATATTAGGGTCGATTTAACTGAACCAGAGAAAGAAGTCTATTGGAAAATGAATCAGGATAAATCATTGATCAATTTAAACTAAACCAGCAGAGGTCTTGAATTATCTTTAACTGGAGACGAAACAGAAAAATCTTAGGGTCGATTTAACTGAACCATCGAAAGAAGTCTACCGGAAAACGAATCAGGATAAATCAGTAACCGATTTAAACTCGACCAACAAAGATCTTGAATCATCTTTAACTGGAAACGAATCAGAAAAATCTTAGGATCGATTTAACTGAACCAGAGAAAGAAGTCTACCGGAAAATGAATTAGGATAAATCATTGATCGATTTAAACTGAACCAGCAGAGGTCTTGAATTATCTTTAACTGGAGATGAATCAAAAAAATCTTAGGGTCGATTTAACTGAACTAGCGAAAGAAGTCTCAGTTATTGGATAATGAATACAAATAATTCCTGTAAGAAGTACAAGTTATTAGATAATAAATGCAAACAAGTCACACAAGTAGCCTTAGGTTAAGGCTTGTATGGAGTTTGTAGGTAAGTACCCTCTTGAAATTTAGTTGGTTCAACTTGTCCTAAAGATAGTAACTGGGTTCTAAAGGATATCAATATCACTGATCTTTCTTCATCGGGCATTATTTCAGCTCAAGCGATCTTTTCTCACGGTTGAAATATCCCGAAAGTACGATCTCAATGAGTGTAGTATCGAGTATCAACCAATCCTCAGTTTTTCACCAAAGCCGACTATCTCACTACTTTCTAATGGCCAAATTTGTTCAATTAAGTTTCTAAGGTTAGTTAGTTCTTCATGACACCACACAACGGCCCCGTATTCTCCTTGAATCAACATAAAGGATACTGGTACCAACAAATGTGTCACACTAACATTGCCATCTCTTCAACCATGTTGATATTACGCCGCACAGCCCCCATGATCTATTGCTACTTACCTAATGTGCCCCAGATCCAGGTATAAGATCTATACAAGAATACCCAAACATAACCTGAAATGTAAAGCAAGCAAATCAAACAAGTTAACCATTTTAAATGTGAAATATCTCTAAGTTAACCCCACTTTTAGTATTTCCCCAGCAGAGTCGCCAGTTTTGTAATACGGTGGGAGAGCTGACTTTACTGGCTTTTTGCATTTTATCGCAAATGTTGCTGTTAGCAAGAGTCACCATCGACTTTTCTTTTATCCAACAAAGGAAAGGGTGAAAAGAACAGGAAAGACATTTTTTTAAGATTTTGAGTTCGGGGGATAGATTATGGAAAGGAAAGGTGTTATCACCATTTCCATCCGTAGTTATCTACGGGCTCTTAGTTGCTAGCTCACATTTGAAAATGCTTTTTGGTGTAAATGTGTTTGAAAATATTTTGAAAAAGATGCCTTAGTACGGCAAACTTTGTGATGTTTCTCGTATCGTAGATAACGTATACAAAGTGTTTTTTTTGTCTTTGAAAATATTTGTGAGAAGAGTTTGTGTATGTGTGAAAAATTGTTTTGTTTGTTTTGTAAGCAAGCAACTATAAGCGGTTTGTCTACCTACTCGAACAGTCTTTATTCTTTTACTCTTTTCCTTTAGATAGTGTTATCCTACTATTAGTTAGTAGGTAACCCTATCATTGGATGTTTGAGGGACAAGCGAGGGTCATCGTATAGTCACGAAGGCAACTTGTAGGGAATTTTAGCAATTTTATCATAAGGGACTAAATCGTTTACCGGAGGTAACATCGGAGAGTCATCGAGGGACTACGATCTTTTTAACCGAGGGTCTTTGCTAAAGTGTCCTGCGTTCGAGGGACATGATTGTTTTTCCAAAGGCAACAAAGTGGAGGTACCTTAGAGGTGCGCGTGTGTGAGTGTGTTGTGTTTCAGTTAAGTTTATCTAGAGTGTTAGGTTTGTTAACGTTTGCTTTTAGTCTTTTCATACAAGCCTATTAGCATTCATCTAACAATTAATTAAATAAGTACAGAAAGTAAAGTGCGTGAATTTTGAATATACGATATTACAAGGCTTCGGGATGGGGGAATTACAAACCAAAAATGGGGGAAAGAAGTGTAAATGGTCCTAGTTAAACTATTACATCCTTTATACAGTTACATAAAATTACGAAAAATAATGTGAATAAATAAATAAACGCACGGGGAAGAAAGAAGAAATAAATGAAAGGATGAAGAAAAAAACTTTAAGAAAAATTTCTAAGTGATAAAAGAAATATTTTTGTTGTTTTTTTATTAGAAAAAATAATTAAATTAAATTGAGAAACCTCTGTCTAATTAATTAATTAAAAAAAGGTAATTAAAGTAATTAATTAAAAATTAATCTAATTAAAAACTAATTCTAATTTTTTTTTGGCTTTTTGGTTTTGTGACCTTTTATAATTTTAATAAAAAAAGAAATGAATTAAATGAAAGAAACAAAATAAAAAAAACGAGATGAGCCTTGCTGCAAAGAGTAAACAGGGGTTGTGAGAACTTGAACTGTCTCAAGCCCAATGTCCTAGGTCCAGGCGTGGCAATAGGAAATGGTGGGGTGTGAGTCTGAAATCTCCAAGTCCATCAGTGAGAAGGCCCAAACGCCCAATAACCTGCAAAAAATATGTTGAAACTCCAAAATGGCAAAACCCGGGATTCGAACCCACGCTCTAGGAGAGGAAGGCCTTAAACACGTGCTTCCTACCACTGGATCACTCTGCTCATTCGTTAATATAATAACATGATAATATTATAATACAAAAACCAGTCAGAATTTTTTAAATAAAAAAACACACGCCCAAGTGGATTCATATGGGCCAATTAGAACATGGCTTTTTTCCACGCAAGCTTTGACCAAAGTCCACGCGTTATAGGGATTCCGGAATCAAATTTCGTTGTCCTCTCCGGTCACCTAAAATTAGGACCTACAAAAACAAGCAAAACTAGAGTCCCAGATTCAGGCTACCCCCCCCCCCCCCTAAATCAAATGTTGCGAATCCAACCATGGTACTGGTTTGGTCTGAAATGGCTTATAAGGTCAGATCCGAAACTCAAAATTTCTTGAGCCCTAACAATGGCAGAACTGGATTCCTGTGTCAAAACTCAAAGATAATGGTTCTAAAACAACCCAAACATCAGTATGAACATATATGAGTGTTTAAAAATAGTTTATAACGAGATAATTAAAAGTTTTGAGATTGAGAAATTTACCCAACCGGAGCAACTTTGTGAGCATATTCTAGCATGCTTCAAGTGACAAGAAGGAAAGGAATGAGATCCTGGGAGCTTCAGCGACACGATGCAAGGCTTGGTTTTGATGAATATGGGCTGGAAGTTTGAGTTTCAAATTTTACAACTTTGTGATTATTTTGTGAAATTTCGTGGAGCTTCTCTAGCAGTTTTGTGTGTGTGTCTTCTTGCTTGAATTCCTGCTCTTTATATAGAGGGAGGAAGAAGGTAAACAAATATGGAAGAGAATAAGCACATTAACCATGGCATTAAACAAGAAAATCTTATTTTGAGAAAATGCCAAAATCATATGATTTTTGAAATTTTCAAATTTTGCATGAACCTAGACACTTTCAATATATCTTGCATGAATTTGGACTTCATATACTCAATCCCATAAGCCTTGCATACTTAGCCCATTAGTTTTTTCTCTTTATGTGATTTAATTCGTATTTAAATGAATAAATATTCAAATAAAGAGAAATAAAAATTACAATAGTTCATAGTTAGGTTTAGAGGTCCTTGGGTATGTCATAAACATATTTGAACCCTAAAAGTTAGGTCCACTAACCTAGAAATGCAATTTTGCTCAAAGTTGACTTCATGCATTTTCACATATTTTCCTAAATTGTGCAAACCATAACTTGCTCAATTTGTATCTTTTGAAGATGATCTTGGACTTTTTGGAAAGCCCAAGATTTTCTATACAATCTATATGTTGACTATTTTTTTCTTTTAAAGATATTATCTTGATGTGAATTACGTTGACAAAAAGTGTCTTTTGTTAACTTTTGAAAATGACCTGTAATGTATGGGATCATATCTTTCAAATGAAGCACTTTTTGGAATTGATAAAAAGTAAAGGTTGTAGATAATTGAATTCTTTTCAAAATGAGCTTTGGTTGGGAAAAAGTTGATGAAGTATGTGAAAGTTATGCATGGTCAAAGTTCAGTTGACTTCTCCTAAGAAAATCCTAATTTGGCAATTCTTGACTTTTGATGATCTGAGGACTTTCCTTGATGAATCATGATAAACCCTTTATCAAATGATGAATATCACTTAAAAATTTTGATGTTGACCAAAAATCCTGAAGCTTGACTGTATATTGACTATAATTGACTTTTTGACCAATACAATTGATTTTCAATCATTTGAATCATTGACTGAGCAAACTTGTGATGCATGACTTGAAACTTGACATGAACCTTGTTGAGGAAATATGAAGAACCATGGAAGCCACTTGAGACATTTGAAAACCAAATTTCCTTGAGAAACTCCAAACCCTAGTTGTAGGCCTTTGGTTTAGGAGGTGAATTGACTGGTCATCTCTAGAGTGTCTTGATTTATTAAAGAGTCTTGAAAAAAATACCTTAAGAAAAGTGAGAGGGAAAATTTTGAACTATAAAACTTGTTTTACTTGCTTCATTTATTCTTGAAGTGTTGTTTGGGTATTCTTGTAAAGATCCTATACCCGGATTTTGGGCCTTTTAGGTAAGTAACAATAGATCGTGGAAACTGTACGGTGTAGACTGATATGGTTGAAGCGATAGTTACGTTAGTGTGACACATTTGTGGGTACCGGTGTCCCTTGAGTTAAATCAAGGAGAATATGGGGCCACTGAGTGGTGTCATGAAGCACTAACTGACCGTTGAACCTTAGTTGAACAACTTGGTCATTAGAAAGTAGTGAGATAGTCGACTTTGGTACAAGACTGAAGTTGGTTGATACTCGATGCTACACTTATTGAGATCAAACTTTTGGGATATTTCGATCGTGAAAACAGATTGCTTGTGATGAAACAATTCCTGATAAAGAAATATCAATGATATTGAGATTCCTTAGAACTCGATTACTTCTTTTAGGACAAGTTGAACCAGCTAAAACTTCAAGAGGGTACTTACCTACAACTCCATGCAAGCTTAAACCTAAGGCCTTCTGTGTTTTGCTTGTGTATGATTAAATTGTTCGAACATAATATCATAATATCATGACATCATGACATATCATTTTCTTAACCATTTCAAGGATCTCAAGGGCCTTTAATGCAACTTATGATGAACCAGGCGTCAAGCAATGGGCAAGGGGATTTATTTTCCTCTAGCCAATGCCATCAAAGCACGATGTCTTGAGTCAGTAGCTAGGACCCACTCGGCATGATGAGCTTGATTCTCGTAGAAGGGCGTTCAATGACACGAAGCTCTTCAAATCGAAGTTGCTATCAAAATTCAACTTCTACATTTTCTTGTATTTATCTTGTGAGATCCTTAAAAACATTGCATCCACATATCTTGTATGTCATTAGTTAACATATATTCTCAAGACAGGTTTCTCATTTTCCCGCTATTTATTTCAGTAATAAAAATGGCTCTTGAATAGACCGTCAGAGACCTCCAAACTCAAGATGCTCAGTTCTAAGAAATGTTCCTGAACCTATCCAAGGGGCAACAGGAATTGAAAGCATTCCTCACTGAGATCATGACCAAGAAGAATCCTGAAGACAACAGGTATGACCAGTTGGAACAATTGTAAGCTGAGATGGAAACGATGAGAATCCAGATGATGGGTCAGAAGGCTCTTATCCAAAATTTAGCTCGGGGGCAAGAAGAGTTGAGAATTCTCGTCAGAAAACTTCATCAGGACGAATACAGTCATATGGGATGTATCGCACGCGTAAATCAGAACTAAGAGAGAACGAAATTGTGACAGTACTGATAGGAAAAGAAATGTAGCGGTAAAGATTTGAGATTAAGCCATCAATTTACTTAACACAACATAATGAAATCTCCACCGCACTTTATTGTTTCCAAAGCGAAATGGGAAAAAAGCAAACAAAACCCAAAAACATCAAAGATTGAGGTACGGGGGTCGGTTATGCAAAGGGAAGGTGCTAGATCCCTAAGCATATACGGTAATCCGTAGGATCCACTTTGTTTGGTTTCTTTTAAAATGAGTGTTATGTAAAGGTTTACTTGCTAAAGGAAAAGAATGAATGAGTATTTGTAAACGAAAGAAAATGAAATGTTTTTTTTATTATTTTTGTTGCTCCCCTTGGGTTGTAAGACTTAGTGCCTATGTACTCCCTCGTGTAATGGGAAAGTCAGAGCACCGTAGTTCGGCTAGAAAAGACTTTTCTGTTGATTGTTTTTAAACAAGGAGACAAGTTGTCCTTGTTAGGAGAGAAATCTCGATTAACGCCCACAAGGTGTGAGAAAGATGGACCCTGCACCAGCAAGAGTGAGGGTTTGAGAACGCTTCTGGTACTCAAGTGGAAAAGTCGACACCTTTATAACCATAGGGATAGGAGAATGTTGCTCGACTATCAATGAATCATGTCTCAACTCGAAAAAAGTTTTGAAGGGTAAAGGTGCTCGAGCGCACAAAAAGGTTTGAATGAGTTGAAGTGTTTTTGTTAATTTCGAAAGATGTCGAAGTATGATTAAGTGAATTGAAGTTTGTTTAAAGAACATAAGTTTTAAAAGAAAAGGCACTCGACAATGTCGAGGTTTATTATGAAAGAGATTTGAGTTTATAAACAAAGAATATTTTGAAAAAGATGAGAAGGTTTTGAAAATTAAATAATAGCAGAAGAAGAAGAAGAAGAGAGTGTCCTATGTACAGGAGGGTAAAAGATAAGGTAAAAGTTAGGGAAAAGAAACGTATAACCAACAAGAAGCCAACAATTGACATAATGAGCCAATGTAGAATTCTCATTCTTTGGATTGAAACCAAACAAGCAAAGATACTAGACCTCTTGAGAGAACCAAACTTCAAGTGTATTAAGTCTTCACAAAAATTGGGCAGAGTAACGGTTGTATACGGGTGAATTCCAGATTACAGACAAAGTATGTAATCACAATAACCTGCACACAAAACAAACAAACAACCCAATGTCTTAATGTAAACCTCAAGAACTCCAGGCAAAATATCAAGTAAGGTCACAAGATCTCCAACATAGGCCAAGGTTTCTATTCCTAAGTCCAAGAAGTCCAATACTCCATAATGCCAAGGATAGTAACCAAATAGTCAAAGTATCATTAAAGTTTTTATGGTTTATGTTTATTATTAAGTATCTTCAAAAAGAAAAGAAAAACTCAAGTGAGAAAAATAAAAATGACATAAAATTAAATGCTCAAGTGAGCAAAGATGAAAATAGCATGAAATGTAAATGCTAAAGTAAATAGTACATAAAGTAAAAGCATAAAAATAAAAGCATAAAGTAAAGTCAATTGTTAAGAATTAGTGGTTAGTTGGATGACCATATTGAAACTTGCATTTGGAACTCATTAGAGGATTGGTAGGACCAAATCCTATCAACAACAAGTTGCATTTGCTTTTTGTTAAGTATATTATCCATTTAAGAATTATCAAGGCAACTATTGTACCCCAAAATTTTCCCTCTCATTTTATCAACATTTATCATCACAAGACTTTTGGAATTCAAGATCAAGCTAGGGTTTGCTCTGCTCAATACACCTCCTTGCACTGTTGACCTAAATTAGGGTTTGAGTTTGCACAGGATTTTTTTTTACTCACAATGCCCAAATTGACTTTCATACTTCATGTTGGACTCATGAGTTTGTCCATATCAAGTTTCAAGCCTTGAATCAAATTTTTGCCGAGTCAATTGGACAGTTGACCTAGAAATCAGCTGTACTGGGGATAAAGTCAACTGTGGCCAATTTACAGTCAAACCTCATGAATTTTGACCCACGTCAACATTATGAACTCATATGAACCATTTGATCAAGTTTGGATCACAATTTCACAAGAAATTTGATCAGATCACCAAAAGGGCAAAATAGTCATTTTTAGGGTTTTGAATGTACAAAGGTAGTTTTTGACTGTTTGACCTAGCCAATGGCAATTTAAGCTCAACCATGGACTCAAGGACCCAATGACATCATCTTTACTTATTCAACAAGTTCAAAAGATCACAAATGCATAGGATTGACAGATGAATTTTTCAATCAATTGATCAAAATTTGACTGTACACTAAAAAAGTCAAACTTTGACTTTTTGGTCAACATCAAGTGCCAAGGGTCATTTTTCATCAAGATGTGTCAAATTATGAAACTTGTTCATCAAGAAACCCAAAATTGCAAATTAGGGTTTGAAATTGAAAATTTTCATAACTTAGAATTTTTCTAAGTTATGAAATTTTCTTAATTTTTCCTAACTTTGTCCCATATTTTCACCAAGATGCAAATGGATTCAGACAAAACTTACAACATGAAAGTTGTAGTCCTCCACAAAGTCTACAACTTTTATTCACAAAGTTTTCTAAAAAGAATCTTGGATCTCAAGTTATAATTTTTGGAACAAGGGTCCCTAAAACTTTTAACTTAGAGAAATTTTGCCCTAGTTTAGGCAGGATTTTGACCCATCTTCTTGACCATTTTTCACATAGTTCCACTTGGATTCTCAAGTTGCATTTCAAAGATGGATTATAGTGCTTGTTGTAAGCTTTCCAAATTGTCAAAGAACTCCTCAAACACATTTGTGGTTAGGGAGAATCGAATGCTTGAATTTGGCAAAAACTCACTTTGTATCCATGGCCAATTCATGTTCATGCAAGTTGCATTTTCAAACCAGCATGCTTTGTACTTGTTTGCAGGCCTCTAAACCAATTCACACTCCTTAATTGAATGCAAATCCACTGAGCTAATGCATTATCTTGGCCATTTGGACATTGCACACAAAACTAATCCTTAATTAGAAAAAGGTACATTTCTATTTTGGAAAAGGTTTGCTTTATGTTAAAACATGATCTTTGAAGCATAGGGCCATATCTCTGAAGCCAAATCAAATCCACAAATTCCAGCAACCAAGAGGATTGTGTGCAGCATACTTGAGGGCTTGTACAGGCCTGTATTCATAAGTTACACATTCTTGCTTCAAAAAGAAGAAACTTGTCAAAATCCTCCCAACTTGAAAACCAGTCATTGTTACCTTAAAAAAACATTGCAAACACATTTCACATAACCCTTTGAGTCATAAACACGAATGCTTGAGCCCCAAAACCTCCCATATCCATAAATCACATTCTTTTGGCAAAACAGGGCAGGTACTGCAACAAGAGGGCCATAGCTTATTTGGCTCGTGCATTTTGTCCCTTCACACTTCAAACACCTTCCATTCAACTCACTCAAGCTATCCCAAACCTCCATTGCCAACTGTAACTCCATTTACAGTGTTCACCATTTTCATTTCAAGCTTATGCAGGTTGAGTTCTAGAGGCTGATTCAGGGACATTCAAGACAAGCTAGCTATTGGAAAAGATCAAGTGAAGTTCAGGCGAGCTACCAGACACCTCAAAACTTGTTGAGAAGCTCTGCATTGTCCAACTGGAATCCAACTGAAACAGGTTTTTCATCACTTTCTATCTCTCTATTTAGGAACATTTAGCCTTAGGTTTGTGAATGAAAAATGTAGTATTCAATGCCATGAAGCTGTACATATGCTCAGTTTTCATTTATATTAAGTGTGCTAGGAGAATTTCATCCATGAATATGCTGAAAAAGTTAGGTCAGATTTTAGGGCCAGAGAAATTCTCTCTGGTCTTTGAGAGTTAGGATTAATGTTTTATATGGTTAGATTCGTATTTAAATTCTCTACAAGTTTGATGT
The DNA here is from genome assembly GCA_948472305.1 of Vicia faba. Classification (NCBI taxonomy): domain Eukaryota; kingdom Viridiplantae; phylum Streptophyta; class Magnoliopsida; order Fabales; family Fabaceae; genus Vicia; species Vicia faba. The sequence continues at coordinate 1,620,203,020 of OX451737.1, read as the reverse complement.
TTTGAGTTTTGGCAAAAGATCACGTTTCCAGGATGTTCTAGTTTGAACCAGGCGCGCGCGCGTTTGACAAGTCTGGAGGAAGAAGATAAAGACTTGGGCTGGGCCTGGTCTGATTGCTTCTAACACCTCCCTTTTTCAGTTTCACACCCCCTGACCCAATTTCTTATATTTTTATGTTTTTGCATTTTTATTTTCATTTATGGTTTTGATTATTTATTTCCAAATATAAAAAATGCTTAAAAATATTTTCACATACTTTTACATTTATTTGGCATTTTATTCTATTTTTTCTAACTTTAAAATATTTCTAATACTTTTATATTATTTGTTTAAATTAAAAAATAATGTAAATGATACTTTTACTTTTATTTCTTATTTCATTCATACTGAAAATATTATTATAAAATATAATTTATTTTTGTAAATATTTTATTTTATTTTATACATACTTAATATATTTAACATATATATATATATATATATATATATATATATATATATATATATATATATATATATATATATATATATATATATATATATATATATATATATATATATATATATATATATATATATATATATATATATATATATATATATATATATATATATATATATATATATATATATATATATATATATATATATATATATATATATATATATATATATATATATATATATACATACTTGTATTTCATTAAATACTTAGAATAAAATATAAAAATATTACATTTTTATTTTTATTATTATTTATACTAAAAAATACTTTTTTTAAGTATATTTCATTGTTGTACATATTAATATATTTTTTATATAAATAATATATAATATTTACTTTCTTAAAGAAATTAGGGTTTCATCCCTTAAACAATAAAATTAATCTTTTATTTTACTTTATTTCTTTATACTTTTTCACATTGAAAATATTTTACATACATAAGTAAATAAAAACTTCTTTTTTGCATAATACTTTTTATTCAATATTTATTTATTTTGTTTATTTAAATATTGTACATTTAAATATTGTTGCATTGTAAATTCAATTTGGATGTAATAGTAACTAGGGTTTATACTTCTTGTCAAATACCCCCCTATTCAAAAATTGTACCCCCATCCCCATAATCATGTTGTAATAGCTTAGAATTTAAATTCTCGCACTTTTACGCTTTCAATTATGCCATGATTAGAGAATTAGGGTTCGTATGCAAAATTCAATTAACAAATAGTTTGACCTAATCAAAGACAAAAATGCATGAAAAACAAACACAATACACACTTGCACCCCTAGGGTTACAATCCACTTGTTGCCTTCAAAAATGGGTCATGGTATGCATGTTAGGTACTTTGGCAAAACAAAAACAAAACAAAAACAAAACAAAAGATCATAGTCTCTCGATGACGCTATCTTGGTTGCCTAAAACAAAAATGATCAAGTCCCTCAAGAAAATTGCCAAAGATACTTGACACAATTGCTATCATGGTCTATACGATGACCCGCGTCTGTCCCGTTTAACATCCTAACACAAGGTTGTTCACCAAATGCAATGGTGAAACAACACTGTCAAAAGGGTTAAAAACATTAGGAAAGATCTTTGAGTAAAATAGGGTAGATAGCTCTTAGTTACTTGATCAAAAGCTTGCAAAACATCCTTGCTAATTTTTCAAACACACTTCACAACATAATTTCCACATCAAACTTTCAAACATTGAAACATTTTCAAAAGACAAAAACACCTTTGTATACATTCAAACAAGAATCATTACAAAGGTTTCCACAACGATGGCCTCTTTTCAAAACCACACACAAAGCACAATTTCAAACAATTGAAAAGCAAAGCAAGTGATCTAAACAAGTAACTAAGAGCCCATGGATAACCATGGATGAAAAGGGTGCTTGCACCTTCCCTTTTCATAATCTACTCCCCGAACCCAAGAAAACATCTCAAAGGTCTTTTCTGTGCTTTTTGACCTTTCCTTTGGATAAAATAAAAAGTCGGTGGCGACTCTTGCTAAACTGAAACATTTGCGAACACAAAATGCAAAACCTCAAGTCAGTTCTCCCACCATATCACAGAATTGGCGAATCTGTTGGGGATAACTCTAAAAGTGGAGTAACCTTAGGGTTTAGATCACCTTTTGCATGCTTATCTTGATTTCTTTGATTACTTTACATTTGGTTCTCTTGTTTGGGTTTGAATCCTCCACCCGGATTTTTGGGAAACATTCATAGGTAAATAGCAATACGTTGTGGAAACTGTGCGGGGTATACCGACATGGTTGAAGCAATAGTTATATTAGTGTGACATATTTGTGAGTACCGGTAGCCTTTGAGTTAATCAAAGAGAATATGGGGTCGCTGAGTGATATCATGAGGCACTAATGAAATCTTAGAACCTTACTTGACCATCTTGGCCTTTTTTAGGGGTAGTGAGATGACCGGTTTTAGTGCAGTCCAAAGTTGGTAGATACTCGATACTACACTCATTGAGGGTTGTTTTCTTGGAATATTTTGGTCGCCAGTTAAGTGGCTAAATCAAAACAATGAACATAGAAAATAATCCAGTGATATTGAGCTCCTTAGAACCCGGTTACTATTTATAGGACAGGTTGAGCCAACTAACTTCAAGAGGGTACTTGCCTATGAAACCTCATGCAAGCCTGAAACTAGGGTTTTGTGTGACTTGTTTGTAAATGTGCTTGTGCATACATCATGAACATCATAAAGCATCATATGCATCCACTAACCATTTCAAGGGTTTGGATCTTCATCTTTGTTCTTGTTTTGTAGGTCATGGAATCTCTTCGCAGGAAAACAATTCAAGTCAACCTTGTGAGAATCCCTCCTCAACTCAAGGTGCTTACTTCCAAGATTCCAGAAAACTCTCTCTTCAGTGAAAGACATGGTAGACTCCTCAACTTGGTCAAATTCAACATTGAAGAAGACATGGTGAAAGTTCTCTTCCAGTTCTTTGACCCCCTACATCACTGTTTCAGATTCCCTGATTATCAACTAGTACCTACTTTGGAGGAATTTTCTCAACTTATGAGGATTCCTATTCTCCATCAACTACTCTACAACGGTACGGAAAGAGAACCAAAGCCTGAAGATGTTGCCCAAGCCTTACACTTGCAACCATATGATATCAAAGGTCATTGGGAAACCAGAAGTGGTGTCAAGGGTTTCTTGGCAAAGTTTCTGTTTGAGAAGGCACAAGACTGTTGGAATTCTCTAGATCAACAAGCTTTTGAGGAGATTGTGGCACTCATCATCTATGGGTTGGTCTTATTCCCAAACCCTGATCAACTTATAGATGTGAATGCTGTCAAGATTTTCATATCTCGGAATCCTGTGCCTACATTGCTTGGGGACATCCTACACTCATTTTACACACGAACAATGAGGAAAAGAGGTGTTCTCATGTGCTGTACTCCTCTTCTAGCAAGGTGGTTTATTTCTCACCTTCCCCAAATAGTTTTGAAGAATGAGCAGGGTTTAAGGTGGTCACAACGGTTGATGACCCTCATACATTCTGGTGTTCATTGGTGTTCTCGGTCCAGAGAAAATGTAATCATCATTGATCGTTGTGGGGAATTCCCTAATGTCCCACTACTTGGCATTAGGGGAGGCATTACCTACAACCCCTGTTTAGCTCTTAGGCAGTTTGGATATGCCCAGAGAGATGGTCCTCATGATATGTTGATTCCTGACCTAGTTTTTGACTTCGACAACGATGCACAAGGACTTCGACAAAGGTTTAGCGAGCCTGGAGAATGCCCAACAAAGTGGATAGTAAGACATTGGGGCACAAAAATTCCATCCCCCTTGAGCCTTACCTCAACTGGGTACGAACCCGCGCCCAGAATCTTATGATGCCATACCCTCACATTCTCCCCGTGATCAAAGAGCCTGTTATGGAAGGAGAGGTTCCATACACCCTCCTACATCCAGACATGCCAACATCATTGGAAGAATTACAAAAGAGTTGGATCCAACTCAAAGAAGAATGGAACACTTTTGAAGTCAGCTTTTATGCCAGTGAGAAGAAGGTTTTGGAACTTACCCTCCGACTTCATGAGGAGGAAACTCTCAACACTTACATCGCGCCAAAGAGGATGCGCAATGTCTTTTTACATTAAGAATTTTGTAATATTTTGCCCATGTGGCACTTATGTACTAACAAATTTCTTCTTAATATGACGTGTGTTCTTTTTGTTTGCAAAAATTTTGAATTTCTGAATCCTTGAATGCATTACATGAATAACATATCATTCATCATATGCATAAACAGGTCTTCACACTAGGTTTCCTTATCTTTCTGCTGTTTATTTCAGCAAGATGGATTTGGAGCAGACGGTTAAGGATCTGCAAGCACAGAATTCGCAATTCCAGCAACTCCTCATGACCTTAGAAAAGGGTCAAGAGGACCTTAAAGCACTGTTGGAGAAAGATAAAGAGAAAAAGAAGAAAAGGCCTGGTGTGGCCACTATGGGAAGAAGGTTTGAAAACCATGCTAGAAAAGTTCTCGAGTTCCCCTTGACGTCTGATGAAAGGGCTGGTAAAGGAAAAGGAACTGCGATGCCTTCTGAATCTGAAGTTAATGAAGAAGAAGAGGAAGAGGATGAGGATTACTCCGAACAGCAATATCCCCCGGCGGATGATAAATATAAAAATCTTGAGGATCGGTTGGCAGCCATGGAGTTGAAAAGGGTACCCGGTTTTGATTTTGAAGAACTAGGGTTGGTCGCTGGGATCGTCATTCCTCCCAAGTTCAAAGTTCCTACATTTTCTAAGTATGATGGTCTGTCCTGTCCAAAGATGCATCTGAGGTCCTATGTCAGAAAGATCCAACCCCACTCATCTGATAAGGATCTTTGGGTCCATTTTTTTCAATACAGTTTGTCAGGCACGCAATTGGACTGGTTCTATCAACTTGAGAGATCTGAAGTTCATAACTGGGAAGACTTAGCTGCTGCTTTCTACCGATAATACCAATACAATGCAGATTTAGCACCTACTTGTACTCAACTATAGAGTATGGGTATGGCTTCTAATGAGGGATTTAAGGAGTATGCCCAAAAGTGGCGTGACTTGGTTGGAAGGGTGCAGCCACCATTGTCGGATAGAGAGCTGGTTGACATGTTTTTAGGGACCCTGTCTGGCCCTTACCTCAATCATTTAATCGGGAGTTCCTCTGCAGGATTCACCGAATTAATTCTGACCGGTGAAAGGGTCGAGGCCGGCATTAAAAGTGGTAAGATTCAGAAAGATGCCTCCGCTTCCACTGCTATTAAGAAGGCATTCCCAGCTAAAAAGGAAGTTTATTCTGTTCACAATCAAAGAAATCAAGGAAGAGCGGAGCGCCGACCAACGATGGGGGCTGTGATGATCCAAAACTCTTCAAATGATCAACCTCGCAGCAGTCAACCAAGAGCTAATCAGCAAAGGGTAGAAAGGCCACAACGGCAATTCACCCGAATCAACATGACACTGGCTCAAGTACTCCCTCGTCTGTTAAAGCTGAATCTTACCCATTTGAAGGAAGCGCCGAAGAACACCAATACTTCCTCTCCTTATTATCACTCCAATGCAAAATGCGCGTAACACTCTGACAGTGTAGGGCATGATACCAACAACTGTTGGGCTCTTAAGAACAAAATCCAAGACCTGATAGACTCCAAGGAGGTAGAATTCAATGCGCCTATGTTGTACCCCAAAATTTGCCCTCCCATATTTCTCAAAAAAACATTTCAAGAAAAATTCACAAGTCCAACCTGGCGCGTCATATTCAGGTATTCTTTCGCCAAGATATCTCTGATAACGTATTCTCAAATTCAGGTTCGGCTCAAGAGTCAATTCTTTAAAGAAGGTATCCGAATGTGTGAGTTTTCTTGAAGAAATATAGTGAAAAAGTGTGCTGAAAGTGCAGTTTTTACGCACTAAAAAATTCATAACTTGAAGATCGTGACTCGTTTTGAACCCGTTCCGGTGGCCAAAATTCCGTCTTGACATTATCTACGTTTTCATCTCTCACGGCTGGAAGCCAATTTCGATCAGAAGGTCTTCAAAAATGTGGATTTATCAAGTATTTTCGTGCAGAAATTTGTGACAGAAGTTTATTTGCGTCATGTTCAAAAAATCATAACTTGGTCGATTTTCATCGTATCGAGCTGGTTCCGGTGCCAAAATTTCACAAATTGAGTTGGCTACATTTTCACAGAAGGTATTGAGTTCAAACGGTATTCAAAAGGCCTTCGTTTTTTGCTCAGAGTGCGTGACACGCCGAAAATCCTGAATGCTGAATATTATTTCATCTGGGCCGAAACTTCGAAAATTCATAACTCGGTCAATTTTTATCGGATTGGATTCATATTTTTACACAAGGTCACTGACTCATAGATATACAACTTTGCTTCAAAAGTCGAGACCAAATTATGCACCGATCAATACCAGTTTTTTATTGAAGAACGTGTCAGAGTCGACACTGGAGCCCAAAATAAGTTTGTCTGAGCTGAAACTTCAAAAATTCATAACTAATTCACCGTTTATCCGATTGAGTCGATTTTCGGACAGGAGTTAGTTCTCAATATCGGCTACATTTTGTTTTCACATTTCAACTTAAAAAAATGCACTTAAGTCCCTGCGATTTAGCCTGGAAAGTGACGAATTCAAGTGAATATTGGAGGCCCAATTGCACATTCAAAGCCCATTTGCTTTACCCTAATTTCCACTATATAATCACCTTCTTTTCACACAAACCGGAAAGGAGAAAAAGGAGGAAAAAAAAGAGGAAAAAAAAAAAGAAGAGAAAAAGAGAGAAAAAACCTTGCCACAACACTGTTAGAATATCAAATTCTTTCAAGAACCCTAAAACCTTGAAATCCTTATTACAAATCCCTCTCTCACCACAAACAAGCCATCACAGTTATAAACCAATACCTCACTACTTCTTCAGTAGGGATAAGGCTGGCTTGATCTCCATGATCCTAATTTTCCAGTAAGGCATAAAAGCATTCAGGTCACTAATCTTCCAGTAAGGGTAAGATTGATTTGATCTCCATGATCAAAAGAGTATAATCATTCATACATGCCATATTGTGTCTAAACATTAAATTTCTTCATATGTTGGTTTTATTTGAATTTTTATGATTTTATTTAATGTGTTCATGAGGTTCAACACTGCAGATTTAGACAGGATCCCATGCAGGTTCATTAAGGAACGTTGAGGCCAAAAGCCAAATGGCCAAAACAGAACATTTTACACATGACCCCAATACATGGCGAGACAGACATCCTGAGAAGATTAAGGAACGTTGAGGCCAAAACGCAAATGGCCAAAAGCCAAATGGCCAAAGTAGAACAACTTATGCATGATGAGGCCAGAACACAAATGGCCAAACCACTCCAATTCACCTCCAAAAAGGGGACAGAAACCCCCCAAGGTATTGTATTTTCTTTCTTTTCCTTATTTTATTTATTTCAATTATTTCTTTTTTAATTAATTCCTTTAATTTAACTTATTTTCATAAAATATAAAAAATAGTAAAAAACAGAAAAGTCATAAAAATCAAAATATATTTATTTAATTAATATTTTTTGTAAATAAATCTCACTAATTAATTAGATTTAAATTTAGGTTTAATTCAAATATTTTTCTTAATAAATTAAAAATTTGTAGAATTAGGGTTTTAATCAATTTTTATCCTTTTTCTTTTCTTTTCACTAATAATTAATTATTTATTTTTATAAATCAAATTGCCATTAATTAATTAATTTAATTTTAGGTTTAAATTTTAACATGTTTTTCTTAATAAATAAAAGTTGTAGAATTAGGGTTAATTAGTTAATTTCATTTAATTCACATTAAAAACCATAAATCCAAAAAATCTCAAAATAATTTCTTTTTTTTCATTTTAATTTAATTAATTTAATTAATTTAATAATTTAATTTAATTTCATTAAAAAGGGTCCAACGCCCTCGCTTCCAATTTTAATTCCAATTCGCGCATTTTATTTTGCTTCTTATAATATTAATGTAATTCTCCCAAAGCCTTGTAAACTCGGACAATTTATTTCTCGCACTTCTTTATTTTCTGTCAAATCGGGTCCTGGATTTTAATTTGGCGATGTGGACCCGCGCCTTTGTAATAGTTTAGGAATTTTATTTTTCCGCAAATGAATGATAAAATAAAAACAAACGCATAGATCACTTTGACATGAACAAGATAAATGCAAATGAACATGACACACAAATCACACACCACCCCTAGGGTACGCCTCACTGTTGCCTTGCCTCGAAAGGTGATCGTCGAGTAGAGGATGTCTTAGTAAGTCCTCATGATCCGGGAACCTGGCATGAGGGTAGCTTCTAAGGTGTCTTCCCATTGCTCTGGTGATCACCATGTCCCGAACCTTCGAATTGACCCGAACACCTCCAACGGTGGTGCTACCTACCTCTCAATGGTGGGATGGCACTACTTTTAAGGACATTTACACAGACGAATTCCTTAGGGTAGGTAGACGACTCTAGATACTTGCTCTAAATTGCAAAACAAAATTCAAAAATACTTTTCACACCGACACCTTTTCAAAAAGCTTTCGAAAGCATTTTTTCAAACACTCTTGAGGACCGATACAAGAGTCGAACTGGAATTTTCAAAGAAAATTTTTAAAACCCACAGTTGAAAAGCAAACAAACTATTTTGAAAACACAAATGAGCAAGTATCTAAGAGCCCATGGATAACCATGGATAGAAAGGGTGCTAACACCTTCCCTTTCTATAATCTACCTCCCGAACCGAGAGCAATCTCTTTAAGGAATTTTTCTGTGCTTTTGTCCTTTCCATTTGGAGAAAATAAAAGACGGTGGCGACTCTTGCTTCCGCGACATTTCGCGAACCAGCGTTAAACAGTCAGTTCCAGATCCACCGATCACAGAACTGGCGACTCTGCTGGGGACTAAACTTAAAGTGAGGTGTACCTTAGGGCTAGTTCATAACTGTGTTTTCAATTGTTTTCCTTGTGTGCTTTAAAATTGTGGGTTTCTTGGGAGTTCTATAGATCCTAACCCGGATCTGGGGGATACCTTCTTAGAAAGTAGCAACAAGGCTGTGAGGGAACTGTGCGGGGTATACCGACATGGTTGAAACAGTCTGCTACGTTGATGTGGCACTTTGGTGTGTACCGGTAACCCTTGAGTTCAGTCAAGGAGAGTACGGGGCCTCCGCGTGGTGTCGTGAAGCATCAACAGACCTTAGGAACCTTAATTGAACTATCTTGGCCTCTTTAGGGTAGTGAGATAACTGACTTTGGTGCAGTCCGAGGTTGGTTGATACTCGATACTACACCCAATTGAGGGTTGCTTTCCTGGAATATTTCGGTCGCCAGTTCAGTGGCTAAATCGAAACGATGAACAATGAAAGCAATCCCGTGATATTGGGACCCTTAGAACCCGGTTACTTTGATAGGACAGGTTGAACCCACCAACTTCAAGAGGGTACTACCCAGACCCCATGCCGGCCTAAACTCTAAGGGCTCTTTTGTGTGACTTGTGTGCCTTCGTACTTGACTACTTGCATGCTTTATCTGACACATGAACTATTTGCAGGTTTTATTTTAGTCCTTAATTGGGACCCATGACAGGGCTTACTAAGCTTCTTGCAGTTTTTTGTCATAGTCCTTAATTAGGACTCATAACAAAGTTTACCAAGTTTCTCGCAGGTTTTGTTTATAGTCCTCAAATGGGACTCATGACAGGTTTTACTTGATTTTCTTGCAGGTTTCTGTGTATAGTCCTTAATAAGGACTCATAACGGGGATTATTCATATTACCCCATGCATCATGACATCATACCATTGCATACATCCTAACCCATTTCAAGGATCTCAAGGGCTTGTGATGCAGGTCATGATAAATCAAACATCTAGCAAGGGGCAAAGAGGATTTATTTCCTCTAGCCAAAGTTGTCAAGGGCTATGACCCACTTGATATGGTGAGCTCTGACTCTTGAAGAAGGTTCCCCTAACCAAGGTTGTTTGGAAATCAAAACCAGACATGATGACCAAAGTCAGGGGCTATGACCCACTTGATATGGTGAGCCTTTGACCCTTGGAAGAAATATTCTCAACAAACATGAAGTTCTTTCAATCAAGCTACCGGATCCAAATGCTAACAAATTTTCTTGTTTACCCCGCGAGGTCCTTGAAAACATTGCATGCATGTCATACACATCATTACATAACAGGTATCTTTGTTGCAGGTTACTTACCTTTCTCGCTGTTTATTTCAGCAATGGCCTTCCAACCAGATAACCAGGACCTTCTCGCTCAAGAGACTCAGTTCAGGGAGATCCTCCTGAATCTATCCAAGGGGCAGGAGGAGCTAAGGACACTTCTCATGGAGACTTTAGTCAGGAACAGCGCTGAGGATGAAAGGCTGAAACACCTACAAGCTGAGGTGGATGCATTGAGGGTCCAGATGCTGGGGCAGGTGACTGCCATTCAAGGGTTAGCTCAAAGACAAGATGAGCTCTGGTTTCTCGTCAACCAACTGCTTCAGGGTAACCAACTGGGGCAAAAGTCTAAGGGAAAAAAGTCGGTCATCGTTCAACCACCTTTGAGACAAGGAGATAAGGGGAAAGCTCCTCAAATGGCTCCAGTGTCACAAATTCAACATCACAACCAACAAAAGAGTGAGAGAAGGCAGTTCACTCGGCTCAGCATGACCTTATCCCAGATATTGCCACAGTTGCTGGAGATCAAGCTGGTAACTCTAAAAGAAGCTCCGAAGAACCAAAGTACAACGTCACCGAAGTATAACCCCAACGCTCACTGCGCTTATCATTCTGACAGCCCGGGGCATACTACAGATGATTGTTGGAGCTTGAAAAATAAGATCCAAGACATGATCGACGCTGGAGAGATTCAGTTTAAAGTACCCAAGACTCCCCACGTGATCACTGCTCCCTTGCCAAAACATGGCTAGGATTGAGAAATTTTTGTTCATTCGAATGTTCAAGTTGCAATTCTCTTTTGTTCAAACATTTACTCATGTTAAACATTGTTATCTCATTAATGCATCGCATATGTCTGTTCTGAAACAATATATTCGTATTCACTATATGCAAATTATTTTCATATTTTTTCTGATGATCAACTCTTAAATAATAATTCTAAGCCTCTTGAGGGAGGATGACGAAAACGATACCATAATCCACAGTATGCTTTTGAACAGACCCCGCTGATGAGGTACAGGCATTGTTTCAATCCCTAAACACCGGAGTTATAAGGATGATAATCCCTCGTCAACCCCTCTGAGCCAAAGAAGTAGGAGTTTTGCTTTTCGAAATTTAAAACCCTTAATCATAACCTGGGGCAGGGTAGTCTCTCAGTTGATCCAAGTGCATAACGAATGGCACCAAAGGGGTCCTTACAAAACAAAGAAAGACAGTGATGGTTCCGAATAATCAATAAAGAAAGGCAGTCATTATCTTTCAAAATCAAAAAGCCCATTAAGTCAAAACCCATGAAGGAGACTTACAAAACTGGGGCATCCCGCTGACTGTAATTCCAAAAAAGGAAACAGTTCAGGCAAAAAAAGAAAGCGGTAACAAAAAAAAAATCAGACAAGAAAGAGGTCTTACAAACCCTCAACAAAAAAGGAATGACTGCCTATTCAAAATAAGTTATCAACGTCCGAACCATCACCGGAAAATCAGAGCAAAGACTCAAACAAGGTCTAACGTATGATCAACGGAGTTTAGGTTTGGAGAACATCACGAAGAGCGGGTGGGTACAAATAATTTGAGCCTTTATCCTTTTGTTTCTTAAACCATGAACCAGGCCACGTTATAACCCCTAAAAAGTCCTAGCTGAAGCATGGGTTAGTTCGAAAGCATACTGTTACGAAAGGTATCCTGACTCCTTAAGGCCTACGGTAAAATACGGAGTTGACATCACGTTTTACAAATATTCACTTGTTTTATGGAAAAAATGCATTTTCAAAAACTTCAAGACAGACATAGGCTTTGCATTTTTAACATAACTTTGTTTGCATATGACTTCTTGTTTGAACAGCAGGGAAATTCGCACAATGAAAGTCTGGTGAACAAGAGTGTCTCCAATCAAGGGGCATGATATGATCATGGTCTATTATCTGGGGCAGTCCAATCAAGATTCGGAGAATCTCTCAAAGGCCAAACAGCCTGGGGCAAATCTCCGCCTGAGTCACTTGGGGCGTTCCAACAACGAATCTGGCCTGATCAAACATCTTCTGGTGGCATGACAAAACACTTCTAACAGGGGCAACTCCTTACATTCTGAAAGCACGGACATAGTCGGAAAAAAATACTATGCATAATCAAAGACCCGCTAGGTTGACACACCTAGGAAAAAATAAGGGCTTCCCGGCGAACCAAAAGGGTTCGGGCAAAATGAGGGATGAAAAAAAAAAAATCTGTACACCCGGCAAGTCGAAAACCTGAAAAGGCGGCTTGGGCAAAAATGGGTATCCCGGTGGACTGAAAACCCGAAAGGGCGGTCCAGGCAAAAGTTAGGGATCAAAGCGTACGACTATGTCCTGTCATCTTGTCACCTGCCCACCAGAAGAAGGTTTGCCCATCAATGGCTATCAGCACCTCACAGGTCTTCCTCTCCCACCTCAGAAACAGGGGCAATAAAGAGTCGTCCAAACGATCTAATGGCCCTGTCCATCAAAGTATAAAGGTAGGTTTAGCTAAAGAACATAACCAGATATCCTAATTCCCTAGAGAGTGAGCCAGCAAGCCAGTACACTCTCCTCAAGCAAAGCTATTATCAAACTTAAGGAAGTTGGGTATCCTCCCGCAGATCTCAGCACTCCCCAGCAGCATATATACATTCTTAACAAGCATCCCCGGAAGTCTTGACCTAAAGATTGTTCCCCGGCAGTATACCAGGCATTCAGCAGAGCCACTCCCCAAATGCAGCTCAAAGCTTCCCCAAGAGTCCAGTCCAATCCAGTTCACCAGGGAAATTTGGAATTCATATCCCCAAGCGGTAAGCTTGTCCCCAGTAGATTCTGGAAGCTTACCCTCGCAGAGAACGAACGCGTTGTCCGGCTTGATTTAAAGAGTTATTTCCTTAACAGGATATAACTGGGTTATCCTCAGCCAAAAGCCACGGAAAGAGCGTCGTCGACGAAGCCTTCTTATCCCCAGCGAAGTCTATCAACACTTCCAACAACAAAGATATTCTCAGCAAGTCATTCTCAACAAGTCAGCAGAGTATCCTTATCCCCACAGAGTATTACTCCCCAAGCATGGTCGCTAGAGTATTTTTCTCCCCGCAGAATCTTCCATTTGCCAAGTTTATTCGTCAACGGAGTCATCCTCTCCTACCGGTATTCTTGCAGCTATCATCCCCAGCGGAAGCAATAAAGCTTATTTTTCAACATCAGCCCAGGAGTGACTTCCCGGCACTCGTCAAGGATTTACTTTCCTAGACGAAAAACACATTCATAAAACATCACATACATCATTATAGCATGCATAGACGCATCATATCATACAAATCTCATTTTATGTTGAGAATATCATTGCTTGATCCATATCATACATTGCGTAGGACTGACTTTTACCTTTCAGGAAAGATTCAGCTAAATTCTCAATCATATTTCAAGACCTAGACCGGTTCAGTTAATCGACTCTAAAGATTTCTTATCCAGTCCAAGGCCTTCTCTAGTCCAGCTAAATCGACTCCCAACAGGTTTTCCTGATGAAGACTCAGTAGAAGTTATCCCAGATGGTTCCCTCTCCGACGGTGAGTGAGGTGATAGTCTCCTATGGTTCCCTCTCCGACGGTGAGTGAGGTGGTAAGTCCTTTTCAGATGTTTCCCTCTCCGACGGTGAGTGAGGTGATAGTCTCCTATGGTTCCCTCTCCGACGGTGAGTGAGGTGGTAAGTCCTTTTCAGATGTTTCCCTCTCCGACGGTGAGTGAGGTGATAGTCTCCTATGGTTCCCTCTCCGACGGTGAGTGAGATGGTAAGTCCTTTTCAGATGTTTCCCTCTCTGACGGTGAGTGAGGTGATAGTCTCCTATGGTTCCCTCTCCGACGGTGAGTGAGGTGGTAAGTCCTTTTCAGACGCTTCCCTCTCCGACGGTGAGTGAGGTGATAGTCTCCTATGGTTCCCTCTCCGACGGTGAGTGAGGCGGTAAGTCCTTTTCAGATGTTTCCCTCTCCGACGGTGAGTGAGGTGATAGTCTCCTATGGTTCCCTCTCCGACGGTGAGTGAGGTGGTAAGTCCTTTTCAGATGTTTCCCTCTCCGACGGTGAGTGAGGTGATAGTCTCCTATGGTTCCCTCTCCGACGGTGAGTGAGGTGGTAAGTCCTTTTCAGATGTTTCCCTCTCCGACGGTGAGTGAGGTGATAGTCTCATATGGTTCCCTCTCCGACGGTGAGTGAGGCGGTAAGTCCTTTTCAGATGTTTCCCTCTCCGACGGTGAGTGAGGTGATAGTCTCCTATGGTTCCCTCTCCGACGGTGAGTGAGGTGGTAAGTCTTTTTCAGATGTTTCCCTCTCCGACGGTGAGTGAGGTGATAGTCTCCTATGGTTCCCTCTCCGACGGTGAGTGAGGTGGTAAGTTCTTTTCAGATGTTTCCCTCTCCGACGGTGAGTGAGGTGATAGTCTCCTATGGTTCCCTCTCCGACGGTGAGTGAGGCGATAATTCCTTTTCAGATGGTTCCCTCTCCAACGGTGAGTGAGGTGACAATTCCCTTTCAGATTATAATTGCCTATGGTTTTCTTCCCGATACTGCAAAGATGGTAATTCCCGCTAAGATTTTTCTCAACGAGCGTTGTTGAAGTTAAAAGTCGCCCAAGGTTCTCTTACCATTCATACTAAGGTAGTAACCATCCCTGGTTCGTTCATCACCGTTTGAAGCTCCAGATCCAGCTCCTGTAACCAGTCAGGACATATCTATACCAAGCATCTGAAAACAGCTCCTGCAACATGTCAGGTACTCATTTTTCTTTTGCAGGTATGCAGGTTCTCGCTAAGGAATCTCTTACGCGATCAACATCCAGATGGCATCTATAAGCCCATCATCCTATTCATCAACCTCTAAATGGCATCTATAAGCCCATTCCATCATCGCACTGCTACTATGTGAGCGCAAATTTCTAGGCACTCTAGTGTTCAATCATCTTCCACCCTCGGATTACGAAAGGCACGTCAGCCAATCTGCATCCTCAGGTTTAAGAAGATTGAACAGGGGCAACTGTTGTACCCCAAAATTTGCCCTCCCATATTTCTCAAAAAAACATTTCAAGAAAAATTCACAAGTCCAACCTGGCGCGTCATATTCAGGTATTCTTTCGCCAAGATATCTCTGATAATGTATTCTCAAATTCAGGTTCGGCTCAAGAGTCAATTCTTTAAAGAAGGTATCCGAATGTGTGAGTTTTCTTGAAGAAATATAGTGAAAAAGTGTGCTGAAAGTGCAGTTTTTACGCACTAAAAAATTCATAACTTGAAGATCGTGACTCGTTTTGAACCCGTTCCGGTGGCCAAAATTCCGTCTTGACATTATCTACGTTTTCATCTCTCACGGCTGGAAGCCAATTTCGATCAGAAGGTCTTCAAAAATGTGGATTTATCAAGTATTTTCGTGCAGAAATTTGTGACAGAAGTTTATTTGCGTCATGTTCAAAAAATCATAACTTGGTCGATTTTCATCGTATCGAGCTGGTTCCGGTGCCAAAATTTCACAAATTGAGTTGGCTACATTTTCACAGAAGGTATTGAGTTCAAACGGTATTCAAAAGGCCTTCGTTTTTTGCTCAGAGTGCATAACACGCCGAAAATCCTGAATGCTGAATACTATTTCATCTGGGCCGAAACTTCGAAAATTCATAACTCGGTCAATTTTTATCGGATTGGATTCATATTTTTACACAAGGTCACTGACTCATAGATATACAACTTTGCTTCAAAAGTCGAGACCAAATTATGCACCGATCAATACCAGTTTTTTATTGAAGAACGTGTCAGAGTCGACACTGGAGCCCAAAATAAGTTTGTCTGAGCTGAAACTTCAAAAATTCATAACTAATTCACCGTTTATCCGATTGAGTCGATTTTCGGACAGGAGTTAGTTCTCAATATCGGCTACATTTTGTTTTCACATTTCAACTTCAAAAAATGCACTTAAGTCCCTGCGATTTAGCCTGGAAAGTGACGAATTCAAGTGAATATTGGAGGCCCAATTGCACATTCAAAGCCCATTTGCTTTACCCTAATTTCCACTATATAATCACCTTCTTTTCACACAAACCGGAAAGGAGAAAAAGGAGGAAAAAAAAGAGGAAAAAAAAAAAGAAGAGAAAAAGAGAGAAAAAACCTTGCCACAACACTGTTAGAATATCAAATTCTTTCAAGAACCCTAAAACTTTGAAATCCTTATTACAAATCCCTCTCTCACCACAAACAAGCCATCACAGTTATAAACCAATACCTCACTACTTCTTCAGTAGGGATAAGGCTGGCTTGATCTCCATGATCCTAATTTTCCAGTAAGGTATAAAAGCATTCAGGTCACTAATCTTCCAGTAAGGGTAAGATTGATTTGATCTCCATGATCAAAAGGGTATAATCATTCATACATGCCATATTGTGCCTAAACATTAAATTTCTTCATATGTTGGTTTTATTTGAATTTTTATGATTTTATTTAATGTGTTCATGAGGTTCAACACTGCAGATTTAGACAGGATCCCATGCAGGTTCATTAAGGAACGTTGAGGCCAAAAGCCAAATGGCCAAAACAGAACATTTTACACATGACCCCAATACATGGCGAGACAGACATCCTGAGAAGATTAAGGAACGTTGAGGCCAAAACGCAAATGGCCAAAAGCCAAATGGCCAAAGTAGAACAACTTATGCATGATGAGGCCAGAACACAAATGGCCAAACCACTCCAATTCACCTCCAAAAAGGGGACAGAAACCCCCCAAGGTATTGTATTTTCTTTCTTTTCCTTATTTTATTTATTTCAATTATTTCTTTTTTAATTAATTCCTTTAATTTAACTTATTTTCATAAAATATAAAAAATAGTAAAAAATAGAAAAGTCATAAAAATCAAAATATATTTATTTAATTAATATTTTTTGTAAATAAATCTCACTAATTAATTAGATTTAAATTTAGGTTTAATTCAAATATTTTTCTTAATAAATTAAAAATTTGTAGAATTAGGGTTTTAATCAATTTTTATCCTTTTTCTTTTCTTTTCACTAATAATTAATTATTTATTTTTATAAATCAAATTGCCATTAATTAATTAATTTAATTTTAGGTTTAAATTTTAACATGTTTTTCTTAATAAATAAAAGTTGTAGAATTAGGGTTAATTAGTTAATTTCATTTAATTCACATTAAAAACCATAAATCCAAAAAATCTCAAAATAATTTCTTTTTTTTCATTTTAATTTAATTAATTTAATTAATTTAATAATTTAATTTAATTTCATTAAAAAGGGTCCAACGCCCTCGCTTCCAATTTTAATTCCAATTCGCGCATTTTATTTTGCTTCTTATAATATTAATGTAATTCTCCCAAAGCCTTGTAAACTCGGACATTTTATTTCTCGCACTTCTTTATTTTCTGTCAAATCGGGTCCTGGATTTTAATTTGGCGATGTGGACCCGCGCCTTTGTAATAGTTTAGGAATTTTATTTTTCCGCACTTTTTTAACTGTTAATAATGGCATGCAAGAATGAATGATAAAATAAAAACAAATGCATAGATCACTTTGACATGAACAAGATAAATGCAAATGAACATGACACACAAATCACACACCACCCCTAGGGTACGCCTCACTGTTGCCTTTCCTCGAAAGGTGATCGTCGAGTAGAGGATGTCTTAGTAAGTCCTCATGATCCGGGAACCTGGCATGAGGGTAGCTTCTAAGGTGTCTTCCCATTGCTCTGGTGATCACCATGTCCCGAACCTTCGAATTGACCCAAACACCTCCAACGGTGGTGCTACCTACCTCTCAATGGTGGGATGGCACTACTTTTAAGGACATTTACACAGACGAATTCCTTAGGGTAGGTAGACGACTCTAGATACTTGCTCTAAATTGCAAAACAAAATTCAAAAATACTTTTCACACCGACACCTTTTCAAAAAGCTTTCGAAAGCATTTTTTCAAACACTCTTGAGGACCGATACAAGAGTCGAACTGGAATTTTCAAAGAAACTTTTTAAAACCCACAGTTGAAAAGCAAACAAACTATTTTGAAAACACAAATGAGCAAGTATCTAAGAGCCCATGGATAACCATGGATAGAAAGGGTGCTAACACCTTCCCTTTCTATAATCTACCTCCCGAACCGAGAGCAATCTCTTTAAGGAATTTTTCTGTGCTTTTGTCCTTTCCATTTGGAGAAAATAAAAGACGGTGGCGACTCTTGCTTCCGCGACATTTCGCGAACCAGCGTTAAACAGTCAGTTCCAGATCCACCGATCACAGCCTAAAAAGTCGAATGTGATTTCTGCCCCAATGCCCAAGCACGGTCATAATGTTCATGCCGTTATGGAAGACCTTCATGTTACCCATGTTGCTGACCTTTTGACTCTGTTACCAGTGATTAAAGTGAATTTGATGAGAGCCGGGATATTCACAGGTGTGGAAAAGACTGTTATTTTTGTTCAAACTTACAAGCTGACTGCCCACTGTTGAAATCAGGCATCCAATGCCTGATGGATACCCAAGAGATCCTCTTTCAAAAGACTCTTGTTGATACCATCACTCCTGTTACTCCTGATACCTTTGATACTCCAACAAATGACATTGCTATAATAACCATCTTCGATGATCTTCCCAAGACCTGCAAAAGGCCCGTCAAGATTACGCTTGATCCTAAGTTTGTGCCATTAAAAATCACCATGTCGGGGCCTGTCCCGTATAAATCTAACAAGATGATACCATGGAACTACGGAGGAGAAATCTTCTACCATGGTGTCAAACAGATTGAATCAGTCCAACAGATTTCCGATGATGAAACCCCCGATATAGGGAATATCGCGG
Source organism: Vicia faba (assembly GCA_948472305.1). Taxonomy (NCBI): domain Eukaryota; kingdom Viridiplantae; phylum Streptophyta; class Magnoliopsida; order Fabales; family Fabaceae; genus Vicia; species Vicia faba. The sequence continues at coordinate 1,620,183,938 of OX451737.1, read as the reverse complement.
GAACGAGCAAGATAACTCGCAGCGGAAGGATCTTCTCTCCGGAGATTGCTCCTCCAAGAGCATTCTTCGGACCCTCGAGAGTTTCTGTGCCTGTCAAGCCATCTGTGCCAAGCCCGTTAATTGAAGAACTTGATGCACCCGAAGTTGGACCCTCTGATGTTACTTCCGATAAGGGTAAGGGGATACCAGAAGCGTCTGTCAGAACGAAGGCTCAGACTGTGGTAATCCCCGAGACCACCCAGAAAGAGATGGAAGAAATCTTAAAGATAATCAAGAAGAGTGACTATGATGTTGTGGAGCAGCTAGGGCAGACCCCTTCCAAAATCTCCATGTTGGCTCTCCTACTCCGCTCTGAGGCCCATGCTAAGGCCTTAATCAAATTTTTAAAGACGGCACACGTGCCTCAAGAAACTTCGGCTGGCCAGTTTCAAGAGTGCGTGGCTAGCCTTACTGCTGATAATGGTCTTGGTTTTTCCGATGTTGATTTGACCCCTAAGTGAAGGAAACACAACGACACGCTTCATGTCTCGGTAGAATGCAAGGGAACTACACTTGCCCATGTCCTGGTGGATACCGGTTCATCTTTGAATGTGCTACCGAAAAAGGCGTTGGACCGATTGGACTGCGAAGGTTTGACCCTAAAGCCTAGTAACATCGTTGTTAGAGCCTTCGACGGTTCTAAGAGGATGGTCCATGGAGAAGTGGACATTCCAATCAAGGTGGGCACATAAATTTTCAACTTTACCTTTTATGTGATGGACATCCGTCCTTCATATTCTTGCTTGTTGGGAAGGTCGTGGATCCACAATGCTGGGGCAGTCACTTCCTCTTTACACCAAATACTAAAGTATCCGGTTCAGGGTAAGATTATAACAGTGCATGTTGAGGAAGAGTACATGATAAGTCACCTCAACTCCTTCCGCTATGTGGAGTTGGATGGCGAATTCATAGAAACGCCTTTCCAACATTTTGAAGAGGTCCCTCTCGAAGTCGCAGTTGCAAAGACAATGACTGATAAGCCTTTCATTTCCAAACCTGTGTCTAGGATGGCATGCCTCAAAGATGCGGAGGTTGTAATTAAAGAAGGAAGGAGTACAGTGTGAGGGCAATTGCCTGAGTTTTCTCACAAGACGGACAAGTTCAGATTAGGTTTTACTACTGCTGGCCAGAAAGTTGTGTGTCGCTCCAAAGCTGGAGGACCACCCGTAAAAATCACTCACCATGGAATTAATGCCTTAGAAGATGATGATGAAGAAGACAACTTTGAAGATTGGATCTTTCCGACCGTCAAAGGAGGATTAAGCAACTGGGAAGCGAAAGACTTCGTTCCCATCACTTTCATCAACCAGTAATTTATCTTTAAACAATTTCTCATTTTGGTCTGTAATAATTAAACAATTCGTACACTATTTTCACCTTATGCCTTACCCGGGGCATATAGGTCCATTTGTAAGGGCTTGATTTCTTCATTATCATATGCCATGTTTAATGAATCATTGGATGTTTTCATCTATAAACTGTTGTGTTCATTTTCTTTCCTTTTACATTTTGTTTTGTTTAAGGATGGTTATCCCTTACACACACCCACACTCACAAAATGCAGGTACTCATCCATTCCGGATTCCATGGGTGACTATTCTGCTTTAGCCTTCGGTGACTCTGAAGATTTGGTCAATCATGCCGAGTACGAAGGTGATGAAGACTATGAAGTGCCTTGAGAGTTAGCCAGACTTTTGCAACAAGAAGAGAGGGATATTCTGCCGCATGAAGAGTTGCTAGAAACCATCAACTTGGGAACAGAGGAAGACAAGAAAGAGGTTAAGGTGGGTGCCAACCTGGAACCAAGTGTCAAAGAGCGCTTAGTACAGTTGTTGAATGAATATGTTGAAATCTTCGCCTGGTCCTATGAAGACATGTCGGGACTAGATGCAGATATCGTGGTTCACCGTCTCCCTACAAGAGAAGACTGTCCACTGATCAAACAAAAGGTCCGTTGAATGAGGCCCGACATGTCTGAAAAGATCAAAGCTAAGGTAATGAAGCAATTCAACGATGGCTTCCTGGCTGTTACTTCCTATCCATAATGGGTTGCTAACATTGTGCCCGTGCCTAAAAAGGACGGCAAAGTCAGAATGTGTGTGGACTATCGGGACTTAAATAGGGCTAGCCCTAAGGATGATTTTCCACTACCACACATCGACATCTTGGTTGACAACACAGCTCAACACAAGGTTTTTTCCTTCATGGATGGATTCTCGGGATACAACCAGATCAAAATGGCCCCTAAAGACATGGAGAAGACTACTTTCGTTACGCAGTGGGGTACCTTCTGCTACAAAGTGATGCCATTCGGGCAGAAGAATCTCGGGGCAACCTATCAACGCGCCATGGTAGCTTTGTTTCATGACATGATACATCATGAGATCGAAGTCTATGTGGACGACATGATAGCCCGTTCACAAACAGAAGAAGAACACCTCGATCATCTGCAAAAGCTGTTTGTCAGATTGAAGGAGTATAAGCTCAGGCTGAACCCAAGCAAGTGCACTTTTGGAGTCAGGTCTGGTAAACTTTTGGGATTTATCGTCAGCAACAAAGGCATTAAGGTTGATCCTTCTAAAGTCAAAGCTATACAAGAAATGCATGCCCCCCATACTGAAAAGGAGGTTAGAGGTTTCTTGGGACGCTTAAACTATATCGCAAGGTTCATCTCTCACCTAACATCTACCTGTGAGCCAATCATCAAGCTGTTGAAGAAAGATCAAGTGGTTGAATGAAACAACGATTGTCAAGTTGCTTTTAATAAGATCAAGGAGTATTTGCTGGAACCTCCTATCTTGATGCCGCCCGTTGAAGGAAGGCCGTTAATCATGTACTTGATTGTTTTGGATAACTCAATGGGGTGCGTACTGGGCCAACATGACGAGTCTGGCCGAAAATAGCATGCCATTTATTACCTTAGCCAAAAGTTTACCGACTGTGAGACTTGCTACTCACTGCTCGAGAAAACTTGTTGCGCTTTGGTATGGGCTGCTCGCCGTCTAAGGCAGTATATGTTGACACATACCACCTTGCTGATTTCTAAAATGGATCCGATTAAGTATATCTTTGAGAAACCTGCTTTATCTGGAAGAATCTCTAGATGGCAAATGATCCTGACTGAGTATGATATCCAGTATACTACCCAAAAATCTATAATGGGGAGTGTACTAGCTGACCATCTAGCTCATCAAGCTGTCGAAGATTACCAATCTATGAGATTTGACTTCCCTGACGAGGACATCATGACATTGGACAACATTGAAGGTAACGGACCGTATGACGGACCTGAACAAGGATCCCGATGGACCCTGTACTTTGATGGTGCTTCAAATGCACTCGGCAATGGTATCGGTGTGGTACTCATTTCTCCGGAAGGTTGCCATTCACCATTCACTGCCCGACTTTGCTTCAGCTGTACCAACAACATGGCTGAATATGAAGCTTGTATCTTTGGTCTCAAGGCTGCTATAGACTTGGGAATCAAATCTTTGGTCGTATTTGGGGACTCAGCTTTGGTTATCAGTCAAATCAAAGGAGAGTGGGACACTGGACATCCTAATCTTATCCCATACAAAGAACATGTCCTAACATTGTTGCCTCATTTCGAGCAGATTACCTTTGAGCACTTCCCGCGAGAAGAAAATCAGCTAGCGGATGCTCTGGCTACAATGTCTTCCATGTTTAAACTTAACTGGGATAATGAGGCTCCCCAGATCACCATCGAACGGATGGACGAACCTGCGCACTGTCATGAGATTAATACCGAAGAAGTAGTGGAACAACCCTGGTTTCATGAAATCAAAAGGTATCTCCAGACTCGAGAATACCCTGAAGGAGCTTCAGTCAATGACAAAAAGTTCTTAAGGAGATTTGCTGCCAAGTTCTTCTTGAGCAATGGTATCCTTTATAAGCGCAACCATGATTGTGTTCTACTTCGTTGTGTGAACAAGGTTGAAGCTGAGTTAATCATGACTGAAATACACAGTGGTACATTTGGCACCCACTTGAGCGGACATACGATGGCTAAGAAGATTCTAAGGGCAGGCTATTACTGGTATACCATGGAAGCTGATTGTCATCAACATTCTCGTACTTGTCACAAATTCCAAGTCTATGCTGACAAGGTACATATTCCTCCTGTTCCTCTCAATGTTCTAACAGCCCCTTGGCCATTCGCAATGTGGGGAATCGACATGATTGGAGAGATCAAGCCTAGGACATCCAATGGACATCGCTTCATCCTGGTAGCTATTGATTACTTCACAAAGTGGGTCAAAGCAGCTTCCTTCGCCTCCGTTAAAAAGACTATGGTTTCCCGTTTCATCAAGCAGAATCTCATATGCCGGTATGGTATCCCTGACAGGATCATCACGAACAACGGTACGAATTTGAACAACACTATGATCACCACTGTGTGAACAGTTCAAGATTTATCATCACAATTCATCTCCCTATCGGCCAAAGATGAACGGTGTTGTAGAAGCCGCGAACAAAAATATCAAGAAGATCATTCAAAAGATGATAGTCACCTACAAAGACTGGCATGAGATGTTACCGTTTGCTCTGCATGGATATCGTACCACGGCACGTACTTCAACAGGGGCAACTCCCTTTTATTTGGTATATGGCATGGAAGCTGTTTTACCTATGGAAGTTCAGATTCCTTCCTTGAGGATCATGAAGGATACTGGTTTAAGTGAAGACGATTGGATTCAAACCCGGCTTGACCAACTTAATTTGATCGACGAGAAACGACTTACTGCTGTTTGTCATGGTCAGACGTATCAAAAACGGATGATCAAGGCTTTCAACAAGAAAGTCAGGCGTCAGGTATGTCAAGTCGGAGATCTTGTAATCAAGCGGATCATCTTTCCGCAAAGTGATCCCAGGGGCAAGTGGACTCCTACTTACGAATGACCATTTGTGATCAAGAACATCTTTTCTGGAACCACCATGGACGGTGACGACTTGCCGCACCCTACGAACGTAGACATAGTCAAAAGATACTACGCATAAAATGACCCGACAAGTTAAAAACCCGAAAGGGCAACTTGGGCAAAAATGGGCATCCCGGTGAATCGAAAACCCGAAAGGGCGGTTAAGGAAAAAATTAGGGATAAACAAAAAAATCTATACACCCGGCAAGTTGAAAACCCGAAAGGGCGACTTGGGAAAAAAGGGTTTCCCGGTGGACTGAAAACTCGAAAGGGCGGTCCAGGCAAAAGTTAGGGAATTAAAGCGTATGACTATGTCTTGTCGGATCACTTTAAGGACAATCTCTTCACCAACAAGCTCCAAGCTTCTGATCAATCCAATCATCCGCGGACGAAGCAACGAATGGACAAAATAATCAGAGTTGTGAAGGCTATAGCAGAATGGGAACCCCATGGAATTGTTACACATAGCCATCTTTCTTTTGTATAAAAATTTTCTCAATTTTACGACAACATCCTCTTACTAGGATGTCTGTCTCCTTTGTACAAAGATACTTACAAAAGTTAATACAAATATATTTCAAAGTGCAGAAATTTGCTTGCCTTTCTTTTCTTTTTACACTTATGTTTTATTTAAAAACGTCCAATGGTTTGTTAAATAGGCATATGCATTTGAATATAATCATTGCTTACAAATAAAACGAATTGAGAAAAGATAATTACTGGTAGGTCGAAAGTGTAGGAAAACGTCTTTAGGCTATTCCAGAAGAAATCCCCTGCAATTTGTCATTCAGATCCTCAGCAAAGCTAAAACCTTGGAATATATATCCCCGGCGGAGTTAAGTTTCAAGATTCCCATCAGAGTTAAGTCTCCAAACTCCTGATCCCCAGTGGAGCCCGAGAACCCTGAAATACATATCCCCAGCGGAGCTAGAACACTCTAAACCTTCTTCCCCAGCGGAGTCAAATTTCCAACTATCAATCCCCAGCAGGAACCATTCAGTTTTCCGCAACTTCCCCAGCAGGTTATCTTAAAAGTCTGAGAATCAATTAAATAACAGTTAACTCTTGGTCTTATCCCCAGCTAGGACAATTCTCCAGTAGATTGGCATACAACCCAAGCTCCTGATTTCCCAAGTAGAATAAACACTCTCCCCACAGAGTTATTTCCTAAAAGAACAAAGATTTTAGTTCCTGTTTCTCCATTTGAAGCCTCCCAGGTTTTAATTCTCCAGTAGAGATCGTCGGATTTTTCCTTATTTCCCCAGGAAAGTCATAAAGAATTCTCACATCCCCACAGAAGTTGTCAAAGCTCTTTTTAATCCCCACGAGTCACCAAGGATTTTCAATCCCCAGCAGTGGTCCCAGGATTTCTCATCTTCAATAATCAAAGATTTTTGCAATCCCCAACATCGGTCAAGGATTTACTTCCCCAGCAGCAGTCAAAATTTCATTATCTCCAGCTATCAAGGATTTATTTTCCTCAGCAAGACAGCTAATCAGCATACATGCGTATACATTACATTCATATATCATAAACATCGATGGAACACGTTTCTATTGCATCATACATATCATGCAACATGACTTTGTGTTTTAGCTAACATTTTACCCTTTTTCAGGATAAGATTAAAAAGCTATCATTAACAACTATTCAGAGATTTCAGATACAGTATAGATACACCCCAGACACGGCGGTCATTTTATTACTCATTCAAAATTTCAAGTCAAGATACAGTGTGGATACACCTCAGACACGGCAGTCATTCTACTACTCATTCAGACTTCAGCAATCTGATACAGACTAGATACGCTCCAGACATGGAAACCATTCTATCTCTCATTCAGATTCAACCATCAACTTCAAGTTCAGATACACTCCAGACACGGAAGTCATTCTGTCACTTGTCCGGGTCCTAGTTACAGTACAGATATACTCCAGACACGGAAGTCATTCTGCTACTCATATAGATCTCAACTTCAAATACAGTCCAGATACGCTCCATACACGGTTGCCATTCTGTCACTCATTCAGAATTTATCTCCAGCCCCGAGAGGCACCATACGCAGATGTTTCTCTGTCACCCATTCAAAATACAGATACACTCCAGAAACGATAGTCATTCTGATATTCATTCAAGAATCAAATACAGTTACAGCTCGGATACGCTCTAAACACGGACATAATTCCCTTGCTCATACAAACCCAATTTCCAGATACAACTCAAATATGTTCCAAATACGGATACCATTCTTATGTTCATTCTACTGATTTTCAACAAACAAATCTTGGATGGCATCTTTAAGCCCATCTCAAGAAAGGTTCTACCATCTCCAAATGGCATCTTTAAGCCCATTCCCTCAACAAAATTTGACGAGTGCAAATTTACGGGCACTCTAGTGTCCAATCCTCTTTTACCTTCGAGTCACGAAAGGCAAACTTGTCAATCTAACTCTTCAAGTTCAAGAAGATTGAACAGGGGCAACTGTTGTACCCCAAAATTTTCCCTCTCATTTTATCAACATTTCTCATCACAAGACTCTTGGAATTCAAGATCAAGCTAAGATTTGCTCTGCTCAAGACACCTCTTTGCACTGTTGACCTAAATTAGGGTTTGAGTTTGCACAGGATTTTTTTTGACTCACAATGCCCAAATTGACTTTCATACTTCATGTTAGACTCATGAGTTTGTCCATATCAAGTTTCAAGCCTTGAATCAAATTTTTGCCCAGTCAATTGGACAGTTGACCTAGAAATCAGTTGTATTGGGGGAAAAGTCAACTGTGGCCAATTTATAGTCAAGCCTCATGAATTTTGACCCACATCAACATTATGAACTCATGTGAACCATTTGATCAATTTTGGATCACAATTCCACAAGAAATTTGATCAGATCACCAAAAGGGCAAAATGGTCATTTTTAGGGTTTTGACCGTACAAAGGCAGTTTTTGACTGTTTGACCTAGCCAATGGCAATTTAAGCACAACCATTGACTCAAGGACTCAATGACATCGTCTTGACTTATTCAACAAGTTCAAAAGATCTCAAATGCATAGGATTGACAAATGAATTTTTCAGTCAATTGATCAAAATTTGACTGTACACTGAAAAGTTAAACTTTGACTTTTTGGTCAAAATCAAGTGCCAAGGGTCATTTTTCATCAAGATGTGTAAAATTATGAAACTTTTTCATCAAGAAACCCAAAATTGCAAATTAGGGTTTGAAATTGAAAATTTTCATAACTTAGAAATTTTCTAAGTTATGAAATTTTCTTAATTTTTCCTAACTTTGACCCACATTTTAACCAAGATGCAAATGGATTCAAACAAAACTTACAACATGAAAGTTGTAGTACTCCACAAATTCTACAACTTTGATTCACAAAGTTTGCTCAAAGAAGCTTAGATCTAAAGTTATGATTTTTGGAACAAGGGTCCCTAAAACTTTTAACTTAGAGAAATTTTGCCCTAGTTTAGGCAGGATTTTGACTCATCTTCTTGACCATTTTTTCACATAGTTCCAATTGGATTCTAAAGTTTCATTTCAAAGATGGATTATAGTGCTTGTTGCAAGCTTTCCAAATTGTCAAGGAACTCCTCAAACACATTTGTGGTTAGGGAGAATCAAATGCTTGAAGTTGACAAAAACTCACTTTGTATCCATGGCCAATTCATGTTCATACAAGTTGCATTTTCAAACCAGCATGCTTTATACTTTTTTGCAGGCCTCTAAACCAATTCACAATCATTAATTGAATGCAAATCCACTGAGCTAATGCATTATCTTGGCCATTTGGATATTGCACACAAAATTAATCCTTAATTAGAAAAAGGTACATTTCTATTTTGGAAAAGGTTTGCTTTATGTCAAAACATGATCTTTGAAGCATAGGGCCATATCTCTGAAGCCAAATCAAATCCACAAATTCCAGCAACCAAGAGGATTGTGTGCAGTATACTTGAGGGCTTGTACAGGCATGTATTCACAAGTTACACATTCTTGCTTCAAAAAGAAGAAACTTGTCAAATCCTCCCAACTTGAAAACCAGCCATTGTTACCTTAAACAAACATTGCAAACACATTTCACACAACCCTTTGAGCCATAAACACGAATTCTTGAGCCCCAAAACCTTCCATAGCCAGAAATCACATTCTTTTGGCAAAACAGGGCAGGTGCTGCAACTTAAGTGCCATAGCTCATTTGGCTCGTGCATTTTGCCCCCTTTCCACTTCAAACACCATCCATTCAACTCACTCAAGTTATCCCAAACCTCCATTGCCAATTGTAACTCCATTTACAGTGTTCACCATTTCATTTCAAGCTTATTCGGGTTGAGTTCTAGAGGCTGGTTCAGGGACATTCAAGACAAGCTAGCTATTGGAAAAGATCAAGTGAAGTTCAGGCAAGCTACCAGACACCTCAAAACTTGTTGAGAAGCTTTGCATTGTCCAACTCGAATTCAACTGAAACAGGTTTTTCATCACTTTCTATCCCTCTATTTAGGAACATTTAGCCTTAGGTTTGTAAATGAAAAATGTAGTATTTAATGCCATGAAGTTGTACATATGCTCAGTTTTCATTTATATTAAGTGTGCTAGGAGAATTTCATCCATGAATATGCTGAAAAAGTTAGGTCAGATTTAGGGCCAAAGAAATTCTCTCTGGTCTTTGAGAGTTAGGATTAATGCTTTATATGGTTAGATTCGTATTTAAATTCTCTACAAGTTTGATGTTGTGAGTTTTGGCAAAAGATCACGTTTCCAGGATGTTCCAGTTTGAACCAGGCGCGCGCGCATTTGACAAGTCTGGAGGAAGAAGATGAAGACTTGGGTTGGGCCTGGTCTGATTGCTTCTAACACCTCCCTTTTTCAGTTTCACACCCCCTGACCCAATTTCTTATATTTTATGTTTTTGCATTTTTATTTTCATTTCTGGTTTTGATTATTTATTTCCAAATATAAAAAATGCTTAAAAATATTTTCACATATTTTT